>JAGSMP010000030.1:5575000-6775000 GCA_029286625.1 Parnassius orleans | reverse complement strand
TTGCAGTCAGTTGTTTGTTAAAATAACACGGTATTTTATCTTCGTAATAAGATGAAAATTGCGTGTTTCATTAATGGAATTAAAATAGTCTTTTTATAAAAATTATAAGCCGGCTAAAGCATAGTGAATATTAAAGCGCCGACTTCAGAAGCTATTATTTTGATATAATTTTATTGTTTTAGATTATTTAAAAACAGCTCAAAATGATTTCTTATGTTTACACGAACACATTTAAATAAAACTAGTTTTTACAGATTAACAATTGTACTGCTGTACTGCCATATGTCATAGGTATCACAGACAAGATTGGCTACATCTTGAAGCGTGCTTTCAACAAAACATACTTCAAGCCGCCGAAGAAGATTAGTCAGTTTTTACCATCAGTCAGGTGTAATATGCCTCTGTAAGATGCAGGAGTGTACAAGCTTGATTTTGAATGTGGTATCTCTTACATAAGACAAACTAAAAGACCGATAAAAATCCGCGTAAAAGAACACAATAATAGCCGATGTGAAGAATCGACGTTCTAGGAAGCCTGCAATCTGTGAACATGTACAGGATCGCCCCCGTCACTACATCAGATTTGATAGACCACAAATCCTCGCTAAAGAACACTGATTCCTACCAAAGATGATTCACGAGGCTATTGAAATCAAAAAAACATTCTAATTTCAATAGAGAAGATGGCTTGGTACTACGATCTGCTTGGGATTCTATAATTCCCAACCCAAGCATACAACTGCAAGGCTGCAAGATACTATAAGTTTATACTGCGTAGATCGGACCAAAATTATTAATTTTATCTGAAGGTAACCGTGGTTAACTATGACATTAGCACGTCGAGCACCTCAGTCCCCCGTGACCATGGGATGCTGTAAAGAGCTCGAAACGTCGGGAATATAAAATAAGTTAATTTTAGCGAAAAAATCCGTTAAAACTAGTTTTATTTAAAAACAGCTCATACTTCTTTTTAAAGTATAATTTTTCACACCCTTTTAAGTGACATTAGGAATATCACAAGTTCTAACGTCGTCTTAATTCTATTTTTTCACTCTTAGGGGTGAAATTTTTTCTTCAAATTAATATGGGACAAGCCCTGAAGTATATCCTTTTAAACAAAAAAGGAATCATTAAAAACGGTACACAAACACCCAAGAGACAATATGGGGTAGTGGAAAGTTTTACACCGCCAAAGCACGGTAAACCATCTTATTTCTTGCCATGGTTATCGCAAAAGTCGGAGAAAAAATACAAAAATCTGCGGGCCTTCGACATACAGTCAATAATGCTTTAAAATAACTTCGCTCAGATATTCTCATACCTCCATCTAAAGTTTAAAGTCGCTTGGCATAGCTTTCAATTCTTCTTCTCCTTCAACAGCCTGCAAAAGTCTGCTACCGGACATCAGCTCGGTTTTTTATAGGATAGAGTGACAAACGAGCACACAGTCCACCTGATGGTAAGTGGTTGCTGTGACCCATAGACATCTACATCTATCCTCAATAAATAATCAAAATGCAGATGCGTTGTCACTCATGAGGACTAAGATGGAATGCCTCTTTTCTATTAAAAAGGGTCTCCGGTTCTTTACACTCACCATACGAAACACAGCAGTGTTAAGCTGCTATTTTACGCTGGTATTCTGTGAGAGCGTGGTCCTTCCCTGGTCGAGCTGACCCATTCGTTCTACTACTATACTACTAATATAGCTGTAGCATGGCTCTACCACGTATGAAAGGTTTTAGGTAGAATTTGCATTACTCGTCACGCTTGGCAGGTGGCTTAACAATCGCAGTACCATACGAATCACACCTTTGATGCTGCTACTTCTTTGTTATAAGGAAATTGTTGCTGCCCATCTCCTATTGGCATCGTACAATATATTTTTGTGTACTGTTTGTAGCTTTTTTTGTATCGCAATGAGAATATGTCACAATAATTTTTCAGCTAAAATGTTGAAGAAAGGAAGAAAGGCTTTTGATATCATAACTTCCTATCGGTCGTCAAAGCTGGAGACGCCGTGAGTGTACTCGTAATTCCAGATATGCAATTCAACAGAGATACGGCTATCGTGTGAGTCGATATTGCATATTGGCGCCATGGATATTAAATACATCGATAACAATAAATGTACGCGATAAAGTGATAACTATTAAGCGATTCAAAATAGAAATTATCAAACGAATGTACGATAGTCGGCGACTACGTATTAATTATACCGGGTTCTTTAATTGAAAATAATATATTATATAGTATTTGAATACGTTTAATATCTAAGCATAGGGAACGGAAAGGTAATAGATGAAAATTTTCAATTACTTTCAATTATTTTTAAAATCCTTAAGTTATCTTATAATTATAATTATATAAATTGTTACCTTTTGGGTAAAAGTGACAGACAAATAAATATCTCTCTAGAGATGATGTCTCATTATTAAGTAATTAGTAATTGGAGTGTATCAGTTCAGTGTTCATTTCTATTTGTGTTCGTTTGTTAATCCTCAAAATGTTGACCTTAGCTGAAAGTAGTGGAGATTGCTAGAAAACAATGATTTTAAATTCTATGGCCTGGTGACGGTGCTGCAGAACGCGCGAGGATATTGTTGACTTTGTTTATACCAAGCCCAGAAAATTCAAAAACGCAAGCTAGCTGCTGCATTTTTGAAAAAACTTATATTCAGCAGAGGACTTGGCAGATGGCGGTGATTTATTGGAACGAAGTACCTTATCGCACGGTACGAATTTGACAGATGGAGGCTAAGCGAGAAAAAGTGTAAGATTTTTCCATCACGACCCCCTTTCTATAGTGTGAGCGAGATGGAATAATATCAATCTCCCTCACACTTTTTCTTATCTTGCCATGAAAGAAATATTATTTTAAATGAGGCTTCATTTTGATAGACGCTAGTAATTTATTTATTTGTATTTGTTAATCAATAATATAATACGATTATCAATAATAATATACTACTTCGTTCCAACCGAGTGTTCCACGACACTCACGCATGTTTTTTCAAATTACATGTACAGATTACAATCTATTCTTCTTTGATTGTAGACAAAAGCGGGATATTATTTTTACTTCAAAGCTTTAATATTTAGTCGGAACATACTTATCGAGGAAGTTACTAAACTTCTAGTGCTATACTAGTTTCGTTCTCAAGTAGTGACGCAAACACTTCGCTAACATAAAAAAACTCGGCGTATCAAAGTTCAAGTTGACGTTGCACGTTCTTAACATTTAAAATAATAACATAAAGATCCTCTTAGTCTCAGTTTTATTGAAATATCTCAAGCGGTTATGAATTTACATAATATGTCCTACAGTTTCAAACATAGCAGACACACCTAGCTATTAATAAAAAGTAAAGAACAATCCTGCTCACTTCCCACAAATCGGCTTAGAACTTCCATTTTTTGTTAGAAAATAAGTTTAATGCTTCATTAAAAAATTGTAATATGTTATTTTCAACCGACTTCAAAAAAGGAGGAGGTTCTAAATTCGACTGTATTTTTTTATGAGTGTTACCTCAGAACTTATTTGTAGGTGAACCTATTTTGATGATTCTTTTATTTTATTTGAAAGCTGGTGTTTCTCATGTGGTCCCATATAAATTTGATCACGATCTGACGTATTTAATTGACTTCGACTACATTGATGATGTTCTCATTTTATTTATATTGAAGTCGGTTGAACTTTTTTAATTTTACCACTTGTTTATGTAAGGGTGATAAGCGAGCAAAGTCTATCTATCAGCGAATTTAAGCGAAGTGTAGAGCGGTCCCTACTTGATGGAGTGACGACCTGGTACTTTGTGGCATTCCTTGGGCCTATTTTCAACAGTGGACTTGTAATGGGTTGCTGTGATGATGATATAAGATATTACTTGTATTTGTCTATAAATTAGTATTGTTTTACAACTAAGCACCGTCACCCAATTTCTATTCACTCGTCAGAGTCAAACAAAAAACCCATTCGCTCAAGACGCACGATTGGTTCAGATGATTTGTTGTTGATGACTTATATAAAGTTGCTGATTTTATTCCAATATTAGCACTATCCATTATTTTACCTTGTCTCATACTCTTATTAAATAGTGATAAGTATAACCATGGACGGATTTTAAATGTTAAACTTAAAACTAAACACTTAAACTTAAAAAAAAGTTAAACGTAAAACTTTTTGAGCAAATATCACTGCATTACGATTAGCTAGTAGCTAGCTAACCAACTGCATCTACCGGAAAACTAAATGGGGATATTTTGGTGAAATATGCAAATTATTACGTTGGCCCCACGTTACTTAAGACTTACAGGAAGTCGATGGGAAGTGACTCAGAACCGTGTTTTATGCCGTTCCTCGGGGAAGGCTTATGTTCAACAGCAGACTTGTGTGCCTGTAATGATGATATGTGATGAATTTATATATGTAGACAATAGTGTATGAGTGTAGATTTTCTCCTTTTAATGTTTAGAATGACACAAGCGTAAGCATGGAGTACGGAAAGTAGTTTCTATTTTTCTTCATTTCGTATTGGTATCATGTTAAATCATGGTTAGTTGTTACGGCTTGTGATACTTGGATACCTTAATGGCTAAGCGTTTGGCTGTGACGCTGCGAGTCTGCGGGTTCAAATCCTGCACGAGACAAGGGTTGAGGACTGCAAATAATTGTTATGTTTGCCCATGTGTTATTTATGAATCTAAAACTCCTCCACGAGAAAATCCTAGTGTGGAGATTTTTTCAAAGTAGTGAAATATTTGCGGCGTTGCTGCTGAGTATTGGCGATAAAGTAAGTAAAATAAAAATAAAACAAGAAGCACTCGCGAGCAGTTTAAATGAAATAATATTGAAATAAAGTCCAACTCTGCATAACAGATTTTTATTACCGAGGTTGTGAATGCAATCGTAAACAATCACAGGGGTGGCTATTAAATTCCACCTGTATCATAAGCGGTGATCAGCAATTTCATATCGACAATTAATTTAGCGCCTTTTTAACGCCCGCCATCGGCCGGTCCAAAGTTTACTCGGCAAGGAACAACTCGTATAGTACTCGTATACGTACCAATACGTATCTCGCCAGCAGTTATTTATGTTTGTCGACTGGCGCCTCGCGTATGTAATTGTTCAAACAAACATACCCGACACGCTTGATTTACTAATGTATCTAGTTTTAGCACTTACTCAAGTAGACGCGTTTATCCATGAAAGTATAAAACTCGCACTAGTTGAGGTTTCATTAACATCTAAGGTTGCAATGTCAGCCACAGTGTCGTTATTACATCAATTTTTAAAAAGCTCTATGTTTTTATCGTTTCCGTTAACAGCTTATCAAATGATCTCATAGATTGCCACATAGGGAGTACATTTGCCACATGGGATATCCGCAGTTTTTTTAAGTTGTTGCTCATCTCCTGGTTTGTTTTCCTTGCAACTGTATACACTGTATGTAATTTATAATCATTAAAACTATCATAAGAAATATAATTGTTTTCCTATTATCAATGTGTTATGGGCAGACATGCAAGACATGTCTTAAAAAATTGTATAACTTAAAAAAACATTTCTAAAATATCCAGACCATATAAGGCGGGTGTTGTGTCTATGGTGCAAAGTGCCTTGAAATACAACGGTTTAATTGGTAGCTAGTGATAGATAGATACTTTCAGTATCAGCTCTGCGATTTCCAACCCACCTTCACAGCATCGTGAAGTATTTTCGAATGTATCAAGAAATGCAGGCTAGCTAGCGCGTTTTTCAAAAGAACTGCCTACCTATGTCCAATAATAGACTATAGCCTTTATATATTATTCTGATGAAAACTTGTTTATTTATTCATTTACTTATTCAATCTCTATTGTAAGACACTTTAAACTAAGGGTTATATTGGGCGGACTTAATTACATTTTGGCATTCTCTACCAGTCAACCCTGCTAGCTGTACGTATTGTACCTTAATGTTGTTTGTTAAACATTTTAAAAATATCCTTTGTCTTATAGTTTCACGATACATAGTTTGCTAAATTTCACGATCTACGAGTTATAGCTTAGCAACAAGTTTGCCTGGTACTTTCAATAATTCCAATAGGTTCTTGGGTAGCCAAAACATAAAAGCAAATAAACTTCATTTCTTTCCGCAACTTCGCCAAAAACTTGTGTATTGACAAAATCTGTGAAATATTTCTTCTTGTCAGCAGCGTCTCTTGATTTGTTGCTCGTAGAACAACTTATTTTGTTTTCTGCAATTGCATTGAAGTTTTGAAGATTCTCATGTTTGGCAAAGTATCAACAACTTTCGAGTCGCGACGTACTTTAACTACCATATGTTACTAAACATAATATAATATTATATCTTCGCTTCGGTAGCTTAGAAATTATTTTTATATTTTTAAGATTGCATTACTAAATACGGCATTTGTTTTACTTCACTTTACATTAAACTTTTCACTTTCGTTTAAAAAAAATCACATGACTCGTATTTTACTGAATTCGTATGTACCTACGTCGCTGCTACGCAGCAGTCGTTCTGTATTTGCTATTTGGGAACATTTCAAAGCTAACTATCGCATGCCTCCAAGTAAAATATTTGAAGAACCGTCCAGTTATAGCGGCATCGGCCTGTCATTGGTGCAATATCTGTTAATAATTGGTAGTCACGATTATGTAACAGTCAGATTTTTATAATAGAATAAGGGTGACTAACGAGCACACAGTCCGCCTGATTTTAAAGTTATCGTACTTTATATGTATGGGTTCAGAGGTAAAGTAGAACATATACCCTTACCGTTACAGCCTATTAAAGTCCACTGCTGAACATAGGCCTCCCCCATAGATTACCTCATATGGGGAATATTCGAATAGTTGCCACGCTTGGCAAATAGGTTAGCAACCGCAGTTTATTTTTATTTTTATTCGTTATTAGGAAGACGCTGCTGCCCATCTCCTGATTTGTTTCCCTCTGTCACCTCTTACGATGATATGGGGTAGTGGATATTCTTACACCGCCACTACACGGCACAAGTAGGATATATAATATTTGTTAAATTAATAGGTATAGCGTAGATAACGACCTTGTAAGAAGTTGTAGACATAGTAAATATTGGTGTTAAAAATGAAACGTTCATATATTATTGAGATACCGCACGTAGTAAAATCGATGTTATTGATTTCCACATGTTCAGTCACGCTGTATTTGCTATTTGGTTTTGACATTTTCACTAAAGTAAAAAACACCGACTTTGAAATGAAAAATAAGTAACTATTTGATATGTTGTAATCTTCAAGAGACAAAGATATTTTTCTTATTTGCGTTAATATGGAGTAAGGGGGCAATAATAAAAATTTTACGTCCTAGTGATATCCTGAGGGTGTCGTAAGATGTATCCTAGGGAAATGCCTCAACGATTTAGAAGCCTCTAATGGAATGCGGTACACTTACTCGTATTAACACCAGATGCATAATATTTAAACCGGTCGGCGGCATCAAGCAGTGTCAAAGATTTCAGCATGCAAACAGTAATGTATAAGTATCGTCTTATTTGGTTTTGCCATAACCGCCACGATTTACATATGATCCATTCCCCACAACACAGTATTTTTGCATACTACACACGTATTTAAAATAAATGTGTAATATTCAATACACAAGATTATTACATTTGCACTAACCACTAGTTTCGCTGTATTTTATATCATTCTTTTCATCACTTTCTGCAAAATTTGCTGATACGATCTTAATCTCTTTAGCGATACTTAGAATTTACATTTGTTCCTTATGTCATCAATCTATATATCCTAATGATTACAAAATTAGTCATTGTTATAAGTGTAAATTAATACGTGTATAATCTTTTAATAACTGATTAGTAATGATGAAAAATTACTAATTCGGAACAGATTTTCTACGGTTTGAGGCGCAATTATATAAAAGGTTAAAGTTTAATAATAAAATTGGCGTATTAAAAGAAAAAGAAATATTTACATAAGACTACATGGTACTCCACTCTGCAGAAGCTGTATTATGGATGCCGTACTAGTGGATCGGTTTGACCTGGAAAGGTGGGGGGCACCACGCCCTGCCGTGTACGGTGTAATGTGACGAGACCCGGAAAACCTTTTTTCTTGTAACAAGGCATTTCATTTTAGTTCTTAGAGGTGACAACGTATTTTGATTCTTAATTGAGGATGAATTTTTGATGGGGCATTATATGGATTAAGCATCCTAAACACCAAAAAAAAACTATGTCTTAAGTGCGTGTAATATCTGAAGTAATGAGTAATGAAATCACTGACACTAGCTGGACACATTAGTGTTACATTAGTCGACAAGAGTGTTAGCAACGAAGAACAAGGGAACTATTATGCAACTCTTTCATAACTTCACCTATAAACACTAGAGTTGATAGTGTTGTTGAGTGTACTTGTTATTAGTAAACATACTTGCGTAAACATAAACTCTCAATCCTGTCACCCAGAGGGGAAGGCAGAGATTACGGACTACCATCTGGTACGATCTTGACGCACCTCTCTTGCCTCTGTCACATCCATATGTCAACGCATACATCGTCGGTTAAATTTATATTGCGTAGATCGGGCTAAAAATTAATAATTTTATCTGAAGGTAGCCGTGGTTAACTATGACATTAGGACGTCGAACACCTGTGCCCCCCCCCTCGTGACTATGGGGTGCTGTAAAGTGCTCGAAACGTCGGGAATATAAAATAAGTTAATATACGCGATAAAATACTTTTTTTTAAAGTCTAATTTTTTACACCCTTTTAAGTGACATTAAGAATATCACAAGTTTAAATGTCGTCTTAATTCTATTTTTTCACTGTTAGGGTTAGAATTTTTTCTACAAATTAATATGGGACGAGCCCTGAATCAATATATCAGCAGTTTGGTTGGGCGTCTAGGACATCCTTTGCCGACTCTGCAACTGATTTCTAATAGTCTTGTAGTTCGTTATTATTAGTACCAGTAACTAACATACAATAACGACCAATTCTCCCGGCAAAATGGCTAAATCTTAGGTTTATGAGTATGTAGGACGTATAATATAATTTGGTATGTGCATGATGTATAATATTAATATTATTGAGAAGACAACGCTTAACTTCTCATAAAATACTACGCGTTATAAATAAGCAGTTGTTTTACGACATTGCAACTTTATTATACAAGTTGAGGAATTTAATTCGCATATTTTTATTGTAATTTCAATAGTATACATATGAGTTCTCAACCAACACAAACGGGAAAAATGATTGAATCAATCATTGACTTGCGTCATACATAGAAGAGTGTTATTACAAAAAAATTAAACAGTTTCCGCATATTACATAAAGGTCGTTATATTTTCATTTGAATACACTTCGTAAAATGGTACTTTGTGTAAAAAAAAAACAAAATGGTTCCATAATTACGGTTTTCGTAAAAGGTTTAATTGCATATACACACAAAAATATAATTTTATTTTCTTCTAATTGTGTAAATGTTACGGCTCGAACTTGACGAACTAGTAACTAAAAACATTGACAGATAGCATTCCAATGTATTATTAAATCATGATGAAGCCATAGACATGCAATAAAGTATACATCACAATGGGTTTTATGTTCCAAAGACAGAAATGTGCCACCTGTGCATGTTACTGTCTTCTCTAGTTTCATAGACGTAATTTACGATGCAAAACATTTAAAGTTTGCGCGTCACATTTGTTTAGATCATAAATTTTCGAACTAATTGGTTGTCTTTTGGTAGACTTAGTTGAATACACTTTGAGTGCAATGAGACATGTTGAGATTTTATGCTCTTATTGGTCTAAAATCTGAACGTCAAGTTAGACCGTTAGGTACTTCATAGGCTTTAAATGTAGTTAGTGCAGACACCCACTTCTCTTGTCTTCTTTATAGTAGCTTCGAAAGCGTGCTTTTATTGTTAATGTACCTATTGAATCTGCGTAAATAAATACATGAAGCGAATGCGTGGAAGCAATTTCTAATTTCACAACAAGGGTTTTCGAAGTTATCGATATTATGTCTCCATGACTGTATGTGAAAGCCTTCGCACTAAAACTGTTATTTTTTACGTTTAGTACATTTTCTATGATAATAAACATGTTAAGCGAAACTACCCTTGAAAATAAAATTTCTTTCTTTTGATCAAGTTCGAAAAACGAAGTGGTTTTAGATTCGATGGGAATATATAAGTATGTATGTTATATGTATGTATAATGTATGTTTGTTTTTTCATGAAATAGTCTATGATTCGGGGGTAATCCCATATAAATATGAAGAAAAATTCCATCCCTGAGGGTGGAAACGTCTTCTACATTTTAGATGATCTTTTTAGATTTTAATGTATGTATTTAGACGTCATTCTAGTTGTTGTTATTTCAAACTTGATGCGATATTCCTTAGACCACTCAAAAGGGTAAAAAAACATATTATTATTGATAAACGTATTATATTATTGATTACAAATACAAATAAATGAATTACTAGCGTCTATTAAAATGAAGCGTCATTTAAAATAAAATAATATTTCTTTCATGGCAAGATAAGAAAAAGTGCGAGGGAGATTGATATTATTCCATCTCGCTCACTCTATAGAAAGGGGGTCGTGACGGAAAAATCTTACACTTTTTCTCGCCTAGCCCCCATCTGCCAAATTCGTACCGTCCGATAAGGAACTTCGTTTCAAAAATTAAACTTTTAGTAAAAATTAAAAACCAACTTCAAGAAGAGGAATAAAATAATTTTCACATTTCTGACGTCGGTGCTAAGCACAAAAAATAATACTAAGCACTAACACATGATTTCTATGTATTAATTAGGGCAGATATTTAACTCGCGGCTGACAGTTCCGCAGCTAAACAGAAGCAACCATTACATATTTATACATACCAGATTTAATATACCCTGGCCGGCTACAAGAAGCGGCGTCAAGGTTGTAAGACGTCTGACACTGCGACATATACACCATTACGCCTGTAATCCACGAGAATATAGACAAAGTCCAAAAAGCAGCGAGTTACTCGAACCACGTTTAGCCAAAAAATGGGTTTAGAGGCAAAACCCCATCACCTACAAGATTACAAAAATAATATTGGATATACTAATACGCATTCGATAATTAAGTTGGACTTAGAAACCTTTTCTGCCTAAAACACTGGGTTAACCACTCTCCTGCCTAATTCTGCCGTTAAGTAGAATTGTATCTAGAGCAGTGTTCCGGTTTAAAGGCTAAAAAAAGGTCAGCATAATTAATGGATATGAGGTGATTCATCTTAGTTACTGTCCGATTATAATGTTGTAGTACGTTAGTACTAATATTTATTCTGTGGTTGCAGTGTATCGTTACTGTTTTGTATATCTTTCACTTGAAATTGTTTAACAAAAATAAATAAAACAGTTATGTTTTTATCATAAAGCACACGGATATTGTAAAGGACAAGCCACATAAGTTCATCTTCGTTCATCGTTACCGCGTACTTTATTATGAAAACCTCTATATGTAATCAGCGTAAGTAAATAAAGGAAACGGTACGAAACTTGAAAGGTCAGGATTCTGCACTGTGTACACAATCAGCCACCAATATCAAGCGGTCAGTAACAGCGCGGGTCAAGGCAAGTCTGTCAAAACAATACTCTTTACTAACCTCATCGAGTCGCTAGCAGTATTACTGTATCACAGAGTCTCTGCCCAGAATATAATATTTTTTTATTGTTATTAAAAAAAGACACGTATGGATCTGCAAACGCCACTCCGCCTGCCAAGCGTGGCGTTTAAATAAGCTCGTAGTCCATCTAATGATAAGCAGAAATTTGAGGGTTTTGGATGTCGATCAGTTGATTTTAAACAAAAGAAGTTAACTGTGCGTTACCTGTCGGGACTATGATGGAATGCCTTAAATTCTGTAATCATAGTGATTATCTTACGTTGCTGATTGGAACAGAATAGTGAGAGTATTGCAGCTTTGCTGTAGAAAATATTTAAAGGAAGGGTGGTATGATAGTAGATACTATTTAAGAGTATATACAGAAATTAGATAATTTAATTCCTCCGTCCCCTTTCTAGCATCGGACAACCAGACGTTCGACGGGTCTCTATCCCTTTGTTGTCGACATTTCACGTATTCTAATTAAACGGTTTGCTTCCTCTCTCGGAATGCGTACAGCAAAAGAGAGGAAAAAATTGCTAGCGTTTGTCTTTGTGTTACTGCTAGGTACATGTAATAAGCATAAAAACTCCAAGGAGAATTTTTAATTCTATGGCATAAATTAATGATTCTCAAATTCCACGTTTGTTTTGATATTTTCCATTAAACGATTATATTCCTCTGCACCTAGAATTTAGTTTGTAATTTTTAACAGTTATAAGCAAAAAAAGTACGTCGTGTTGCTCCAATACAAATAAGCGAGCTTGACATGTCTTGGGGCGAGCTTTAATTTTTTTTTTAATTTTCAGTCAATGTAATCTTCTTCTCGATGTTTTGCTTTTAAAATTTTATGTACACAACCTAATGGTGACAAATGAGTACACAGCCGATTTGTTTGAACATAGGCTTGATATCTGAGTGGCCCAGAGTTAAGATTACCACCTACGTCGCGGTCCCGGGTTCTAAACCCTATTCTAGGTGGTAGGACTCATTTTCAACCCAAAGGTCCATCTGGGTTGATACCACACTCTTAAATATTACAACAACAAAGCAGTTTCCAGATTCCAGCAGATCCCGTCTAAAGGGTATTAAGAGTCAGTAAAATTACAGGCTGTGTGGCATTCCACCTAAGACCTCAGAGGAGATACGTATCTGTGGCCTTCTTTCTTTGATTTTTGTTGAACGTGTATCGGGTAAGAAATAATAATTGACTATGGCACTTTAATATTTGTGGTGAATGCCTTTCGACGGCATTCGGAGACTGATACAAAATCGGGGAGAACAGAGACGTGAAATGGTCTAAAAACCAACACGCAATAAAGAATACCGATTCAGTCCTTAGTGCTTTGATCTACCACGTGAAATATCACATCAAATGGGGAAAACGAATTTAAAAAGAAACATGCTTGCTTTTTTATTATTATTGATCTAGGAAAACCACTATTTACTACAAGGATTCAACTAAAACGTTAAATTGACCAAAACATTTTAAATCAATCAGTAACCTTCAAAGTTTTCCTTGAATTACTAAACAAGGAAACTGCGGGTTATTACGACGCCATTTCGGAAAATCGGAAGCGAAGGCTTATTGAAAACTCATCACGTTTTTTATTGATAAAGGGGAGATTGGTAGGAATACATTTAAACGTATTTTTGCCGTATTTTTCTTTGATTTCATTTCGAAATTCAAAAACTAATACGGCATGGTGTTTTCGTTAAAAAAGTTGGGAGATGGCAAATCTCACATCTTCTTTTTTTCAACAGCCCGTTGGAATTTACGCCTCTTCCCTTGTTGGATACCCCTTAATCGCCACGCTTACTGGTCATATTAGCGATCCTTGGACCAGAAATCTCGCACCTTTGACGCAGTTCCCGCTTTCGATGTTTATAATTTTGGTAATTGACTTTTCTAAACGTTTCTTCTTATGGTCATGGTGGAGGCAGGATTTTAAGCGTTTGTTTTTTCTGGAAAATGCATAAAACTTTAACATCAAATATTGATATAAATATGGTTTTAAGCTTTTATTGACATCCTAAAAGATTTTTTAATTATTTGTTTTGACTTTCCAATTTTACCTTCATAACTAACAAGACAAAAATTAAAATAAGTTTGTCTGATTTTAGACAATAATATGTTAGAACAATTTTAATCATCTACGTGAAAGTCACCAAGATTAACGTCAGTGACAAACAGGCGGACACTGATGTGAATCCCAAATTGTTTTTTTTAGGAGTGGGGAACACTATAAGGTACGTGAGAGTAATATGGTCACCTTAGGCTTTGCCGCCCTGTAACACCAAAGCTAGGAGGAGGACAGGGACAAAAACGCAAAGTCGTATACTATAACTAATATATTAAGAAAAAATAGCAATAGCTTTGGCAATAATTAGGAACATTTCGAAAAATCTACTATAAAAAAAAACTAACTACACTACACAATACTAAAATGGACTAAAATATTTACTATAATGCCAACTGTCAAAATGGCGTCGATAAAACAGCGCCCTATTGACTTTTTATTATTTGACTGAGTGATGAAGAGCTATCGTTTCATAGAGCCATCCATGCAAACAAGGCTGTAGTTTTTGAGTTATAAGAAAGTGACCATATTAACCGGATGAATATGGTCACTTTCTTATTACTCAATCAAATATAAATAAAAATATGAAATGAATGAATAAAAAATTTTTATTCAGTTGCTTCAAGTCTTGGTGTTATAAATAAAGATCAATAATTTTTCAATCAAAGGTATTTTAAATATTTGAACCAACTAGTTACATAACATTATGCTGGCTTAGACGGCTGAATAAACTCTACTAGCTACATGCTGCTTGCTTAACGAATAATTGGACTCTAATAAGTGAGCTGGCTGGAAAGAATTCACTTCTAAATGCGATAAATATTTTGTTTTCACTCGAAATCTGCTTATACAGAGAACATTTTATTTTTCTTTAATATTCATTAAGCCTATGTTCCTAAAGCATTTACCTTTAATCCATAATTAGTATAGCTTAAGACTAGCATTAAAATAATGTATCATAGCAACGAAAATGTTGAATTTAAAATACTTGTGTGATTTATCTACTAAAAATCAAAATGAAAACAAAAGTATAATCTTAATCATTTCTGATTTTCAAATAAGTATAATAACTTAATGTACTAGTAACGATATAAATTATTATTATCAGTCCATTGCTGCATACTTTAGTAGTAATCAAAGGTTGTAAAAGCAAAAAGCAAGTGATTTACGTTAAACAAAACAAGTTTATCGCATCGGTGAAGGATTTCTTGGCTGCGACAAAGAAAAGGAGTAAAGGTAGGTACAGTCGCATTGCCCCATTTTGATAAAGCCGCGCATAGATTACACGGCGGCCACTCGGACACTCAGGTGCACGCATTGCAGTGGACGATGCTCTTTGTAAATTATATTTTACATACATATTTATCGAAACTGCATCGTTAATTACTATCAAAATAATGATACCTATATTCTAAACAAGAGAAAACTTTGTAAGGTCACCGACAAAAGTCTCGTATCCACACATCATCTCACACGCACGCACACGAACAAAAAAGTTTAGCTTATAAGTTTATAATCAAGCAAGGTTTTTATCTCGTAGTCGTACGCAGCCCGCCGCGCAGCGCGCATGTGCCCGCCAACGCTGAAGCCTTATAAATACGCGCGTGAAAATTCATCCAACATATGAAAAGTAAAAAAGAAAAATATTCCAGCCGGAACATTCAAAGAAGCCCCGTGCTACAAAAGCGCCTAACAGGCGAAAAGTGGAGCGTTTTTAAGCCGCGCGGGCTTATTCGGAAAAATTATGAAAGTGGTGTGAAACAGTAGAGGTGTTTCTAAACGGAATACTACCGTTTTTCATGTTTTTTTCAAGTGACTACAAAAGCTATTGTTCGCGGCCAGGTTTCATAAAGGCATATTAGTATGTTATTTTGAGTGTTGTTTTTTTTTTGCTTTTCAATGAGACCAGTGTTGAAAAAATATTACATAAAAGTGAACAGTATAGTTTAACTAAAGGAACAGTGGCAGAGTAATTCAGTTAGATGTATGTTCAACATAATATACAACGGGTCACAACATGACGGCAAAGTTCGGCTATGTAAGTTCTAGTTAAATTTTATTTTTATACATCTTGTTTCCCAGCGGACGATTTTCATTTCCGTTCCTCGTTATCGGTTGTGTAGATCCGTAGTAATTTTATTGTGTCTGGAAATGAATGAAGACTGATTTGTTTTCGTTATTTTAGGTAGTTTTGTTCGCTGTTCCGATAATATTGTTTTCAAGGCAATTGCCTGTAATCATGAGATTGTGACTGATAAACGATTCGAATTAGATATTTTAATCATATTTTCATATCCAAGTACTTACCGGCGTTCTGTGATACCTATTATTATAACGCTATTTTTGTGCACATATTGTTCATAGGTTTTTATCAGTAAAAGGAAAATAAATATTATTAAGATTATTTTAACAGAATCCCCGCGAATAAAGCAATTTTTTATCTTTTGTTCTTTACCTATAAAATATAGGTAAAAAAACAATAAATATTATAATATAAAACATTGAATTATAAAACATTTCTTAGATTTTAGTATAAACAGCTTATATAGTCTAATACTAATAGTGCGTAGAAAAATACGCTGACGGAAGGCGTAATTTTGCGAGCACACAATTATATGTGACACCTGAGTTTCACTAGTCTCTACTGATTCTTTGAAAAAGGAAAAGCATGAAATATATGAAATTTTACGGAAATACTTTTGATTATTGTTTCAAGAGCCAATACTTAAACAAAAAATAAATAAAAATGAATGTGCTATTGATATGAAACGTAATAAAAGGAATTTAACCATTAAATATAGTCTAATGTAATTGTCATTTAACATAATATACTATTTAAAAATATTAATTGAAATCAAACAAATGTTAAGCCGTAGTAGCTTACTATAATTTCATAATACGCAAGCAAACAGAGTTTCCTCGGCAGCACCATTGAATTTTTTGTGCTGATTTACTGAATTTTATTTTAATTACTTGTGGTGAAACAAAACATCATGAGGAAACCTGCATGTCTGCGAAATTAAAAAATATCACTTAGACGTAGCACGACGGACTCTTTCCTGCCTAAGAACCCCCTCAGAGTTGAGTGGGACAAAAATGTAGGCTGCTACTTTTACGTAAGTGTTACCAAATAACAATTGAGTTATAAAATTATATTAGTAACGAGAGCCTATCGTTGGCCACGAATATTACTATCTCATATTTACTATAATGAGTATAGTTTAAGTTGAAATATATTTGCACAAACACCCTTGCATATTACACATAAACAAAACGACGCGGTGTACTTTTACGGAACTCTGATGTAAGTGTAACTTATTCGCCTTAGCCGTTTTGTTTTAATTGTTTTTTTGTTAATAGTCGATAAAAAAGAAAGTAAATGTAGGTTGTACAATATATATATCAATTTATTATTCTACGTACAAATGGTTAAAATCTTAAACCAGCAAGAAAAGAAAGACGGAGCGCTTCGTAAAGTGACGCCAAAACCAAGCCAAGCTCATGCTAAAATTACTGTACCGCACTCACGCACAAATATTATGGTTCTAAATCATTAGCAACCAACAACATAATTTAAGGTAAGCACCTTATTTTCAAGCATTATTTATTATTTAGTATGCGTTCAGCAGTAAAATTTTACGAAGTGTTAAAGAAATAAAGAAGAAACATGTGTACGTGAGTGCGTATGAAAGAGTTGAGCATGGTTTTGGCGTCAACTGAATGTACGCAGCGCTCCGTCTATCTTTCTCTGTTGGTCTAAGGTAAAAATATATAAAACAATGATAGTTATTTGTGATGTTTGGTAATAGCCATGACATCTAAACTTGGGCGCTGTAGCTCGATAGGCGTAAATGGACTAAAACGGGATAAAAAAAGCTTCAATATTAAATTACATAAAACAAAAATCACAGAACAACAGAGTAACTAATGGTGGAGACAAAAAAGCAATAACACTAAGGAAATGGAATGAAATTTCTTTACTCTTTCCATGTCCACAGCTGTACTCGAATGAGTTGTTCGGTACATTCGCACTGAAAATGCTTTTTTGCAACTGAATTTAAATTCAGTTACATTTACATAATCAAATTATATCTATCCAGACATGTTTCACGATATTAACCTAATACTCATAATATGTTTGTTAAATACGTTTAATTTGATACAATTATATGATACAGGGAATTATCGGTCATATCATTTCCACTATCATGTCGTATGTAGTTCTCCAACTATGTAATGTTCGTAAATTTTGACGATTAGTTTTCCGATGAATTTTTGTTATCCATGTTATTTCAGTCTAAATAATAGGTTGTGCATGTGCAGACAGAAATACATACTTATTAAGAAAATGCCCAATGGTTAAAACAGTAATTCTAAAAACCCGGCCGTGTAAAAGTTCACTGAAAAGAAAAAAAAACATTCTTTCTCACTTCTACAACTAAGACGAATCCATATGTTTAAATTCATCAAGCCGTTTAAGCTACAGAGCGTCTCAAAGAAATAGACATACATACATATGTACGTACACTTGAAAAACATTACCATCCTTCTGGGACAGTCGAGTGAAACAACCAGATAATATAAAATAATTTTCATAAAACAATACTCTGTATGTTGTTATCAAAATTATTCCTTAAACTTAACTAAAAATAACAATGTATAAACAACCCTACACCATATTATGAATATGAAGATCCATATCAAACACGGCATTATACAGATTGATTTATAATTTTGCAACAAGCTCTGCAACTATGAAAACTAGAAATCCTAGAAATATTAAGTAATTTATGTAATGGGTGTGCCACCATTTAAAGCATTTGATTTTTTATAAATAAGAATATGTCTTATCATTTACTATTATGCCTAGGGTGCTAACCTGCCTGACATATACACATATATATGTAGTTGCCGTGTGTAGTGTATATTTACACCCGAGTGTACTGTACCAAAGGTACCTTTGGTACAGTGTATCGACATGTATTTCGCTGCCTACAATTATCACCTGTATTTTGGAAAAATCGTTAAGAATTACATAATATTTTTTTTATAGAATAAGGGTGACAAGCTGACAACAATAAAATTGTTCACCCAGTAAAGAGCCGCCGCAAGATTTAGATTAACTAAATTATTAATAATGAAATTCTGAAACAGCTGCAAATATTATTTGTATACAGGTGATTTCTTGCTGAAATTTATTAAAAAGATTCATTGATGAATTTATAAAACACCAAAAAAGCGCCATTAAAGCCAAACATTTTTGGCGCTATATCGCAAAAAGTAGGGCTGTATGTTACAGTCTATATACGTCCCACTCCTGGCCTCCTCTCATTTTTAAAATGGTTAAAACCACCAACCAACCAAGAAATTGTCCACCGCGCTGCCCCAATGCGTGTTGGCGGACTTCACATAAATATTTTTTTATGAGCACGTGGTAAATCAACACATAAAATTGCAATTAACAATTTTACTGGTGCCGGCTGGGTACGAACCTGGATTGCTCGCATACTGAGAAATTTACAGCGAGCACTTAGCCAATGAGCTACCACGGTTGTATGATTATTAAAGTATTAAGTTCTTCCTGCTGAAAATATTTTATATATTCAACGTAAATAAAGGCATATTAAACACACAGAAACATTAAAAAACTGCAAGTTAACCGTTGAGAGTTGGAAATCTGTGATGCCTCGACATTGCAACAACGATACAATGCCTACATACGGGTACCTATACCCTTACTTTAAAAATTAGGAACGGATTTCCGCAAATTAACACCTAGCCTTATAAATTATCAGTTTATACCGCTGTAATCAAGTTTGTGTCTACAAATATTAGTACAAAAGAAGAGACGCCTGTGTATATTTTTACACCTTGGTTACTCAACAACGTTCCAACGAAAGTAAACAGTAATTAGCATACGACTTTTGAATTTTATGATGGAATCTTTCAATGATAGAAACAAGTTAATAGACATTACTATAATGAAACTGGTTATTAGATTTAGTAGCTGCAAATTGAAACATTTTTTTTAGAAGTTAGAGCGATAACCGCACACAGTCCGCTGGATGGTAAGTATAGAAACATTGAGCCATAGGCACTGCCTATAACATTGAAAGTTAAAGTTGCAGCTTATGACACAGGCCTTCTCTCATTTCTAAGGGAGTTTTAAGGCAAGGAAAAGTCCGCCGCGATGCCCCAATGTGTGTTGACGAACTTCACATGCCTTCGAATTTTTTTCTTATTTTTTAGACATGAAGTTTTCCTCACGATATTTTCCTTCACCGCTGTGACGTGGTAAATCAGCACTTAAAATTGCAATTAATAATTTCATTGGTGCCAGCGGGGATCTAACCAGGGTTGCTCGCCTACTGTGAAATTTACAACGAGCGCTTAGCCCCTGAGCTAATACGGCTGTCGTCTCTGACATAAGAGGATAAATAAATGTTTTTTATATTTTCTAATTTTCTTGTCCTCTTCCAATTTGATACTTTTAAGTAAAGGTCGTGCGAACCGTTAAATAATATATAAAAAATACGGTAAACGAAGTGTAGGCCAGCCCGTCGCTAGATGAAGTGATGACCAGGTAAGACATGCAGGAAGTCGATGGATGGTAGGTAACTCGGGACCGTGCTTGATGGCATTCATTGGAGCGGCCTATGTTCAGTAGTAGGACTGAAATCGACGGCTCCGTGGGGCAGTGGCTTAGCAATGAGTTGCAGCGCTAATATTCGGGCCGCGGGTTCGAATCCCGCACGGAACAAGTATTTGTATGGCCTACAAATAATTGTTCTGGATCTGAATGTTTGTCCTTGTGAAATCTATGTGTGAGAACTGTCCTCGCGATTCAGGAGAAAATCCTACAGAGTGACGTTTTAAAAAAAATAAAAAAAATATAAACTAAACGTGAAACTTATACATCTATTCCTCATTAAGAATCAAAATGTACAACTAAAAGGGGTTTCTTGTTTCAGTCAATCACAGACGAAATACATTGTCCATTGTGGTGCTATTTACGTGGCTATTTTGTACGACTACATCTCAGCTATATCGACTTAAGAGTGGAAACTGTAAATTTCTCAAAATTACCTTCCTACCTAGACGCAAGTTCGAATTCAAGCGGCGTAAGTTTTAGTAGAGAAAAGTATTAATAAACCGCAGGATACGAATCCGCGACCCTGAAGCGCCTCAACCAACCACTTAACCATCCTTCTAAATTCTATCCTGCCGAGCCGTCAACACTCCCGACAGCCTTTTTTTATTTACTAACGGATTTGGTTCATAACTTGAATGCTGATCTTTTCATTTGTATTTCGGTGAATGCGTATAATAACAATGTTGAATTTCAATAATCAGTGTACAATAGGTATCGAGAAAACCGTCTGTACATATACAGATAAGTCACCCAGGTAGTTCTGTAGGTTAGGTTAGGTTAGGGTACTCCGTTTTTAAAAACTGAGACATTTTATTTTTATTCAACTAATTTTCTTCATGTGTTTTTTATTATTCATGTGCACTTATTAAACCTAAGAATTTAATCATGGATCGCGTCATATGAACTACGTAATTATACAAACATTTTATACTCATGCCACATTTAGTAAGAATGTTATTGAATCTTTTGTATGCTCTGAAGTTGTTATTATGAAATTCTACCAATTCCTTTTTATATATATTTTAGCAGATATTCATTTTTGATGAAAAGTATGTCGGATTCATTTACAAAAAAACCTTTTACTCTGATTAGATGTTTTATTGCTCTAGAAATCTAAATGACTACTCGATGGAAAAGCGATAACTATGCAGCGGGTGGTCCGTCCGTCCCCATTATATAAAAATTAGCACCTGGCCGGAAGTCTAAGGCCATATAAAATTGAACACAGTATCCGCATACAGCGCCAAGAACGTAAGCGAGCTAGGTAAATTATACGTGTCATATCTATTCACTGACAGATTAAATCGATTAGGACACCTTGATTGCGTGATCTCTGAACTTGCTTTTTGTTTTAAATATACAACATATAAAGCATAATATCACTATACCTATCATGTTACTTAAAGGTGACATGAACAATGTAATTATTAGTTATTTACAGTTTCAAATACCGCAAGCTTAGTTTCATATTCCTTTGTGACGCAACGTGGGGCTTTACGTTTGTTTGCGACTAAATATTCGTAGTAAGGCTGCTATGCGCTTACCCTGGTGATATTTAAGCTGAGGTTAGCTAGATAGCTGATATGTAACACTCGGTAGGTCAGACTTATAAACAATATGGTAGTCAAATAAAGACATCATATTTACAAGACAAATTCCATGAAGTCCACTCGCGGTTGAGTTTTTAAAGAAACTGTATCCGCGACTAGTTATCGCCGCTGGTGAAAAGGCCTGTTGGCTAAATATACAATTTGTATATTGTATATTTAGCCAATAGGCCTTTTCACCACATACATACATTCAGCGAGGAAACGCAAGCACCGTTCTTCGCAATATGCCCGGGATGTAGGACAGTATGATGATTTTTTTAAAATATTGTGTGTTGTTATGTTATTCAACATTAACGGAAAACTAATAATGTTCTGTCATACTTTTTTCTTGAACTAACAAAAAATCCTACAATTTAAGAAACAGAAACTGAAACTTTTTTATTCAATGTAGATTATAAATAATACTTATTGAAAGTCAAGAAAAAACTCTGTCCTGGGAAGAGCCAGCAAGAAACCCAGCGGGACTTTTTAAAAAAAATAACAGCTTACAATCATGTATGTTACACAATTAACAACACAAAGCAAATTAGAAACAGCCTGGTAGCGATCACCTCATTCCCAGGGGTTATTAAATTACCCTCATCCATAAATTCCTTAATATTATAATAACCCTTTTTATACAAACTTAGTTTAATTAAGTTTTTAACTTTGAGCAGGTCAAATTTTGTATGTAAGAAATCAGCTATTTAAGTTTTTAATAACTATGGCACTATTCTTTAGAATATTGTATTGTATTGTTTGTCTAAAGAATTCTGCCTTCAATTATTTAGCAATTGAATTTGTTATTAGTAAGAAATTAAAACTCGATGTATATTTATTTCTTAGTAACTAGAAACTAATATTAAGTAATCGAAACAAATATGCAACATAAATTTAATGATTTCTTACATTCACACGAATACTTGACATTGAATAAAACTAATTTCACGGATCATATCGTTTAATTTAACTAAACGCGACACATAACTTCAGATTGAACGCGATACATAAACTTGTTCAAAATTGGCAGGCCGCAACTCATACAGACAGTAAAGGATCTTCGCCAATGATATTAAAAAAAATTACGTAGACAAAATGAAAACAAAATATTATTTCTCGCACTTCAAGTGTCAAAGATATGAGTGTAATATTTGCCTGACAAACAATATGATCTTCAAATCTTGCATCCAATGAGTCCTCAATTGTTGTTACAAATTAATTAATAACTAGCTGTTCCCGCGACTTCGCCCGCGTGTAATTTATTACGATTGATTTCATGAGTTTTAATTTTTTGCGCGGAACCGTAATTCTTTTTCAAATACATAAATAGCCTAAGTTACTTCTTATAACATCAGCTATCTGCCAGTGAAAGTCCCGTCAAAATCGATCCAGCCATTCCGGAGATTAGCCGGAACAAACAGACAGACAGACAGACAAAAATTTTAAAAATTGTGTTTTTGTTATAAGTACCGTATATACTTTCATATGTATTTAGTAAAAAGATGTTATTTTGGCATTACAAACAGACTCTTCAATTTTATTTATTTGTATAGATGTATAGATATTCTACTACTCGACAAATATTTTATCCTAGTAGTCACAAATACGTGCAGCAAAACGTTACATTACATTATTTAAGATAGCGATGTAAACCACTTCATTCATAGAATAAGACTATGAAAGAACTTAGTAATTCATTTACTTAGAGACGCAATCTTATTTTTTTCAATAATCAATTATTTAAAGCAAAATGAAAATGTTTTAAGATAAGCCTCTCAACAGCTGCATTCTCTGCGCCTAACGTAGAACAAGTACAAAATGGATTGAAAGAAAAAAAAGCAACGTTAAATAGGCAGGACGATAGTCTCACATATAAACGCGCATTAAAACGTGTCAACTTAATGATGAGACGACTTCGCAACTGTTTTTCTCGTGTCCTAACACCACACTAGAAGGCGATTGGAAATCGCGCCGTTTGACTAAAATAAAGCGGCCTGCGTAGCCGGCGCTGGCGCCGACTCACTCTACGGGGATCGTTTTACATGCGCGCCGTGAGTTGTACTTACGTTAACGAGTCAATACAGTAATTGAAGGTATATTATTATGTTGGGATTAATAGATATAGAATATGAAATAGTTGGTCTTCGAAAATAACTGTTTATTCATATTGTAGCTTAGTATGGTCTGCTTTTATTTTTTTTTGTACAAGTAAGAGTATCAAACACACTTTCAAACTATGGATGCTGTGACTAGACATCCACATATTTTCTTCATTAAGAATCAAAACAGACATTCGTTTTAACATCTGAGAACTAATATTATGAGTATACATAGTAGCAGTATGTTTTATTACCAGTAACAAGGGTCTCTGGTTCTCGCAATCTACGTTACCTTTCTAACAGTACGTAACCCAGCAGCATTATTCCGCTATATAACACTGGTATTCTGCGAGAGCAATGCCCTTCCCCGATCGAGCCAAAGACCCATTCTTTCAGCAGCCATAATACAGCTGCAGGGTAGCCTATCACGTAATTTCAATACTACTGCGTTTACCAACAACTCTATGGAGATTGATGTAAGAAAGTAGTTTAGTAAGTTTCAAGGACACGTTTCTCCACTTTCTATTACCTATTTCTTCTACTTTGACATTGTTTGTCTGAGATATCCATATACTCACAACGACACTTAATCATATTATTGGCTTCCCACATTGTGTCTAAATATTTTAAAATACATCGTTATAAGGTAATTGGCGCGGAGCGTAGCGTATTCCTCTTTTCCCTGAATGGGATGCAATTTTTGATAGCTATCTCCTATGAAGTAATTGTCCAATTTCTATGAAACTGTGTACAGATAATCTACGTAGTATGAACTGTACATACATTTATTTATCATCCTTAGCTATTTTCATTAATATGAAAATTTTGATTTTTATATACACACAAAGTATGTATATAAATCTTCTATGTAGAAAGATAATATTAAGACTTTGATGTTTAATTGGTGCATAGCCCTCTTAATACTTACTTCGATGCTATTCATTTTTTATGTTTAATTTTAATTTATAATAAACTATCTGGTACCTTGCTGCCACAAAAGCAATAATTGTGGAAATATCGTTTTAAATTTGAAAGAATTATATTCTTTAATTAGGAATGATAATGATATATAACTTTCAAATAAATTTATCCGTAAGATACGCGCGCCATCTACTGTAAATTAATTGTACTATGCCTATAACCTGCGCGCAAGTGCAAGTAATAAATTGACAAAGTTTTACCGCAATCTGATGAACGCTATGGCAGCGCATAAAATACGAACAAACAAAAATTAATTTTTAAATGTTACATTTTATTTTAATAAAACAACTCCGCCTTACACAACATGAACATGTCTATCTATTTAACTTATCATCATGATTTATCTATGCGTGAAGGTCTTCTACATGCCGTGATGACTGTATTACCTAATTCTCAGAAATCATAGCTACTTGATTGACATTATATCGTTATATTTATTACGGTTTGGTAAGGACGAGCGAGGGCCTTTGCGTCCACCGAAGTAGACAGCGAGTTATAATATTCGACAGCTATCACTGTGGTTAAAGCAACTAGTAGCACATTATCATCACAATTCCCAGTCTTAAGTTATATTAAGATATAAAAGCTGTACTGTATAGATGGGAAATATATAGAGTGGTATTTAAAAGAAGGTAAGTATTATTGTTTAAAGGAAAGAAAAAAAACACACATTGTCAATGTTAATCTACTCGATAAACAATGTTCAGTGCATCCGTACCACAAATTTGCTTAACTATATTTACGCTTTCCATTTTCAAGTAGACACATCCGGAAACCATAGACGTGACTACGTTTTTAAAACTAGCTGTATGTTATATTAAAATTATATTTATTTTAATATATTCGCATTAAAAGAACAAGCTACGGTCGTAAAACTATTTTGATTTATTGCCGTATTATTATGGAATGTCGTTATAACTAGATAAAAAATAATGGCGC
Source organism: Parnassius orleans (assembly GCA_029286625.1). Lineage (NCBI taxonomy): Eukaryota > Metazoa > Arthropoda > Insecta > Lepidoptera > Papilionidae > Parnassius > Parnassius orleans. Next base: position 6,748,994 of record JAGSMP010000030.1, on the reverse strand, counting down.
CGCGATAAATATTCCGAAAATGCGCTAATAAATGTTCTATGTTTTATTTAATATTAATTATATATATAATAGATTATTATTCGTCTTTTATTATAAATTATGATCATAACTTTATAGATACATAAAAACTTCGAACCGGAGTTTTCGAGCGGATAATGCTCATGATATTATTTTATTCGATTTAGAACGTAAACATAATTTCAATTACTAACTTGTATTTCATCTTGCAACTTGTTTTAATTTATTAACTTATTTGTGAGTTGTATGGTGACGGCGTAAGAGAATTCATCACCGCACACCGTCTTGTCAGTGTTGTAAGAAGCAGCTTTTAAACCTTTAACCACATCTCTTACGTTACTGCTACAGTTACAACCTGTTAAAGTCCACTGCTGAACATAAGTTTCCCCATAGATTGCCTCATAGGTGGGATATTTGCCAAAGTTGCCAGGCTTGGCAAGCGGGTTGGCAACCGTAGTGTTTTATTTTTAGTCGATATTAGGAAGACTCTGCTACCCATCTCCTGATTTGTGTCCCTCTGTCGCCTCTTACGACACCCACGGGATGGTATGGGGTAGTGGATGTTCTTACACCGCCGCTACACGGTAACTAAACGGTGTCTTACGTAGAAGATATTAAAGCGACACGAGCCTAATGGTCAATAAGGGTACGAACCGGGACCTTGAAAACGTAGGATCGAATCCGTTACGACTATTTTATTATTGTCATGGACCACTCCTAATACAAACATTTCAAGCTTACTCGGAGAGGTTAACAGAAAGATTAGTAATATTAATAACATATGCTCGTAGTTTCTCTGCGTAAAATACTTCATAATAAAAGGATATCCACAACAGAACTAGAGTAACTGACGTAGCCCTAGTAAGGCCGATATTATAGCTCGAAGAAGCTCCATCAGATAGAAAAGACTAGTACAACATTACAATAATGATCATCGGTTTGTATTAAAAACAAAATATAAATACCCCAACCGGCGATGTGAAGCAGCTTAAATATGAGAGATATCCAGTAATCCGCCAGCCAAGCGTAGCAATCATGCAAAATCGTCCCTAATATGGGAAAGTCCATATCCTAACAAACAGTGAGCTCACTCACGAAATACTTCTATTGCTTGAATCGTCTCAAAAATAAGAAACAGGTAATGATAATAACCTTAGGAAAGCAGCAGATAATCTACATGAATGGCGTAGTCATTGAACATATTATATATACGGCTACGTTTACGTAAATACTTATACATACTTAGGATATTTAATCAGTTCTTCTTTCTTAAGTCCGGCAAAGTTCGAGATCGCCAGTCAACGAGAATAATTCATGGTATTCTATCAAACAATAATATCGAAGGTTGAAATTGGAGGAATATTATTAGGATTGCTTAAAATTCCACAACGGCGGATACTTTTCTGCTCCAAATATCTTTAGAAATAAGAGAAAATGGTAGAAACCATTGGGCGCAGGTTTTCTCGTATGTAGATTATTACTTTACTCCAAATATGTTTCTAGAGAAACGTAGCAGAGCAAGGCTTTTAAAAATTTTACAATGTACAATTAATATGGTGCTGACATTCACAATTTTTGTTTTATATATTATACAAATATATTATATATGATCAAGTAACTGAGAACAATGTTTTGGGTATAGGGGAATATACCATATTTTTCTTCAAATCTTGCCCTCTGCTGATTAATGGACGAAGTTCTGGCTACCGACCATTGGAATCTAAATATCCAGAAACGCTGAACCCAAATTACAATTACAAAACAATTACGTACTGGTTATTGTTATTGTACCGGTTTCACTTGCGGATTATTTTATTATTTATTAATTTCTTTTCCACTACTTACTGCTTCTTAAGGCCTACTTTTGCGCCCTCTTCTCATTATTAATTATAAATAGACGGGCAATATATATAATGAAGCGCAGAGGCAACACCCTCGCACTGGTAAAATGCGGCTTGCTACACTTCACTAGTCTATGTGTAATTTAGGTTCGATTTTTAGTTTATATAGAATCCTTCATGATTAGCAGGGTCCAAATCGTATAATACATATACCTAAACTTTTAAGCTATTTATATCAGTACAAGCAATTCCAACAACTATTTACACGACATGTTTACAACTTAATGTACATATGTAAGTGCTTTATTTACAGATAATATTAAAATAAACATAATAATATTCTTATTTTTCTTTCCCAGGTTACCACAGCTTGCCGTCTCTGCGAAGATATTGTGCCTCCTGATGGTAAGTCTACAAATAAACATAATTACAAAGTTAAATAACAAGACTTTAGTTTCCGATACCTTAGACTAGTATTATTTTTTAGAAAATAATACTTGTAGTTAAATTTCTTAAATTGAAATAAAAAGGTAAACTGTGATCATCACGATAACTTTAATTGAAAAAAATAATTATTGGTAAACAATTTATATTAAATAGATTAATAAAAAAATTATCAAGTGCGCATTGAGACACACGTAAGGTTCTGTTGTGTAAATTATTTACGTTATATTCTAAAGTGTTTATAATAGTTTGTTGTTCATTAAATTACAATTTTTTTTTACGTAATAGAGAATGGTTGTGCTGTGATTGTTCCCATGTCTCTGTGATTGCATACTATTTTGCCTCCAATACAACATATAACATAAGCTCTCACGCCTGTCACCCAGAGGAGTAGGCAGAGACTAAGGACTTCTATTTAGCACGATCCTCACACACTCCTCTTTCGTTTTTTTATACCCATATATATCTACAAATACATGCTCGTCGGTTAAGATTACACTTAAATTGGCCCATCTTCAAAAGTAGACCAATATACATACATATAATAATAAACTTCCGTCTAGAGCGTCCCTTGCCGACTCTACCACTACACAATACACTTCTGCAGCATAAATTTTCTTTATCACCTCATTCACTGTTCCTACGTGTCCAAACCACTGAAGTATTCCTCTCTTAATGCCTCCAATCGAAGGATGGTAATAACAAAAGAAATAAGATACTCAAAAATTATGTTATAACTTCCAAGTTTTTTTTAAAAAGAAAACAAAACAACTTCCAAACCTCCAAACCTACTTTCAAACCTTTTGAAAAATACCTCTGACCACTTCTTCAGAAACCTCAGAAAGCTCATAATTATAAGCAGCTAGTGAGTCTTATTTGCTTTCAAACCTCAAGTCTTTAAAATTTTCTTCGATTTTTGGAAACAGGTAAAATAACAAGTGTCATTAAAAAAGGCGTTAGTTAGACGAGTGCGGCGCATTATTGTCGTGGTGCCAGAAATGATATCGAACTCCTAACTTTGGCCGTTGGTCAAACCAAGCTGATAATACTGTTGTAGCACCAACTGTAGCATACCTCTAGCAGTTTCATAGTGTAGTTTCACACCATACCGTATTTTGATTCTCTAGCACCACAGTAGCAATATGACCCATTTAGTAGTAAAAAGAGGCAACCATTTGATTCTGTGTGCTTCATCTTCACAGCAAACCAAGTCAGTCAAATGTGCTTTGTTTCAGGATTATAGTTATATAGTAATGTGGTAAAGGGTGCTATACCCATAAACCTCTACCAAATTATCTATCCTAGGTTAAGAATCAAAATGCAGATGAGTTGTCACCCCCGAGGACTAAGATGGAATGCCTCATTTTCAGGTTCTCCACACTCACCATACGAAACACAGCAGCATTAAGCTGCTATTTTACGCTGGTATTCTGTAAGAGCGTGGTCCTTCTCCGGTTGAGCGGACTCATTCGTGCTTCAACCATAATTTAGCTACAGCACGGCTTTACCACATATAAATATCCAGCTTATCAAACAAATTAATAAATCGCATTTAAGCTCTTTTGGTATATCTAGATATATTATACAGGTTTCTTCAAGAGTTTTCCTTTGTAATAAAAAATGCGATAAAAGATTTGAGATGTGTCGGCGGGGATCGAACTCGGTATTTTGCAGTCTATGAAATTTAAGGAAAACGCTTAGCCTCGGAGCTACCAGAGCTATCTACAAATTAAATTTACATAATAGTAAAAAGATCACTTAACCGATGTAAATGGATTAATGAATCCAATAACTGCAGCCGCTATCATACCATTCGCATTAGCCGGGTTTGATAGGACTGTCTGCGGCCGATATGCTTGTAGGACTTGTGATAATATATGTATTTTTATACTGAATTATTCTGAATACAGTTATATACTTTTATCGAGAGGATTCTCACTTTGTATAAATTCTTATATAAAGTGGTCAGTATAACTTATGATTATAACTTTGTTATTTATCTTATAACAACAAAAAATATAGTGTGTGACAGGCCTAAGCGGGAGCTTTTGTTCGAAGTAAAAGTATTTTTTATTAACAAACGACATTTTATAAATACATTCTGGCCTTATAAATGCTTCAGTTGCATGATATATAAAAGACAAATACTTTCCATTAATAACCAAGAACATAAAACTTTATTATTTATAAGAATTTATCACTTTTAGTAATCAAATTCACAGTCGAAACTTTTTTAGTCGGCTAAATCTACAGCAAAACAAAACCTTCTCAGAGAAGAAACTGTAACTGTCTCGGGGTCTTTTTAATGCCATCTTACATTCAAGGTCATTTATAACTTATTATAAAGTCACTACTAATCAATACAATGTTTAATAATTATGTAATAGAATTGTATATTATTGTATTATGTGTGTCCAGACATAACACTTTTATTTAAAATGTTGTTTGTTCTAAACCACGTAGTACTATTATTTATTCTGTCTAAACTTACAATAATACTAGATTTTAATTATTCGGCACTGCGTCATCAATGAATGTTGCACGCTGAAATAATAGAAGATTAATAAAACAATTTATTTTTATGTATTTTTAAATTTTAATCTTTTGTTTTTAAGAATTTTGTCATATTTTTTTAGTTTTATTAAAATAGCTATTTTTTTACTTTTGTTTTATATATAATTTACGAGTACCTACATTAGATCTGTATTGTTTCTGTTACTTAGTTTTAGATAATGCTATGGTCTCCTATAATTAATGGAGCACGCTAGTTTTAATTTTTATCCTAATTTTTAATTGACATTATACTGTGTATATTTATTGGAGGTCCTTAATAAATAAATAATTTAAAAAATCAAAGACTAAAATCTCGAAATTATATATTCTGAAATGAGGAAGTCGTCGTTTTTACGCGGACGCAATGAATTGAGCTGGTGTAGATAAGTTCCAAGTTAATACGCGGTTCTTCAAACGACAGTCTTTAGCGATCAACACCTATCATTTACCGTGATTACGCACACGAACACTACACGCTACGAGATGAAGAAATTTAGCTTTATTAAATCGTGTAGTCGAGAGTTTTCATTATTTAATCCAGCAGTAATAGCGCCGTCTTGTGTGGCCACCTTCGTTTAGTTAACCGCTGTATATGTGTATATTATTATTATAAAAATGAACATTAATGTGCGACTTCTAATATAAATAATATTTTTGTATAAATTAGGTTACAATCTGAATCGTCACACAAAATAATTTTACATAAAATGAATTTTAAATGTTAATCTGAAATTCTGTACTTTGTTTGTCTTACACTTCCCATCTGATAAATAAGTTTTAAATTTAAAAAAATGTTTTGTTTGGTTTTTGACATTCATGTCTTCATCGCTTGACGTCATATTAACACAATATTTTTAACCGATCTCCAATCATTTCAAAATAATATAAATTATGTTTTTAATATTTTAATATTCTTTCATTAAAATATTATGCAAGCCAAATAGCTAACGTTCGGACAGCCGACCAGGCAGAAGCGCTCTCACAATAGAAAAAATATACCACAATAGAAAAAAAGAATAACTTGTAACCATGGCAATTTTAATTAACAAGGAAATTATATCTTGCATATAAGCCTTAGATGTAAGTCTTCCTAGTCCTCTTATATATCACCCGTAAATCTTTTCATTTGAACTAGGCGAGTTCGTATTATTTTAGGACGGTGTTGAAAGAAATCTGTTTGCCGCAGCCAAGTTGTTTTCCGTTATTTGCCGTGCAAACACTTATTACGTACAAATAATCTTTATCCAGGCCAGTGTTATGTTGAACATACCTACCACATATAAACCTTTACGTGACATTAATCTCTAAACATATTCCTAGACACCTCAACGTTTTAGATCTACTAGTGACACATTGAACGGTTTTTTTATTGTCACTTAGCATGTTAAAACAGTTAACACCTCAATAACTTGTTCTCCGTAAATCCATACGTGTTATTTAGAAGTCTTATCTTGTATTTTGGTATTTATGTGGAATGACCTTTCATTCTGTATCCTCCATTTACATTGCCAATCCTGGCATTAAATTACAATTTGAGGAGTTTTAATATTCAACAATGAACCGAAAAAATCATAAATACTGGTTCAAATTTTCGAATGTCTTCATGCCCTTTTCTATACTTTTCAAAATTTAGATTACCCCAGATTGATTATTGAAAAGACGGTGAAGGAGAATCGAGTTAACGTGAACTATGTTACGTGTGTATCTTTGACAGGTTATATGATTAGAAATACTGCGCACATTTCAATATAATCTGAGTTGTAAGTGCTGGTTTCAAATATGTGGGTCAAGTGGTTTGTCATAATAACAATTAACATTGCTTCCTTGTAAATTTATTTTGTATTTATTTGCGAATTATTTGTGCATTAATAAAATTCAAATGTTTTTAAATATAATCAATTTCAGATTTGAATTACAACAATCCATTTCATTTATTGCAGTGTATAAGTTCTTCACATTTTAAATATTTTTTCAGTATTTTAATTCCTTAAGAACTATGCTATGTACAAATCGATTTTCCAATTTGCTTTTAAATTGTATAGGTATCATTGTGCACGATGCTAAAGTGTAATATATAAAAATATATAAGTAAGATAAAGTTGGATGTAAGTACTTGTATAGATTAAAAAACAAGTTTTCATTATCTTTCGAAAACAATTGTGACATCTCATTTATCTGAAGCGTGTGTGGCCGGCCTAATCCAACGAAAAAGGCAGACTTCAGATAACATTCTGATATGTCATAGTGAGGACGTCACGGCCGTATAGTAACAAAATTAGGCTATCGCTAGTTCATATATATATAGATATCACTTTAGAACTTAAGAGCGATAGACTATTTCTAACAAAGAAAAAAAGATGTAGCCGATGCCGATGAAAAAGATGTAGCTGTATCATATTGATTAAATGCAGAGCGACGATGTTATGCTTCAAGTTTTGTAAACATTTACAGTTTCAGACCACAAAACGTATATGATGTTCTCATTAATTCGTTCTAGAATCCAATTTTTCTTATTATATGCCGGAACTTATTCAGGATCTGAACAGACGTGTTGTTACATTGTTGTTTGTTCTTCACGTGGTTTGTCTATTTTGCTTTCGTATTTTCTCTTATGATTAGATTCATTACGGGCAACCTTTGTTCGTGTTAAATATTGTAACTTGTAAGTTATTTTCTTGTATCTATAAATATAAGACTTATAGACGTAAAAAGGTTGGTTGGGTAAAGGTTGTTTCAAGAAACTTTGACTCTTAGGGATGGCTAGATCATCGAAGCTGCTTGTTAAATTTTAATTTCGACTCATATTTCCAAAATGTCCTGCTACTATCATTAATATCAAAACATATAGAAGCATCATCTGGCTCGGCCACCTAAAAAGGATAAGTGAACACAAGACAATCTATTTAAGTCGACATACTCCAAGTTCGGTAGGTCTCCCATATATCGTTGGGGTTACGTTGTTGAAAAGGCTGGGTGGAGCTCACCCAATACCAAGTGATAGTTTGGTTATCGGAAAAGAAATTTAACCTCTTTTCGAAGCAAGGTAAGTACAATCAAATAGATGAGAAAATTATTAATCGGTAATAATGAATAAAGATATGAAATATTATTAAATATTGCCTAGAAGTGTGAAACATAATTTAATAATAATATATTCATTCTTATCGCTTCGAATGATAATTTGTATTCAAGCAGCTATTATAATGTGTGAGGTCTGATCAAAACGTCCGCATATGAACACGATTAATTTTCGTAATATTGATTAAACTTTATCAATATTCGCAGCGTGTAAATTTCCGACACACTTGCGATGGATAGTTTCGGTGGGGTTGATATGTAGTCACCCGTCAATAATGTGTGCGTTCAGGTCTTGATAGATAAGGACATTAGAGGCACGATCAGTAACCTCCAAATGCGGAGACTCTTTGATATATTTTGCGTAATTCTCGATCAGTCATTTAAGGTAACAAGAATATTTTACGTAGTAACCGAACATTGTTCCTTAAATATGACGATATAATATATTATATCATATTAAAACCCCCAACTTCCCATTCTAGTAGTGCGGTACTTTTACTGTTCTAAAGCTCTCTTAGAAATAAAAGAAAGCGGTAGAATGTAAAAGTATAAAAGAGAATTACTTAAATTTTATCAATTTGCCTGCTCCGATCAACTAAGGGAGGTAGACAGAACACCGCGTACATTTCAAGTGGCATCGAAACCAAACACAACTACTTTTCTTTTATATAGGAAAAGGGTGACAAGCCAGCACACAGTCCACCTGATGGTGAATGGTTGCTGTGGCCCATAGACATCTACATCTATCCTCGTTTGCGAAACAAAATGCAGATACGTTGTCAGCCGTGAGGACTAAGATGCAATGCCTCTTTTCCAGTAAAAAGGGTCTCCGGTTCTCTACACTCACCATACGAAACACAGCAGCATGAAGCTGCTATTTTACGCTGGTATTCTGTGAGCGCGTGGTCCTTCCCCGATCGAGCTGACCCATTCGTCCTTGTTTCGTATAGTGAGTGTAGAGAACTGGAGACCCTTTTTACTGGAAACGAGAGATTCCAACTAGTCCTCAGAAGTGACAACGTATGTGTATTTTGATTCTTAATCGAGGATAAATGTAGACGTCTATGGGCATATACATTATATAGCATTCACTTATCATCAGATGGACTGTGTGCTCGTATTGTCACCCATTTTCTATAAAAACTAAATGTTGTTGGTTGCAAATGATTTTAGATGCATATGTGTGCGTGAGTGTATCTTCTTACAATAAATTGAACATGATTTTGGCTTGGGTTCAGCGTAACGTGTAACATACACAGCGCTCCGTTGTCTTTCTTTGTTGTACTGAGTTTGCCTGGCAATATTTTTCACGTTAAAACAATGTGCTGGGATTTAATTAAAACAAACACAGATAAGACCTGAGATCAACTTATAACCTTGATGTAAGTTTTAACCGCCTTATATCAATAAGTTGAGTAAACAAATGTTCATAAAAACTTATCGAACGGTACACTACTTAAACAATTTATATTAATTGACTCGGTCAAATATGATAAACAGATATCAAATGTAATTGATTCATATTACGTTACTATATATTTTTAATAAATAACTTTAAATCTTAATTATATGATCATCATATAAGTTCTAACATCATCATATATTTAATATTTATTGTAGGTTGCAGTGCTGTTTAATTTATTTACTTAATTATTAATTACGCATACCGATGTGCTATGCTTCCTTTAGCGCCACTGAGACTTTTTTATTTATAAATTAACAACTTTATTACACCTTAACTTAGAATAGTTCAAAAATAAAAAAATACTCCGTAATCTTTTTCATTATCGTAAATTAATTTAATTCGTATTCTCAAAATGTAGATATTTGGTCGTTAATTTTAAGTATGACCTGTTTTGACGTGTTAATGATAATGTGTCAAGTTTATTAAGACTGGGAACATTTTTATAATGAATGTTTCGTAATGTAGATTTTGTATTTCACCTTTGATACTTCTAACTTGATTAAAAGTAAATTTACGATTATAGGTTAATATTAGGAGGAATGCGACGTGATTTCGTAGTCGCAAGAACTTCCAAATCTTAATACTTTGGAATCATTTGTGGGATTATTTTCTGAGTGGTTCCACGATAATTTGGTTCTCTATATAACTTTGCTTATAATTGGAATGAGGTAAAATTTCTTTATTGCCTACGATACATGGCTTGAAACGCAATATGGCTGATCAGTGACCGCGACGCGGTAGCCTATGCTTTCCCACCTGAATATGACACCGGCCATGTTTTTGTTGTTCAAAGGTCCTAAAACAATATCTAATAAGTTACAAAAATCGACTTTTATAATTTGCGTAATAGAACTTAAAATTGCCTAAACCTGCATCGTCGGAACCCTCAGTCTGACGGTTCAGCTGAGCACGGTTGACCCATTAAAACGATCGATTGTTTCCTTATTGTGCTGCTTGGAACCGAAGGTTCTATTATTATTATTCTTAAATGCTATACTTTAAAAGACATTCTTGCGATAGCATTTTAAATATATAGAATTCTTAACACAACTAAGATTTAATTTCATAGGTATTAAGTAAATCTAAGTTGTGTTACTGTTTTAATCACTATTATATAAATGGCTAAATGCTTTTCAATAATTTTCAACCGTGAGAAAAAAATATCAATCAACTAAGTTATAATCTCACTGAATGTAAAAGTGAAATAATTAAATTATTTCATGCATGCAACCGTTTTTTTTTATTTGTTTATATTGTACCCTTTAAAAATTTTTTCCGATGATTGAAAAATCAGTCTTTACAGTTATAGCTTCTGACGTATTCGAAGCTAACTACTCTATCGTACTGATTAAAAATATCGGCAAAAATTAAAGCTAGTTTAGGAAAAAAAACAAAAATGCTTAAGTCTGGTTCAGTTTTCAATATTCAAAGAATAAATATTCAACAGCAAGTGCGAGACTTTCGGAGTTTAAGATAGCTTGATCAATATCAGCGTAATGAGGTGTAGAGGGAGTACTGGTGCCATTAAGCGAAAGCAATGCAATAGTATAAGGAAACTAATTTAAACAATTCAACAAGTAGTTGTTAAAATTTTACCGACACGGACCTCACTTTTATAACGTGTTACACTCATCTGTTACTTTATGAAGACTGAAGAGTCGCTTCTTATTTTATAACCTATAAATCATCAATTTCATATACTCGTAATAACAGTGAACATGAACATGACTTCAAGCACCTGGTTTGTGACTATACTAATAGCCGTCGTACTTTTGATTTACTGTAAAATATGATAATTCTTCCATTAAAGGCGATAAAATCCCTAAAATTACTTTTATTCCATGTTTAATATTTGCATAAAATATAAGATATCACTAAAAAACTTATAAAGAACTACAGAATGAGAATTCGTCCCAGCGCTGTAAGATATGTATTATGACTCGCTCAATTTATAAAAGAACATATAAAATATACATAATTCTATTAATACAATTAATATTAATAACGCAGACAATCAAACTCATATTATTAACATTATTAACTCGAATGCTGAACATTGAATATCGGCACCCCTGGTCTTAGGTAATGAGTCCGCCATGGACAAGGCTACTGTTAATTGTTAATACTCGGAATTTTAAATAAGTCAAAATGAAGACGATGCATCAGTATTATTAGTTTTATTAAATCTAAAAAAACGAAATTATAAATGTTTTACGTGGTAGAGTCATGCTGCAGCTATGTTAGTAGCATAGTTGAAGCACGAATGGGTCGGCTCGACCGGTGAAGGACCACGCTCTGTAAACTAGCAGCTTAATGCTGCTGTGTTTCGTATGGTGAGTGTAGAGAACCGGAGACCCTTTTTACTGGAAACAAGGCATTCCACCTGAGTCCTCACGGGAGACAACGTATCTGCATTTTAATTCGTAATCGAGGATAAATGTAGATGTCTATGGGCTACAGTAACCACTTACCATTAAGTTGACTGTGTACTCGTTTGTCTTCCTTAAACTATAAAAAATCAACATTTATTTAAATTTTATTTACTACAATGTAGTTACGAATAAATATATGTATTATAGCTTACTAATGAATCATCGATTCACAGCCTTCAATTATATTATCGTACATAATCAAATAATCAGTTACCGTTACATTATGTTGAATGGTTTATATAAATAATCGAGTAAATTTTGATAAGGCTTTGTCGAATTATATAACAGCTTAAAGAATCTATCTAAGATTGTTTAACGTAATTAATTTTTATATCGATTTGTATTGTATAATATTACTATATGTAATTGTCGTTATTGTTAAAAGTCCACTAAATATAGATCTCCTATTTCTATTATACAAAGCACGGTCCCGAAACACCTGCATCCATCGACTCCCAGCATCTTTCATTAGGTCGTCACCTCATCTATTACACAACTAATCCAGTGATTTGTAAAATATTATCATTGAATTATTAAAATACTTTTTAACTGTTATTTTTTTGAAGGACCAGCCAAAAACAAAAAAAAAAATATTCAGTTATATTACACCAAAGACCCCAATAAGTGTGTTTAAGGGTACATATTACTTTATAATTTCCGACAACCAAAGCTTTTGTTAACTGTGTCAATTATTTTCCATAAGATATAGGCAAAAAGGGAATGTTGAGGCATTCAACTTATGACAAAACATTATTTAACCGAACATTAGAACCGTCGACAAAGTTTTCTGTGGTATGAAATTTAACTGATGTCATATTAAAAAGTGCAAAGGCGTGTATTTGACGCTTTATGTGGTAATTTTAAATAAAAGAAGTTAATGTGTAATTTTATCATCGCTTACTTTGTTATAGGTGGTGATCTGCGGTGCGGTGCCATCGATGGTCCGGTCGGTACGTCTCTACAGCCAGTGCTCGCATATGTACGTCAACGTGTTCCGCAACGGCACCGTCATGGCCCGCTCCGATGGAAACGACCATCGTAAGTGCTATAAACGTCCTCACTTACTGAATTTATTTGCGGTCGCGTCCTTGCTTTACTTTTCGTTTTTGTTTAGTTACTACACATACTCTTTCTTCGATCTATCTATATTATAAAATATACGCCGATCATGTAGCTGTAACGTGTGGTTGTAGGTACCTAACTACTAAGTCCTATAAGCGGGTTTTAAATTCCAGCTAAAACGTACATTTGTATTAAAATAATTAGTTGATTTTTGGGTTTAGATGTATAGTGATTGTCCTCGTAGCTCTGAAACTACATCCAAGCCTTCTTAGTATTACCTAAGGTTACATCAAATACAAGTATTACAGTTGACAAATCCACTGTTATTCGAAAGTTGTCCTCGGTGTTAAAACCATCATCAATGCAAAAATTTATGACATTTTAATCGAATTAATTGTTACTTTTTTTACAATAATTAAATCGTATTTGACGCATCCGAAAAACAGTATAAAGTCAATAAAGAAAATTAAAAATATTACATATTATGAATTCAAATAAAAATTATAAAAGCGAACGCTTGTTAGTTAGATTAGAAGTAATAGTATAAAAAACAAATCTAATTATATAAAGTGCGTGCCTATAAGCATCCATTTACACAAACGCAGTAGTAGAGGGTTACCGGGCTTACTATAATCATGTTGGCGGGTAGGGTCAGACGTGAGGAACTATAGGAATATGTCAATACTCGAAGGGTCAACGGCCAGTCACTGCAACAGGTAAAGTCCGCCGTGCAATATAGTAACGGGGAATGGAATGGTCAACACGCGGGAATAAATAGGTTTAAATTCCTGAGTGACAGTATTGCTAAAATTTAAAAAAGTGTTACCATCAAAAAAATAATTTCCAATTCATAGAACCCTTGATCCTTTATTATTTCTGCTATCCGTGCTTGAAATAATTGGCGTAAAATTAAATATAATGTTCGGATTTTACACTGTGTGCTCGGACACTATATGATTTGCGTTAAAATACTTTTGGTTCATAGAATTAAAAAAATAGACCTAATTCTTTAAACAGATTACAGAATTTACATTTGAGCATTTTTTCTTTTGAAATATCTTGTAAAATATATTGTTTAATCGAAATTTACGATTTTATTCTGTACTCTTAACCGTTTTACACCAAAATCATTTCATATATATCGTGAAAATGTCAAGAATAATAATTGTTTTATATCAAATAATTCATATCAATTTGAGAAATTCAATAGTCTGCGGCTATGTAATACACTAATGTCACATTATACAATATTTGCTGTACAATCACGCAACTTTTTGTAATCACTTGTTCAAATAAAAAGGACTTTCACCTTTCGATATTTCGTGACTGCTAAGACGTTTTAACGTTTGCTTATAGATTATGGCAAAACGTTGTGTGACTTTTGCGTTCAAATGAATTTTTATTGTAGTTGCTATTTATTTCGGCTTTAACAAAATACCAATTTACCGACTTTTCGACCAATCTTAACCGACTTTAAAAAGGAGGAGATTCCCAATTCGACTGGCTGTTTAGTATTATTTTTTTACTAAAAAGATTATTTTACAATTCTTCTGGGGCTTTAATTCTTCTATACACGATGTCTAAGCACCGACCTAAAAATGAGAAATTGTTCTATTTTTTAGTTCTTAGGTTTTTACTTTTTACTTTAAAGTAAAATTCATAAGCGTCTCGCGTTGTACTTGTAAGGAGGATTTGTTTTAATCGCCCCGCTTGGCGATCGCAGATCCAGACGTCTCGCGCCTTTGACGCTGCTACCCCGTCACCGGTCCTTGAATATACGTCTAGTGCAAATGTGATGGTTATATTCCAATTTATCAAAAGCCATGACATTCTTTCATTTCGCATCATAGAAGTGATATATTTTCTTTCGTCGCTATCACGATACACCTCTTCATCACACAGCAAACGTTCCTTGTATGAGTGGTAGGTAATTAAGGTACCAAACTGCCAGTGCTGCGGCAGGGAGATTCCGCTGCGTCAGCAGAGTAGTGAAACAAATCAAGTTGATATTCGGACCTAAATTGAACTCGACCCAGACCCTATTTTTATCTTTTTTCTAAATTGTAAATCTTTAATTTTCTTCTCGTATTTTTATTTTAGCTTAATAAATAGCAATTTTATACTTCGGTATTTTCTTCTATCTCTCCTAATTAAAAATAAAAATACATTGGCTCTATACTGATTTAAAAAGTATTTACCACGTTACTAATATGACACTTGGCATTTTTAATTATCGGCATTTCTTTAACAAATTTTGACTGATTAATTAAGTAATAATTGTTTTAATACACTAGTAAATCTATTTGCAATTAATATTAATTTAATTCATACTAAGATTAAAAGTAATAATACACAAAATACATTTAATGAAGTGTAAAGAAAATACAGTACATCAAAATGCCGCGTCAGATCGTGGAGTTCGCATTACAAGTGCAACTGACCCAATAAAGTTTACAATCAATCAGCACTTGGCCACGTTAATATCTTTAGTAGTAACATGATTTATTTGTCACCATTATAACATCAAATATTTCATAACACCAACCAAACGTGCAGTCGAGTAACAACTAGTCTGCTTTCAACATGAAGATGTCATATAAAATTTCTCCACGACATTACTGTTTCATTTGCATATTTACCCCGCGATATACGATAAGCTATTTTCATTTTAATCGCGTGGTCAAAACCTGAATACCAAGTGCTACAACCAGATATGCCAGGTCTCAATCCCAGATTTAGCCAACATTTGTACAAGTTTGTTATTTTCCTAGAGTCCTTAACACTGCATCTTAAACTTCCTCCGATATTAGTGTAGCCTTTTATCGGCCAAGGGTAGGTAAGGTTCTTTGAGCTGTATGACCAACCCTCTGTTTCTCTGGTACTCCAAGGTAAACCTTTAAGACACACGTACACTTGTGACAATAGATAAATATCTCTTGCACACTTACTTCTGACTATCCGTAGGTTTTCACCGTGATTTAAAATGAGCCAAGATAATTATATCATCATCTCGTGACTCAGTTTTCATGATTCATCTTCATATTTACCAAGTTTGATGATCAAAGCGATGTAAGCCTAATTTTTAAATGTTAAAATGGTACCATATTCTTTCAAAGATACTCGTATATACATATAAATAAAGAGGTTTTCGTAATAACTTTCAGCATACGGTATTTTCTTATGTCCAAAGGTTATCTAAAAGTGAAAAAAAAAGTAAAGAAAAAGAAAGAGATGCTGTTTTAAATAAAACCATGAAATACTTATTTGAAAGATACACGATGATTTTATGTTAGACACGTGTTCCAAAGTCATTTATTTCAAATAATTACTAATACGTGAATAAACAAATTAATTCGATTAAGTATTTGATTAAACAATACGTATAATAATCGCGTGAGAATTTGAATAGCTATGATGCGAGAAAAAAATTGATCACTTGACCCGCGTAAGTGTTAGTGAAGTAATAAAAGAAACTACGACCAATATTAAATTTAACGATTTAATATTGCATCACCGGTGTTAATTGATCTCGAAGTATAGATTACTGTGAAACATTACGATGAACACTAGCAGCTCTTGTTAACTTGGACGATATTATCCAGCGTACACATTGCGCCGCCTACTGCCGAATATCGCGTAAAATATGTGACTCTTTTTAATTAAAATTAGATATGAACATACTGATAAAGAATATTAATAACTCGTATAGAGTTCGATAGAAATATTACTGCCTAAAGTGTTGATGCCTTAGGCAACGGCAACTCTATTTTGATTTCGATAATCAAAGTTACTAAACTTTCACTAAACGTCTATACAAGTCATCGTAAAGGGGTGTAAGAAGAACATACCAAATTGTTCTGAATCTTTTTTCAAATCTTTCTAAAGTGCCAAAAATCACCTAGTTGATTATAAATGTACGAAAATCCTCCACAGAATAAAACATTTTCATTTTTACTTGATAGAAAAATTTGGCAGATAAAAAATATTTATCCCGGGATTGGGGAGCAGAGTTAAACATCGCTTCGTCAGGCAAGGGCGGAGATCACGACAGCATCCTAAGATCGTTGTAAGAAATAAGTAAGACACTAGATTATTTCTTCTTTGTGATTTTCGCTGAATATTCTTTGAAAGTTTTTAAAAATTCAACTTTCTGTGAAGCTGTCATTGTCATGATTGACAGCCCTTTACAAGTCCACTGTCTAAGTCCAAGTCCAAGGAATATCACAAAGCACGCTCAGATATAGATGATAATAAATATTAGAATCAAGAGTTAAAAAAGTATCAAGAAAATAACAGTATACTGATGTTTCAAAGCCAATTTACAACGTATTTTTTGCGACTTTTATAAAAAACATTACAGAGGTACATAATTTGTGTGAAAACCATCGACGTAGGCGGTGCGGTGCCTTCCCAAATTAAGTTGTTATACTTTAATAAAATGTTATAATAAAAGACCCATATGGACCTCTGTTTTGCAAAAAAAAACTACCGCACACACGCAGGCATCCTCATTAACGTCCCATAATCTAGTAAAAACTAAACAACGTAATTGCACGCATCGAGAAAATAACCGTTTGCCACAAAATTGATTTCTTTTTCGAATTCCACGAATCTGATTGTTCGTGTCAAGGAGTTAGTTTTTTTAACTATTGTGTTGAGTTCTTTTATATAAGCAAATAAGAAATAGATTTTCAAGATGTTTATATTGAAATCATTTGATGGCACTCGTTGTCGGCCGCGGCCGAAGTCGACAAAAAATGTTTTGTTTGGCTTCTGCAATAATTGCTCGGTTTGTATTTGTTTGTTGCTAACTAGCTCTTAGAGATAGCGTGTTTGGTTTGTTAATTGCTGTTTGTGGGTGTAGTGTTTAGTGAAGGTAATAAAGCTGTTGTGTAAAGCATTTCCCTTAAAGCGCGACAGAGAAATATTTATTTAACGCAAAGTTTTAAATTCGTAGTACATCAACGTCGATCAACTACTATTTCAAGTTACATGTTATAGTACAGTTATAAAGACATATTCACATTCAATGCCATGCTATATTATTAAAACAACGGAAAATTCTTAGAGTCGAATTTCAATAGTGTCAATATTTGTAAATATTTAATAGACAACTGATTTCTACGTATAATTCAAATTTCATTGAAAATGAAATCTAAACGCAAATAAAGATAAGTTATCTGCAAAATAATTGCTTTTATTACCACATCTGTTTATAACAATTGCAAGTTGGGTGGTCCGACTCGGTGTGTTTTCAATACTGATGTCGCGAATAAAAAATATAACTCTCCATGTTTACCAAACAGCTTACTTTGTAGCCGCGAATTCCGGTTAAAATTATTATTAATGCTGGAAGTAACTCAAATTCGTTGTTTAAATTGCTATTTGCAGTCTTCTACTGGTTCTTGATTTTGTTGTTACAGAAATGAGAACAATGAAAATGTTTAGGTATTCCAGAATAATCAGTACAATTATAGATATTATGTTATAAATTATAAAATGTTTTGCAGTTTAACTATATTAAAACTATTGAAAATACTACGAAAAAATATATTGCAATAAACTAAGAAACCGGAATCAAATAGACTCATAAATTAAGTTCAATATAGTTAACAAAATGTGTGTTAGTCATAATAACAGAATCTATCACCCTATTACATCCCGTAGGTGCTGTGGCGAAAAGATATTCATCACATTTTTTCCGTTGCATGATCTTCGTATAAAGTCTATGGGACTATATTTCTTAGTCGATCTATTGGTTACTTAAAGTAGGAAGAAGCGACATGAACAATTTAAAAATTCAGCAGCACGTTTTTTTTATATCCATGTAATAGAAATGTCATGAACATCTTAAGTAAAGTTTATCTTTAGTGAAGTCGACACTTAACTATCAACTTAATTTTATTTGACCCAAATTCCGTGACAATTTCTTACTCAATCATATCACTCGATAACGTCTTCAGTTAGAGATATACAAAATCTAGTATTGACTAAAATATCTCATACAAATCTATATTATATTGACACAGTTTCGGCTCGACATCAGAAATTCACCTACTTTCCTTATGTCTAGATTTCAAACTGATTACGATACGGGAAATTTACTTGTCTGCTATTGCATTAACTTTGTAATAACTTATTTTCAAAAGTTATATAACCACAATAAAAAATCCCCATATATGAGCCTCTTAAACAGCGAACGATAGGGCTGGCATATCTTTAAAAAAATGGCCCAAAAAATATTTAAATTTTTTGACATGGTAGACCTTCGCGGCAGCGTATTATGATTGCAGCACCAATGTGTTGGCTCGATTAGGAAGAACCATGCTTTATGTCATCATCATCATCATCATTACCCTATCAAAGTACACTCTTGAACAAAGGACTCTCTTATGGATTGTCTTATATGGGGGCTACTTGCCACGCTTTGCAGGTGGGTTAGTAACCGCAGTTTTTATTTTTTTCATCATGAAGATTTCACTGCTCATCTCCTGCTGCATCTCCTGTCTCATGTTCTCAGTGTTTATAGACGTATGAACATTCTAGTTGGTGGGACTCCCTTTCTCCCTTTCTTACCTATTTCTACCGCAATACAGCAGTGCGTGCACAGTTGTGTTCCGGTCAGAAGGGTATATAGATTGTAGGCTGTGTAGTGCGTCCTTAGTCTTCAAAAGTGGCCAATTACCATCCGGTAGACTATCAGCTCATTTGTCACATCAGTTCAATAAAAACTTGTAAGAACTTTTCCGCAGACATCCTTCAAAAAAAGTAAAATCGAATCGGATGGGCCTCAAAACGTGGTGATACCTACTCGTATATTTTAGTTTTTTTTTAAATCGGAACTACATGTTTGATAATAATACCTTATGATGACATCTGCTCATAACGTTCCATTTGCATAGAGTAATAAGTTCAGATGTTGGATGCGACTTGCGTATAATATTAGTGTCATTGCCATATTGTGATACTGAGTTTGCGGTCGCGTAAGTGGACTGAATAGACAGCAATCCGATATTACTAGGTAATTTAACTATTGACAGTAACCTTAAGACTTGATATGTAGGCATTAAGCGATATTGGATACTTCGTTTCAAATTTTCCTAGTCATTGTAGGAAAATTATAACATAGTAAACTTTTATCAAGATCTAGCAAAGGTTTCAAAGTTCTTCATCCTAGTCTGTTATTTGCCTTTAACTAGGTGCTGACTTTCTGCCATTTCACACAAGGTCACGAGGTCGCATAGCATAAGAGCAACATCAAACTATTGTTTTCGGGCCTTCTCGAGTCTCAGAGTCTCGTTCTAGAATTACATAGTCGAATTTAAATAAATGTACTTCATTATCATATCACCATCTTAATTTAATAGAATACTAGAATATTTAAATCATAAAGCTGAAACAAACAAAGAAAGTAATTAAAGGAATTTGCAAAATAAATATTTACATACTATTTATAAAACTTACAGATGTATGAAACGTACGCGAGCAACCCGGGTTCGATCCCCGCCGGCACCAATGAAATTATTAATTGCAATTTTAAGTCTTGATTTACCACGTGCTCGGCGGTGAAGGAAAACATCGTGGGGAAACCTGCATGTCTGAGAAATAAGAAAAAAAAATATTTCGAAGACATGTGAAGTTCGCCAACACGCATTGGGGCAGCGCGGCGGATACTTCCTTGCCCTAAAATCTCTCTCAGAAATGAGAGGAGGCCAGCAGTGGGACGTATATAGGCTGTTACTTTATATTATGTATGTCGTGCGTTGCAATCTTTATTTTTGATCAGAGACAACAAACAAACAAGCAAACAAATTTTTTTGGTTAGCAACCTTTGCGGGTGCGCATACAATATTTCATCAGTTTTGACGTAAACAGATGTATGGTATAGTAGCGGATAGAAGACGAACTAAGAACTAAGAACCAATAGATGATGAAAAACTGAACTAATAATCAACTTCAGTTGCATACACAACACCAAAGTTTCACCGTAATAGGAACAATGGTATGTGTATTACGTGTTTACGTTATGGGGCATAAAAACATACAACCTCCTATTCCGTATGTGTCTTATAAGTGTTGAAATATAGTGAGACTACAGAAAAGATCAAACGGCGTCAAAGGTACGAGACAGGCCCTGCGATCACAAATGCGCATGTATAAAGCGCGAGGACTACGGCAAATTTCTACAATGGCTCATTACCGGCAGTGAAATATATGAACTGTTATAGATTTTAAATAAAATGTTTTATTTACCTATTGATAATTAATTAAATGTATAAAAAAAAATTACGCCAGTTCAGACGCTGAATACAAATAAATAAAACAAAGGGGCAATTTTAATACTCTGAGCAGAGATATTTTATACTGAATAAGTTTTCTCAAAGCCTAACGGCGCCTTTGTGTAAAATTATTTTGTAAGTACCTAAAATTTAATTATCTCTTAATAAACAGAATCGAAAACGTAAATATTCTTTTAAGTAAATTATTTTAGGTAACTTATTATCAAAGCAAACATTTATATACCAACTTGATTTATGTTAAATAAATACTCCTAATATATGCTTAAATTGGTTATATGATAGAAGGCTTGAAAGCTTAGAAAAAACAAATAAATATAAATTTTTAGTCTGTTCTTTGGCATGTACGTTTCAAAATAAATTTTAATTACTATCAGTACAGATTTATTGTTATGAAAAAAGAAAGCAATATTAGTTAAATAACTGTTACATGACAATATCTTACATTTGATTGCCAAATTAGTTCGTAGATCTAACGGAAATCATAGGCATAAGAAATTGTTTTTAATAGAATAAATCGGTTAAACACGTAAAAACTTAGCATTGAGTCCAAATCACAACGCTATAATTTTGTAAATGCGTAACTAACCTGAGAAGAAAATATCTTATCAATATTAGTAAGAATTTCAACAAATATCAGTGGCACATACAACAACACGCTTTCATCCGTTCGGGAGCTAAGTAACCGGGTGGACGCTTCGTGAAGATTGTTCGCCTTATTTCGTTCTCTTCGGCCCGGGAAATGGCCCGGAAAACAAGAACCCATTTTTCCGGGCCGTTTGCTTGGGGTATAAGGGCGGCGTTGTGCATTGCTCCGTTGGCGCTATGTCCGTTAATGTAGAGTAACGTTAATGAGTGAGTTGTAGTGGAGGAACGTTTTTTTTTTAAATATTATTTCATCTTTGTTTTTGTACCAGTAATCGATCACACAGTCCAACTGATGGTAAGTAGATGGTGTGACCCATAGACACCTACTTCTATCCTCGATTAAGAATCAACATGCAGATGCATTGTCACCCCTGGTGACTTAAATTGCCTCGTAACCAAATAAGGATCTCCCGTTCTCGTGAATCATCATAATATGAAACACGACATAATTATGCTTCTATTTTCGCTGGCATTCTGCGAGATGGTGGCACTTCTTAATCGAGCGGACCCATTAGTGTTGTAACACACAATTATATACTGCCAGCTTGTCTCTTCCAAATAAAATAAAAATAAATAAAATACTTTAATTTCCTAATTTTCTTTACTATAAATTTTGGAACCTAATTATTTTTTCTTTTTTTTATCTTAAAAGTCCACTATTGGACATGGGCTCTCCTGTTGTAGGGAGAATTTGCGTTAATCGTCACGCTTGGCAGGCGAGTTGAAGATCGTATTACCAGAGTTCGCGGTGCGTACCTTTGACGCCGCTACTCGTTGCCAGGCTCGGAATTTTACGTCTGACGTAAGCAAGATGGCCGCCATCTATCTGAAACCATATGATTTTTCCGGCATTTCTCACAGTAGCCTCTTACGCCACGGAACGAAATGGGTATTGTATTTCTTTACGCAGTTATCACAACATGGCATAATTTAAAAATCATGTACCTATTATTCCTACGTTAAGAGTATATTGCATGAAATCGAATTGTACTCAATTTTGAAATTAGTACTACTTTATAGTATCACATGTAGACGTGTGTGTAACGGGACTCATACATTTATGGTTGTATTTATTAAGAATTCAATTACGAAGACAATTCCGATAAAGCTGTTTTATATACGAGGTCTCCTCCCAATAATTTCTCTCTGCCAAATACATGCGCGTCTGGAAGGTTATTTGGTATATTATATTAATCTTTTGACAATTTGTCTGATGGTGAGCCTTTCAAGTTGTGTATTACTCACTTGTAAGTTTTTTTTAAATATTTATTTTACTTGCAACATAAACCATCGTAATTGATCGTGTGAACGCTTCTTTAAAAAAGTCTCCTTTATTTTATTTGTTATTAACTTGCTGATTAGGCTGCAATATTGGTGTAATTTTAAGTCTCAGTGATTTTCTACCGACTTCAAAAAGGAGGAGGTACTCAATTCAACTGTATGTTTTTTTTATGTGTGTTACCTTATAACTTTGTTCTACGTGAACCGATTTCGATGATTTTTTTTATTTGAAAGCTGGTGCTTCTCATGTGGTCCCATATAAATTTGATCAAGGTCTGACCAATAGTTTTTGAATTATCCTTAATAATATATAATGAAGTCGGTTGTACAAAATTTTTAAATTTATTTTATTTTATACTATTAGATTTCATATTAATCAAAAGTCACTTATTTAAATAGGTCAATAAGACATTGTTTAAATAATATATCACATGCACGGATTGGAATAACTTCGTAAATCACATAAGACGGTATAAACCTCTTGGTAGAGAGTAATTGTGTTCTGTGGTATAAACTATCATTAGCCTCTGTCAAATATCGTTCCTGACAAGTTGCTCGTTTTGTTTTTCGGTTTGAAATCAAGTGACACGATATTTTAATGATGGACAGTTTTCAAAGTCAAAATCACTGTACAATGGAGAAAAGGGAAAAACTGTTACACGAAAATAGTCTTTATTAGAGATTGGCTGTGTTTCCAACAAGATTTTTTATAACATAAGTAATAATACTCTGCTTCTGCTAGCTGTCATATTAAGAAGATTAGCACAAAAGTTCGTAGATAAGAAAGCTCTAAAATAATAGTTATTTGTTTTTATACAAAATACCAGTATTTTGTATAAAAACAAATAACTTGTACAATTACATTAAATTGTTCAACGGATTAATTCTTGTGAGATTATAAAGAGGATAAAGAATTCATGGAGTACTTCAATAGTTGCGGTAAATCCGTGTTTACATTTTTAGTCTTCAGACATCCTGTTACGGGGAGGCGCTAGCTGTGAAATCGTGCATCTCCATTATACCACGACAAGGATGTCTTGTTTTGAAGGTTTTTTTATGTTGGTTTTCCAAATATTATTAATTTCACATTTAAATTAAATATGAAATGTTTTTTGTTTCTATTTAGATATTTCTAAGGCGATATGAGTTTATTTTGTAATACAAGCTTCCAGCATAATTGTCTATCTTATGTAGTACCATTCTTTATGACCATAGTCTTACTATGCTAACGCATCTTTGGCATTCTTTGTTTAAAGTTGGTAGCAGGTGTCTGTGGACTACTAAAGCCACTTACAGTAAATATTGTTAGCTCGTTTTTTAATCTAATATTATTAAAAAATTACATATCAAATAATAACAGTCATAATGGATATAAAATGCGAATTTTATGTAATTTCCGGAGTTGATATGATATTAATTGTTCTTATTTTTTTATCTTATAACAAAGGTTATCGCCGAAAAATCCAATGCCAAATAATAATTCCGCCGTTGAAAGATACAATGAAAACAAACATTCTACGGCTTCGCTGCTTAGGAAACGTTCTGGAATTTAACGGAAGGTCCCCGACAAATACCTACCTACCGCAGCGGCTGTATCCTGCGGGATTAGACGCCATTACAACCCCTTAATCTTAAAGCTGAGACGTACTTTAAGAAGATATATCTACATCTGTGCCGCCTTGTGGTTTAACATTGGATTTAATGTCTCAGCGTAATGGTACGTTAATGAAACCAAAAAGTTTACTTTGTGATAAAACACACGTGTTGTATTTAATTACTCTGTTGCATTATGATGACAATAAATGTACAAATTGTCTAAGAGGTGTATTGTAAAAGTCAGTAACATTAATAGTGACGGAGACAAAACAGTCGCCGTCATTTCTAAAGACCCTTTGGAGATTCATTTGGAGAGACCTTTGTATATGCAATGCCCTACTCCTCTGCAACCATTATAGTGTATTTGTTAAGTATGTTTCTGCAGTAATTAGTTATAATATAAAAGGTATGAGATTAGCGTAGTGGTGCTGATGCTATGGAATTATTGTGTTCTACGGTAGAAAAGTCGAGCTCTCAATGTATGAAAAAATCAAAGACAAAAACTCATATTGTATTGAATAATAAAAAATCTTAGAAAGCATTGTGGATTTATTTCCTCATTAGAATTTATCTACATTAGAAATAATATTAATTATTTTTTAAACTAAAAGAGAAAATTGACTAATATTTTTTCCATAACAGCTCTATTAGGCTGATATTTAATCTTAGTTGCCTTTTGACGGTGCTACGGCCGCTGACGTCTTTTTATTAACATGGCAGAACAACATTGGTTCAGCAGTAGACAATGCAGGCTGAAATTATTTAAACACCCAAGGCAAACCTGTCATGGCATATAATTTTACTTCAATGTAAGTTAAATTTAACTAAAGATCGATATGATTTCAAATTTGCTGTGAAGTGAATCCACTACCCCATATCATCCTATCCTAATAGGCGACTGACAAACGAAGCAAATATGGCAAATATACTAACTGCGAGGCCATCTACGGGGGAAGCCTATGTTCAGCAGTAAACTCCTGATAGGCTGTAATGAATAAATGAGTGATTTAAATAATCTTCATATTCAATATAAAAATAATAAAACAGAAAATTAACTTTTATTACATTTCGCTCAATGGTTGCTCAATGGTCAAGAATGAGCGTTCCGAGCCGCTGATTTTTTCATGAAGTGCAGTGACAAATTATTTTGCCGCTCCTGTCAGTTCTCTTCCCGCCCGAAACAAGTTGTATAAATTATTATTATGAACTACGTATCCACCACGCCTCGACTAACAATGACAATTAGCCGACTGTCATAGGTCAATTCAACTACACATTCACACAATTTTAATATAGGCAATATTTTTTAAATAATTATTTTACGTTATTTACAAAATAATTTAAAATGACATTGCTGTAACCTACGCCGTGAATTATCGTGGAAGATGACGAGAATTACGTAATAAAAAATTGTTTAATAATTAACATATTTGACTTCTGATTACAGAGACACAAGGACGCGAATGATATCAATATTTCTCTGGTTCAAATTCCAATAACGTCGTCTTAAATATATTTATAATAAATATATAATCTAGAGTATCAATTTAATAAGCATCATAGAAGTAGGTTAACACACTTCAGTAGCGAATCTTTGACACCAATAAGAGCTTTCTACCAACTACTTATGTACGTTTTAAAAATAATAGATTTAAAACTCTTCGCGCAGAGATTTAAAAACAAGCTAAAATATTCGCGTTCAAAAAACGTAATTCAAACTGATTTTTTATCATTTTTGTTTTAACAATGTCTCTGATAATGTTCTTGAAATATTTGACACACTTAAAACAAGGAAACAAATAAATTAAATATTTACTTTTTAAATATGAATCAATAGACAACTCGACCTACAAAGCAAAATGACAGTTTAAATGAAAATGCAGGTAAAATACAAGATTACATCGATAATCCATTATCAGCAGTGATAGCCGGTCATTGACTGAGAGTCGGGCGTTGGTGAGAATTGATTTTTTTAGGTTTACTAAAGATATTTTTATAGCATTCATCGATTTGCAACGAATTAAAACTTTGATTCTATGCACATCGATGACTGTTTCTTTAATTTTTAATGTGTCACAAAATTAAAGAGATATATAAAACAAATACTACATTTAACACAAATAATAACAATTATGCCAAGTAATTCAGCAGTTAAAATAAATTTAAATTAACTAAAGCTAAATTTAGCAACATGTTATATCAAAACTTTCAGACTAAATGTAAAAGTTTAGAATAAATAACAACAGTTTAACAGTCGTAACGAGTCAAGTTTCATAGACATTAGGGAAACCGTAACAAATAGCGTTGAAAGGGTGAAGTAGAGTAAAAGGAATTGTG
Organism: Parnassius orleans; assembly: GCA_029286625.1. Lineage (NCBI taxonomy): Eukaryota > Metazoa > Arthropoda > Insecta > Lepidoptera > Papilionidae > Parnassius > Parnassius orleans. The sequence continues at coordinate 6,721,942 of JAGSMP010000030.1, read as the reverse complement.
AGATAATGTGTGACCGCTGATTTAAATATCAATTGAGCAACAATTTCATTCAAAAATAAGACAAACAGTTGTACCGTTACTAGACCTTCCTTGTTACATAATTAAGAATGTTTATGTCTTTTCAAATTTTATATAACACGGGAACGTGTAATTAAAACATTTTATTTATCTATTTTATATTGGCAACAATAAATCCCTCTGGGTGTTGTGTTCTTCATTTTAATTTACTTCATGTCGTAAATATTTATTACTGGACATAATAAATAGTGTTGTAAGTGAATTATTGGAGACAGTTTTTTTAAACCTTAGTTTTAATATAATGTCCTCTAAACCGAATTTTCGTCACGTCGGTCAATTTCTACAGAGACCAGCCATCTGCGTAGGACAGGATTAAAGTGCACGAATGTGTGCGCAGGCGCAGGTGCAGTCTCTTTTCTTGCTCTCATAGTCCGATTGGAGGGCAATCTGACATGACCGGAAAGAGATCAGGTGCAAGAACAACTTGAGCTTTACGTACTTTCCTGGAAAACACCATTAACTTTCTGATCCCTACTACTACGCTACTACTGAAAATTTCTTAATAACTGATTTTAGGCCATACCCGGGATTCATACCTGGAACCACATAATCAGCAGTCACTTTCGACGGTCGGAAGTGCAATTAAATCACAATTATACAACACAAGCAACACCAAAAAATTAAAAAGCAAAAGGCGGCCCCTTTCAAAGCAAAATATTTATCTTAGCTCACATAACATCACGTCGTCTATTCAAAAATTAGCCTATGTCTATTCAAAAGCTTGGGAAATGTGTAATGTGTTGATTCAAGAAGAATATGGCCCATGAGAATTACTGAACTTTGCGTGTATATAACGTTCGTCTAGTTCATTAATATCACGAAAATTTCTTTTTGAGCTGGAATTTATAAATGACGAGACCTTCTATCAGAATAAATAAATAAGCGCCTTAACTATTAGTATGATTAAAATAATGATAAATATGATAACTATAGATTATTATTATAAACTAAAGAATGATAACTGAAAACCTCTTTGTATACAAATTAATACTAACCAAAAATAAAAAGAATTAGAAACTATAATTAATATACGTAAATTAATATAAGAAAAAATATAATAAAACTCAAATTAGAAGGCAATTTATACTCCCAAAAATTTACAAATAGGAAACAAAGTAAATTAATTTACGGTAAATCTGTAAGATCGCATCTATTACTAAATGCGTAAACCGCACTTGGAATGTATCTAAATAATAAATAGGTCAAGATATCTGAAACCGTATAACTGTAAGTTGTATTATCACTTTCACATACTCCCAGTGAGTATCGAAATTATAACAAATTTATGTTCCCGACGCCTTCGGTCGATGCATTTTTATTTCTTTTAATGTTAATTGAAATGACATGGCTGGTGTCGCAGCCAGTCGTCTTTTATTTTTATTTTTATTAATTCTTTTTATTTGTATCCCATCGTGTTCAGCCATCCAGTTCTATACTCGAGCTTTCCTATTTTATGTTATCTAATCGATGAGTGGGGTAAGCTTACATGGCGTTAAACTCAAATTTATTACTTGTTAATATTAGGTTCACATATTCATAAAATTCTCTGGTGAAAACTTTTAATTCCTAAATAATTGAAAGATTACGCATTGCCAACAATTATTACTATAATTTTATCACGAGTATAGATGCGATTGATAAAATATTTTACCCAAAAAATGTTATTATTTAATAGTTTTGTAGTTTGTTTAAAATTTCAAGTGTTAAAAATAGTAATTCTCAATATAGATTAAAATGTGTTTTCATTTCTGAAGAATTTAGTTATCATCAAGGACACTTATCCCATTTTATACGAGTCTCTAACTTTATTATACCTCGCGAGCCTTGCATGTTGCCTAACAATAGAACGGTATTTGCTATGTATTTATTATCGTAAATAAAGCAAAGATTTATGGCTGATTGTTGGTTTTCTAAATGGACGTCTAGAATTTCAAAGGTGTACTCAATTTGTTGCAAATGTCAATAAATTTATGTAAATAAAATAACTATGATTTTGTGTAAATTGGTAGAAAGTTAATTTTGTCGCCATTAAGATTTGCTTTTCTTTAATAGATCAAAATAGAAACCGGCCATTACATGAGAAAAATAAGTTCCACTGTGGTTTACCGTATTTTGTCTAAATTTTCTTTCTATAAGTATCTGAAGTTTTAACTATTTAGTTATAGAATACATCTCCACATTACGTCATGTGGGTAAGAGTAAGTAAGAGGTGGCTATGGGATATGCCAGAAAGATCTTATGGTTCTTATCCTCTAAATGGCGGTATAAAAATCTTGTTTATGCCGGGCGTAAGATATCCAGACCGGCGACTGAGCAAACTGACGGGAGCAATGTCATAGGTGCGAGAGGTCTGATAGTGCGGCAGTATTTCCGTCTGCTAATAGTGCCGATTAAGGCTAATCCTTCCTACAACGGGGAAAGCCTTTCCCAACAGTGGACTTTTACGGGCTGATGAAGTAGTATAAGAAGAAATAATACGTAGGATGACACCATACAATACTCTTCTGATTTAAATTAAAGATGTTAAAAATCAATTAGATAAGATCCGCGTAATAAAATAACATGATGCGTTTTACTTACTTTAAAGAGCACCTCCCGCCCTCCCTTAATTGCGTGCACTATCCCCGTGAGGACTAATCCCAACACCACTACACTAGGAAAGACACACCACCGTCGATAATACGACACGTGTTTACGAGTAGTGGTGTTGGGATTAGTGGTGACGGGGATAGTGCACGCAATTGAAGGAGGGCGGGGGGTGCTCTTCCAACTAGGTAAGATATATCATTTTATTTTTTTACGCGGATCTTAAGTGATTAAATTTTGTCATCTTTAATATATTCAATTTCCGTAAAGTAACGCCTGATTAACAAATTTAACTAAAACAGTTTACTAAATTGAATAATTTTCTCCTTGTTGTAGCGAATCTCACCATCAGCACGCGCGGCGTCAATCTAGAACTGCTCATTCATTCGCCCGTACAGGACATGTACCTCTGCTTCAACCGTTCTCGACTTGTAGGCAGACGTTTGGTAAGCTTCTTTACTAATATATTAAAGTTCAATACAGAAATTTTATAAAATATTCTACCAAAGTAAATATTTAAGCAACATCATGAAATAATCAATTGTGTTTTATTTGTCAACAGTCCCGATTCCAAGCGGAGAGACAACCCAATTGCCTATTCAAGGAGGAGTTTGTGGACGGCTACAGCACATTTCACCTTGTGAGGAACGACGACCGATACATAGGGTTCAACCGGCGGGGTGTCCAATTACGACGCCTGAAGAGTCGCCTCTCCGAGCGCGCACACAAGTGCTTCGCCTTCATGAAGGAGAACCAAGACTTCGATATAAACAGGCACAACAATATGGTTGCGGCGGATCTGCCAAGACGTCCGCAGCGTAGACTCCGGCCTCCACCGCAGAACTCCATAAAACCGTCCTGTCATGGCGTACGCCACCATCATAGCAGACATCAAAGGCGAAGGAACTGCGAAGGCACGTAGACATCCAGTCTCATCATTAGCAGCTCATTTACGCTTCATCGCTTCGCGCGTTTTGTTGCCAGTTGTCGATGGGCCTTGTGGACAGAGTATTAGTCAACTATCGCAGTATTATTTCCGTACGAGGACTGGACAACGTTAGGCTAGCAGTCGGCCGCGGTGGCCGCAGCGTTCTAAACGCCATTGAATGGTAGCTGAAGCGAGTGCAAGCAAACATTTGAATGGAGGGGAAAAAAGCCGGGCCGGGACGGCGGCTGGAGATGTGAAATTCCTTAAGGTCGTGTAACATCGTGGCAATCGTTTGCTCTTGCGCTCGCGCGGACTCGTGCTCTAAAAGGAAAAAAGGTTTTCTGAGGAAAGAGCAAATAGTTGTATCGCTAGTCACGAGTCTTCCGACAGACCACCGCTGATTTCTGATGCTCGAACGCGACGAGGGAACCTTAGGACACGTCGTCGTGTAAAATTTTTTCGTTGCTTAATGAACATTTAGACATTTGATAAAAACTTACCAAACCTCGACTGCTCCGGCTGGCTCGCCATTAATGTAGTTAAAGCGCCTTTACGTCAATTCTCAGTGTATTATTATTTAAATGCTTTAATATTAAGTTCGGATCGCGTTATCTGCTTGTAAATATAATAAATATAATTGTGTTTACTTATTTATCGAAGAAAAAACTAAAAGAGAAAATTGTAAACGTAGGTGTTAGTTGTATAGTTGTATTAAAATTATTTGTATTTAATTATGGGTATTTAATCTATCCGACCAACCGCTCTCTTGTGATTAGCCACGGATATTGTAACTATTAATTGTAACTTCATGTCTGTATACTTCAATTACCACGACATGTTCTCTAATACTTACTAATGTTGCTATGGCTTATGAATTTGATGTATGATTTGAGCATTTTGTAAATATTATTTTAAGTGTTTGTTTGAGAGTGATAGGTACTTGAATCTCTTTTTGTTATAAATCTGTATTCAATGTTGCAATATTTACATCCACCAATAACATTCCTAATATGTAAACGTAATGGAAGACAAAATGAAGGAATTATTTCTTGTATAATTTGCCATCCGAACTGTTATAAACCTCGTATTTATTAGTGAACATTGTAATCAAATGTATTTTAAGATCTGTGCCATAGTGTGGTGGCAGTGTACGACTTTATGTTCGCAATGTAATTAGTGTGTTAAGTTAATGTCTGTTAACTATGAATATATAAAAGAATGTTTAACGTAAGACAAGTAACTGAATTTAAAACTTTAATGTATCCTATACCCAGTGTGGAAGTGGCTTAAAATCTTGCGTATGCGGGGTGTAAGGTTATTGTGAACTTGACCTTATACCTAATATAATATTCAGTGTTATCGTTGCTACTGTCATTGATTAGCGATATTACCGATGCTCTACATTCCATATAATAACGATGTATTCCGCGATCGACTATTTAAAAAAAAACATTCAATACATTCCAAAACGATTACTATATGATATATTACAAGAAAATGCATTTAAATACACAATAAAATTGTTATATGACATTGTATATTGTATCTTCAGTATCTCTATTTATATATTCAGACGCTCAGAACGAAATCATATAATTGCTAAGAAAAATTACAAAATTAAAGCATATTTAACTCGCATTACTGTGTTATTTTTTTATAATTCATTTAAAGCAAAGCGAATGTGTAGTGGCTGTGTTAGAATATACACTACCCCATATGGATGATATGGAGGGTCGACGTGGATATCGTAAGAGGTGATAAAGGAAAACAGCGTGGACGACTCCTAAAACAAATAAAAAATTAAATATATGGTTGCCAACCCGCCTTCCAAGTGTATCCCCCCTATGAGGCAGTCTATGAAGAGGCCTATGTTTAAGAGTGGACTTTGAAAGTCCAACATGGTCACCTGCTACTATAGCCATTGAACACAACTAACTGAAAGAAAAGAAGGCTATAGATAAATTTCGATAAAACCTCTGTCTCTTACAATTCAAATCGGAATAAAATATAAACAAGGGTGTGGTACAAATATCAACGAAATACAAAGCAGAAGAGAACTCCTTCAACTTAGTAAATTCACATTTAGTAGGTCAAGGCCGTCGCGCAGTCTGTAACGCGTACTCACAAATATTGAGCGGTTTACGAGGACAATTATTATACAACGTATACAAAATGCTGTTATTGATACCATAAACTAACATTTACCGAGTCCTTAGTGCCTATTTACTCGGTAAATTCAGCACTAAACAAGGTTCATCAGAAGTTCCGTACATGTGATACACAAGGTGAGGATAAAATCTTAAAAGGTCGCATTATATAATTATAAAGTGCATATAGATGAGTACCTATTTAAAATTATTTTTTCCACTCATTAGCATTCATAATTTTATTTACATATTTACAGTTACATACTATAGTTATTCAAATATTAAATTAACTTGTTAGTGATTGTTAAATATGGTCTTTTTTATTTTATATACGCGTTACGACGGCATATATGTTAATCCTCAGGGGGTAACAACACATCATCATATTGATTCATAAGGTGCAGAAGTTTGGGCGACGCTACTTCTTTCATTAGATGGACTGTGCGCTTGTTGGTCACCCTACTTCGAAGAAATGAACGTTTACGTTTTTGGGAGTATTTCTATACAAAAGTGCATATTAACTTTTTGTTGTGCAAATTTTATATTAAGTTTTTTGTTTGTTTAAACACGCTAATCTCTGAAACCAGTCCATTTTGAAAACTTGTTTATGTATATTATAGGCAGATTCATGAAGAATAGTATAGGCTATCTACTATTAAGCTTAAAGCATTAAATATTGATTTTTGTTAAGCAAGTTGGAAGAAAAAGCGCTCACGAACTGCTTTATCCACGTGCGCTGGCGTAATGGTTAGTGATACGTAAATACAATTTTCTACAAAAATATTGGTCTTTACTCCATCTAAAAAAAGTCTGCGATATCATATGGCTATTTCTTATACGTAAGCCACAATAAATTATTTTGTGCCAAAAATTTAGAAAATTAAAAAGTAAGTTATTAGCGTTATTATTACGCATAGCATATTAATTCCTACGAACGAAAATTACTTCATCATCAAGACAATTTTATGAAGATAAACTTTGCTCTGTATATATATATATAATGAAAAATTTATTTAATTCAACACTCGGCTCGGCGCCCGAACGACGCATAAGCATTAGTTATGCTATGCGCCCGATGAGAACCGAGACGCGAATATATAAGCGAAGTGTCATGTAGCGCGGCTCAAACGCGAGATATACCCGGGTGAAACCGCGGGGCACAGCTAGTTTTATTATATGTGTGGTATTTAGTTTAATTACGCAGTCTTCTGTCTACATTTATATTATGTATGCACAGAATTATAACGCACAGAAACCAAATAACCGTTAGTGCAGTGAGGCAATTTGAAATAAGCTATAAACGGCCTTACTTTACCGTCACATTTAAGTGACAGTAGTCTTATGGGTGGGTGGGAATACAGACTGCAAAACTCAAATGTCGTGGGCTTGAATCCAACTTTCGACTACTGTCGTGAACCACTCCCAGCTTAAGCATATTATGTTTATAGTTGGATTGAAATACTAAGTGTGTTTAATATGGTTTATATAGTTCTTATTCTTCTTTAATAACAATGAACATGTGCGTGGTAGCTCAAGGCTAAGCACTAGCCGTAAATTTTGCAGGATGCGATCAACCCGTTTTCAAAACCCCGCCGGATGTAATGAATTTGTGAATTGCAATTTTAAGTGTTGATTTACACCGAGCTTGGCGGTGAAAAATATTATAAGGAAACCTACATATTCTGGAAAATGAAGTATATCGACGGCATGATGTAAATTCTATACGCACTAAAATATGAAGCCGTTGCAACGTTATAGGAAGACCTAATCATATTACATGCCCTGTGGTGGCGGCATAAGAGAAGTCAAAACTCAGTCAAAACCCAGTCAAAATTCAGTCAAAACCGTAAATCATCCCGCGCGCTTCCTTAGTGGCGGCTGTGAGAAATGCTAGTACGATCTTACGGCCTCCAATAGATGGCGCTACAACCATATTATCACCAATCCGTTTGCCAAGGGTGGCAATTGTGGTTAGTGCTACCTGTTATGATATTCAGCAGTGATATTACGGACTGATAAAGAACAAAAGAAAAAGAAGATGCTGTTCTAAAACTATAATATTAAATAAGTATATAAATATTCGCTGGGCGCAGGAATCCTCTCATTTCTAAGAGGGTTATAGAGACTATATTTTAAAAATATTTTTATTCCTCAAGCATGCAGATTTTCTGACGACTTTTACTTTATTGCTGAGCACGTAATTAATATTCATCAGCATTTAAAATTGCAGTTAATTTTAATGTCATTGGTGCTGGCGAGTATCGAACCCGGCTCGCTCACTTGATTGAAATCTAAGGCAACCACGGCTCTATTACGTAACGATTGAATCATTACTCAGTTTAGAAATGCCCTTCTTCTACTTCTTAGACAAAGGCTTTATAAAATATATGTCAGCAGTCAAGGATTGCTTAAAACAATACAATAACCACGCTGGGCAGGCGAGTAGGTTGGTAATGCTGTTAGAAATATGTAGGATTTAACGTATTTTTTAATGCGTGCCTGTCGTCGTTGTAATTTTAAGTGCGTCATTTCGCATGCTAAATTATAATCAAATCGCAACGGCTTCACAACGTTAACGGTTAACGTTTTATTTCCATTATCTATCCATTATAGCCTATAAAAGTCCACTGCTGAACATAAGGCTATGAGAGGGGATTTCGCAATAGTTTCAGCGCCTGGTAGACGGGTTGTCAACCAAAGTTTTTTTTAAATTATTTTTAGTTGTTTTCAGGAATATGCTACTGCCCATCTCCTGTTTTAGTTTCCCTCTGTCGTCTCTTACGACACTAGTGGTAGATACCGCCACTTCTTAATTGAAAATTAAGAAGTGGCGGTATCCACCACTGGTGTTTTGACTTTTTTATTGAAAAAATTACGAGTAACATTACTTAGGATTTACCGTTAACACATTGACTGATTAACGTTTATTGAGTCAATATGTTACATTTAGTTATAATGTTACCTTGGTTTCTTATTAATAAGTTTACCCCTATTTTACCGAATTTCAAACACTGAGTATGCAGAAAAGGGCTTCTCTATTTGAATTTCTACGTGGTAGAGTCATGCTGCAGCTAAACTCGTATTATGATTGTAGCACGAATAGGGATCTATCAGGGAAGGATTATGCTCTCACAGAATACCAGCTTAAAATACCAGCTTAATACTGCTGTGTATATGGTGAATTTAGAGAACCGGAGACCCATTTTATTGGAAATGAGGCAGTCTATGTTAATCCTTAGGGGTGACAACGCATCTGCATTTTGATTCTTAATCGAGGATAGATGTAGATACATATATAAAGCCACAGCATCCATTTACCAGATGGACTGTGTACCTTATTCTATAAAAAACATTAAAAAAAATCTCATGTTAAAACTTATTGCTTGTTGACAACAAACTAGTAAAAGAGGAAATCTCTCAACCCCATAAGTAGCTAACGCGGGTGCAAAAAGGCGATAGTTCTAATAAGCGGACCGGAAAAGTAGCATTTGTGGGTAAAATGTAAGTTCAAAAATAAACAGGGTAAACTAGGCACCACGCCGCGACTACGATGCGCGTGCGCACACCTATTAACACCTTCTAAGTCCTAATGTTGCTGGAAAGTAGATAAGGCAGGTTAAGTAGAAACATTATGTTATTAGTTGCTAACATTTAGTATTTTCGCAGTCTTACGAAATATTTTAACTATCGTTTCGAAATAAATGCAAATCAATTAAAATGTTTTTTTTTTAATAGCGAAATTGCAATAGCAATTTTAATAATTTTTTGATGCAACGAGCATGAAGTTACAAAACAGAGTTCCTATAATAGTGCTATATAACCACTAAATCATTGATTAATTTTACAATTTATTTCATGCCGTTTCCCTCAAATACTTTTACAATTAGTTGTCATTGAATTCACATACTGTTGAACGTATTAAGTGTATATTAAATATCTATGAAATTGTCATTAATACCGTCAAAAGGATGTATACATAAAAACCAAGACCAAGTGGCACGAATTCTTTGTCTTTTCTCAATTACGTATATGAGCGATTGATTCAATTGTCACGTCTGGAATTCGATTTTTACGTCAATTATGTAGATACGTAATAGCTATTCATATATGTAGATATGACTACATGTTACACAAGCGAGTCGAAAAGTTCCTGTTCATTTCAATTATAAAAGGTAAATTTAAGACCCAACAAAAACGGAATAAAAAATGTTGTTGCCCTTTTATCACAGTGAAACAGTATGTCAGTTGTATACTTATCTCTTTCCATGTAATTATTTAAATAGACTAATGCCAAACTAAACTCATAGCATGTGACAGGCGCCAAAATATCTAATAAACCTGAATAACGTTCCTATCTAAAGGCAACCTTGAACTAAGTGAACCGTGAACACACACACATGCGGGTGCATGTGTGCGTGCGTGCATGCGTTTTTGAAATGTATATCGTGTGCATGAAGTTTTGGATGCAAAAAAAGAACTTGTAATTAGTCGCACTCTTTTTCTTTTTGATATCGCATACTGATGGATTGGTTTATTAGTAGTTTCACTTACCATCATCTGGCACCTTCTATGTCCGATCACAACACTGTAAATTTTATTTACTTTATTTTGGTTAGTATGAAGATGAAGATCGAAAAATCCCAGTGAAATCCCAAATTCATACAGTTTATAAATTAGTATTTTGAACAAACACAATATGTTCGTGTAAAATAGTATTATTTATTATGCATACATATTATGTGGAAATTTCGATTAGACAATATTTTAAAGAAATAGTAAGTATCTGGACTTTACGTTGCTAATTCTTTCATCATGTCTTTAGTATGAATCATTGACATCGACCAGGAAATTATCTTCTAACAAAATATCCATTGGGTTTTTGAAACTCTAGCTCATTTGCACGCGTAACACGTATAAATATGATACGACTGAATACGTCATCAGTATCGGCCGTGTATGACTTTTATACGTGCATTATCAACGCATTTGTGCTGGTCAATACATTGAAGGGCGTTCTCTGTTTCTAAAACATTTTTTTGTATCTTCAGTAGACTAACACAAATTGGAAAAATTCCATGAAAATAATACAACATTTTTTCTGATTTAATTCAATTAGCTATTTATCATACTAACTATTAATTTATTTTGGAAATTAATTCTACTTATTGACTTTTTAAAATTTCAGGTAATTAAATAAAAAATAAGAATAAATAAACATATAAATGCAAAATAATATGTAATAAAAAGAATAAAGTTTTTTATAGAATAAGGGTGATAAAAAAGCACACAGTCCATTGGACGGTAAGTGGATGCTGTGGTCCATAGACATCTACACCTTTCCTCGATTAAGAATCAAAATGCAGATGCGTTGTCACCCCTGAGGACTAAGATGGAATTCCTCGTCTCCAGTAAATAGGATCTTCGGTTCTCTGCACTCACCATATGAAACACAGCAGCATTGAGCTGCTATTTTACACTGGAATTCTGTGAGCGTGGTTCTTCCCCGGTCGAGCCGACCCATTCGTGCTACAACTATAATATAGCTGCAAGATGGTTCTACCATGTAGTAATCTTTTTGTTGTGTTACTATTAAAGAGGAGATTTAGCAAAGACGCCAAGATTTTCTGTATTCTTTTTAAATATACCAACAATCATAGAATAGTTGGTAACTTGAGCTTAATGCGCCTGTTATAAAATAATACTGTAGCCGAATTGTGAATGCACATGTAAGGATTGTCGAATATTATTTATTTCTTATAATAGAAAAATAAGTTATATAAAACTATTCTTTTTCAAATATTTTCAATCATACATAATTTTGTATCATTATTTATAATTAGATGTTGTTTATCCTAAAAATCTTATAATTTAATTATCTGTAGCAAATCCTATTTACCTATATATATTTATTTATAAATAGAAACCTACTCGAATGTCCAGCTTTGGACATTTATGTACTGATAGTGCTAGAAAACTTGACTTGAGTGCAATCTTAGACACAAGAGGAGCCGCTATAAATACTGACTATCGGCTATCGACTTTAAAATTAGTGATTTATCTTTTTTTAAATTTTGGCTTCTGCTTGTATGAGAACACCATTCCCACGACTTAAACAATGAACGTGAGATACTAATGTAGAGTAGTAAAATACTAAAGCATGTCTAGTAATAATCCTTCACATTTCCGTCCTTAGCGTAAACTATGAATGCGTTTTTATCAACATGTAACGTTTTTACTATTTAGTTAGTACGTCAAATTGCTACGCCCATATAACTCGCTTCACGGTTCTAACGTCCGTTGAATCGATGCATTACATCATACAAGTGCCATGGCAGCACGTGAATCGTTTATGGCCACCTTAACTTCTTCATTCTTTAGCTATCATAAGTTCTGTACTCGTGCACTATTCTCGTTTATTAGTTCCGAGAAAATTAAAAACATTTCGTTGTTTTTGAACGATTGCCTGATTCATATTCATTTCTTCTAGTAAATGCACGTGTATAGTTGTGCTTATCGGAACTGTTTGTTTCATCTCACAACTACGTACAAGCGAAGGCTTTGTAGTTGAAATTCAAATATTTTTATTTTTATTTATTTATTTATTTCATCTTTATCACACACCTTATAATCTTCTATATATATAAGAGATTTCCACCTATGTACTGACTCATCACGATATCTCTGGAACTATAAGGCCTAGAGACTTGACATTTAGTAGGAATATTACTTTTGCCGAGTAGAGGTCAGCTAAGAACGGATTTTACGAAATTCCGCCCGCAAGGGGGGTTCCGGGGGCTTTAATTAAAGAAAATCACATTTTGTATTGACTCATCACGATATCTCTGGAACCATAAGGCCTAGAGACTTGCAATTTGGTAGAAATATTCCTTTCGCCGAGTAGAGGTCAGCAAAAACGGATTTTACGAAATTCTACCCGCAAGGGGGGTTGCGGGGACCTTAATTTAAAAAAAAATCACATTTTCAAACTATAGCTCTTATATGTATAAAACTTGACCAGAATATTCTTTTTGTATGTGTTAATGGGTCCCTAAATGGTTTGAACTCACGATTAGAGCCGGTAGGTGGCACTGTTGTCGATATCCAGAAATCACCCGTGCAAATCCAGGGCGGATCGAATATAGGATATTTTTGCATAAATAATTAATCAGCATTGGTCGCGGGACATTCTCATTTATCCTATAATATATTCTAAATATCTTTATATTTATATTATATAATTTTACTGTCCGTGTGTATGTGACTGAACTCCTCCTAAACGGCTGGACCCATTTTGATGAGATTGTGTGTGTGTGTGATTCAGTTGATTCGAAAAGGGTTTGGTCTCGATAGGTGGCGCTATTGTCAAGATATAGAAATCACCCGTGCGAAGCCGGGGCGGACCGCTGGTAAGGGATTTAAAAGGTGGAATTAATACCTTATGGCATTCCCTACCAGTAAGCCCTGGATTATTTGAGAATCTGTGACAGGTTTTCTATGAAAAATAAAGTGTGTGTACATACTTATGTACGCACGTAGAAAGTTATACTTCTTTAGCGTAACAAAACAAAAAAACTTGATAGACAATTACCTACTGAAGTTGTCGCTTTTAGGTGTCAGTATGCGCGCGCATCGTAACAACTTCATGGTGTCGTTTTTAGGTGTCGGTGTGCGCGCGCATTGTAATAATTCACTCTCATCATTTTTCCCAAACACCCCAAAAGAAGTATAACTTCAAAAGGTGTAAACAATCACTTCATAAATTTAATAAATAATTAATAAAGATATAAGGTACAAAAAAACGTATATAAATAGCATAAATACAATATTATTTATTGAGTAAAAATATACATACTTAGTATCTACTATATAATAAAGATTGAATAATTAATTAATAAACGGGTACTTATATACAAAATCTTTAAATAAATAAAATACATATTATACAAAATATCACTTATAAAGCGAAAAGCACTTGTTACTTAAGAAAATCTTAGCTTTGCTATGAATGTTTTATATTTTGCATCAAAAATAAAAACGTTTCTCCGCGTCTCATCTTCGTAAAAGATAAAACTTAAGTGATATCCACAAATCACAACAAAAAACCCAGTTACAATTACGAGTTTTAAACAAAATTAATATTACCTTGCAATAAACAATACGTATTTAAATATCACAATATCCGAGTAGTGGCGGTGTAGGAATATCATCTACCCCATATCGTCCAGTGGGAAGCGACAGAGGGAAACTGAATCAGGAGATGGATAGCAGCATCTTCCTGATTACAACTCAAAATTATAAAAAACTAGCTGATACCCGCTCGCTTCGCTGGGCGCACGGTAATATTTTATTGCGGAACCTATTTTTTTTTTGATTGGACTATCGTAAAATCCGTCCTTAGCGAGCGTCTACATTGCGAAATGAGAGCCCTTTTCAAAAATTTCAAGTTGCTGAATGCACTCTTACACTGGTAATCCTCGCTGGAGTTTTGCAATCAGTCACGTTAATCAATCTACAGGGTGCAAAGATTGCAGGTGAGGTTGGTATTCGTTTAATTACCTTACAATCCTTATTTAAAATAGATTTTGCAACAATATATTCAATATATTACACTCGTAGCAGGGTTAGAAAGTTATTAACCAACATTCCGCTATTACAGTTTCAAAATTAACTAATACACGTTGTTAAGATTACCTCGTGTGAAACTAAAGACTCTATATTTTTGAGTACTCTATGACCGAATGAAAGGAAAGAGGTTTTGGATCGGGACGCACATTGATTATGTTTGTCGATTCTAACGTATGCACTGATGTAAGTGTTAACCAGCGGCTCGTAGTGCACCGGTGCTACGGGTACAGGTGTGTTTGATTGCTGTGAAGTGCCCAAACAGGTAAAAACAATTTCTTGTAAAGCCGACTTTACTTTAGATATCTTTGGAACCTGGAATGTAACTATTAAGTGTATATGAATAAACATTGTTTACTCTACTATAAAGGTAATTGATTGTGTGAATAATACGAAACCAAACACTACTCTAATAAATTAACTTTTAAATATTATTTTTTATAGTATAGGGTAACAAATGAGCGCACAGTCCACCTGATGGTAAGTGGTTGTTGTGGCCCATAGACATCTACATTTATCCTCAATTAAGAATCTAAATGCAGATGCGTTGTCACACCTGAGGACTAAGATGGAATGCCTCGTTTCCAGTAAAAAAGGGTCTCCGGTTCTCTACACTCACCATACGAAACACAGCAGCATTAAGCTGCTATTTTACGCTGGTATTCTGTGAGAGCGTGGTCCTTCCCCGGTCGAGCCGACCCATTCGTGCTACAACCATAATATAGCTGCAGCATGGCTCTACCACGTAATAAATATTTTAAATCTAAACTGTTCTAATGTGATATATAATTTGTGCCTAATTTTAAGACTCACCAGATTGAATTTGTCAGTTTAAAAAATAGGTATTTTAGCGCTCCAAGTTCAATCTTTGCGCTTAGAAAACTCTGGAGTAAGTGGTATAGCTTTATTATGAATTATTTTTTTAATTTATTTTATAACGAACAACACAACAAAATCCCAGATCATGTTCAAAGTTTGTCAATAAACAAGTTTAAAAGTTTTATTAAAGAAAAACTGTACAAAAAGGGTTATTATAATATCAAGGAATACATAAATGAAAATAACCCCTGCGAATAAGGTGACCGCCACCATGCTGGTTCTATGAAAATTCATTTAAAAATTGTATAAACAAAATGATTGTTAAGTGAAATATGTTTAAAAAAAGTCCCGCTGGGTTTCGTGCTGGTTCTTCCCAGGACAGAGGTATTTTCCGAACCAGTGGTAATAAAAAATGACTTTCAATAAGTATTATGTAATAATCAATATTGAATAAAAAATCATTCTATTCTATTCTATTCTATAAAATGTGACTCCTGGACAATATTTAACACAGTAACTTAGCAATAATAACTAACTTAGTAGTGAAAATGACAACAATTCTCACAAATTCTTACCTGCTTCGTATTGAGGATGAATTTGGGGAACCTAAGTAGGTACCTCGGATTCATTCTCAAAGATCAGTAAGCTGAAATGCAAAGTGTTAACTATATAGTTATAGAAATCTCAACTGTTATGGTAACATTTTTGAGTGAGGGCCTCCGACAGTTTTCAGAGAACAGCTGAAAAATTATATAGAAAGTTGATAAAATTGGATTTCATCGACTTATGGCTTTTCTTTAAAGATAAAAGACAATGCTTTTTTTTCTATTTTTAAAATATTCCTTAACTAAATTTAATAGTAAACGTCATGCACTCTGCCAATACGTGTATATTTCGACCTTAAGTCAACATCTTCTTTTAGTGAAACTAAATTAGTTCATCCTTTGTTACGAATATCGATGGCACCGCGAGTACCTACTCGTAACAAAATTTTACATTTCCGCAAATTAACACCTAAATAATATAAATTTCCTTCGTGTTTTTATTTGTTTAATTTAAATGTTTTTTTTATTAACATAGAGACACCACTTATAAAGTCAACTCTATTACAAAAACTTTAAGCCACTCCGTTACCGTTATCGTTAGAGCCTACCAAAAATCCACTGCTGAACATAAGCCTCTCACATATATTGCCTCATAGGGGGATATTTATCATAGTTTGGCAGTCACAGTTTTCAAGACGCTGCTGCCCATCTCGTTTCTTTCCCTCTGTCACTTCTTACGACGCCCACGGGACGATATGGGGTAGTGGATATTCTTACACCACCACTACATTGTTAACTTTACACTAAAGTTTAAACAACTCATTGCAAAAAATTAACAGTTCAGAACTGGAGATATTATGTGTCCAAATTCATTACTGTATTGTTCAATGATAAGTGGATACAGTTTCATCGACAGCCTGCGTATTCACTCAGGTAGAAAAGAATAAAACGAGTTTTACTAATATATATATTTATTACTGCCCGTAACTTAGTATGCCTAGGATTTTAAAATCATGGGTTATATGTTCAATCGGTAGTTATAGAATTACTAGCATGATCTTTATAGATTTTTATAAAATGCTTATTTCATGTACTTGTAATAATATCTTGTATAACTCTTTTAAACGTCCCTAACGTTTTACGGTAAGCCATAGTACGTACACGTTGTTAAGAAGTGCGTCATTGAAGCCTATATCTAGCAGTGGATTTTAAGGCTGATAAATAAGTCACGTAGAATGCTTGTTTTGTCGCTGCTGCTAAAAGCATTACTCATTGGGCTTTCCATCCGGATCTTGAATTATATGGACGTTTCTGCCTCTAGAAAATAATTGGATAACGTATTTTGATTAAGTTGACTTAATTTTTGTCGTACGTAAAGCTTTCCGTCAACCGGTTTCATTTAAAAACGGAATTTCTAGTGCAATCTAGGCTGTGGCACGTGATCGAATATTGAATATGAAAATTGAATTGTTTATTTCCAATATTTCGATAAATTCGTGTAGATTATAGTAAATTTTCACTGCGCACATCCTATCAATACGTTCTTCTTCTGGTTCAGGCATACCCTGCATTGAGAGAGGAGAAAGGTTTGGGCCAGTGACTGTCTCGGATAGCAAGTAAAAATCGATACAGAAAAGAGAAGAGAAAAAAGAGAGCAGTTCCTTTTACGTAACCTGTCGTTCAGGTCGCCGTTGTTGTTTGTACCGTGTTTTTATAGAATACGTGTGCAGACTTTTAGCAATTTTTGCTTGAATAACTGTGCAGTATTAATGTAACTTTACAAATGCGAGGAATATGGTTACCAACCACTTCCAAGCCCATTTGTCTTATATATTATTGGGAGAAAAAGTTTTTGCATGATTTTAAACATAAAAAGCAGCAGCTATAAAAGTAAGAATTATGGTTCTAATAGGTATGTCAATTTGTTTTTTTTTCTTTCGGTGGAAAACCGATCATATATCTTAGGACATACATTACGATGTTATTAATATAATTTATCTAAATTTAAATAGCACCATGCATTTACTTTGTTATTTTTTATTACTTTTTTATTATAAGAAACTAAATAAAAGTGAAAGCGAAATATTTACACATTCCAAAATAAAAATAATTTTTCCAAATATTAATGCAACAAATCAGTCGTTCCCATGGCCCTTGGCTAAATTTTTTTAAGCGTATCTTTTATTTTTCTCACAAATATAACTTCAACCTCCAAAGTATACTTGGTAGAGCCATGCTGCAGTTATGTTATAGTTGTAACACGAATCAGTCGCCTCTATCGGGGAAGCACTACGCTCTCACAGAATTCCGGCGTGAAATAGCAGCTTAATGCTGCTGTGTTCCGTATGATTAGTGTAGAGAACCAGAGACCCTTTTCACTGGAAACAAGGCATTCCATCTTAGTCCTCGAGGGTGTCAACGCATCTGCATTTTGACTCTTAATCGAGGAAGATGTGGATGTCTATGGGCCTCAGCAACCAGTTACCATC
This sequence comes from Parnassius orleans, assembly GCA_029286625.1. Classification (NCBI taxonomy): domain Eukaryota; kingdom Metazoa; phylum Arthropoda; class Insecta; order Lepidoptera; family Papilionidae; genus Parnassius; species Parnassius orleans. The sequence continues at coordinate 6,703,728 of JAGSMP010000030.1, read as the reverse complement.
AGGTGGACTGCGTGCTCGTTTATCACCCTTATCCTATATAAAAAATTGTAATTATGTACACTTAATGTCTCAAAAGATATAAAAATACATGTCAATAATCTTAAAACACTACGCTTTTCCGCTGAAACGTGCGCATACGCCCACTTAAGCTTTACGAGTACATTCACAAGAATTTCAAGTTGAATTAGTGTATACAAAAATTCTTCTCGGGTCCAAAACGAACGTTAATCGAGACGCATCATACCCGTACCAACTAGTTAAGGTTTGCGTTAACTGTTAGTACAAACAATCGGCCGAGCCGGTCCCCTCACTACCTGCCGGAGAGGCTTGAATCAAGTAACGCTTCTTTATCCTCACATTAATATTTTTGAAGTGGGCATTGTATTTACTTTGGACCGTTAAATCCCTTACTTTATAACTTGAGTCTAAAATTGAGTTTATTTTTATAATACAAGGGACCTGTATGCACGAAAGATGATGGAGTTATCATACCAAATGACAACCCTAAAATACTTATCAAGATCTAACAACTTCATTTTCCGTTTTAATTTTCTACTCAGATGCGTACAAAATTTCTTTGTCGATATTGTTATTATAATATATTTCAATGATCTAAAACAACAAGCCCTAGGTGAAAGAGCTCTACGTAGTAAGACTTTTTTTTCTACCAAGACTTCGTTCGAGTCAGCACCACTCTCTTACCCTATTTCTGCCGACAAACGACAGTGCCAGTACTATAAGAGAAAAAGTAAAGTAACTGAGTCTGAAGAATTTCTGAAATTGATTGCAGGTGTGCCTAATCTGCAAGTGGCTATTCACAGACCATCAAGCGAATCGTTTGTTAGTCATCTTTATATATATGATTGCTGGTGAGTCCGTTACTTACAACTTCTTTGTTATCTTACATCTTTGACGACTTGACCAATTGAGGTAATAATCTATATAATATATAAAAATCAATTGATGTCCGTTAGTCTCGCAAAAACTCGAAAATGGCTGTCCCGATTTTTATGAAATTTTTTGTGTGTGTTTAAGTTTTCGGACCCGGTAGGTGGCGCTGTTGTCGAGATCCAGAAATCACCTGTGCGAGCCGGGGCGGATCGCTAGTCTCGCAATAAATATATAGGTATATTGTTGGTGAGTCCGTTAATGATCGTATAACTTCTGACGACTTGACCAATTGAGGTAATAATCACACAATATAAATATTAGTCAAGAAGTCGAAAAAATTACGTATAATATACGCCATACTACGGACATAATTGATTAATACTCGATAAGTAGTGCTGTAGTCAAGTTAAAAAATAATTCTATATTATGGATATTATAACCCATATTTATAATATATTATGTTTGTTTTAGTCCATAAAAGAAAACTACAAAATCTGGACCTACCAGAAAGAGCAGAACATCGTTTGCCAGGTTGAGATTTTCTTAATATTGAAAAAATAAGGGGAATGTGACAACTTTTTCTCCAAATATTAATGTCACCTGTACGCGTTACTTCCTGATAATTGACGAACGAGGCTCTCAAGACCAACTGACGGCGAAAAATGCATCCAAAAATTCTGTACCCAAATTTCACACTCTGATAATTTGGAGAAGTACGACCAGCGGTTTCGACTCTACTTAGTGGGGTGAACATGGGTAACTTTTTTAAATAATGCATACCAGGTGGAGCATACTCTTTAAAATGCTTACGCTAATAGCAGTGGATTTAAAAAATTCTTTCATAATATGATGTATATGGTAACGAAATATTCGGTTTTTACGAGTATATACGTATATAATACTACCACCATTCCTGTGACTTTGATACTACGTGAAGATTTTTCCCTCACAGCATTGCGATGGCTTTTGATCAAATGTAAGTAAAGAGAAAAGTTTCCTTGTTTTTGTACACGTTTACAACTCAAAAATCTTTGATCATAATTTCAGCCGGAGCAGACACTCCTTAACACAAATTGTTTGATTTTATTTTAGATCTGGACATGTTAGTTTTATATGCAAAAGCACCTCCAATTTATCATTATAATGAAGTGAATTTTCTTACACCGGCAATACACGGTTTTTACATGTCAATACACGCTTTTTTTAAATTAAAACTTCTAATGAACTTAAGTGACAACTAGATACTTATTTATTGTGCTATCTTTCTTAATATTTTGATAGGATTCCAGTCAAATATGGGTGTTAATTTAGGGTGTATCCACATTTCAACTATATCACCGAATAAGGCAAAAGTTAAACAATAGCCCGTTAAACCCGCTTCTATTATACTCATCACAATGGAAGTGGAGAGATCGGCAAACAATTCTTTCGTTTAAATCGCCCTTGAAAACTCTGTGAGAAAATGGGAACGATTCGTCATTACAAAAGAAGGGCAGACATAATAGAAAATTACGCTGTTTTCTTCTAATACAAATTTTTCTTTGTTGTTTGGAATTGAATTAATATTAATTTATATACAATGAAAGAGGTTGTTATTATTTTGTGAAATTTGATTAAGTTATATATATTTAGTAAACTTTAGATATAAATTCTACCACATAAAAGTTACATTATTTGATATAAAATTATTATTTTTATTTCAAAATTGTTGAATTGACACATGTAATTCATCTTTCAGACGTTTTACATAATATATAAACTGCACAAGGACAAACATCCAGTCCCAAATTAAATTAATTGAAAAATACAATAAAAAAATATGTAAAAGAAGACACTGTAATGTTTTCGCGTGTGTTTAAGTTTATGTTGTTATGAACTTTTTTGGTTAGAAAACTTGAAATGCTCATATTCAAAATTCAATTAAGAAATTTTGTTCTTCTAACCGGCAATGTTTCCAGCCACCCAACTTCAGAAATAACGACGTTCCTTTTCTTTCTTCTTCGTTTTTTTCTTCACCCCTTCAACAGTAAACTACCAGACTTTACTATTAATTGATTTGCTATAATTGAAAATCTACTTTCTGGTACTTTTTTTTTTAAAACGTTACCCCCACATTAGGATTTTCTCCTGTATCGTGGAGGCAGTTTACAAACATAAATTGCACAAGCACAAAAATCCAGACCCGGAACAATTATTTGTAGGCCATACAAATACTTGTTCCGTGCGGGATTGGACCGCGGCCCCCAGCGCTGCAACTCATTGCTAAGTCACTGCGCCACGGAGCCGTCAATAAGGTACTGATCTGGAACTTTTACACATGGTTTACAACATACGGTAATTATCGTCTTCTATAAGTAGGGAGCCCATGCAATTTTACTGGTATTTTCCATCCTTAGTAGCTCAAGGGCTAAGCGCTCGCCGTAATTTTCAAAAGTTTTTTTAGCATAAGGGTAATAAACGAGCACATAGTCCACCTGATGGTAAGTAGATGCTGTGACCCGTAGACACCTACATCTATCCTCGATTAAGAATCAAAATGCAGATGCGTCGTCACCCTTGACGATAAAGATTGAATACCTCGTTTCCAGTAAAAAGGGTCTCCGGTTCTCTACACTCACCATACGAAACACAGCAGCATTGAGCTGCTATTTTACGCTGGTATTCTGTGAGAGTGTGTTCCTTCTCCAGTCGAGCTAAGCCCTTCGTGTTACAACCATAATTAACTGCAGCATAGCTCTACCACGTAAAATAGTTGACTCTTTCGACACACATGGGACGAAATGGAGCTATAGATTATGTTGCTAACATGAGGCCGTTATGTTTCGTTAACATAATAGGTGTGGGTTCAAATTATAACATACGTTTAAAAAACAATTGCTTTACTTATTTGAAGGCTACAAATTACGATGTGCCTTAATCATCATCATCACCATCATCATTACAGCCCTTCACAAGTCCATTGCTGAACATAAGCCTCCCAGAAGGAATCCCACAAAGCACGGTCCCGAACCAGTCGTCATTCCATCTAGTGGGGGGTCGCCCCACACTTCGCCTACCAGTACGAAACTGCCACTTGAGAACCTTTTTCCCCATCGATTGTCGGTTTTCGAGCTATATGGCCGGTCCATTGCCACTGCAGGTTACTAATCCGTTGGGCTATGTCGGTTACTCTGGTTGTACTGCGGATATCCTCGTTTCTAAGTTTATCATGCAGTGAAATACCGAGCATAGCCCTCTTCATAGCTTGAGAGACCTTGAGATTCCTCATACGGCCAGCAGTGAAGGACCACGTCTCACGTGATAGAACCATGCTGCAGCTATATTGTGGTTGCAGCACGAGTGGGTCGGCTCGACCAGGGTAGGACCACGCTCTCACAGAATACCAGCATAAAATAGCAGCTTAATGCTGCTGTGTTTCGTATGGTGAGTGCAGAGAACCGGAGACCCTTTTTACTGGAAACAAGGCATTCCATCTCAGTCCTCAGGGGTGAAAACGCATCTGTATTTTGATTCTTAATTGAGGATAAATGTAGATGTCTATGTGCCACTGCATCCACTTACCATCAGTTCTGTGTGCTTGTTTGTCACCTTTATTTTATAAAAAAGAGCCATAAGTCATCATTGTCAACACGCACTGGTGGTACAATCTTGTTTTCAAGTTTTGAGGTGTACCTGACGAGATGTGTCGTAATCTCCCGAACGCTGTCCAGCCGAGTTAATTCCGTCGATAGACCTCTCGGTGCCTTAAAATTTTTATTAAATTATCATTATACCTTAAAGATTTAAAATATTAAGTAATATAAGTAAGTAATTAAATACATCGCACATCGCAACAAAATTCTTTATAACATCCAAATGCTTAGCCGTACATCACTCGGCGATTTTCCAGAAGTTTACTTACTCGCCTGACTACTTTTGACCGACGATTCAGGGACCTTCAAGTAAAGAGCCTCCTCCTTTTTAAGAGGCCGGCAATGTACCTGTAATTCTTCTGGTGTTGTGGTTGTTCGTTGGCGGCGTTAGTTACTTACCATCAGCTAAGCCGCATGCTCGTTTGCACCATCTTCTATAAAAAATATGCATAAGCACAATAAACACCTTATTTGTTACATGAACATACTGACAGTGAATTAAATTTATGCAAATCGCATGGTCCACGCTTGTCATAGCAACAAAAGACAGGCCATTATCATATTGTTTAGCGGCACAATTTTCCAAATTCCACCGTGAAGGTTGCCGCGTCTCTCCAAACACCCTCAGCCATTCAACCCTTCCACTTGGGCTTGACAAAAAATACTCCACTTGGTAAATATTTAACGTCCACTGTCTAGTTGTGTGGTTTAAAGCACAAGCGAAAGCCCGGGAGTTAAATTTACAAGCATAGGTAGGTACATGTTTATGTTATATTATCGCCCTGAGTAACTCATTAATAAACAATTAAAAATAAAAATAAACTTTTTCAAATAGTATTTTTACGTAATTCGAGATATAAAAAAACTGAGGCATTTAATTTGGGAGTAACAAGCGAGTAAGAATCGAGATTTTCATACGTACATAACGTCACGCCATTAATCCCCGCGAGGATAGGCAAAGCCTGAAAGCAGTAAGCTACTCGGATCGTTAAGCTAAAAAATTGGGTTTAGACAGGAAATTGTGAAAGAAGTGATAGGTGGCTACCCCATCGTCTACACATTTGTAAACCAAATATCTCACTAGTCACCCTTTACAATATGCTGCTATAATAATTTATAGTCTCCTCACCGCTAAAAGGAGCCCGCTCACCCTGCTTCCTACTTTCCGGGATGTATCTTTGGAGTACACTGACCGCCTTCCGATTTTAAGGGCTGGCGTATCTCTAAGCTTCAACTATGAGTAGTTTATTTAGTCCAGGGAAAAAGCAGCCATAAGGAAACTAGGTTTCTTGCAAAGGTGTGGCGGCACTTCATGACGGGACAGCTTCTTACCTTTTATAAAGCGCAAGTTCTGCCGTTCATGGAATACTGCTGTTACTTGTGGGCTAATGCTGCAAAATGCCATGGCAGCGTTCACCTCATTGGAGAGACGCGCTAAGAGGCTTCTTGGTAACCTTGGTTTGGTTAAAACCAATGTCGTCAGCCAAGAGTACAGGCGCAGAGCCCGCCCTTTGGTATTCTATAAGATGCATTTCGGAGAATGTGCGAAGAAATTACACACCTTAATTTCCCACTGCTATTTCCACCATTGGACGACTAGACGATCTGCGGGTTTGCACCTATATGTTGTCCATATTTCACGCATTCAAACTAAACGGTTTGTTTCTTACGCTAGGGCTAATAACCACTAACCGTAGACTTAATTTCCACTTACCACCAGGTGATATTATAGTCAAGCGTGGGTTTATAATAAGTTAAAAAATATAAGTAACACTGTTAGTAACACAGATTGGACTAAGCGATCTGTGGCTACTTTGCGCCTGTACTCGAGACTGGTAAGATGGGTTCCAACCATACTAATGACACCAATAAGCCTCTTAGCACACCTTTTCATTTATAGAAAAGTAATTTTGATTTCGTTCAGTTAGCATATAAAGGAACACACACAAACACACACACACACTCTCTCTCACACACACACATACAAACACACACACACACACACACACACACACACACATTTTAATTTATCTGAAACTGAAATAAAAACATACAGCAAATCATAAGTAAGTCCTAAATAGAAGAGTGTAAATTAGTAGTCTTAATGGAAATAGTATAGAAAAAGTAAAAACAAACGTTTTACAACCACAAACCTTATTTAAAATAAGATTCATATATCACAACGTCGTTTGATGCTCTTCACTCACAGATTTTGCGTGTGTATAACTAGTGGTGAAGACCTGACAAACATACAAAGCGACGATAGATACAGGAGGTTAAAGGCTGCGGTTTTACGTTATTATTTATTATGATTTTTTTTTATTATGAGCTCTAATATTGATGATATTGGTGGTAAAGAACTAATAACATTTAAATTAATACTGTTTTATTCGGACATAGCGTTCCGCTATTTCTTTATACTCGTTCCACATCAAGAAATTGGTATTGTGTTGGCCTTCGTCCTTTTAACGCCACTAGTGTGTTTGAAGTCGTCGGGTATTACAAGTCCATTACGTTCCCTTGCGGATATGTTCTAAGCTCGACTTGTCCGGCTGGAATGAAAGAAAGATGTAACTCTACAAAAATAATATTCTTATTTTCACAGTTTACTTTAGGTTTATAAAATTCAAATGCCCAAATACATGCTTCAGTGTCAATTTTTATGTCTACTGCTTAGTTTTATTCCAATAATATAAAGTGGTAGAGCCACGCTGCAGCTATATTATGGTTGCAGCACGAATGGGTCGATTCCACCACTCAAACAATACCAGCGTTAAATACCTACTAATGTATTTCGTAAGATAAGTATAGAGAACCGGATACCCTTTTTACTGCTAACTAGGCATTCCATCTTAGTCCACAGGGGTGACAACGCATCTGCTTTTTATTATTAACTAGCTGGTACCCGGCGAATTGCCGCCGCAGAAGATATAATTGTGGAAATATAATTTTAAATTTGAAGAGTTGTGTTGTTTAATTAGAATTAATAATACATTTATTAAAGTTGAATGATATACAACTTTTAAATAAGTTTTTCAGTACAATACGCGCGCCACCTACTGTAAGTTAATTGTACTATGCCTATAACCTCGCGCAAGTGCAAGCAATAAGTTGACCAAGTTTAACCGCAATCTGATGAACGGTATGGCAGCGCATAAAATGCGAACAAACAAACATTAATTTTTACATATTAGATTAAGAAAAGATGCCCACTTTTCAACCTTTATCTATAAAAAAACAATATCTTTCCATGTGTATATCTTGCCTTAGGTTGACATAGGGTTGTCAAATCAGAAAGACAAATTATTTAGAGAAAAACATATTTTTATCACATTTTTACAAATATTTTTCAAGTATTTTAAGCCAGTGCTCTTGCACATGGGATAGTAATCTATTACTATACCACCTGATAGTAAGTGCTAATTTTGTTGTTGTGTGGAGAAATAACACGTAAATTAGTTGTAGAGACAGCTTGGTCTTACCCCGATCGAGCTAATTACGAAAATGATATGCCCAGCTGTGGACTGCTTACGAGATGACAAAAAATGTTTTTCCTCTTAAACCGTCAAAGTTATCGATATTTTTTTTTACATTTCAAGAATCTATCTACTATTTTCTAATGCTTGTAGCGCCAGCCTCAAAGAAGTGCCTTCATCCCGGTATTTATCTATTCCCATTACATTTTCGAACAAAAGGCGTCGAGTGTTTAGTCGTCGGCTGTGGAGACCAACAAACGGACGGACAAATAGACGAAGTTCCCACGATATATGCAACTAGTTTACTTTTAAGAACTGGGACCGTTTTGCTTTTATATTTTGGTTACAAATATTAATTAAAAGGTTATGAGAGTGCCGATTTAGTTTTGTAACTCCGTTCCTAATTTATTTTTAACTAATTTGCTTTTCGTTTTTAAATTATAAATGTACATATTGTCCTGAACTTTTTTTTTCAATTTGACATCTCTCTTAGTTTAGGATTCCATAAAAGTCAAATATTTCGAGGGAACATGAAGTCCGGCACCATAAACCAGAGCATTGCGGCAAACAAATTGCTCTATAACCCTCTTAGAAAAGTAACTTTACTTAAACATTCCTAAAATAAATTTAGAGAAAATAAATGAATTAAAAAATATAAATATATTTATTATTAGCATAGATTTTATAATGATTATTATTATTAACACTACGACAGAGTACTTGACTCTGCCCACTAATCAGAAGAGTGCCTGGTCTACGTCTCTTCCTTCTCGGGGGCATAGCCAACATTTTTCTGAAGTAGGCCCAAGGGGACACACAGACTTTTTCCGGAGGCCGTGCCCTGCGGACTCTTTCCCTACTACCTTACCCTTACCCTTTCTAGCTACGCCCATGTTCTTTGGTTATGGCATAACACTTGCAATTATATGATGAGATTGGTCCTATATATTTCTATTTGTATACCTATATATATACAAGGAGATTGGAAAGATGGAAAGTCATATTCCATATATGCTGTGTCATATAATAATAATAATGTCCTCCAGACCGAATTTAGGTCACGGCGGCCAGTCTCAACGGGGATTAGCCATCTGCGCAGGACAGGATTACAGTACCCAAGTGTATGCGCAAGCACAGGTGCACTCTAATCCCTCACTCTCATAATCCGATGAGACGGCGAGCCGACATGACCGGAGAGAGATCAGGCGCTAGACTTCCTGACTCCTGGCAGCTACTGAACATTTCTTGACAAAAAAAACTCAATAACTGATTTTACCTCGACCCGGGATTCAAACCCAGGACTTCATGATCGGCAATCGCAAAATGACCACTAGACCACTAGAGGCAGTCATTTAAAATAATCATATCCTACGTGCAAGATATAAAATACCTAGCCAGACTAGCAATGATGGTGCGAGGTGCCTGACACTTCTATCATAAGTTCGACTGCAAAGCAGGCCGATTAGTTCAAGTGTCTTACGGGCCCATGAAGGAAAATGACTTAATCTCTAATACCGGATTTCAGATTATTAAAAGAAAAGTTTCTTATTTTAAATGAAATAAAAGGAAAAGTAGTTTTAAACAAAATATTTGTTCTTGACTATTAAATCATCCCCGCCATTACATCAGATTTGATAGACCACAAATTCTCGCAAAAGAACACCGATTCCTACCAAGGATGATACGCGAGGCTATTGAAATTAAAAAACATCCTAATTTCAATAGAGAAGATGGATGGGTGCTGCCATCTGCTTGGGATCCTATAATTAACAAAATTAAATCCAAACCCAAGCATACCACTGCAAGACTTCAAGATACTGTAAGCTCATTCTGCGTAGATCGGATCAAACATTAATATTCAAAAAACTGAAGGTAGCCGGGCTAACTATGACATTGGGACGTCAAACACCTCAGTCCCCCCCGTGACCATGGGTGCTGTAAAGCACCCGAAACGTCGGGAATCAAAATTGGTAAAATTAAACGCGATAAAATTCGTAAAAATAGTTTTATTCAATGTGTAGTGTTCGCGTAAATATAAGAAATCATTATTAAATAATATTAAAACAGCAAATCATCAAAATATAAAATAAATAAAAAAGTCAAATATCCACACAAAAAAAACACTATTTACATATTATAGTAACAAGACAATTCTAATTGAGAGAATGAATTATCCTCAGTTGTATCCTGAGGGACTCACCGCGGCCTCCTGATTCATGTATAAGCATTCTAACAACAAGAGAACGGGACAATGCGATTAATCACCTTTCAATGCGACAGGAGAACTGTTGTTAATTTTATTCGAATTTTTTAAAGTTGAAATATTGACATGGAATGTTGAGAGTTAATCCCTTTAACAAAAATATAATCTAGCAATTGCAGGTTTTGAAAACTGTTATATAACAAACCTGTTATTTTCAATGTGTTAAACTAAATAACGATAACGATATTAAAAAAGCACAATATTTATAATACTATATTTCTTCAAATGTTTTACAATTAACAAATTTCGAGTAAAATTAATTATAATTTAATTTTAATTATATTTAAAGATATTATATTTATAAGTTAGAAACTAGACAGAAGCAAATTAATGTAATTGATTCACCTAAAATATATTAATAACGCATAATAATTATTAAACGCAGATGTTTTTTAGTTTTATTGATGACTATTTTGATATAATATGCTTGCATACAACGGAATGAATCTGCCACCTTAATTGTAGAATTTATTCAGTGAACAATTTCAATTTTTTTTATTATAATTAAATATAGTATGTTCAATATTTAAAATAGTTTTTTCTAAATATTCAAAATACGTGTTTCATCCATATCTTATTGCATTTATTTCTTTATGACCCAAAAATGTCAAAAGAAATATCGTTTCATCTTCATCATTGAATTTGCAATTCAAGAGGCTCTTTATTTTAATTAATTAGGGTAATTGTTAGCTCCTTACTAATTTAACTAACCGTCTTTGTTGGAGTCATCCACGCACTTAATCTGTTTTTATATTGAAGGTTTTTTTTTACAAAACTGAAGTGACAAACGAACTTCCAGCCCACCTGATGATAAGTGGCTACTACAGTTCATGGACACCTGCATAAAACTTCAAACATAGAAGGCTACAGATGCGTTGTCACCTTTGAGGACTTAGATGGAATGTCTCACAGCCTGTACCTATACTGGCTCTCTAAGTCCTTCAAACGGAACACAGCAGCAGTGCAAGCTCTGCTTCGCGCAGCTCAGCAATGCACGCGGACTTCACTTAACAGAAAAGGAGTCCTACTACCTAGAAAGTTAAAGTTTATAAGTAAAAACATAGAAGGAAAATAATTTATTTGCCAGAAATAGACGTACACGCACTTTATTAAAGAATGAGCAAAAATAAAAGAGAAGCATGCATATATTACTGGCTATTAAACAATCTAAGAAAATGATTACCTGCAAACAAAGTCGCATATACCGTTATTTTAATGTTTCGGAGTAAGTATATATTTTTAAAAACATTTATTTAAAAGCATAGTAATCTTCTGGCCTTAGCTTCTGGCGCTTCATCGACCTTGGCGTGATTAGCACACGTTACTCATGGGAAACCTTAACGCACCTCCTCGCTAAGGTCATCGTAACCTAAATGAATTTACGATTTGATTGAATTACTGTTCTGTAAATAAAGTTTTTCTTAAAGAATAGTGCTACTATTTTGTGAGCGAGGCTTTTACCACTGGCCTAAATTATAGTGATTAAATATCACTCTTTCCACAAGATTGCACTGCTTGTCTTCAAAAAGCATTTGGCGGGGATGCTTCCCCACCTTATTTGAGCAAATTAAGGCGTTGGTACGCAGAATTTGATCGTAGGCGTGTTTCTCTCCATGATGAAATTCATGAAGGTCGACCTTCAACTGCGATCACTGAGGAAAATATAGCTACTATCAGACGACTCATTGAAGAAAACCGGCGCATCACCTATGAGGTGATTCGAGGACATTTGGGTATTGGTATGAGCCAAATTTAAAAAATTTACATCAATATTCAAAAGTTAGAAACCTTTTTTTCGCTGGATACCTCGAACCTTGAACTCATCCCAAAAACGGGCCCGAGTTGATTGGTGTAAAAAATGTTATTAAAATATGATCACGGACGATCAAATGGTGTGTATGAAATTGTGACAGGAGATACAACATGGATATATTGTGAAATTCCGGGAAGAAAGCAACAGTCTTCTCTATGGCTGTTCGAAGGCAAAATTGATTGCGTTGTTTTACCCCCAGACGGATCGTGTCTGCGCCCAGTGTCTTTGAAAAAGTTAGGGAAAAACGACCAAGAAGTCAAATCCTTCAAAGCACACCGCGAACAAGATAATGTAATTTTTAACTTAATGAGTTTCGCAAAAACTTTAGTGTAACCCACGTATATAAAGACACTTTAAATTTATTTAATCATAAAAAAACGGTCAAATAGATTGATTGGTTGGGGATATAATTTGATGACAAATATAGACTTTGCTGACAGAAAATATTGTTAACCTTCGAATTTTTTTACGTGGTAGAGCCATGCTGCAGCTATATTAATAGTATAGTTGTAGCACGAATGGGTCGGCTCGACCGGGGAAGGACCACGCTCTCACAGAATACCAGCATAAAATAGCAGCTTAATGCTGCTGTGTTTCGTATGGTGAGTGTAGAGAACCGGAGACCCTTTTTACTGGAAAAGAGGCCTTCTATCTTAGTCCTCACGGCTGACAACGCATCTGCATTTAAATTCGCAAACGAAGATAAATGTAGATGTCTATGTGCCACAGCAACCACTTACCATCAGGTGGACTGTGTGCTCGTTTGTCACCCTTATTCTTTAAAAAAAAAATACTTTGTAATCAATTATAATTTAAGTTGTCGATCGCTTTATTTCTTACTTATTAAATTTAATTGTATACCAATTTGTTAATAAAGAACGGTGTTAGAGATTTATGTATTTAAGTTGATTTATATTATTATGTATATCACATCAAAACATAAATCTCTATACAACATTTCTTATATTCATATTTCTTTATTAAATTCAGTAATATGATTGATAGAAAACTTGAATATAATTTCACCGGCAGCTCTTGAAGACAATCAAATGGAAATATCTCAACAGAGATAATCGTTAAAAGTCAATCGTTTAACCGATAACGTACTAATGAGTGCTCGTTGAATACGTACTTATCTTGATGAGACAGTTGTAGTGAAACCACATCATTAATAATTCCATATAAATAATAACATCATTACTTTAGAGTTGGACCACCCAAAATCATCACCTCGGCCTTATGTACATTATACGATCGTAAACTATACAGATAAGAAAGAAAATTAAGGAAAATGTGAATCGAAAAATTAAGAGAAATCGGCGTTCAAGCATGGTAATTGTAGTCTTCGGCTTGTCGGCAATTTGCATACGATATGAGGCGCTAATGGATGTAAGATACCATTTTTTCTGAATATTTTGTACGTGAGCAAGCATAATCGCTATTAGCATAGATAATATCCAATGAATTGAATAAGATGTACCATTTTGAATGCAGTTTTGAATTTATTTTCTACAGGGGAATTGTTGCAAATAGATAAAAACGAAATAATGCCTCGAGTAAAAAATATCTATTTACCTGCAATTTTAAAATATGTATTTCAAACTAGTAGTGGAAACAAGAAGGCTGGGTTTTTTCCCGCTATATAGCCAAGTATAGCGAATGCGCTAACTGCGTTTACTCGCGGAATGGATATACTTACTACTGCGCACTATACTATAATTATCTATTTAATTGTTTTAGTTTTTTTTTTTATTATAATAAATATTGTTGTATATTGCCATGTGATGCAAATAAATATTCAAAGTAGTAAGTACAATACAGTATTTGACAACTTATATTTTTGTTAAGTATTTAAAAAACATTTTCGACTCGAAATTTCACGTGGTAGAGCCATGCTGCAGCTATATTACTGGTATAGTTGTAGCACAAATGGGTCGGCTCGACCGGGGAGTACCACGCTCTCACAGAATACCTGCGTAAAATAGCAGCTTAACGCTGCTGTGTTTCGTATGTTGAGTGTAGAGAACCGGAGACCCTTTTTTACTGGAAACGAGGCATTCCATCTTAGTCCTCACGGGTTACAACGCATCTGCATTTTGATTCGTAGTCGAGGATAGATGTAGATGTCAATGAACCACAGCAACCACTTAACATCAGGTGGACTGTGTGCTCGATTTTCACCCTGATCCTATAAAAAAAAAGTTATCGGTGTTTAAGGAAATACCGTTTCTTAAGTTACTTGAATGATTTATATATTTTTAAAGAAGTAATTAGAAGTGTAGGCAATAAAAGCAAAGATTTCGGCTTACCTAATTGGCTCGTATCTTTAATAACTGTACACAAAAAGCGCCACTAAATTATTCATCGACATTTTCGGTAGGCGTTCCGAAATGTAATGAGTGTAATGTATCTACATATTTTAAAAATGATTTGTTGTATGTAATATTGAGGGCATGCATATTCGCTACAAAGGTAAAGAGCACATTATCAATATAAGCTTCCGTTTCTAACTACAAAATAGCAAAAACATGAATTAAAACATTTCAAATACCTATTGTTTAAGTTATACATATGTGTAATATATTTTAATTAGAATATTACATACTTGCATCAAATATACATTATTTGAAACTGTGAACACAAAGGATCGATATAGGCTTTATATCGATCTTAGAGGTAATCATCATAAATATTTATTTTTTATTTATACTTTTATGCACAAAAAATAAAATCGTACATATGGCGGAATTAATGCCTTAAGGCATTCTCTTCCGGTCAACTAATAAAAAGAAAAGTTCGAATAAACCAGAATATATATAGAAGTATAGAATGTATTCTATACATATATCATACAAATGTACATATTATATAAATATATTAATGCAGACATACACAAATACACAAATCTACTTAAATACATTAAATATATAAATATATACATAATATTATATATATGCCATGATAACTAAGGAAAATATGTGACGATAGAATCATTCTTTAGGAAAAAGCGTTATTTCAGACTTGCAATGCTTTACTAAAATATTCACGAATAATATGTATGAGTGTCGTAAATTGATTTAGCATTTTATAATTGTTTAAATAAATACACGATTATCAAAGTCAAAATCAGAATCAAAAATATTTTAAGTCCCTATGAATATCTAAGTATACCAACGTCTCTAACATAATGAATGTATTTGCAGACTAGAGAGAAAGACTGATAAGAAACTCTGGGGTCATTGCTATATCTCTTGTTTCTTTTTTTTAGTAAAAGCGATTTTACATTTATAATGATTGATTATCAAATTTTAAAAAATGCGATGAAGAATATATTACAATGACATAAAATAAATTTATTGTGGCATCAAAATTTTGTACACAATTTCGTTACATGCTAATTTAAATCAATAATTGAATACAGGTAGCGGCCCCTTACCCGTGTACCGTAAATATCGATTATGAAAACAACTTTTAAGAAAAGATGCGCACGTCCCTATAGAGGTTGCGGTATCTTTGATAATGACGCCTCCGAAATTTTACTTTTAAATATAAGATATAACTTAGCATTAAATAAACACTTCTTTCTTACGGTTGATATGGGAAATTAAATTAGCGGCAATTTGAGGATTTAATATATTATGGTTAAATCAAATTAGCATTATTAAATTATATTAAATGAAATTAACCGAAAGCAGTAGAAGCTCCGAAAAAAACGTATACCTCAATATTTCATAGGGAGCAATCCGAGCTCGATCCGCAGCAAACAAATTGTT
Organism: Parnassius orleans; assembly: GCA_029286625.1. NCBI lineage: Eukaryota > Metazoa > Arthropoda > Insecta > Lepidoptera > Papilionidae > Parnassius > Parnassius orleans. The sequence continues at coordinate 6,687,880 of JAGSMP010000030.1, read as the reverse complement.
AATTGCAATTTTAAGTCCTGATTTGCCACGTGCTTGCGGTTAAGGAAAGCATCGTGAAGAAACCTGCGTGTCTAAGAAGGACAAGCACACAAGGCTTTAGCGCGGACTCTTCGCGGACGCTACTTAATTTTGAATTAAACCATGTTATACCACCGAGTTAATGGCGACGCAGTGGTTGCGCGTTTGTTTGAGGCGTTGAACAGACGTTCTTTTTTAATCATTTTGTGCTGTTAGCCAAAGCCACACTAGTCGAATGTCTCTTGCATTGGACTTGTGTGGTCTGTGTGGTGAAACACTCCTAACGAGACAATTTAAAGCTTAATTGGAGTCGTTAACGGGAGTATTATTAATATTACTAATATCACTTTCTATAAAAAAAAAACTATCACAGCTTCTTTGGACTCAGGGCTCGTGTCCTGAGTCCGATGAAGCGAAACATGGACTGTAAATAGTTGCTCAATTTCTCCATGTGCAATTATTTATGAATGTATAAAGTCTTCACGAACAGGAGAAAATCCAAATGGTAAAAAAATTCAAAACAAAAATAAAAAAGGATCATAGCAGCTTAGTACTCGAAAGGCTTACAACCCGTTTGAAACTCCTGTGTGGACACCAACGAAGTTGTTATAATTAACTCCTAATTGGCTTTCACTTTTGAACAAAAGTAACCTCCTAATTTTGGTTACACTTTTGAGGATATAAGTACAGGCTTGAAAGTGGAACAAAAAATCTTTAGAAAATTTGCATGCCCGTGACATAAGAAACTGTGTTTCGCAATAGACTTTTAAATGGTGGCGGGAGCTCCCTTTGTGCCTAGGAATATGTCTGGTATCACCAATTTGTTGCCATGAAACAGTACTCTTACTCCAGCTTCTTAAGACAGCCAATATGGTTACAGGCTGCGAGGCCATGAGTCATTTCATCTTATTTCTCATGAAAAATGAAAATGAAAATGTTTATTTGTCTCAAGGCAGTTACATGAATTATAAATGAGACATCCCTAGAAAGTAATTGATAATACTTGGGTTATTTTCATTTTCTCATAAGTGGCAACATCTGTGGCCATGTTTGTTATAAGATGCACGGTCTACAGTAGTAACCTAAAATCAGTGGACTATTCGTTCATAACTCTCAAATTATATAAAAAAGAAATAAACAAAATCTTAAACTTATTTAAAACAGTTAACAAAGGACTTAAAAACGTAAAAATTGTAAGGAGGACTAATTTATTCTGTATTTTTTTATACTAAATTACATAATATTTCATATTACTGAGAGAAGAACAACAGAAAAGTGTTCATTATCTAACATGGCGTGGAGAAGGGCTTCTGAAGGAAAAAGTTTACCATAATATTTGTACGAATATACATTTATCGTTATGTAGGCCATGTGACCGTTGTTAAATTCCCTGGCTATAAAAACATTACCGTAGGTTTTAGGTTTGAATTTTAACGAAAATAAAAATTTGTAAAATAGTATAAGTTACTATATATTATACCCCCACACTAGGATTTTCTCCTAGTGTGGGGGTATAATTATTATAATAATTTTTCAAAACTTCCCTGTAAACAACATTTCTAGTTTTAAGTATATAGATACCTATACAAAAAATACCACTGCGGCTGAACTTCATAAGACTTTCATCCAATATTTCAACCTCCATTTCACACCCTTAGGAGTGGATTTTCGCAAAATCTTTTCTTGATACTCACCGCCTAAAAAGAACCTACCTTCTCAAATTAACAATGACAATAAGTAAAACTTTCCCATACAAACTTTCATTCCCTATTTTACCACCCATAAGGGCTAAGAGGGGATTTTTCATAATAACTTACACTGATTTTTATTATTTAAATTTAGTAATCTAAATGCCGATTTTCATATGTCTAACTTCAAAAACATAGGACTTTCATATAACCTTACAAAACCCATTTCACCCCCTTAGGGGGGGATTTTCTCAAATCCGTTTCTTAGCTGACACCTACGTCCTAGAAGGAATCTACCTTCCAACTTTCAAGTTTGTAGGTTTTATAGTTCCTGAGATCTCGTGATGAATCCGTCAGTGAGTGACCTTTCGCTTTTATATGCATACTAGCTGTTACCCGCGGCTTCGCCCGCATGGTCACTGGGAAATGAACTATCCATTGCTTTTGAATTGAAAGAAAACTGAGTTTTATAGATTTGTCGGAAATGCAGCCATTAAAAGGAAACTGAGCAAAATTGATTCGTCAGCCTATAAATGTTTTGAAACGCAGCGTATAGGAAAGCATGAAAATAGCCTGTTTATTCCAAATGGAAATGGAATATTTTTTAATTAAAGGAAACTGAGCATAATTATCCGTCAAGGATGCAGACTTTGAAAAGAAACTGAGCTAAATTGATTCGTCAGAGATGCAGTTTTCTGAATTGAAAGGAAACTGAGCCAAATAAAGATCCGTCAGAGATGCAGCCTTTGAGTTGAAAGGAAACTGAGCTCAATAGGTCCGTCAGAGATGCAGCATTTGGAATTGAAAAGAAACTGAGCTAAATAGGAAATTTTGAATTGAAAGGGAAGATCTGTGGGAATTCTGATTAATTGATTGTGGGACTTTTGGAAAAAAATAACTGAACACTATTTTAAGACGCTACTGTACACAATGTTATATGTTTTCCATTCGGGAAAAGAATGTGGAGATTCTGGGCATTTGACACGCGAATATGCTACATACAGCTGACCATGAGAGAAGCACGGTTTTTCTAAGTTGACTCCGCTACCTGTAACGTTTGCCCTTGCGCTTTATTAATTGTCATTGCAAAACTGAGCTTATATAATAGTCTACTCTGGTTCTACTGAGAATATCCTCATAACGAAATCTATCACGCCGGAAAATTTCTAGCATAACCCTCTCCGTAGATCGCTGAGGGAATAGCTGCTTAATGCTGCTGTGTTTTATGGAAACGAGGCATTCCATCTTATTCCTCAGGGATACTAACGCATCTGCATTTTTAATCGAGGTAGATGTAGATTTCTATGGGCCACAGTATCCACTTACCATTAGTTGGACTATATGCTCGTTTGTTACCTTTATTTTGTTAGCCACCTTTTATTATTCTATAAAAAGCGCTGGAAATGCTTATAAAAACAAAAATAATTTTATTTCTTACATTATTATCTGTAAAAATATATCTTTAGTAAATTTTAAATCTTTCAGCAAATAATTCATATTATAAAGGTGTTGTAAAGATATAATATGAATCAAACGAAACAATCTAAATTAATTTTATTATCAGCCAAGAGCTTTGCAAGCTTTTCTCGACGTAAAATAATTCCCCCTACCCTTCCCGTCTTCATTAATCTTTCATCTCTAGATAGATATTTTATTTTCCCACTAAAATACATTTAACAATAACATTTTCACCTTTTCCTACGCCTGTCAAAATTGTAGCACCGATTATGTTCCGTCCAAGATGTGTCACACGCAGCCTTGTCCCGTTACATAACCGAGGAGCATCTAAATTTCGCATTAGCATGACTGGGACGCCTAATTTTAATTGAAGCTTATGTGAGGGCACACCTGACAACTCTAGAGAATTTAGAAACTCTACGGGATATGAAGTGCTCTGTTCTGTGTCCATAACTGTGTCTACTGACAAATACTCTGTTATTTCTCCTGCTACTTCGCTTAATATATCTGAATTTATTTTGTTAACGCTCTCATTTTTTGGTGCAAGAATCGCCCTTTCACATAACCATTTGTCTTCATGCATGTTGTTCGTAAAATCTGAATAAACGCTCGCAATTAATTCGGAATGACTCTGTACTAAATTACAAAAATCTCTCGTCAATTTAACGCAGCCCTCAGCATCCGTTTCCAACCGCCCATCGCCAATTTTTAATAGTATGTCAGCATAGTTTCCAGCATTGATATCATTATACAAATGCACTCTCATATTCGTAGTTAAACTGAATTTTGTCACCTTGTTCCATAAAATAGACGACTTGAGGCATGCTTTAATTTCATCTGCAGGTGTGCCCTTTTGAATGACAGGTAAAGTTTGGCGAAAGTCACCAGCCAGTAAAACCACCATTCCTCCCATTACATCGGTATTGCTGCGCAAATCCTGGAGCGTTCGATTTAGTGCTTCTACAGCTTTTTTATGCGACATTGTACTTTCGTCCCACACTAAAAGTTTGCATTGTCGTAGCATTATACCTCGTGCACTATTTTGCTAAAGTTGCAGATCGGCGATTCTTCCTGGGCTAGATTTAGAGGAGTTTGAAAACAGAATGTGCAGTGCGGCCCCGCTTAGCAGCGTGGCGGCTAAGCGGGAAGGAAAGAGGAGGAAGCTACAGCCACAGCAATGTTTCTATCTTTCCGTACTTACGCTAATAATAAATTTAACAAAATGTCTTCCCAGTTCCTCCAGGGCATCTAAAAGAAAAGTGCACCATTTCCAGATTCAATTTGTCCTAATACTTTGTCAAAAACTCGTTTTTGTTCGGGAAGCAAGCAGGTACAAATTCGGCTACTTGCTGCTGCAAAGCTGGTATATCGTAGTTTGTTTCACGTATAATTTCATCACTTAGTTCATTTTCAGTTGTTCGCTGAGGGCTTATCATTCCAAAGTCGCTTAATTTTGCCTACCATTGCCATTACTTTATCTTCAATTTTTCCAAGTGCTTCATTATAAATGTGTTCATTGTATGTCATGTTCGCGTGTGTCTGCTGTAACCTTCGCAAAATATCTTTATAATCTTCCTCCATGGTTTCATCCCAGTGATTATCGTTTTCTAAAAGATGCAGAGCTTCACATGCTTCTCTATAAGTTGCGCATTCCTGACCGTCGACAGTTTTAAGGTCTTTATATCCTGTAGGACCCCGAACATGGTGCAGCAGCAATCGTAAACAGAAACATTCAAAATTAGTTACATGGACGGTATACACACGACCAAGGGCATCTGATGACTTTACACCGGGCCAATTTGCAACAGGCGCGCCTTGAATACGGCGTTTCCTCCTTCCTAGATGTGTTCCAAGTATAATAGCGGGGACTTCAGAATATAACAACGTTTTGCAAAGGGGTCGGTTTGACAAAGTTGAAAGAAGGCTGTTAGTGTAGTTTTGGCGGTGATGCAATTCTTTCTTGGAAATTTCTTTCGGTGAAATATACACGCTCTCCATTTTCTAAGTGCACAGCAAGGTGAGTAACTGTTGGGTGCCTTTCGTGTAAAGGAAGCCAAGGAGACGCCACGCTGCCTCGTTACTGCTGACATAACGCCCTGCTTGAAAGGTCTGTACTTCATTAACGGGATTTGCCTCACCTTCACTCCTGAGATTAAATATTGCTTGGTCGCTTCCTTTATTTATGTACTTACATATATACTTGATTGCGCGGACAGAGCTACATGCTTCTAAATTAATGTGGGCATTAAACATTTTACATAGAATGGGCGAATACGGGACAATCCAGCTGTTATCTAAGGTTTCGAACGCTCCAGAGCGAGATTTGATTGTAACTTTCCTGCCACCATCTTCGGGAGCTCTGCGTCTGTATAAAGGGTAGCCATTGTCATTGTGCACTGTTTCTTTTAATAGCTGTTTAGGAATTTCTTTGTACATTTTCCTTCTTTCATACATGGCGATATTGAATTTCGTGCTCCACATGGACCGTGAATCATATTTCGGACGATGGTATCATACAATTCTTTATCTTGCTCAGGATCCGGAATCTCGGCGCTTATTATGTCGTCTATTTGACTGGGCCGCAACTTCTCTTTAAGCCATATTAGAATGTGGGCATGCGGTAATAACTGAATACATGAAGCACTGCACCTCTCCGAAAATTTTCCCTTTGTTAATTACATACATTAATTTTTGTACTTTTAATCTAAATACTCTAGCAACTAAATCGTGTCTGTCAGTACTTTTTTGGCCCGGCATTAGCTCCTCGGTTATTTCTTTCCATGTGGGATTGCAAGTAAAAGTAACAAAAAGATCAGGTCTTCCGTAAGTTCGTACATAGGCGAATGCGTCTTGTGTGTACACATGTAGGTAGCGGAACTGTTAACGAATGATGTGGGCAGAATTACCATTTTACCTAAATCTCTGGGGTTTACATTGGCGTCGCTAGAAACTGCATCTTGTAAATGTATATAATTCTCAACGCGCAGCTTTTTGATTTAAAGATATATAACGGAGACGTTCACTTTCTACCTTCACATACATGTCTACAAAAATTGATGAAATAATTGTCTACACCGGGCTAAGAGGTTAAAATCATTTTCTCGCAACATCATATGATACGCATAAAATCCATACATGATACTTTTTGTTCGAGTAGGCCTTTGTGACCGAGTTAATGAGTGGAATTTGAAAATGATAACCTCTTGTCCTTTTCAATAAATCAATGGGTATTGCAGAGCGTCATAAAACTTGTGTGTATCTGTTACCCGTTGCAACGTATCATCACGTGCTCGCAAGACAATGTCTCGTGAAGAAAATTGATCACCACTAATTACGACTGCTATTTCGTTTATCAAAGGTGCATTGTAGCGCCTTTCATGCTCTCCTCGAGGGGTCCGATCTGCGTGAATGACGACTTTATAATCCTCTTCAGGTAGGTTTTCTAAAGCAGTTTTAAATGTTTTGACTAAAATGTTACTACGTTCATGCAAGAATCTTTGAATTTTGATCACTGTGTCTCTCTCAACTCCCTGGATAAATTGGCAGCGACGGTCTACCTCAATTTCTTCGTCACCTATAAAATATACTTGTAAAATTTATGCTGTTCGTTTCAACTGGAAAAAGTGAACCTATTCTATGATAAATTTGCCTTGCTCCGTGAATGTAGGCGAAAATCCTCATTATTACTTCCCGGTCAACTCCGAAGGACGTCATTTGAAAGCATGAGTTATATTTCCGGATCCTGTTTAAAAAGCGCCATGACTTGTTAGCATCATATAAAAGAGAGTTTTCAAAGGTTCTTCTGGTTCCCCAAGTAACGGAAGAGACACTTTGCCATTGAACAGCACATGCCTGCGGTCTCATCTTTCCATTTTAAAGCGCTGCAAAATCGACACGCCTTGTCCATCAGTCCGATAACAACTAACCTGTGATTTTTATAATCAATCAACGGATCATAATTGAATGCTGCGTCATTAAAAACCGACCAATTGTTTCTTTGAAAATTTTGTCGATGTTCAGCTTGAGCTGTGCATTTGCATCTTCGCGCCTGTGTCTGTTCTGGTGTTTCAGATGCCTTATAGTAGATTGACGTTCAGCTTGCTCAGTGAGTCTGTGTTGAGTTTCATCAGGTGTTTCCGCGGCTCTTAAGGCGGCCTGACGTTCCGCTTGTTCGAATAGCCTTTGCTGACTTTGAGCAGGTGTTTCAGTAGCTCTTAAAGTAGATTGACGCTGTGCCTGTTCAAGACGCCTTCCTGACTTTGAGAAGGTGTTTCGGAAGCTCTTAAAGCAGCCTGACGCTCTGTCTGTTCAAGACGCCTTCCTGACTTTGAGATGGTGTTTCGGAAGCTCTTAAAGCAGCCTGACGCTCTGTCTGTTCAAGACCCTTTACTGACGTTGAGAAAGTGTCTCAGATGCTCTAAAAGCAGCCTGACGCTCTGGTTGTTCTTGCCTTCTCAGTTCAGCATCTTCTAAAGATTCTAGCGATCGAGCTAATCTTTTCGCTTGTCTTTGAGAAGATACTTGAAAGGCTGGACTTACGTTTGCGAGGCATTATGAAGTAAGAAAAACCTATTTATAAAAAACGTTAAAATACCTAAAAGGAATTAAATTTCCTTTTAAATATTTTTAAAAGCAAATCAAAATGTCTAAAAGGAATAAATATTCCTTTTAAATATTTTTAAAATCAAAACAACAAAACCAATTCAAGACACAACACGAATCCGAAAACGATAGCCAAAAAAATCGAATCAACTTAAACCAAATCACAAAACAAATCGCAGAAAACCGAAATCGAAAGCAGTAGTCAATATAAATATAACCAACGAAAAGTAGTAAGTGTATAGGTACCGTATACACTATCTATACTATTAATATTCCTTTGAAATATTGTTAAACAATCTAAAACAACGAAAACCAATTCACGATTCTAAATAAACAAAATCCAAAATCAAAGCCAGAGTCTAAATATGTATAAAGGAATACCAACCAAATCAACAAAACCGATCCAAGAAAATACACAAATCCGAAAATGAAAGCTAATATAAATCCATTCAACCTAACCAAATCACAAAGCAAATAACAAACAACCGAAATCGAAAGCAGGTAGTCGAATAAGCTACGAAATAGAAACAATTTAAGCGTATAGGTACCGTATGCACTATAAGTTGACGCGCGGCTTAACGGCGGGAGTTAAGTACATGGCAGGAAACATTTCATTACCGCGTTTTGAAAACCTAGTAACGACATCTAGCGGAATCAATTTAAACTATGTATACGTTAGTTAATAAGAATTCTCAAAAAAATTTTTTCTTATAATTTTGCACAATTTTTCTTATTGTAATACCGATTCATTCATAACCACATATAAGAACTGTATTCATTTCCGTTCAATAAATATTACTAAGGCTTATTAATAAGGCTTACTAAGAACTGTTTCTACCATTGTTAAGTAATAGTTAAGGGTGAAAGTGTGACAGGTGGTGATAGTATTTCTGATCCATACTTATAATCACGCCTGTAACCCTTGCGGGGTAGGCAGAGCATCAACGGATTACTTAATATCGTCTGCGAGGTTATCGCCTATTCTGTGAATTACGATGCACCAAAACGTTTGAAGAAAATCAGCTGGTGAATTTTATGTTTTTATCGCTCTTCCCGGTCCTGCGTGGAAAATACAGATCCATACATTTTTATCTTAATTTTGGTAAAAGACATAATAATCCAGATATTCTGACCTTCTGTGTTCGTCCATCGTACCGTCGTCCGTCTTGTAGAATCACAGTGGCGCCACCTAGCTGAATTTAATTTTGCAACATGTTCGATTTTCCCACGGAATGAGATGTTTTCCGCGGAAAAAAGTAGCCTATGTCACTTACAGCCACCGAACTATCCCCATACAAAAATCATGCCATGCCAACGCTCTGTTGCGACGTGAAAGAAGGACAAACAAACAAATAAACACACTTTCGCATTTATAATATTAGTATGGATATATATTTGACTTCAAAACTCGTTTTACAAACTTAAATAAATAACAAGTAGAAGATTTGTGGGACCTTGATTTAATTTAGTAATCTGAGTGGTATTGTTTTTCTTATCCACTATTACTTTGTATTGGTACTCGTACATACTGCTTGCTTATGTTTAACATAACTTAACAAACTTGCTTAAATATAAATAAAACGGCAACTAAATTAATTAACCTGTGTTTAATTCATATTAAGTAAAATACTTACTTATTGATAACAAATGGTATTGGATATAGGTAAAAGGTTATTCGTTTGGACTAATTGGTGGGGTTAAATTGAACAACTATTATTCTATAATTTTTCTAAAAATGCATAAAAATTTTGAGTTAGAAAAGTCACAAAACAAAAGTTCTGTTCAGTTTGTCCCTAGTACCAATAAGTAGCCAAGCGAATATTGGGTAAAATGAATAACCTCATAGTGACATCTTTATGGTCAGTATCTATACTCACTTACTAGCCACACTATCCCCACTTGTCCTCACGCGGTCCCCACTGCACTGCATTCCAGTGCATCCACCACCACCTCCGCTACCTCCGCCTCCACCTCCACCACCACCCCCGCTCCAAGCCTTCGCTCTTCATCTCAGATACCTGCCTCCACCATAAACATCATAGCTCTTATGCCATAGCCATTTGGTTAGAGCATATTTACAATATTGGTAATTAAGATGGTAAATATTTATGTTTTATTAATGGCGTTGTGTAGAGTCGCAGACTGTTTTACATATTGCCTCCTAACTAAAGCGGTTTTAACAGTGACAGCTGTAGCTACATGTTTTTCTCCATTTGGCTATAATACAACGGTCAAACTTTATACCTTTATGCAGTCTTAGAACAGAATATAAGATGTACAGTTTCCTAACAGTGAGCACATTACTTATAGCATAAAGATCTATATATTATAAATTATAGCAAAAAGATATTTAAGTCGTTTTCTTCATATAAAATTTTTGTTTTTAACAGTTTACAATAACATTACAAAGTTAAAATGCAGCTAGTTTTAGGTCATTTTCTATGGAGTTGTAACAAAATTTTACTAATCCAAGTGCATTTTATAAGTTGGTCGACTATTACTCGTTAACCTGTTAATTCTACTTAAGTGTGATAGTTTTTCTTTTAACTTCATTATATGCTACTATTGTGTAAACTTCTCCCCGTGTAATGGCGGGTAAGAATACCCACTACCCCATATCTTCCCGTGGGTGTCGCAAGAGGCGACAGAGGGAAACTGAGGCAGAAGATGGGCAGCATCTTTCTGATAAAAGCAAAACCAATAAAAAAACTGCGGTTGCCAACCCGCTTGCCAAGCGTGGCAACTATGGCAATATACCCCAATGAATAAAGTTACGAAGAGACGGCCCTAGTCCCCGGCGGCCCTGGTCCCCGGCGGCCCCGCTATTCCTGGCTACGGTGGCGACCATGTTAACGGCGGACAGGGATGCTAAGAATCTCCGGTGGAAGTTCGGTTGCCACCTACGACGACTCGACCTGGCAGCTTATAACGCATGCACTCTGAGGACTGACGAGAAGATCCTGGAGGTGGAAGAAGAGATAGCCAAGTTGCGCTGGCATATTATAGGTTATCCGAGGTCCGAAGAGAGGGGAGGCCACGGTAATCCTCGAATCCGGCAACTTGTTTTATCACCGGGAGGGCGACAATCTGTCCCAAGGAGGTGTCGGATTTATCGTCCACAAGTCTCGTTAACAACGTTGTAAAGATTGGGAGTGTCGATGAGGGTTGCGTACCTTATACTCAGAATCACCAAACGGTATTCACTGAAGGTCTCGGCACCTCGGCACATCCCGATGAGGAGGTGGAGGAAATGTATGAGGATATCTCTAGAGCCATGCATTCCTCCAAACCCACTATACGGTGTTAATGGGAGACTTCAACGCAAAACTAGGCACAAGAGAGAACGGTGAGCTGAAAGTAGGTAAATTCGGATTAGGGCAACGGAATCCAAGGGCCAGCAGCTGGCCGACTTCATCGAGAAAGAGGACTCTTTATGATGAACTCTTTCTTCCAGAAGAGACTCACAGGAAATGGACCTGGTCGAGCCCCGATGGTTTGACAAAAATGAGATTGACTTCATTATGACGACTAAACGGCAATTGTGCAGTGATGTCTCAGTGATCGCGAGGGTGAAAACTGGTAGCGATCACCGAATGGTTAGAGGCACACTGAAACTAAACGTTGTTGGAGAGGTGTCGTCTAATAAATTCAACGCTCCGTCCCCTCGGGCTCTAATCCAAAGTCCCGAAACCTTTCAGCTCGAGTTGCAAAACCGTTTTCAGTGCCTAGAAGATTGCAATGCAGTGGACGATATGAATGACAAGCTCGTGGAAACTGTCCATGCGGTCGGAGCTAAGTTTTGCAAGACCCGCCGCAGAAGAACACAAAACTCTCCGATCACACTCTTAATCTCATGGCTGTTAGACGGGAAATGAAGCTGCAGTCTTCAGTAGATTTGATAGCATACAGGCAACTGAACAGACAGATCTCCAAATGCATGCGGCGGGACTTACGCAACTTTAATACTGCTCGTATTGAAGAAGCGATTGAGCGGAACCAGGGCTCCAAAGTCTTTGCCAGAGATCTGTCTGCCAGAAAGAGCCAACTGTCGAAGCTGAAGACCGAATGTGGCAGCATCGTTTCCGGGACACCTGAGATTTTGAGTGAGATTGAGAGGTTCTATGGGCAGCTGTACATGTCATCGTTGGAGCCACACGCGAGTAACAATCTAAAAGCAAGTTTTATCCGACACTATTCCGATGATATCCCGAACGTCAGTCTGAGTAAGATTAGAATGGCTCTCCAGCATGTTAAAACGGCAAAACTGGGCGAGGATGGAATTATAACGAAACTTCTGAAAGCGGGTGGAAACTCAATACTTGAAGTCTTTCAGAAGCTTTTCAATTCCGTCCTCCATACTAAGCCGGAGGCGTGGAGCAGAAGTGCGGTAGTCTTGTCCTTCAACAAAGGCGACAATGCTCTCTTGAAGAACTACAGACCGATTTCCTTCTGAGCTGCGTCTACGTGCTATTTTAGAGAGTCATTACGAATCGTCTCGCACGCAGTCTCGACGACTTCCAGCCTCCCGAACAAGCCGGTTTCCGAAAGGCTTTAGCACCATAGACCACATACACACCTTCGGCAAATTGTACAGAGGACCGAAGAGTACAATTTGTCACTTTGTCTTGTGTATGTGGACTATGAGAAAGCCTTTGATTCCGTCGAAATTTGGCGGTGCTGCAGTCCCTTCAACGGTGCCAAGTGGACTGTCGGTATATCGAAGTGCTGAAGTGTTTGTACAGTAGGGCTACGATGGCTATCCGAGTACAGAACCAGAGTACGAAACCTATCCAACTGCAGAGAGGTGTAAGACAGGGTGACGTAATATCCCGAAACTCTTCACCGCTGCATTGGAAGACGTTTTCAAGCTACTGGACTGGAAAGGATACGGTATTATCGTCAATGGCGAGTACATCACTCACCTTCGATTTGCCGATGATGTAGTCCTTATGGCAGAATCGCTGGAGGACCTAAACACTATGCTCAATGACCTCAATAGTGTCTCCCAACGGATAGGTCTTAATATGAACATGGACAAAACAAAATTCATGTGTAACGTCCATATCACACCTATGCCGCTAGTTGTTGGGAGCACTAAGCTCGAAGTTGTTGACGAATATGTTTACCTGGGACAAATAGTGCGACTAGGTAAGTCCAACTCGACCGAGAGGTCAATCGACGGATTCAACTCGGCTGGGCAGCGTTCGGGAAATTACGGCACATCTTCTCGTCAGGTATACTTCAAAACTTGAAAACCAGACTGTACAACCAGTGCGTGTTGCCAGTGATGACCTATGGAACTGAGACGTGGTCCTACACTGCTGGCCGTATGAGGAAGCTCAAAGTCGCTCAGCGAGCTATGGAGAGGGCTATGCGTTTCTCTGCGTGATAGACTTAAAACGAGGATTACCGCAGTAGAACCAGAGTAACCGACATAGCCCAAAGAATTAGTATGCTGAAGTGACAATGGCCGGCCATATAGCTCGAAGAACCGACAAACCGATGGGGAAGAAAGGTTCTCGAGTGGCAGCCTCGTACCGGCAAGCGAAGTATTAGGCATCCCACCACTAGATGGAGTGACGACCTGTTAAGACATGCAAGAAGTCAATGGATGCAGGTGGCTCGAGACCGTGCTTTGAGGCGTTCCTTGGGGGAGGCCTATGTTCAGCAGTGGACTTGTGAAGGGCTGTAATGATGATGATGATGATGATGATGATGTAAACTTTTCACATTTCCAAAAACAACGGTTTAGTTGGTATAGAGGGGACACATGACTCTAATGAAAAATACCACTTTAAAGCTAAATATTTCACAAAGGGACTCCTGAATCGGAAAGATGTTGTTCCACACCCCCAAAGTTTTTGAAAGACCTATCCAACGATATATGATGGAATAAAAGAGTAAAAAAATATCATCCTCCATTTACTTGTATGGGAAGTACCTAAAATAAAAATGATTTTAAGATTTATTTTACAGTTTTCTAGGCGTGATTAATATCTATAACTAAACCAAATTACAGATATGTAGCACCTAGGGTCTCTGAGTAAAACCGCGGATGGACGGACGGACGGACATGGCGAACTATAAGGGTTCCTTGTTGTATAACTACGGAACCCTAAAAGGAGGAGTTTGAACACATATTTTTATGTATATTCGGGCTTAACTTCTTTGTTTATGAACCGATTGTAATGACTCTTTTTTTTAAATAGGTTATACTTCAGGGGTTATTAAATATTATTTTGAAGAAATAGTTCTATCATTAAGGGTGGAAATAGGCGTTGAATATTTTATTATAACTATTCAGACGACATTCTAGTTGATACCTTGAACTTGCGATACTTCTTAGACCACTCGAAAGGGCAAACAAGTAAACTTTTGTTAAGAAATAAAAGCTAGTAAAGCTTTTGAAGTAGATTTTTCATTTTTATAATAATGACATTAACTTAAAGAAACAAGAACTCTCACTCTTCTGAAGTCAGGGATTTAATTATTCAATAAACTAAATCCACAGAGTACCTTTATATAACTAAGTCTTAGCTTAGTTTTACAAGTCGGTGTATCAAATATGTTACAACTGTTTCTCTTTTATTTGAAGTCGGTTTGTCTTTTTATTAAAAGTTTATTTTTTTGTAAAGACAACAACATAATGTTATCTGCAATGTGCGAGTCTTTTCTTGTGTTTTCTATTAATTCAGTCTCTTTTGATAACTCGACCCTCACCGCTCCATCATTCCATCGTTCTTGAAACCGGAAGTGAAATTAATATTTATTTTCTATATTTATTACTGTGTTACCTTTATCACTCCATTTTCAAATTACAAGACCACACCACATACGGCCAAGAGTTAAATAATAATTGTGATATACATTATTCATATTTGCTCATTGTCACAATGTAAACACAGACAGACAATTTGCGGGCGAGGTTAATTTTCAGGTGTACGAGAAAGGCGTCAGTCATGGTCATTGCTAATGGTACGCAGTTCGTTTAAATTATAATTAAATAGAAGTACGTATGCTTTTTTTATGTATGTGTTAAATTCATAATCAATATTGTAAAAGTCCACTACTGAACATATACTCCCAAAGGTAGACGAGGCATTTTATTTGTTTTTCAAACACGCAAGTACATTCAGGGGCAAAACTAGGTACTTAATTATTAAATAATATTGAAGACTACTAATACCTTATTACTTTTCATTTTAAGAGACGATATGAACGCAAAAGAACAATCAATGTACCTACTTTACTAGTTTACTCTGAGTATACAAAAAATTGCTTCAAAAGCTTGCTGCTGAGCCAGCTGTTTCCTTCGATCCTTGCATATCTCATCACAGGCCTGTTCGCTAACTTCGTTGACATTAAAATGATAGTCACTGCCGTTAATGCAATTAAGTCTAAGTCTTCCAATGGTGTGTCGCTCTAAATTGTAAGTAGGTACTTGTGATTATGAGGCTTCTAGAATCTTTATTCCTCTTTGCTTGACGGTCCTTCCAGCTTCTTAATCGTTCTCTTAAAGAAAAGTTATACGTCCCACTGCTGGGCACAGGCCTGCTCTCATTTCTGAGAAGGTTTTAGGGCAAGGTAATGTCCGCCGTGCTGCCACAATGCATGTTGGCGATTTTCACATGTCTTCGAAATTTTTTTCCTTAGACATACAGGTTTCCGCACGTTGTTTTCATTCACCGCCGAACACGTGGTAAAAATTGCTATTAACAATTTCATTGGTGCCGGCAGGGATCGAACCCAGGTTGCTCGCGTACTGTGAAATTTGCAGCGAGCGCCTACCCCCTGAGTTACCACGACTCTTTCACGGTTCTTAAAGAAGTTAAGTTACAACCTATATTCGTCCCACTGCTGGGCACAAGCGTCCTCTCACTTCTGAGAGGTTTATGGAGCAATTACAGGGACGCGCTGATCCAGTGTGTGTTGACGAACTTCACATATCTTTGGAATTATTATATTCTGAGACATGCAGGTTTCTTGACAAGTTCTCCGCCGAGTACGTGATAAATCAGCACTTAAAACTTCAATTAACATTTCCATTGGTGCCGGCGGCCATCGAACCCGGATTGCTCGCGTACTGATAAGCGAGCGCTTAGCCCTTAAGGTACTTACCATGGCTCTAAGCTACTATATCTATTCTATTACAGCCTATAAAAATCCACTGCTAAACATAGGCCTCCCCCATAGATCGCCTCATAGGGGTGATTTTGCCATAGCTGTTATCAGCAAGATGCTGGTGTTTTAGTTTCCCACTGTCGCCTCTTACGACACTCACGGGATGATATTAGGTAGTGGGTATTCTTACACCGCCACTACACGGTAAGCTACTATAATTTTATTTAAATATATCCCTAAAATTTTCGCAATCCAATTTTGGCCAAACTAGGCCAAATTAAGTGTACCCTTAACCTATGAGCATGTATGGTCAGGTATAATATGGACGTGATAGTAACGAGGGCTAACAGGATCATACCAAATGGAAGTCCGTAGAACCTGCCTACCTGAGACAGCCAACCGTTTCAGATACTACGGAAAAGTCCCGTAAATATATGTGTTCTGAATAATGTAAAAAAAACGGTGAAAATAGTATATAAATTTTAAGTAAAACTTGGATTTATTTTTTATAGAATAAGAGTGACAAAAGAGCACACAGTCCACCTAGTGGTAAGTTAGATACTGTGATCCATAGACATCTACTGTATCCTCAATTAAGAATCGAAATTCAGATGCGTTGTCACCCCTGAGGATTAAGATGGAAAGCCTCGTATCCAATAAAAAGGCTCGCCGGTCCTATACACTCACCTTACAAAACACAGCATCATTCTGCTGTTTCACACTGGTATTCTGTGAGAGCGTGGTCCTATCCTGGTCGAGCCGATCCATTTTGCTAGAAGTATATGTAATATAGCAGCAGCGTGGCTGTACAACGTATAGAATTAATAATACTCATGTGAGATTTTATAAACTTTATTATTATATATATATCACAAACTATCTCCTATTGTTAACTCAATGAAGTAGTTGTGAGCTCTAAATATTGTGATTGGTATGTTACCGCCCAACGGTACCGACGTAAGGAGCTCGTTTGCCACTATGACAGATGTGGAACCGGTACTAAATATATTAGAGACAACCATTAAGAACGAACTCGTCACGGTGTTCATAGAAGCCGCTTCCATGTTATTATTTCTTTTTACTATTAATTATTATTCGAAATCGTATGAATTAGCATACAATATAACTTCTTCGGAGCAGTGGCGCCGCCCCGCCCACGCGGCTACACCTCGAAATTAAAACAGCGCCTTGTCAGACCAACTATATTATCAATTTGTTGGTATTTGAGGTTAATTTATGTGTAGATTATATGTGAAAAGGTTCCAAAACACGTCGAAAAGTTGCCCATAATTGATGATCCGAAAACAGGTTACAACGTCTATTTTGCATGTTATCATCTATTTTGTTACACAATACATATAAATTAATTAGGTTTTCCATAAAACTCATTCCTTATTTATATGTTATATAATGTTGCCACACTGAAAACAAACAAAGTAATGGTTTGCGTCTAATAATTAAACATATGATTAGACAACTGGCAGGTATAAACAATGTTGTACTATGTCGGCTCCGTGGCGCAGTGGCTTAGCAATGAGCCACGCTAAGGGCCGCGGGTTCGAATCCCACATGGAACAAGTATTTGTATGGCCTACAAATAATTGTTCCGGGTCTGAATGTTTGTCCTTGTGAAATTTATGTATGTAAAACTACGATACTACTCCCACGATAAAGTAGACAATCCTAGTGTGGAGGTAACGTTATTTTTTAAATAAAGTAAATAAAATGTCGTAGGAATCTTTTCTACTTCTACTATTAATTTTAAAGAAGTAAGGGTGAGAAATAAGTACACAGTCCACTTGTTGGTAAGTGAATACTGTGGCCCATAAACACCAATATCCATCATCGATTAAGAATAATCCTCGATTAGAAATAAGTCTTAAAAGGTAAAGAAGAAAAGGATTCGGGTTGGCACCTCCCTCTCACGTACTTCTGCCGCTAAGCAGCAGGGTACTTACTGCTGTAACACTGATGATGCTGATGATATGACTACAGGTTCTGAGACATTCCATGTTACGAGTAGCCATCAGAGGGATAATGCGCTCGTACCCTTCTTTTACTTGGTTGCAGTTGTCCATGGGCTGCAGTAACCACTTACCATCAGAGCTGTAAGTTCGTTTATCACTTCGGTTTTGTAAAAAAACACTGCGTTCATTTGTTGTTAAAGAACAATGTTTAAGCGTAACAAATATTTTTTTTACCAAGTAAGAATTTTATTTTTTCCAACCTAGTTACAGTAAATTGCAGAAAATATGTTTTGCTCTAAAAATGGAGATAACGTCAACTACTGATAACTTTTTCTCTCCTTTATTTTTCTCTTATCCTTGTTCCGCATAATGGTTTTCAAATTTTTTTTATTTTTTTTAAAAACTTTTGTGAAAAACGAACTGTTACTCCGCCTGATGATGAGCAGCTACTACAGGCCATGGACACCTGCATATATAGTGGCTGACCGCTAAGATTCTTAGCTAAGAATTTTAGCGGTCAGTCACCGCAGAGTCTACCAAACCTGAGGATGCCTCGTGTAGAGGCGAAACACGTGTCGTATTATCGACGGTGGTGTGTCTTTCCTAGTGTAGTGGTGGTGGGAGTAGTGGTGCTGGGATTAGTGGTGACGGGGATAGTGCACGCAATGAGGGAGGGCGGGAGGTGCTCTTCAAACTATATAGGCAAAGTAAATTTTTCCAACTTTATTATATGTTTTATGTTCGTTGTCACTTTTGTAAATGTTATGCACGCCTATTGTAGATTCATATCAGTAATTTTGTAGCAAATTAATATATTTCTGCTTGCCGTAACAGAAAACTCAAGGTCGCCCAGCGAGCTATGGAGAAAGATGTGCTCGTAATTTCTATTCGTGATAGACTTCGTAATGAGGATATCCGAAGTAGAAACAGAGTAACCGACATAACCCAACGAATCAGTAAGCTGCAGTGGCAATAGGCTTATCAATATAGCTCGAAGAACCGACAGCCGATGAGGAAGGAAGGCTTTCGAGTGGCAGCCTCGTACCATTAAGCGAAATGTAAGGCGACCACCACTAGATGGCGTGACGATCTGGTAAGATATGCAAGAAATAAAACAATAGAAATAGTCTCGGGGCAGTTAGGACTGCCCGGAACGTGCTTTAATAAAGATAAACCGGTTCCGTTCCAAACGGAGATCCCGGGACCCCTCATATACGCAAATGGTGAACACCGTGGGGTTTTAGGCGGCAGGAGACCGGCATAAGATGAGTAAAAAGACCGTACTTTGTGGCATTCCTTAGGGGAGGCTATGTTCAGCAGTGGCCATGTTTTAGTATGTAAACTGAATTATTTCTTATATTTACGGAAATACTACTGAATCCGTCACCCCGTTTCATCTCGTGGAAGTCGTAAAAGGCGACTATAAGAAATACTAGAAAAATCTTATAGCTTAAAATAGATGAAGGTACACCGCCATCTAGTTAACGCCAGGCGTAAAATATCCAGCCTGGCGACGAGAAGCAGCGTCAAAGGTGCGACAAATTGGTACTGCAATCGCCAATGCCCAGCGTGACGATTAAAGTGAATTCTTCCCATACGAAAGATACCCAAAGTCCAGCTGTATACTTTTATGGGTTAATAATGATGTATACTTTCGGTGTGCCTGATACATCTAATAAAAATAAATAAAATGAAGTGTCTGTTTGTAATGTCAAAATAACGTGGTAGAGCCATGCTGCAGCTATATTAGTAGTATAGTTGTAGCACTAATGGATCGGCTCGACCGGGGAAGGACAACGCTCTCACAGAATACCAGCGTAAAATAGCAGCAGCATAACACTGCTGTGTTTCGTATGGTGAGCGTTGAGAACCGGAGACCCTTTTTACTGGAAGAGTTCATCTTAGTCCTCACGGGTGACAACGCATCTGCATTTGGATTCTTTAATGAGGATAGATGTAGATGTCTATGGGTCACAGCAACCACTTACCATCAGGTGGACTGTGTGCTCTTTTGTCACAGTGTTATAAAAAAAACAGCTACTTACTAAATACATATGAAAGTAAATACGACACTTATAACAATTTTTAAATTTTTTGTCTATCTGTCTGTCTGATAGTTCCGGCTAATCTCCGAAATGGCTGGACCGATTTTGACGGAACTTTCACTGGCAGATATCTGATGTTATAAGCAGTAACTTATGCTACTTTTATTTTAGAAAAAGAATGAGAGTTCCGCGCAAAAAAATTAAAAGCTATGAAATTCAATCCTAATAAATTCCACGCGGACAAAGTCACGGGAACCAGCTATTAAATAAATATTTTATAGCTGATAATCTTTGTCTATCTCAATATCTAGCTACTTGTTTAAATAATAACCGTTAATAAATAGATAAATAACTTCATTACTCCTGCGATGAAACTTTAAAGTATAAAATATATGAAAACACGGTAATATCAATAGATTATTATCAAGATAGACTATATTATCATCGCAGTTATTATTAAAATATTATATTATGTCGCAGTACTTTAGGTCGTGTAGTCTTGTTTGTAACCATCGTTTTTAGACAACTTTTGCATGGGATTGTGTATCTAGTTTTTTTATTAGTGACCGATGTTTGTAACTGTAAAATCGAAATAGCTGTCGAAAATTTGTAACACAATTTTTTATAAATTTATTTCTAATAAATAGTTTCCTATTGTCCGTCTTTATATTTTCATATTAAATATTTACATCAATGGAAAATTCTTTGCCGTGCAGTATCAGTGTAAAATTCCATCACCGCTTTTCCTTTAATGGGTGTCGTATAAGTCCCTATAGGAAATGCAAGAAAGATCTCATGGCGTCCAATATACTAGGTGGAGCCACGCTGCACCTATATAACTGTTTGTAGCACGAACGAGTCGGCTCGACCGGGGAAGGACCACGCTCTCACAGAATACCAGCGTAAAATAGCAGCTTAATGCTGCTGTGTTTCGTATGATGAGTTTTACTGGAAACGAGGCAGATTCCACCTTAGTCCTCAGGGGTGACAACGCACCTGCATTTTGATTCATAATTGAGGATTGATGTAAATGTCTATGGGCCACAGCATCTGATTACCATCAAGTGGACTGTGTACTCGTTTGTCACAGTTTTATTCTATAAAAAGGTGAAATAACCATCTCGCCTACGCCAGCCATTTTACTTTACAGGGAGACCCATTTCCAGTGGTGGATTGTTAAATTTAAAAGTTGTTGGTTTAAATTCTCCATTTCACTATTGTCATAGACAGCACAAGCCTTTTCAGCTTAGTTTAAGTAATTAAATTAAACTTAGTATATTAAATAATCAAATATTTATATTTATATGATTTTTTTTATAGATGGCATAGGACTATCGGCTCACCTGATGGTAAGTGTCGACCGCCGCCCATGAACAACTGCAACACCATGACACCCAAAAGGTGCGTTGCCGGCTTTTCGGCAGACGAAAGACTAAAGAAACAATAATATCACTACTGGCAGCTGTAGCAGGTGAAAAACATTACGGAATAAAAATCTCGTTTTCATTTCCAAAATGTTTCAGGATCAAATTGTATGACTGTGGTAGAGCCACGCTGCAGCTATATTATGATCGTAGTACGAATGTGTCGGCTCGACCGGGGTAGGACCGCGCTCTCACAGAATACCAGCAGCAAATAGAAGCTTAATGTTGCTGGGTTTCGTATGGTGAGTGTGGAGAACCGGAGAGCCTTTTTAATGGAAACGAGGCATTCCATCTTAATCCTCAGGGGTGACAACGCATCTGCATTTTGATTCTTAATCGAGGATAAATGTAGATGTCTACGGGCCACCGCATCCACTTACCATTAGGTGGACTGTTTGCTCGTTTATCACCCTTATTCTATAAAATAAAAACATGAGTGAGTGTCGTAGAACACTCCGTTGGAACTAGAGCATGCAATACCGTTATATTGTTACCGCAATTTCGCGAATTTCGCGCTGTATTTCAGTACCGCAAAAGCGAGATTACAGATGCGAATTTCGCGGTATTACGTATACGGAGGAATAATAGGTAAACATCTGGAGACTGTGTATAACTATTTGCTAAGCATTCCACCAACGAGCGTAGAAGCTGAGAGAACATTTTCGGCTGCTGGATACATATGTAATAAAATTAGAAGTTCTTTAAATGATGACACAGTGGATATGCTTTGCTTTTTACATAAACATTTCCAAGGTAAAAATTAAGATTAGGGTTGTACGTGTGATTAATTGTAGTTATCTCATATTAGTGTTTTAATTTAACCCCCATTAAAGATTTTTTTACTCATTTTATTGTTTTAGTTAAACCGCCATTAAAGGATTTTTTAATTTCGCAATATCGCAAATTTTGTGATATTACAAGTTCCGATACCGCAATATTGCGGTATTGAAAATATACTGCGGCATTGCATGCTCTATTTGGAACGAATTTCCTTTCGTAGTATATTATTTTTGATAAACGTATTATATTATTGATTAACAAATACAAATAAATGAAATACGAGCGTCTATTAAGATGAAGCGTCATTTAAAATAAAATAATATTTCTTTCATGGCAAGATAAGAAGAAGTGCGAGGGAGATGGATATTATTCCATCTCGCTTGCTTATAGCCGCCAGGGCCGTCTACACTACGTCAGAAGGAGGTGGTGACGGAAAAATCTTACACTTTTTTCGCCTAGCCCCCATCCGTCAAATTCGTACCGTCCGACAAGGAACTTCGTTCCAAAAAAAATCAGTTTTATAATAATTCGCACGTCGTAAATTTTCAAACTTATTACTCTACAGTAAAATTACGAAATAGTTCGACGCAGTCTCTGTACGGTATTAATCTCTCTTATTATCTCACAAATCGGTGTTCACAAGTAGGTAAATTTATTATTATATTTAAGCGGTCTCGATTATACAGCCGCAACAATTAGTGGGTATTGAGTTACGCGGGTAATATACGTCGATTAATGGCCGATGATGGCCTGTAATTATTTTCGTTGCCGTAAGTAGGCATGGGCGACCGCATGCCTCTTATGTGAAAATAATTCCATGGGGAATTTATTCACAAGAACTATTTTAGTTCAAGTGACGACATACACTGTACGGGTACTACGCGATCACAGGTGTAATTAATGAATAATTCATAGGAAAGTGTTTGCTTGCAGCGTAAGTAGAAATTAAATTAAATTCAAAGTTAAATTAACATTTTGTTTTTAATAAATCCCCCGGTTTGACAATTAAAAGAGTACAAACACTTATTACTCGTGTCGATTAAGGTGAAGCCTGTATTTTTGACCCAATTAAATCCTTTTTTTCGTGTCATGTAGCTTGCCGTGTAGTGGCGACGTAAGAATCTGCTACCCCTAGTCATTCCGTGGTCCGTGGGTGTCCTAAAATGTGACAGAGGTAAACTGAAATATGAGACAGGAAGCAGCTTCTTAGCAGCTCTAAAATAAAAAAATCTATGGTTGCCAAACCGCTTGCCAAGCGTGGCAACTATGGAAAATATCCACCTATTAGGCAATCTATAAGTGTGTTTTTGATACAGGTCAAAAGTGGACTTTTTATAGCAAATTAATAATTAGATATTAATATAATATATAATGAGCTTCCTCAGAATATTTTAAAGTTATGTATATATTCTATAAGGTTAGATTGTATCTGTTGGTAGAACAAGTGGTAAAATTAAAAATTTGTAGAAACGACTACAATAGAAATAAAGTAAGAACATCATCAAGGTAGTCGAAGTGAATTAAATACGCATTATTAAAGATAACTCAAAAGTACTGGTCAGATCTTGATCAAATTTATATGGGACCACATGAAAAGCACTAGCTTTCAAATATAAAAAGAATTTTCAAAATCGGTTCAGGCGTCTTAGAGTAATCGGTGAACATACATAAAAAAAAATCCAACGAATTGATAACCTCCTCCTTTTTTGAAGTCGGTAGATAAAAATAATTTATATAAAAGTTTCTTGCCGCTTCTTTTCGCAAGGTCACCTGTAATAGGGACTTGTAGTAATGGCCTAACTTTCGTGACTTTTGAAGTGCTTTATGAAGGCTAATTTTGAATAAAAATATTTTGACTTCGACATGAAGAAATCTAATTTATAACACAAAATTTGACTCTAAGGATCAATGTTCCACTGCTGGGTACTCCACTCATTACTAATTAGGAAAGTAAAGTAAGAATTTTTGGAGCAGGAAAGATCCGAGTCATCCGATTCACAACCATTGAGGCTGTAAATCGGATGACTCGGATTAGTGCGAATTATTGGATTCAATTATATCTCAGAGATCAGAGGATCCCTCACGCTTTTTTTCTTCATCGCCGAGCATATATGGTAAATAAGCGCTCAAATTGTAATTGACAATATTTTGGGCCGGTGATAATGTGACTCGATTTTCTTGTGTACTACGTGGTTGGGCTCGATTCTCTTGCGTACTACGTAGGGCAAATGATTTTTTATATTTAAACAAATACAAAAAATACCCGAAGCTTCTAATAAACTAGGCGGGAATTAACAAGTGGTAAAATTAAAAATTTTGTACTACCGAATTTAATATAAATAAAATGAGAGCATCATCAATGTAGTCCAAGTGAATTAAATACGCATTATTAAAGATAACTCAAAACTACTGGGCGGATCTTGATCAAATTTATATGGGACTACATGAGAAGCACCAGCTTTCAAATAAAAAAAGTTTCATCGAAATCGGTTCACCTAAAAAAGGTTCTAAGGTAACACGCAGAAATAAAACAGTCAAATTGAGAACCTCCTCATTTTTTGAAGTCGGTTGAGAAAAAAGTCAAGTTAAACGCGAAAATAAAATCCGTAAAATTAGTTTTATTCAACTTAGGGCAAGTGTCCTGAGGAGCTACCACTGTCTCCAGTATTTAGTTTGCGTGTATATTAATTTGTCTTTCTTTAACATTCCCTAATATGAAAAAATTAAAACGGATTATAATGATTTTATAAACAACCATGTTTTAAGCTTACATCATTTGTGGTATAAATAAGCACAAATCTTGCAAAAAGGTGCATGAAATGTAACTCATTACGAAACAATTTTATGCAACCTTATGGAAATTTGACGTCAACAGTGCACAAGCAAATCTGCCGCATTAATTTGGATTAACCATTTAGTTTAGAGACAATCTGAGACAAGTATAAGACAAGTGAAATCCTAGACTTCAGATAAGAATTTCGTCACAAAGAGCATTCTTTCTATGTGTATGCAATTTGTGTGGATGACGAGTCATATCACGTTAATCGAATTAAACCAATTATATTATAGATTTTAACGCTTTTAGTTTTAAATTATTTTTAATTCCCGACGTTTCGAGTGTTTTAATAAAATGTGAGTGAAATGCGCGAGTGTAATCATAAAATCCTTAAATTTAATTTAATTTAATGTATACCATTCGAGTAAATAGAGTACGAGTACGAGAAGTACAATCAGAAATATCAGAAGGCCACCAAATTACATGGCCCGTTTTGGATTTGAACCCCCAGCTTGCAGCGTTTTTACGAAACGCTCAGCCACTCCGTTACCGGGCAGTTACTTTGACCTACGACTCTGTTGACTGAGATATTACTAAATTTAGAATAGAATAGAATAGAATAAGTCTTTTATTGTGCTAGTTGTAGGTTTTAGATACTTAATTTATAACTTTAATCGGAAGGAGGCTCTTAGAGGAAAAATTAAAGAAATAAACGTATTAACTTGTAGACCGTAACTACCACGCACTCAGGCGTCAGGCGATTTTGCATCCCGCCATGGTGTCAGACTTTTTAGGTTTTATTTTTTGTTCTTTATTTATTTATTTAATCTTAATTGTTAACACCTTAATAACTAGGGTAACAGAGGGATGAGAGTCAATAGAGGAAGACTGAGTACATGTACTGTAACTTTTCTGATGCCAATATGGATGTTAACCCATGTCCATCTATTGAAGGTATACCTCTTAAGAGAGTTGAAGAGTTTAAGTATCTCGGATCAATCGTAGCACCAAAAGCATGTGTAGAAAGAGACATACAAAATAGAACCCAGAGAGCGTAGTTGAAATGGAGATCACTGTCTGGTATTCTATTCGACCCCCGTATGCTTATTAAAATTAAGGGCAATGTATACAAAAGAGCAGTTAGACCAGCTCTGCTATACGCATCCGAGTGCTGTATGTATGATGAGAAAGATGTATGAACAGAAAATTCCCGTCACTTAGATGAAAATGCTACGTTGGTCTGAGGGAGTTTCTAGAACGGATAAAATAAGAAATGATTATATTCGTGATAGTTTCTAGGTTGCCAAGGTGCACAAAAAACTTAGAGAAAAGCGTCTGCGCTGGTATGGACACGTGATGAGACGGGATGATGACCATATTACTAAAAGAGTTATGAACATAGGAGTGGGGGAAAAGGCCGTGGACGACCACCTATAATAACCTGGTTGCAAACACTAAAAAATTACCTGAATTTTACTAATACGTCATTAGGGACAAACCACAATCGCACAATGTGGCGCAAGATTACTAGGAGGGCTGACCCCAATTAAATTGGAACAATAGCCAGGAAAAAGAAGAAAAGAGGAAGAAGTACTATTCGAGTAAGTATAAAAAAGCATTATGGCACGGTAATGGTCCCTACCTTATGACTCGTATTGACTTGGTTTGAATTCCTCTGGAGCCAATATTAGTGCAAAATCCAAACTTTTGGATATATCATCCTGTGTCTATCACAATGACTCCTTGTTTACCTCCAGTTCAGTCATATCGAAAGAACGGTACGTCGGACACGGATACCTTTAATTGTTAAAGGAGTTAGTTGCTATGCTATTGCAAACGCTTGTGGCACTGTGTTATCGTCTGCACAGTTGATATGGGCACCTCTGATTTCTGAAAGATATGGCTAATACATGTATGTATGATGGATATTAAAGCAATTTGGACTGCCCCGTTGCTCCAGCGCCTGTGTTAGCGGACTTCACATGTCTTCGAAATATTTTTTTTAATTTCTCAGACATGCAGGTTTCCCCACGGTGTTTTGCTATAGCGCGTGGTAAATTATCACTTGAAACTGCTATTTACAATTTCACTGGTGGTGGCTGGGATCGAACTAGGGTTACTCGCGTACTGTCAAAATTGCGGCGAGTTACGGCTCCGGAAAAGACCTTTGTAATTTTGCCTATGACCTTTACTAATCTGAAAAAGACTGTAGATGTGTGAAGGAATTTAATATTAAAAGCCTATAAGCTTTAATCATATCCCACAAGCTCAACTTTATCGCTTCCCATTTATCCAATCCACACTTACGAAGAAATAAATAATGAAATAAAGGCATGTAATAGCATGGTTCTGCTCGCGAAGTTCTTTAATTGATATCAGTTCCAATGAACACGGGAAGATGCCGTAATTGCCGCGTACTTAACGATTTGATTCATTGCTATAGTATCGTAAAGTATGGAGTGTGAAAATAACTAGGATGAGATTTAAGAGAAATGATTGTAAGTGATTGTTGCGTAGTAAATACTGTGATTTATTGCACTGTGTATTCATTTTATGTTGGCTAGTAAACGTAGTTGCTTTGGTGTTTATTTGAAATACGTTTAATGTTTAAATTAATTTGAGACAGACAGTATGTTAGGATGTAATCCATTGAAGTACTAGGTTGATCAATAAGTTTTCGGAATAGGACATTTTTTTTCAAACTTCACATTTGGCGGGAATTTTATTCGTATGCAAAATGAAGAAACTCGTGGTATAAAATTTTACGGCGACGATGAGGTGATGTGTGCTGTAGAGGCCTTTTTCGGGACCCAGAATCAGGCTTTTTCCCAAGGGAATTAACCAACTTGCAAAACGCTATTCAAGGTATATTAGCTTAAAATGTAATCAAGACAAATTTAACTTAATTTACGGATTTCCATAATGATGAATTAAACTAACTTTTTGGATTCCGTTTACTTGGTGGTTGTATATAGTTTTGAAAAAAAATATGGGAATAAGTTATTAATAGTATTTTTTTGAGATGAGCGTGGTCTAAGAATGCAATTACTTTGTCTGATGGTTAAATTGTGAATTTAGTTAAACTGCTTGTAGAATCTTAAATTATGTTTTAGTAAGACAAACTACAACCGTGATCATAAGATTCACCAATCGATGGATCCAATTCGGCTGGGCAGCGGGGATTACGACACATAAAGTTCACTGACACTGACACTGAAAGTTCTTAGAAAATCAAAAACTGAACAAACTAGCAAGTTATTAGTTTTATTATATCTTCTTAAAATAGTGTCCATTTACATCAATACATCGCTGCATCCGATGGAACCACTGAGAAAAACACTTTGCCCGCTCGTCCTTAGGGTCTCTTCGACGGCATTTTGAAACGCAGCCACTGCTTCCTCGGCGTCCATAAAACGTTTTCCTCGAAGTTTTTCTTTTATTTTCGGAAATAAATAAAAATCGCAAGGTCGGGGCTATAGGGCGGGTGACCCAGTAATTCCACATCTGACGTCGCCAAGTAATCGATTGTTTGCTTGTCGGTGTGCGAAGAGGCGTTGTCATGGTGAAGAAGGATCCTACTGCGAGGTCGTTTCTCCCGAACTTTTTCCAAGACAAGTGGCAAAGAGTTGTTAGTGTACCACTCTGCAGTAACTGTTTTTCGATCCTCTAAAATTATCTCTAAATTGTTGCGTAATGACCTGTCCTTCCGAAGAACGAGGCTACCATCTTTTTTCCCACGCTTCGACCTCTCTTCACTTAAGTTGGCAACTCCTCGGAAGGAAACACCCAGTCACTTAGTACTTACTTAGTCTTAGTCACACCTGAAACTAAGAGACAGCAGACTGTCTCTTAGTTTCAGGATTATAACAATAAATCCAGCTTTCGTCATCCGTAAGTATGTCGAACACAACATTTGAGTCACCTCCGTTAAATCTTTGAACCATTTCACGACACCAATCAACACGACGGAGTTTTGGGCCTCTGCCAAATTATGAGGTATCCACCGGGCACAAAGCTTCCTGACAGCTAAATGTTCATGGAGGATTTTGTGCACTTGATTCATACCGATGCCTAAGCTTGTACGAATCTGCTGATAAGTCACTCTTTTGTCAGTCTCTATCATACGCTGCACAATACTGATGTTATCTTCAGTCGTCGCCGTAGAAGGCCGTCCCTCACGCAGATCATCGGTGAGATTAGTGCGACCACGTTTAAACTCATTAAACCAGTTGTAAACAGTGGTACGAGATGGGGCTTCGTCGTGAAAGGCCAATCAAAGTCTATCATAACTTTCTTGTTGACTTAAATGACATCGAAAGTCATAAAAAATCATTGTACGAAAATTTTCTCGCGTTAAATTCATGCTGACGTGACACAGATAATTTTAAATTTGCCGCCAAATCGTAAACAAATGACAAATTAATAAAATAAATACACAATAATATTGGCAAAGAGTTTCATTTTCAAAATTTGAACTTATTTTTTTATTATATCGTTTACAAGTGGCCAGTTCTAAAAACTTTCAGTGTCGCCCTCGTAGTAAGTGAAATGTAGGGTGGGTAGTTTTTCTGGCATTTCCCATAACCGACGAAATGGGGTGATAGATTCCCTGACGCCGCCACCACAAGGCTCGATACCCTATATCCAGATAATGTTGTGTTTGCATAATACTTATGTTAATATATTACTATAGTGACAGCCTCGTTGGTCCAGTAGTCATGAGATCCTGGGTTTGAATCCTGGGTCAGACCAAAAATCAGTTACACCGGAGTCAGAAAGTTGGCGGTGTTTCACTCCCGTGCTTGGGATAGGACGTAAACTCGTCCATTGTTCCTGCGCCTCATCTCTCTCCGATCGTGTCGGATGACCGTCCCATCGGACTATGAGAGTGAGCTCATAGGCCTCGTATAGTACACTGCTTGCTCATACACTCAGGCACTGTAATAATGTCCTGCGCAGCTAGGTAGTCTTCGTTGAGATAACCGCCGTGACCGAAATTCGATTTCGGTCGGACATTTATTATTTATTAATATTGCTTAATATATCGCACAACATAAACGACGCTACCATCAATGTATAACTGATGGATGATAATTAACAAGGAAAAACTACGTCCATAGTCTATGCCATAGTCTTTATACGTGGTAGAGCCATGCTGCAGCTGTATTATTATGGTAGTAGCTAGTAGCACGTTTAGGTCGGCTCGATTGGGGAAGGACCACAAGGCAGTCAATTTCTAAGCTTAATAAACAGAATAAATCTGTTGTAATATGTGGAGACTTTAATATCAATCTCCTAGAAGCTTCCTCCACCAATATTAAATTTAGATCACTGTTTAAATCATATAATATTTTTAATTTATTTTTAGAGCCAACGCGTATTACTGAATGTAGTGCAACATGTATAGATAACATTTTTACAAATGTTAAGCCGTTGCATAAATGTATAATTCAAAAATTGAGTTCTGATCACTGTGGACAGTTAGTTTCGTTACCTTATGTTCACAAAAAGCAAGTAGATGAGAAAATTGTGTTTATTCCTGTAAATGCACGTCACTTGGAGAAGTTTAGAAGTAACATAGTGTTAACATAAGTTTAAACACTGTTCCATACAAAAATTGGATCATTTTGGTATGAAAGTGATGGAAGAAACTTCCATCACTTTCATACCAAAATGATCCAATTTTTTGTATGGAACAGTGTTTAAACTTATTTGCACTTCTAAAACGTTCTCCTTGAACAGTCGGAAGGTATTCAATGAATGGGCGACAGTAGGAGTCCATAAGAGCAGACAAAGGTTATATGAACTTTACCATGAGAAGTCATATAACCCTAGCGTCGAATTCAGGGAATATGTAAAAAAATATTCAAAAATATTTAAAGGAGTGTGCTCCAAAGCCAAGTCTTTGCATTTGAGCAACAAAATTAAGACGGCTTCTAATAAAATTAAAATGACGTGTAGTATAATTAATTAGTGAAACTGGTAAGGTCAACTCTCGCAATTCAAACTACCGGTTAAGTTTTAATAACAAATTAACGGAATCAGATCACGATGTTGCAATGGTTTTTCAGAAATATTTCACGGATATTCCGATCTTTACCACTAAGTCACTGAATTCTTCTCCTGCCGTCGCCGAATCATTACTTAAACAAAATGTAAATGCGTGTACAAAGAATTTCAAATTTCATAAAATATCATCAAAAGATATTGTAAAATATTTAAAAACTGTTGATTAAGAAAACTGTAGATCTGTGGGGGATTTCCGTTAAAGTTATTGCGTCTTGTATTGTTTTTTGTCTATATTATTTATTGTTTCTTGTATATTATGTATTGTTTCTTGTAAATATTAATGACTTACCTTACATAGTAGAGGATAACCACAATATAGTATTATTTGCTGATGACATTTCATTAATTTTCAAATTAAAACGACAATTATTAAAATATGAGGAAGTAAATAATGCAACATGTATAGATAACATTTTTACAAATGTCAAGCCGTTGCATAAATGTATAATTCAAAAATTGAGTTCTGATCACTGTGGACAGTTAGTTTCGTTACCTTATGTTCACAAAAAGCAAGTAGATGAGAAAATTGTGTTTGTTCCTGTAAATGCACGTCGCTTGGAGAAGTTTAGAAGTAACATAGTGAAGAAACTTCCATCACGTTCATACCAAAATGTTCCTAATTTTTTGTATGGAACAGTGTTTAAACTTATTTGCAATGAATTTGATAATATTTTTACTTCTAAAACGTTCTCCTTGAACAGTCGGAAGGCTTTCAATGAATGGGCGACAGTAGGAGTTCATAAGAGTTCAAAGTCCAAAGGTTATATGAACTTTATCATGAAAGGTCATATAACCCTAGCGTCGAATTTAGGGAATATGTTAAAAAATATTCAAAAATATTTAAAGGAGTGTGCTCCAAAGCCAAGTCTTTGCATTTGAGCAACAAAATTAAGACGGTTTCTAATAAAATTAAAATGATGTGGAGTATAATTAATAATGAAATTGGTAAGGCCAACTCTCGCAATTCAAACTACCGGTTAAGTTTTAACAACAAATTAACGGAATCAGATCAGGATGTTGCAATGGTTTTTGAGAAATATTTTACGGATATTCCGATCTTAACCACTATGTCACTGAATTCTTCTCCTGCCGTCGCCGAATCATTATTTAAACAAATTGTACATGCGTGTACAAAGAATTTTACATTTCATAAAATATCATCAAAAGATATTGTAAAATATTTTAAAACTATTGATGTTAAGAAAACTGCGGATCTGTGTGGCTTTTCCGTTAAAGTTATTGCGTCTATAATCGATATAATCGCGCCTCAACTAGCTATTATTTTTAATACTAGTATCGATTATGGTATGTTTTCTGATTTGATGAAGCATAGTAAAGTAATACCTTTATTTAAATCTGGTAGTACATTAGACCCCGCCAATTTTAGACCCATTTCTGTACTGCCAACACTAAGTAAAATGTTTGAAAAATTATTCTTGATCAAATGTAAATTTTTTTTAATGTTAATAATTTACTTCATAAAAATCAATTCGGTTTCACAAGGGGTCGCTCGACAACTGATGCTAGTGTTGAGCTGATTAAATATATTTTCAATGCATGGGAGAATTCACAGGATGCTTTGGGTATATTCTGTGACCTATCCAAAGCCTTCGATTGTGTTCACCATGAAACATTAATCAGGAAACTACAACACTACGGTGTAAGAAGTAATGCTCTTAAATTAATTATTTCATATTTAAGTAACAGAACTCAAAAAGTTGTCATTAATAGTATGAGCTCTTCCGGGTCGATAGTACAAATGGGCGTACCTCAAGGCTCAATTCTCGGCCCCTTTCTGTTTCTTGTATATATTAATGACTTACCTTACATAGTAGGGGATAACCATAATATAGTATTATTTGCTGATGACACTTCATTAATTTTCAAATTAAAACGACAATTATTAAAATATGACGAAGTAAATAATGCTATATCTAAATTAGTAAATTGGTTTAATGTTAATAACTTGCATTTAAATAGCACTAAAACGAAATGTATGAAGTTCATGACTCCAAATGTCAGACAATTAAATACCAATGTAATTTTAAATGGGGAGGAACTGAGTCTTGTCGATACCACCATTTTTCTTGGAAACACTAGACGCGAAGCTTCAATGGAGCGCCCATATATCAAAGTTAGCAAGCAGACTTAATTCTGCAGCATATGCTGTAAAAAAGATTAGAAATCTTACCAGTGTGGAAACAGCTAGACTTGTTTACTTTAGCTATTTCCATAGCATAATGTCGTATGGTATTTTGCTATGGGGACACGCAACTGACACTGAAATTATATTTGTTTTACAGAAGAGGCCATAAGAGCAATCTATGATTTAAAACCCAAAGAGTCGCTCCGACAAAATTTAAGGAAATTAATATATTAACTTTGGCCTCTCAATACATTTATGAAAATGTAATGTACGTACACAAAAATAAAAGTAGTTATACAAAATAAGTGATATTCATTCTGTAAATACTAGGAACAAACACAAGTTAGGTAGTAGTACCAGTTACTCGACTCCACCGAGTCAGTAATTCATTCTTGGGGCGATGTATACGCTTACAACAAAATCCCAGAAAATATACAAAATTCGACCTGCTCAAAATTCAAAAACTTTATTAAACATAGTTTGTATAAAAGGGTTATTATAATATTAAGGAATTTATGGATGATAATAACCCTGGGAATTGTGTAACATACATGATTGTAAGCTGTTATTTAAAAAAAAAGTCCCGCTGGGTTTCTTGCTGGTTCTTCCCAGGACAGAGGTATTTTTTCGAACCAGTGGTAATTAACCAAAAGAGTGACTTTCAATAAGTATTATTTATAATCTATATTGAATAAAAAAGTTTCTGTTTCTGTTTCTGTTATTAATTAATTGGTCAATAACAATATCATTAATATCAATAGTTTTCCAATAATAGCATCCCATTTATGGATGCGATGTAAGTTTAATAAAATCAAAATGATTCTTGGTTGACGATCGACCGATGTACTTTTTACGTATGGGTAACACGCACGAGAATTATAATTATAATATAGATATTATTGTTCTCATGTAAGTGACAATTATCTTAATGAGAAATAAAGTTCTTTATACCGAAAATGAACGAAATTTTATCTCCTCCTTATTAAGTAGTCTGGTACTAATACTGAAATAAATTCAGGAGCTTTAGAATAAATGTAATGAAGGGGAAAGTTTTTTTCCACTCCTTGCGGCTGAACAATCAGCGCGGAAACTCAGTAAGCAAATACAGACGCATTAAAACTTTTGATAAATTTTATTCTTTATTGTTTTATTGTAATTTTATGTGACGGAGATTATTTATCCCGTAATTTTGTTATCAAAGTGATTTTTTTTAATACGGATTTGCTAAATCTTACACTATAATCATCATTACAGCCCTGCACAAGTCCACTATAGTGAACATAGGCCTCCCCCAAGGAATCATTAAAATCTAACAGCCGGTCACTAGATAGCCCGCGAGGGCAGCAAGATTTGTATCGCATAGCGAGAGAAAGAGAAAAGAATGGAAGGGATATTGAACACGTAAAATGTGTGAAGGATTACGTAGGCAAGGTATTGACAGTAAAATCAAAGAACTTTGGAAGAGGTGTTTTGATAAATTTATGAATGAGTTGAATGTATGAAAGGAATCGTTAGTTAAGGTTCCCGTGAATACGGGCGTGATAAAAAAGTGACTATGAATGAACTTAGAATGGCTGTTCGAGGTATGAAGAATGGAAAGGCCGTGCGACCAGATGCAATACCTGTGGAAGTATGGATGTTATTAAATTTGGGTGTATGGAAGTGGCTGAGTTTATTTTTCAATAATTTGCTACAAAATGAGGCGCCCCCTTAACTTCCCTTAGGTGATTGATATTTCTGAATCAACCAAGTATGTCTATAATTATTTATTGATGGATTGTAACACAAGATGAAGTAGTTGTACTGTTGCTGTACCGTTACAGTCTATTAAAAGTCCACTGCTGAACATATGCCTCCCACAATTGCCTCATCGAAGGGGTATTTGCCATAGTTGCCACGCTTGGCAGGCGGATTAGCAACCGCAGTTTTTTATTTTTAGTTGTTATTAAGAAGACGCTGCTGCCCAGTGTCCATCTCCTTTTTTCCCCTCTGTCGCCTTTTACCACACCTACGGGATGATATGGGGTAGTGGATATTCTAACACCGACACTACACGGTTTGTGAAACTTTAAACATACTTATTTTAATTGTATTGTTTACTAAAACTTCTAGTGTAATAATAAAATATATGTTTATAGAATATAGGTACATAAATTATCTTATTTTCCGATGACTTAAGTTGAAGTGGAAACTATACATTGATAGTTAAAGTTAATAGGAGTTTTAGTCGCAATCATAAAATATAAAACGCTTCGTCATTGCTTTTGTAAGTTACGTCATTTATCCATGGAGGACACGTCAATTGATGCTTTAAAATAAATACATTCGTG
Organism: Parnassius orleans; assembly: GCA_029286625.1. Taxonomy (NCBI): domain Eukaryota; kingdom Metazoa; phylum Arthropoda; class Insecta; order Lepidoptera; family Papilionidae; genus Parnassius; species Parnassius orleans. Next base: position 6,652,456 of record JAGSMP010000030.1, on the reverse strand, counting down.
AGGAATTCCCCTACAGTGTAAGTACGTCTTTTTATGTCGATATTATCATTTACGAGTTTATTAAATTATCTTATTAAAATCAGAGAGCTTTGGGATTTACTTATAATGTTAGTTGTGATATAAAAACAAAAATAAGAACTATAATGAAACAATTACGTGGCAAAGTCACGCTGCAGCGTAGTATCCAGCACCAATGATTTAATCCAAGGAAGCACCAAGCTCTTTTTTGCTGAAAGTGGATGTTGTTGGCCTGCCGCCTTTACAACTTTATCGAAATAGACTCGTAAGCGAGGACTTACGAGCTATTGAGTGCGCCGATTCTGCCGGCCGACAGCAGGCCCAAAGCACCCCAGCCCCTGCTATTGTAGTGAGGCTGCTCAAGTTAGTGAAGGACTCGATGTGATTCAAGGTCCCTCAGAAAGAGGTTCGAACCTCGGCTTGTACCATCATCGGAAAAGGGAAACGGGTCGTAAGCTAAAAACGCCCCGTATTAAGGGTTCTGGACCTCGTATTGGACGTCCCTGAGGGGACCTGGGGAGGGGCAACTTCACTTAGAATACCACCCTAATATAAAAAAAATAGGAGTTTCTCAATTATATCTTCGTCAATTGTGAACCGATTGTACTATGATTGAATGATTTCTTTTATATATTTTTCATACTAGCGATCCGCCCCGGCTTCGCACAGGTGATTTCTGGATCTCGACAACAACGCCACCTACTGGGTCCAATTGTGAATTTAAACCATCCACTCAAATACACACAAAAAATTTCATCAAAATCGGTCCAGACATTTTCGAGTTTTTGCTAGACTAAGGGTCAGCTCTTTTTTTTAGGATAAGGGTGACAAACGAGCACACAGTCCACCTGATGGTAAGTGGTTGCTGTGGCCCATAGACATTTACATCTATCCTCGATTACGTATCAAAATGCAGATGCGTTGTCACCCGTGAGGACTAAGATGGAATGCCTCGTTTCCAGTAAAAAGGGGTCTCCGGTTCTCTACACTCACCATACGAAACACAGCAGCGTTAGGCTGCTATTTTACGCTGGTATTCTGTTAGAGCGTTGTCCTTCCCCGGTCGAGCCGACCCATTCGTACTACAACTATACTACTAATATAGCTGCAGCATGGCTCTACCACGTACAAAACCACCGTCTGTCTGTCAGTGGGCTGTATCTTAAGATCCGTAATAGGTAGACAGTTGAAATTTTCACAGAATATGTATTACTGTTGCCGCTATATCAACAAATAATAAAAATTAAAATAAATTAAAAAATTAAAGGGGTTCACCTACTAGAAACGTGTTTTACGATGGTACGGAACCCTTCAAGCGCGAGTCCGACTCGCACTTGGCCGGTTATTAATAAAAGTCTTCATTTTGCTGATAATTAGGCATTTATAGTACTCTGGGTGACTCGCATCTGCATTTTGAATCGAGGTTAGATGTGGATGTCTGTCTATTAGTTACAGAATTCACTTTCTATCTAAAGGGCTATGTGAACATGAGAAGCCATTAGATAGATCTTAGTTTTTCCAAATAGATTTTCATAGATACCTAATCTTTTTTGTTTATTCAAGTCAAATAAGGAGAATCTACTTACGCTCAACATTGCCATTGTAAACACATAATGATTTATTTTTATTTTTATAATTAGCAAGTACTTACAGTTCACATGCACTTATCAATATTGTCGTATGTAAAAGACGGTTTGGCATAGGAAAAGAATCTTACTATTGTGGTAGTTTTTAGGGATAAAAAGATAAATGAAGCATCATGTGCAAGTGAAACAGAAATTTTAAGAAATTAAAATCAACTTTAGTACTTAGTAATAGCCTTTACACTATCGGCCTTACTCATAAAACTTCACTTGTTGCTGTCTCCGTTCACCAAATAACGGTAGAAAGAGACTGGTATAGAGACAATTGATACTTTAAAGTAAACGGTAATCAGCGATTATAAGTAAAGCTGTAAATATTTATTTTAACTAGGTACACATAAGTTTTTAGTCTGTGACCTAAGTAACCCGGAGACATTAACCCTTTATGGCGCACGATCATTATTTTTGTTAATTTTACAGATACTAGGTGGTAAATGAGATTTTATTAACGGGAAAAATAATTAAAAAAATATCATTACAAACAAGGTATATATTATTCCAAAAAAACTATCTGTTGCAGGAATGCAACATTGCATCAATAATGTTAAACAATATTAAAGAAAGTTAGGAAATTGAATTTTTTAAAACAGTTGTTTTTCTATTATAACACAAACTAACCCCACATTTTTCGCCAACTGTTTGCGTATACCCTTTTCAGTCTGGAAATTTGCACCTCATTCGATTATCCAACCAAACTCACCTGTACCCGTATTAGTCCAACCTCACATCTTTCGGACGAACATGTTGAGCTGGACCGTTCCTCTTTTTATCTCCAATAAGATATGCAACAGTACTTCCGCACTTTGTACGGTTAATTATCTTATATTTGCATATCGTCTCTGCTATAGCTACTCTAAATTCAGCAGAGTTGAGAGTTTTACTGGTATTATCCTTTTCAGCATTTATTCTTTGGTATAAAAGCCATAAATTACCCATAACCATGTATAAGAAATGATATAAAGTCGTAGATACCAACGTTTGATATTGTAGTGACCTATAACACAAATGTAATAGATCGACATCACCCATATGTCGATTATACATATTTTGCTACGACAAAAGGACTTTTAACAGAAATGTATTGCTTTCCAGACATTTTCCCACCTTCTTACTATAAATGTTGGATGTTTTCCTGCAAAATTCGAGGCCTAAAGTGACAATTTTGACATCTTTCTAAGTTACTAAAGCCATGTCAAAAACTTTTTATACAGAGTATAAATTAGTCTGGTCTCTTATAAGATTGATAAAATCCTCAGTAAACAGATATGAAAATACCTCAAAAGCAGTATCCAACCGAAGTATTTCTGGAGGTAACGTATCAGATCTATGTAAACGTAGTTGGTCATCATTTAAGTTCAAGGTATTCGTTTTCCATAATATGATATTAGTCCTAGGCACACGATTAGATGTACTTGGAGCAGCTGCAGAACTAGTACTAGGAGAAGCGATGCCCGGACTTGGATCCGTTGCAGTACTACTGAACTGAGTATTGATGGATGTACTTGCTAGGGTGCTAGCAGCCTAAACTTCTTTTTCCAAGTCGGGTGGTTCCTCTGGGTCTTGATCAGAACTTTCGTGATCATTCGGCTGATTATATGAAGGATCGGTGTCCTTTTACTCACATCAATTTCAATAGTCAAAAAAACAGTATTTCACCAATAAATCACTTTTCGTAAACGAATTCAAAGAGAGCGAAACCGGTTTGTACACACTCATCACTTCAACGCAAAATAAATACAATTGTCGACATCTAGATAACTGATTTGTGACTAAATCCTTAAAATGCTTTGTTGCCGATTTACAACACCGAGAAAAGTCGATCTATAGGGATTTGCTATATTTTAGGTCAATTTGAATACTTGTAGTGCAACATAGTTCCATAAAGGGTATTAGATTATATCGCCCAGAGTGATGTCCGAGACAAGAATGTTCCTATCCGTTCTAAGAAGAAACCTTCAAACACAAAAATAAAACTTCAAAAAAAAGAAGAGCAAATGTAAAATAAAATCAAGAATGCGAATTGAACATTATAATTATTATAAATTCTGTTAAATATTAATATAAGTTCATAATCATAAAAATATATTGTGTGAATAAATATACAAAAAGAACTGCCGAAACCAGGGATTGAACCAGGGACCTTTAGATCTTCAGTCTAACGCTCTCCCAACTGAGCTATTTCGGCTGGTAGGTGGTGATATAAAATTACTGTTAACTTACTGCAGCATTATGTTTTCATTTCATTCAGATATAATATTACATTTTTTTACAAATAATTTTAACCAGCCATTTGATAGCTATAATCTTCTCTATATATTATAAAAATCAATTGCTATTCGTTAGGCCTACGCCACACTGCACACACACCACGCAGAAGATAGGTCGGTCCGTCGCGTCGGCGGACCCGTTATTAGTCATTTTGTGGTCAGCGGATCAGCCTCGCAATACAGCGAGGTAACTCAGCCAATCTTTTTGGCACACTGCCAACAGACGGCGGCGATTTAGCAAGTATTTTTTACTTAAGTTTAGATTTACATACTGTACAATTTAGTATAACACTTTTTTCCTTTAATTTATTTATTATGTTAATTAGAAGTATAATTAATGTTTTAATTTAATTTGTTATAAATTGTATTTTATGTAATATTTGCTGTTTTTGAAATATTATTTAGGCATTATAATTTAATTATTAGAATTATAATAAAATTTTGTATATTATGTTATGCAAATAAATTAACTTTAATTCTTTAAATTTTAATATTCCACGGCTTTTTTTATTTTACATCAATTTTTATTAAATTAATAAAATTAACCTTAATGAATAAAATTATCATAATATCCAATTTATTTACATAACATAATATACAATATTTTATTATATACAATATTAAAGACTATAATAAAAAAAAACTAAAACTAGTAATTTAATTATCAAACAGTCCTACTCCACGCGATATCGTGCCAAGAACGCTGGCTGCGTTTCCCCGCTGAATGGCTATACTTAGCCTTTGAGCGAGAAAAGAGCCAGCCCTCTTATCACCAGCAGCAACGACCAATCAACGAAACAACAAAGCTTTTTAAATTGGAGGTAAAAAATATTAAAATAGATTCTTCTAACGAGCTCTATGTATCAAGTTAATTACAAATATTGATATTAAAACTGGTTTTATCAATTCATTTAAAAAAATTATCGGTATCTTTTTTTAAGTCGCAGTAAAATATTAAAAGTAAAATATCGTAAAATATTATCACGAAAATTTGTTGACAGTGTCGAACATGGAACAATAAATATATAATTGAGAATTTCTTCAAAAGTATAAAAGTATAAAAAAGTTTATTTTTTTATTTTAATCGAACTAAATTTCTTTGTAAGAGATAATTTGACCGTTGAATATAGATAATCGAATACTAAGAGATTCGACGCCGCCTAATAACTCCGATTCGATTTGTGCCTTAGAAAAAACAATCAAGTCCTCGGGAACACACAAGTCGCCCATAAACACTCGCCACCCAGCAATGCTACCTTCAATTTAGGCACGCATTTCCGTTTCGGTCAATTAGTTCAACCCATAAAATGTTATCATCGTTTCGAAGAACGCCATTTCACGTTTGCCGTAACTTTTTAAATACTCTTTAAGAAGACCATTAACAATTTACATGACGAAATTTCAACATGTTGACATGTAAATTTATTTGTACATTATTTCGCGTAGGTATTGCCTACACTGAATTGTTGCGGTCTAAATATACCTATCACGTGATTTCCTATCTAATCTAATAAACTGAGAATAGATTTCGGTGGTATAGATTTGGTGGTATAATAGATTCAAACACAAAGTTGAATGTATAATATTAGTTGCGGCAGAGATATTTTTTTTGCTTCTAAAAAATACGTAGTCATTACACCTAATCAACTGAATCCGGTGATGATGATAAATTGCCATGGTCCAAAGGAATAATTACCGCTGGTAAAATAGTAGAATCAAACGTACTTTCACAGAGGCAATAACATTAAACGTGTTTTAATATGCAGTTTAACAGACTAATACGGGAATCAAGACAATACTAGGTACCAATACGGCAAATTAACAATATGTTTTTGCAAAAATATGTAAAACATATTGTTAAGTATTTAAAAACAGGACCCGAAATGTAGGAGGCAGGAACTCTGACCATTAGGTATTGCGGTTCACATAATGCAGTAATGATTAAATGAATTGCGATAGATATAGGGATCTGGAATTGTATATTTTTGTCGTAAGGTAGAGCAAAAATATTTCGAATTTTACCACCAGTAATAATCACCTCAAACGCATTACACCATAAAATATATAGACTGGTGGGACCCACTTCAAAGTCATCACTAGCGCACTAAACGATCAAAAAGCTCATAAAGGTGTTTAACCAAAATGCAGTCGTACTTTTTTATATAGAAGTAAGGGTAAAGAACGAGCCGTTAGATCACCCGAAGGTAAGTAAATACTATGATTCACAGACACCTACAGCTATCTACGATTAGGAATCTAAATACAGATGCATGGTCAGCCCTGAGGACCAAGTTGGAATGCCTCGTTACATGTAAAAAGTATCTCCAGTTCTTTACACTCACCATACGATAGATTATTACATTTTTATATATACAATTTTATACGTGGTAGAGCCACGATGCAGCTATATTATGGTTGTAGCACGCAGCTATATTATGGTTGTAGCTCGACCGGGCTAGGGCCACGCTCTCACAGAATACTTGCGTAAAATAGCAGCTTAAAGCTGCTGTGCTTCGTATGTTGAGTGTAGAGAACCGGAAACCCTTTTTACTGGAAACGAGGCATTCCATCTTAGTTCTCAGGGGTGACAACACATCTGTATTTTGATTCTTAATTGAGGATGAATATAGATGTCTATGGGCCACAGCATCCACTTACCATCAGGTGAACTATGTGCTCGTATGTAGCCCTAATTCTATTAAAAAATACGAAATATATGTACTCGTAACATCATTCTATTTCACACTGACGAGCGTAGTCCTTTCCCGGTCGAGTCGACTCATTTGTACTGTAGTCATAAACATAATATAGTTAAAGTGGCTCTACCACGTTCAAAATAATAATAAAACACTTTTAAACATATTGTGTTTTTTTAAATTATTGTTAAGAACACTGGACACAATCGTAAAATCGAAATTTAAGCTCCTTTATTATTTTACATGGCATTTTAATTTATTTCTAAGGTATGAATACACAGGTCTTAACCAGAATAAGGAAGGAATAAAAAAACTCGAGCACCAAAGTGTGGCTCGTTTTTCGTGCCTCCTTATTAAGTTAAGCATAGATTTTCATCGGTCGATCACCGGGTAACGGACTAATCGGCCCATTACCGCCGTAACTGTACCACGCCCTTTAATTTGGAGACGCTTACGATATTATAAAGATTAAAAATTTTGAACAAAAAGCATGTGAATCTTTGAAAAATTTCGGATTGAATTGAAACTTTTTCTTTGTCTATGGAACAGAGCGAGTGCAAATATAAGTATTTCATCAAAGACAGTTTTAACACAATAACACTCCTTCAATTGAAGGACATACAGGGTCATTGCCCTTATACAAATCATACATAATATTTACGCGTGAAATTCTAGTGTAGATCAGAAATGTTTATTAAAACCATATTACTTTTTATTATATGTAGCAGAGCTTTTTTTTCTGTAGCCTAGGAGTGCAGCCATTGCTTTCTTACGGTTTGAAGGGAAAGAGAGCCAATATAATTACAGTGTGTAATGCAATGATCTTAGTCCTCATGTGTGACACCGCTTCTGTGTCTCTCCTGTCTTATTTGTTTGAAGTTGATTGCACTTAAAGTAGAACGTAAGTACTGGCAGCCCGGTGCCGGTAAGCGAAGCTTAGGGCAGCCCCCCACTAGACGGAGTGACGACCTGGTAAGAGATACAAGAAGAAGTTACTCTGCGTGATAGACTTAGAAATGAGGGATATCCGTAGTAGAATTAGAGTAACCAACATATTGCAACGGATCAGTAAGCTAAAGTGGCAATGGGGCGGCCAGATAGCTAGAAGAACCGACAACCGATGGGGAAGAAAGGTTCTCGTGTAGGTAGCCTCGTACCGTAATTGAAACGTAGGGCAGCCCCTACTAGATGGAGTGACGACCTGGTAAGAGTTATAGGAAGTTGATGGATGCAGGTGGCTCAGGACCGTGCTTTGTGGAATTTCTTGGAGGTGACCTTTTTCAACAGTTGTGTATTATTTTATATTATAGTAACCCTTTTTATACAGTTTTTGTTATTAGTAGGCTCATTAGTAAAAGGGGTGCAGTGAGATGCAGTGGGAGCAAGTAGTGGATGAAATGATTACTCAACCTAAAAAGGTTGCATACAACAAACTTTAAGTAGTTTTATACTTTATGAATTAGAATTAAAAGAACACTCAAATTACAATGGGGAATGGATGTCTGGATACTACCATCTGCTTGGGATTCTATAATTAACAAAATTAAATTCAAAACTGACTGAGATAGAATGCCTCGTTTCCAGTGAAATTGGTCTCTGGTTCTATTCATTCACCATACGAAACACAACATTATTAAGCTGCTATTTTATGCTAGTGTTCTGTGAGAGCGTGTTCCTTCCTGGTCAAGCCGACCCATTCATGCTGTAAATCATAATATAGCTGCAGGTGGCTCTACCACGTATAAACTACTGAACGTTAAAAAAAAACCTTAGCCCTAAAGTAAGATATTCACCTATACCTTCGAGGCGGTTCACATATATAAATTGTACAAGGATACACATCCAGACCAGGAACAATTATTTGTAGGCCATACAAAGACTTGTTCCGTACGGGATTCGAGACCGCAACCCTGCAGCGCTGTGACCAAACGTTTAGTTTCTGTGCTACGAGACCGTAAAAATGTTTACTAAGTAATCGCCGTAAGTGGCGACGTAAGAAACTCTACTACCACATATCATGCCGTGGGTGTCACAAGAGGCGACAGAGGGAAACTGAAATAAGAAGTTAGCAGCAGCATCTTCCTAATGACAACTCAAAATTATAAAGAACTGCGGTTGACAACCCGCTAGCCAACCATGACAACTATGGCAAAAGCCCCCTAAGAAGCAATCTATGGGGGAGGCGATTTGTGTCTTGAAGTGAAACTATAATTGGCTGCTACTTTTTTTTGCTGTATTGCTAACCTTACACTTTGTCTTCTGTTTGTCCTAAGAAAACCAGCGAATTGAGTTGAGCATTCCATATTAGGTATACTATCCCGCACTTGGTTACTTCCCTCCAAAATTTTGTAGTTTTGCTTTCAGTTTCAGAATCATGACACTTCGACCAATCCAATGCTATACCGATATTTTTATAGAATTAGGGTGATGAAGCTATGACACAGTCACCTTGTTGGTAAGTGGATGCTTTGGCCCATATACATATATATAATCTATCCTCAGTAGAGAATCAAAGTGCAGATGCATTGTCAACCCTGAGGACTAAGATGGAATGCCTCGTTTCCAGTAAAAAGGGTCTCTGATTCTCCATACTCTCCATTCGAAACACAGCAGCATTAAGCTGAATGTTATTTTACGCTGGTATTTTGTGGGAGCGTGATAGTTCCTATAGACCTATTTGTGCTACAACTATAATATAAAAAAGCAATTTCAGCTGCAGCGTGGCTCTATCACGTATATACACATAAAAATTGTAATATAAGTATTATAAACATTTCTCACGCACCCTGTGCGCCGCTTCTGTGATCTTTAGCAGGCTGAAGTTGAAGATGTCTGTTTTGAACATGATATAGGTGCAAACCTATATAGATTTGTCCTAGCGTACGATACCTTAAAATAGCTCTATGGGCGACGCCTAGCCACCGCCTCATCAGGCGTGCACAACTGCAGTGGCTCCAGTACCACTGGCCACAAGAATGTTGTATAAAAGGCAATATGTGTCGTAAGAGACAACTATAATAAAATGATAGCAAATTCTCATGATCTCCGGTTGATGTGGATATAACCAACCAACTTCTAATTCCAGAAGTAGGAGGTAGCAGCAATAACGCTGCAAGATGTCTGGTACTGAATCGCTAAATCGCAGCTCAAGCGTAGTAAGGAATGCAAATCTTCCCTTTAGATCTTATCTTAGCGGTCAGCCACCGCAGAGTCTACTTCACCTGAGGATCATATATTTGTAGTCAGCCATCGCAGAGTCTACTTCACCTGAGGATGCCTCGTGTAGAGGCGAAACACGTGTCGTATTATCGACGGTGGTGTGTCTTTCCTAGTGTAGTGGTGGCGGGAGTAGTGGTGCTGTGATTAGTGGTGACGGGAATAGTGCAGGCAATTGAGGTAGGACGGGAGGTGCTCTTCATACTAGGTAAGACACATCATTTTATTTCATTACGCGGATATGAGCAAATTAATTTTTAACAACTTTAATATAATGGATTTCCGCAAAGTAACGCCTCATTCTATTAATAATCTTTCCTTTAATGGGAACAGCCAGTCACCAGCCCTGGACTGTTAAAGAACTATGAGAAAAAGTATGTAAATCATACTTCATCTCTTATAAATATTTATTAAACATATTGGTGCTTATTTAACAACAAACCTCTTTATATCTGCCCCAAAATAAATTAGATACAATGGCTGCGTTTAATTTCGATTTTCTATTTTTAAACGCTTGCAACGGGTCCGACAGACCGATTGTACAGTCAGTTAAAAGAGCACTGACTGGCCTTTGCGATCGATCCAGGATAAAAAGCGCCGCAGGTAGCCGCATTAATTGACTATTAAACACGTATCGGCACAAAAAGACCCCAAAAGCTTAAAGACAATGAATTTCACCGGAGTTGATAACTCAATTTGGAGTAACTTTCGAAGAACAGAGCAGTAATAGAGTGGCTTATTGTAAAAAAAAATCATATATATTACGCTTAGTTGCAGCGTTAGAGAATCCATCTCCCTATGTCGTCCTGTGGGTGTCGTAACAGTTGAATATGGGTATACCAGATTATAAAGATCTCGTGGCTTCCGATAGGGGGCATTATAACCATCTCGTATTCATGAGACGTTAAATATCCAGCCCGACGAAGGCAGCAGTGTAAAAGATGCAAGACGTTGGTAATTTCGATCGCCAATCCACCTGCCAAAATTGACGATTAAGGTAAAACAAATCATCCCTACAACATTCATTCAAGCCTACCAAACGGCACGGCTACCACGGTGCTCAGGGGGTAAGCGCCCGCCGACACCAATGAAATTGTTAGTTGCAATTTTAAGTGCTGATTTACCACGTACTCGGCGGTAGAAGAAAACATCGTGAGGAGATCTGTATATCTGAGAAATAAGAAAAAAATTTACGAAGACATGTGAAGATCGCAAGCACGCATATGGGCAGCGCGGCGGACGTTTCCTTGCCTAAAAGCCTCTCAGAAATGAAAGGAGGCCTGTGCCCAGCAGTAGGAAGTATATAGGCTGAAACTTTAACTTTTACCAAAAGTCCACTGCTGAACAAAAGTCTCCCTCATAGATTGAAGAAGAGGATGTTGCCATAGGTGTCACGCTTTGCAACGGCTCTGCAACGACAGTTCTTTTTATAATTTTGAGTCGTTAGCAGGAAGATGCTGCTACCATATCCCGTTTCAGTTTCCCTCTGTTCCTCTTACAACATCCACGGGATAATATGGAGTAGTGAATTCTTTTACACCGTCACGACACGGGTACTAGAGAAACCAATGTCCAGCAGTGGACTTTTACGGGCTGGTGATGTTGTACACCGTAATATGACGGGCAAGGATATGCCGACTGATTGAGGATTGAAAATCTATTAAAAATGAATTCCACAGACTGATGTGGGAGAGAAGCGATTAGTGTGAAGGTGAGGAAGGTGGGGACTTAGCGCTCACCAACTTGCGCCCAGCGTGGTAGGTAGAGGGTAGAATACATTTATTGGAATCCAATAAATATACGCTAGCTGACGCATTCTTTGAAGGGCCTTTGTACAATAGAATTAAAAAAGGCTCATAATGCCGGTAATTATAATAATTATAATATTAACCAACCTTTTAGGTTTAGACAGCGTTGGTTTTATTTTTATAAAAGACACGTAGCAAATTTGTAAAAAGCTATTAAATATATTAACACAGACTGCCGTCGGAGAGAAACAATTATTAGTGTGAAGGTGAGGAAGAGGGGGGGGACTCTGCGCTCACCAACCCGCTTGCCAATGCAGCAGGTAGGGGTAACTCTTCCAATAAATGTTTTTTTTTAAGGAATAAGGGTGGCAAACGAGCCTACAGTCCACGTGATGGTAAGTGGTGGCTGTGGCTCATAGACATCTACATCTATCCTCGATTACGAATCAAAATGCAGATGTGTGGTCACCAGTGAGGACTTAGAGAGAATGCCTCGTTTCCAGAAAAAGGGTCTCCGGTTCTTTACACTCACCATACAAACACAGCAGCATTAAGCTGCTATTTTACGCTGGTATTCTGTGAGTACGTGGTCTTTCCCCGTCGAGCCGACCCATTCGTACTACAACTATACTACTAATATAGCTGCAGCATGTCTCTACCACGTTACAATTGAGTTGAAATGTAGTTACAAGTTTTTGGATAATGGCTGATGAAACTTTTTTACTTGGAGTTTTAGTACTTTATCTCACTTAATGCTAAAAAAAAATAAAAATACTCTATGTATGTTTGCTGACGCATTCTTTATATGCCTTTGTACAACAGATTTAAAATGGCTCATAGTGCCCGCTATTATAATGATAAAACTCATCTTTAGATTTAGATAGCGTTGGTTTTATTTTTATAAAGAACACGTCGCAAATCTGAACTCTCTATTCATATCATTACTTTCCCAGTAGGACATATCTAATGGTTGAATCTGATCTTGCTCATTTTATAGCTTCCCTCAAATCGTAGACAAAAAAATATGTTCTAACTTCTTAGCCTGAGATATTTCTATAAAGTCAGTTTTGGAGAACTTTTTTTCCTAAAATAGTTGATTTCATATGCCTGAGAGCTAAATTTCGCTTGGCTTTACAAGAATATTGTAACAAAAATCGATTCTAAAGATTTTTTGCCCGTAACACATTCATCTTAGGCGGCGTCTTTAGTGAAAATGTCTGAATAATAACAGTTTAACATTTATGCCGCACTTTACCTACAGTGAAGGTACGAGATAAACCACGGAATATTTTTTAATATTTTTTTAACATCACGTGAGATAAACAAAGTACCAAAACTCCAAGTAAAAACGTTTCATCAGACATTATCCAAAAACTTGTAACTACATTGTCAATTTTAAGGTGTATAAAAACAATGACTTAATATTATATTGAAATCACAAAAACTTCTAATATTTATCAACAGTAACTGCAGTGCACTTACTATCAGGTAGGCTGTAAGTTTGTTTGTTAATTTAATTTATTGTGAAAATCAAAATTTGGTAATTACAAATGAAATAATAAATAAAAACTCGTGTAAGAACATATAGCTGATCTGAAGCATCAACGCTGGGATGCTCTGGTAAGCTGCAGTCTGTTAACTTAGGATTGTTCCCGACATTACTACAGATTTGATGGAGCACAAATCGCAAAAACTACCGACACTAAGGATAATTCGTTACAAAACATTATATAATAGATTTCAAGATACTGTGACAGTCTCATTTTGCATAGATTGGACCAATAATTAATATTAAAAAGCTGAAGGTATTCCAGTTTAACTATGACACGAGGAAGTTGAACAAATCAATCTCTCCCTGACCATGAGATCTGCAATTTTCCCAAAACAAGGTGAAAACGTAAAAAAATCCGTAAAATTATTTTTAATCAAAATCATGTATTTTTTTAAATCAATATAAATATATAATATTAAGTGCATAATATAATTACATATTATTCTGTTTTGCCTGCAATGCCAGTAAAAATTTGTAAGCTACAAGAGTTTTTGAATTTTCAAACTTCAATAGTTTACAAAATACTTTTTTTGCCGTTGTAATCTTTTGTCTTTATCTCATACTTATTATTTTTAAATTACATTGTTTTTAGTCATTCTATTTAACTAGTGTTTCTTTCTTAGTTATTATTTTGGTCGCTTATAAGAGGTTATGTTAGAGATATGCACAAGTCACGTGTTCGTTAAAATGGCATCCATATCCATCACTTATCAATGGCCTTAATGACCAGATATAAATCTACGGTAATAGCGTTTTGGGGCGGCGCGGCGCGGGTTAAAAGGGGTATAATTGGGCAATTTTAAGGGTGCACAGTCACCATAAGTGGTTAAGGATCGGCTCTTCTGCATATCTAATTATATAAATATTGTTATTTTTAAAATTTTACCCATAAGAAATAAGTTGTTAAAAGTAAAATAAAATTAAGACTTTTCATAATACATAAATGTTAATACATTTATCGTAATATTATCTTATACTCGTATATTAATTAGGCTTTGCATACTTCCTGTTACTACGTTAAACTAAAAATTTATAAATATATTTATTTATATGTAATGCAGTTCACAAGTCATTATCATGAATTTGTATAAATATTTATTGAAAAGTACATTTAAATGAATGAGAAAGCTCGAAGTTGTTGACGAGTATGTTTACTTGGGACAAATAGTCCGACTAGGTAAGTCCAACTTCGACAGCGGGCAGCGTTCGGAAGATTACGACACATCTCGTCAGGCATACCTCAAAACTTCAAAACAAGATTGTACAACCATTGCGTGTTGCCAGTGATGATCTATGGATCTGAGACGTGGTCCTCCACTTCTGGCCGTATGAGGAAGCCAAGGTCGCTCAGCGAGCTATGGAGAGGGTTATGCTCGGGTTTTCTCTGCGTGATAGAGTTAAAAACAAGGATATCCGCAGTAGTACCAGAGTAACCGACATAGCCCGACGGATTAGTAAGTTGAAGTAGCAATGGGCCGGCCGTACCGATGAGGGAGAAAGGTTCTCGAGTGGCAGCCTCGTACCGGCAGGCGAAGCGTAGTGCGTCCCCCACTAGATGGAGTGACGACCTGGTAAGACATGCAGAAAGTCAGTGGATGTAGGTGGATCAGAAACGTGCTTTGTGACATACCTCGGAGGTGGCCTTTTTCAACAGTTGACTTACGGCCTATGTTCAGCAGTGGACTTGTGAAGGGCTGTAATGATGAATTATGACATTTAAATGAGAAGGAAATTTTGTATCGCATTTAAGTTAAATTTGTTCCAGGTGGCCGCTCTCATAATTATCATGTCTATTTCTATGGACATCGTGGTTTATTTTAGGCAACATCTTTAATTTCAATTTACTTAAAAACAATCTTATTTGCATTAAGTGAATTAAACTTGAGAAAGTGAAGTCCTAAAAAAGTTCTTGTTTTAGTGTATTAATTTGATTTAAAACCTTTCAGATAAAACGAAAGACGTCGGATATAAATATGACGCTTACTAATAATTTTATAGCATAATGATTGGATAACTTCCCTTTAACATCAGTAACGTCAAGAAAGAAAAGGTCATTTTAAAACTTATTAATGTTTTGATTTATTTATTAAAAAAAATATCGACAAAAAACGTTTTTGATAAATGAGCTACTTAATTCCGAGAAAGTATCCGTTTGTCATATAAGATGTTATAATTCATGACTAATGAATTATAACATTTCATTTATAATTCATTAGTCATGAATTATAACATCATTTATTAATTAATAACAAATTTGTTATGTTCAAAGCTAGCGTCAAAAGTTAATAAGCGTAGGCCCTTCCCTCATTAAAACTTTTTTGGTCAAACGATATTCCTATAAAAGAAAGTTTTCTACAAAAGTTTTTAGCGTGATGAAATACTACGCCGGATCACTTCAAATGTCAAATCAGATTCTCAATAATTTAAATTAAAACACACTTTATATTCTTGTATTATAATGTACGTAATATGATAAAAATACAATTTTAGTTATTATAACCAGCCAGGTAATTTAATAGAAAAATAAAACCGCAACTGACTATACCCCTACACTAAGCAAAGGCTCCATGCTACGGTGGCCTTAACTTGCGGCTCGAAGCGTGAAGGAATTCGAAAACAATGCTCCATCAAACTGGCGAGAGGCTGTTTTGTTGCTTTGCTGTTTAACTGTCAACTGTGCCCCTTACTGACCGACTAGTTACAGCTTCCCTTGCATTGTATCGATTTAAGATTTATGAGTTCTTTAAAAAATTTGAGCATACAAAAAATATTAGGTAATTTATAGCAAGATTTAGCTGTCTTACTTTATGCAATAAACCTTTTCTTCTGTGTCAGTCATCTTGTCGGAAGCAACAAGAAAGACTACATATAGGAGTAAGAATGTCCACTACCTCATACCGTCCATGTTAGTGGTGGTGGAGGGGTTTCAGTTACTGGCTAACTTTATTTGATGTATTAAAGCACAAAGGCCTATTCATTATAATATATTATATAACAAAATCGTAAAATTAAATGGTATAAAATAGTTTTTATTCAATATACATTATTACATAATACTTATTGGAAGTCATTTTTTTATTTAAGTACCATTTCGGAAAATACCTCTCTCCTAGGAAGAACCAGCAAGAAACCCAGCGGAACTCTTATTTAAACATATTTCACTTTACAATAATTTAGTTTTAATAGAACCAGCATGGTAGGGCGATCACCTCATTCCCAGGGTTTTTTTTTCATTTATGTATTTTTTAATAACTTTGATATTATAATAACCCTATTTGTACAATTTTTCTTTAATAAAACACTTTTAAACTTGTTTATTGACAAATTTTGTACATATTCTGGGATTTTGTTGTAAAAGCGTAATCCTACATTGCCCCATAAATGAGTTACTAATTCTGTGGAGTCTAGTAACTGGTATTACAAGCTTATGTTTTTTAAAGTATGAACATCTTTATTCTTATCAAAACTATTTATGTTTTTATGTACATACATTACATTTTCATAAATATATTGCGATGCCAAAGTTAATATGTTTATTTCTTTAAAGTAACTAAAATAAACTAATCTAGCTGTCTCAACATTGGTGAGACTTCTAATATTTCTTACAGCATATGCTGCAGAACTAAGTCTGCTTAAAACCAAAAAACATAATTAATTACTCTTCGATGTTGAACCATGATATTAAAAAAATGAAGAGAATGAAAACAATCGATTGTAATCAAAACGATATTTTTATTTTAAGGCTATTAAGAGTTTTTTACACAGCTGCGAAGAATTTTAATTGTTGGCGCCAGAACGCAACCTCCATCAATTTTGTTATTTATTACAACTTAATAATTGTTAATAGCAATTAATTGCTATGCCAGAGATGAATATTATCTGACAACAAGCTTGTTTGTATAGCAGTAAATAAATTTGTCTTCAAATGGCTGTGCCCGGCAAGCGTCGAAAAATTCTTTTTCTGTCAAAACATTCGCGTGCATGGTGTATAAATAATTTGAGAGACAACAAACAAACAAACAGATAATCTTTCTGTCAGAAACACAATGTCCACACTGGTCCACACAGTGTCCACGTCAATGAGGGCTAATAATCTTCCGCTCA
Organism: Parnassius orleans; assembly: GCA_029286625.1. Classification (NCBI taxonomy): domain Eukaryota; kingdom Metazoa; phylum Arthropoda; class Insecta; order Lepidoptera; family Papilionidae; genus Parnassius; species Parnassius orleans. The sequence continues at coordinate 6,635,212 of JAGSMP010000030.1, read as the reverse complement.
CCAGATGACGCTAGTTGACACTGAGGTTAAGTTGTTTGTCACAAAATCTCATTTATTTGAAAAGTTAGTTTTAAATAAAAGATGATCAGTTTCTAGAGTGTTATATTAATACACAAACCAATGTCTCAATGGTTTGCTCTTTAAGTTTTTTGCACATTTTTAACTCTTTTCTTAATTTTTCTACTTTTATGAATATCTGTGGTTTGGTTTATTTATTTAGTTTTAATCTAATTAATATAAAATATAACTAATAGTACAAAAAGAAACATTAACCTTTACATTTTTCGAACAAATTAACTTTCCCGCTATGAAATCTGCCAAATAAAACACCTCATTTTTAAGTGGCGCCGCCCTGGTGGGTGAAAAAGTCGTGGATGCCCTCATTCACAATCCCAAAGCTAAAGAAGTATCACCGTAATGAGAGTTGATAATCTTACGCTCACTAGATGTCACTAGCTGGGATTGAGATTATTTCATTTATCACGGAAATGGTCACAGTGTCATCCATCATTAATGAAAAGTTGCGTTTTAAATAAAAGTGTTTCGGTTTCTAGAGTATATGTCTAATATATACACAAAACAATGTCTTAGTCTCATTGAGTTATTATGTACGTAAGTACATATTACTTCAATGCTTAGTCTTGAGTTCTTTAATTTTTTACAAATTTTTTACTTTTTTTAAATTCTACTTTTAGGAATAGGTATCCGTAATTTGGTTTTGGTTTATCAATTTCTAATCTAATTTATATAAAATATAACTAATATTTCAGAAAGAAACATTAATCTCTACACTTTTCTAACACATTGACTTTCCCCGTCATGAAATCTGTGAAATATTACACCTCATTCCAAAGTGGCGCCGCCCTGGTGGCAGAAAAAGTCTTGGATACAAACAAAGTAACATTCACTTTTATACAGGGTTATTTTTCAAAGAGTAGTCAAATTTTAAACTTAAGTTCAAATATATAAATAATGATAGACCGTTATTGCAGTTTTTGAAAATACAAGTAAATATGGCTTCTACTTTTATTTGAAATTATCCCAAATTGAATGTGATTTTTTTTTTATAGAATAAGGGTGACAAACGAGCACGCAGTCCACCTGATGGTAAATGGTTGCTGTGGCCCATAGAAATCTACATCTATCTTCGTTTGCGAATTTAAATGCAGATGCGTTGTCAGCCGTGAGGACTAAGATAGAACGCCTCTTTTCCAGTAAAAAGGGTCTCCGGTTCTCTACACTCACCATACGAAACACAGCAGCATTAAGCTGCTATTTTACGCTGGTATTCTGTGAGAGCGTGGTCCATCCCCGGTCGAGCCGACCCATTTGTGCTACAACTATACTATTAATATAGCTGCAGCATGGCTCTACCACGTAAAAATTTATGGGCAAGAACGTATTTGCCTCCGATCGACCCTACAAGGTGCGTGCGCAGTAAAATCAGTTAAAATAATAGATTTAGAATATATGGTTAAAATAATGCATTACCACGCATTTTGATTTTAAAAGGTTTAAAGGACAGAATGTATGTGATTGTTTTTAGATAATAATTTTTTCTTCACCATTTGCCTATATTGCTTATTCTGAATCTTCTCTTCAAATTTGGCCGGTTATTGCAAAATAACCTTGTATAATAGTTACATTATAAAAGAGTGTATCTTTGATTTAATTACTTAACATGATAATATTTTTCACGCATTCATCATTTATTAAAGCCCTTCATAAATTCACTGCTGAACATAGACCTCGCCCAAGGAATGCCATAAAGCACGGTCCTGAGTTACCTGCATTCATCGACTTCCTACATGTCTTATCAGGTCGTCACTCCATCTAGTGGGGGCAACCCTAAACTTTGCTTACCAGTACGAGGCTGCCACTCAGAACTTTTTTTCCCCATCGGTTGGCGGTTCTTCGAGCTATATGGCCGGCATATTGAAACTTCAGCTTACTAATCCGTTGGGCACATAGCCCAGTTACTCTAGTTCTACTGTGGATGTCTTCATTTCTTAGTCTATCATGCAGAGAAACCCTAAACATAGCCCTCTCCATAGCTAGCTGAGCGACCTTGAGCTTCCTTATACGGCCAGCAGTAAAGGACCACGTCTCACATCCATAACTTTGATTACAAAGTTTTTTAAAGTTATTATAACAACGAATAAACATGTTCTTTCTTTCTTCCTAATAGCACAAATATGTAGCCATCTCTTTAAGACACATACTTGCGTCTTTTTCTCTGTTCTGCCGTCTCCCCTGAGATACGAGGTCGCAAATATGTATATGTCTGTGTATTATACACAAAGAAGAGCCCTTTGGCCGTTGGATAATATCGTTCAGAAGACCGTAACGGGACAACCTGCCAGCACTTTTCTTACATGCAAGTCCATGAAAGCCCAAACTCGCCGACGCCGATAGGTAAAACAAAAGCACTGATAAGGTTGACGAATCGCCGCTCCTAGTTGGATTCCCACAGCTATGCGCAAGTTTTCACCATCAAAGAAAGTGCCGAGAGTCCTTGATGGTAAAGCATGTATCCACCGACTAGATTCTTTAGTCAAAATAGCTAGGAGGCGGGCCTGATCTTGGTCACTATTGACATTATGTACCATAGGGATATTCTACTGTTAGTTAATTTCCAGTGAGGCATTCTCCATGACAGAGTGTTTGTTATGTCTGCTTTGTCTCCGTAGCAAAGCACAGGTCTACTTTATCATTTCTATTTTGTTACTTACATAAATCCGCCGCATAAATCACTGAAACAATGCACGAAAGCAATAAAGGCAGGCAATGCAACGGAATTTAAAGATAAATTTAGAATTTTTTCTATAGCTATTTTAAGTTTAATTTTTTTTTAAATATCCGTACAAGGCGCATACATAAATCATACAATTTACAAGACGCAGGTTCGGCCTCACATGGAATACTGTTCCCATCTCTGGGCAGGCTCCCCAGTGCCAGCTCCTTCCACTTGACCGCATTCAGCGCAGAGCGAATCGAATCGTCGACGACCGAGTTCTTTCCGATCGGCTTGACTCACTAGCACTGCGTAGAGATGTTGCATCTCTTTGCGTATTTTATCGCATGTACCACGGGAGTGCTCTGAGGAATTGTTCGCACTAATTCCAGCCGCTCAATTTCACCATCGAACATCGCGACAAAACTCGCGATACCATCCATACCATCTGGATGATTGGCGGTCCACCACTGTGCGATTTAGAAGATGTTTTCTTCCTCGCACAACTTCCTTGTGGAACCGATTACCACCAGCGATTTTCCGGACCGATACGACTTGGGACCTTCAAGAAAAGAGCCTACTCCTTTTAAAAGGCCGGCAACGCATCTGCAATTCCTGGTGTTGCAGTTGTTCATGGGCGGCGGTAGTCATAACATCAGGTGAACCGCATGCTCGTTTGCCCCTCTCCTATAAAAAAAAAAACATTTCTAGACTGGTCCTGAGGGATTTTATGTAAATTTAGGTACAGGAAGACAATATTAAAAAGTAAGAATAATATGTGATTAAAAGTTAGCTGCAATATGTTATAGCACCATCTAGTAGTGTGACTGGAAACTACTAAAAAATACTGCTTTCATGTTGTTTTTTCAGCAATGTGAGACATCAAACAGTTATAAAAATTATTTCTGTTTGTACTAGATGGCGCTTGTATAGCAGAAAAATTTATCAAAAATTTCGGTAGATGGCATTATTATTAAAAATTATACCTAAGAAGAAAAGGAATAATAATAGACAGTTTTTCCATTTTGTTTTAATATTTTAAAAGTATTTAAAACTTATTTTTCTTCAATTAAAATAAATTAACATGACTAACGCGCGCAGATTGAAGATAAGAAATTAACCGAAAAGTCAAAAATATGCCCCGGGTGAGGATCGAACTCACGACCTTAAGATTATGAGACTTACGCGCTGCCTACTGCGCTACCGAGGCCTCAAATCATTGTGAAAATTTTTCATTCATATAATATATATGACGACCAATTAAATCTACTGTTGAACTTCCTTCTTCAGTTTTTTATTTTGCGATACCAAGGAACGATATGGATGTTCGATACTCTGAGGCCGCCACTCTACTGGGAATAATTATATATTTTTTTAGTTAAATGTAAGTTTTGTTAGGTACTTTTAAAATTATTAATATATTGTTAGTTTTAAAAAAATTATGAGAATTAGTATAATAATAATATTATTTTATATATTTATATTATTACATCCACGTCACAGCATTAGCATTGTCACTTAGCAAGCAAGTTGGCTAGTAAGCAATATTATTTCACGTATTATTAGAAAACGTTGCAATGCTTACTGAAATGGTACCCCCATTTGTCGAAGGCTACACACAGAATTCTTCTATGATTTCATATTTAGTCAATTGGTCTTAGTTGGTGATAGGAATTTCTAAGCAATAGTTTAATGTCGCCTCACATTATTCGAATGAACCAAGATTTTCAATTAAGTTATCAAGAATTTTATAATTCAATAAATTTTCTTTAAATAAGCTAAACTTTTGTTCGTGGTAGAGCCACGCTGCAGCTATAATATTATGGTTGTAGCACGAATGGGTCGGCTCGACCGGGGTAGAGCACGCTCTCTAGGAGGAGAATCGGAGACCCTTTTTACTGGAAACGAGGCATTCCATCTTAGTCCTCAGGGTGACAACGCATCTGCATTTTGATTCTTAATTGAGAATACGTGTAGATAAGCCACAGCATCCACTTACCGTCAGGTGGACTGTGTGTTCGTTTGTCACCCATATTAGGCCGATTCATATCATTCTATAAAAAAATGATATCAATCGGCCATAGCTCGATGAACAAACCATCATTGTGGGAAAAATATGCGTTATATTATACAACATAGCAGCCTCGTACCGACAAGCGAAATGCAATGCGACCTGCCACTAGATAGAGTGACGGCCTAGTAAAAACATGCAGTTTGTCGATGGATGCAGGTGGCTCAGGACCGTGCTTTGTGGCATTACTTGGGAAGAAGCCTATGTTCAGCAGTGGACTAATGAAGGGTTGTAATGGTGATAAATGGTGAAATATTTTCAATTAGTTCCACGTGAGAATATCTGAACTAAGAAAATTTATTCTACCCATCGGCTCGCTACCTTCGAAAAATACTTTATAGGGAAAAAGACTCACCGATTTCGTAAGTATATTAAGTTTATACATGGTAGTAGTATAGTCGTAGCACGAATGGGTCGGTTCGACCGGGGAAGGACCACGCTCTCACAGAATACTAGCGTAAAATAGCATCGTAACGCTGCTGTGTTTCGTATGGTGAGTGTAGAGAACCGGAGACCCTTTTTACTGGAAAAGAGGCATACCAACTTAGTCCTCACGGCTGACAACACATCTGAATTTTGATTCTCAAACGAGGATAGATGTAGATGTCTTTGGGCCACAGCAACCACTTACTATCAGGTGGTCTGTGTGCTCGTTTGTTAATCTTATACTTATACTATATTTAAAAAAAATATGTGTAATGATTTCTCTCTTCAATGAATTTCACAACGGCGAGAATACCCGAAGCTATCATTTCGTCGAAAGGTATCATTGTTTTTGCATAAATTTTGGCTTTGATTAGGGTTAGTACATAGAATCCGCGACTTGGTTAAGTGTTACATGTCTATGTGTTTTTTTTACCTATTTATAACGACGACCAGCAGCGCAACAGTAGTTACAGACTCGAGCATTTCATTCCCAGCGTTCCCACGATTATCTTTTTTTCTTTGAAATTGTTTGTGTTTGTGTACTTGGGCAGCAGCTTACCTGACTACTCGTTTGCCTTCTTGAACTTTTTATTTTTACGTTTTCAATGATCCGAAAAAGTCATTGCACTTTACCATCTTCAGCTGCATTACCACTTACATCAGGTTGAATAGTAATCAAGCACTGGCTTAGAACAGTTCAAAAAATACTACTGATATACAATATGAACTGTTGAGATACTTATATGCTACCTAATGATGACTGTCATTTGTTTCCAGAGAAAAATGTGCAATAAAAGGAAATCCAAAAATACACATAAATATTCTATTCAAGTTATAAAATTCTAACGATCATTAAACGATATTTTGACAACTTAGAGCCTTTAAGTCTTAAAGCGCCTGTGAAACTTTTCGAGCAAACTTTTCCAAATCGACGTCTAAAATGTCATTACGTAGGCATAAATCCTCCCCGGAGTGATAAATTTTACCGCGTTTTTGGGCTTGTTTTAACCCTTCCATAGCTTTGAATATTTAAAAAGTCGTTGGCAACATTTTAATTGGGCAACCCTGCAAGGATTAAATTATCAAGACACCTAGTTAAAGCACCTTTACAAAGTTAATGAATTCGGCATGAATTAACCGCGACTTTGTCTTGAATAATCGGCCAGGGAGTTGAACACTGTTGGCTTCTACGCTTTGATGGCTTTGTTTCTTAAAATTATTGGTTACATATGGGTTTATTTTGTAGTAACTAAGTTTAAAAAAATCTGACGTTATTCGCAAACTGGCCAGAGAGAGGCTTTTTTATAGAATAAGGGTGAAAAACGAGCACACAGTCCACCTGATGTAAGTTATCGATTAAGAATCAAAATGCCGATGCGTTGCTACCCTGAGGACTAAGATGGAATTCCTCGTTTCCAGTAAAAAAGTGTTTCCGGTTCTCTACACTCACCATACGAGGCCGACCCATTCGTGTAAGTACAAGATCTTTCTCAATTCAAAAGAGACCTACCGGAATATGTTAATTCTCGGAAGCTGAATCTTTTTCCAAACGTGTCATAAATTGCGGCTTTTCTTTACAGACTTAATCTAGCACAAGATTTCACTATAATTTATATGTTACTAAGTTTACTAAACCCATGGAAAGTGATGTGATGTACTTACTAGTTTATTTCGCGAGGTGGTGTTGTAAGAGAAACAACTACACTATTTTTGTCACATCGGTGGTGTAAATGGCAATTATGAGAAATGCCTGAAAAATCTCATAGCTGACAGACGATTATTGTATTACCATCTGATGGAAAACAGATGTGACATGTCAAGTGCGTGAGATTTGCTTGTTAATGCGACAATCCACCTTCCAAAACTGAAGATTTTGGAAAACAATAATTGGAGAGGCTGTCCCGCGGACTGATACCGGCTGTTGAAGTTGAAAAAGTAGTCTTTTGTTACAGAATCTTATAAAAATCTGTCTTTTCTTGTCTTTTACTGTTATTACAAGCTAGAATGATATTACACCTAGGTATCTATATCTTATATTATATTTATAAAACTCTGTCTATAACTCTCATCGACCTATGGTTTTAAATATTTTTTTTGTAAATGACTCGGGTGTGATTAGATAAGTAGAGCTTAGTCTTAAAAACTAGATCAAAATTATAGTTATAATGTGAGTTTTTCGTTCATTAAATAAAAATAATGAACGATATAGTAGTTTTTCCATAATATACCAATTTAACCTTTTCCTATTATAAATACAAGCATTTAAAAGCTTCACGACACTTTATTCTCTTCCTATATAGGTACTACCAAAGCGACAGTAAAATGTTTACTCTTGCCGAAGAAGGGGACACACCCCCTTCACTTTTTTAAGGACTTTTTGTGTTTTAATTTTTTAAGGCAAACCTCGAGAGACCGATCCAAGATTTGAAACACGGCGAAGTTTAAGACTTTGTTAAAAGGACACTTACAATGGGTTACGCTTAACAAAAAGCTTGAGAGTTTACATAATTTTATAGTCTCCCTACAGAATAAAAAAAATATAAGTACAACATAATCTAAAAAATGAAACTAAGTAAAGGAAAACGCGTAGCTTAATATAATAAAGCTATTGACATAATTTATAACGTTGAATAACAATTTTTCTTATTTGAATCAAAAATATTTGCTTAAAGTACGTAGTACTATTATTTATTCTGTGCTTAAAGTTAGGTTATATTGCTGACTTGCATCAGGATGATATTTTTCATTGATCACTCATTTGTTACAGCCCGTCAAAAGTTCAATTCTGACCGTAGGTCTCCTCCATTTATTGCCTTATAGGGGGGATATTTGTCATAGCCACCCTTGGCAGGTAGGTTGGCAACCGCAGTTTTTATTAGGGCAAGAAGAAGCTGCGGCTTCTCTCCTCTTTCAGTTTCCCTCTGTCACATCTGGCAACACTAACGGGATGATTTCGGGTAGTGGATACTTTTACGCCACCACTATAGGACATGTTACGTATTTTGCATTGTTTAATTAAATTTTTAGTGGTGGTATAATCACCTCGCTTATCCCAGACATATAATACACAGACCGGCGATGAATAGCATCGTCAAAGGTGATGGTGATGGGATGAGGATCGCCACTACGATCATCAATCCGCCTGTCAAGAGGACAAAATTTTTTCTACGACGATTAGTCCCACGTCAAGCAGTTGACATATTTATGATGATGAAGAAATGATAAGTAATTTTCTTTTAAAATCCATTTTATTATCAAATTTCTTTAAGCATATAACAGATCTTACAAAATGTGCTTTTTACCCTCAGATCTCCTACTGCCTACCAGCGACATATTTCGTCGTGAGTATTAAAATTTATTGCCAGCGAGAGAGTTTACGCGAAAACCGGGTGATAAAATAAAATGACAGTTGTTTAGTATAGACCCGGGAATATTGTTGTGACTATGTAGAAATTGAAAGGTATGGGGCACATGAGACACGTTTTATTTATGTCAGGAAATGGTTTTTGGATTGTCGCGAGTAATAAGGTATGGTTGGATGTAGGTTGTCATTGAATCTAGGTATGTACTCAAACGTATATTATGGAGCTCTGCTGAAAGCTGTTTGCCTAAAATTTGAAGTTAAGAAAATGGTTGATAATATTACCACGTGGTGGCGTCGTAAAAGATTCCTTCACTCTATTTCGTTCCGTGGGTTGTATGAGGCTACTATGGAATAATGATCCTTTTAGCTTCCGATAGATGGCGGTACATATTGATAACGCTAGACGTAACCTATCCAGACCAGCCACGGGGAGCAGTATGTAAGCCCTAATTCTTCTTAATTTAAAATTAATCTTATCATTTAAGCCTATTAAATGTTCACTGCTAAACATAGGCCTATTGCTATTTGCTATAGTTGCCAAGCTTGATAAGCAAGTTGTCAGCTGTAATCAGGAAGATACTGCTGCCTATCTAGTGGTTCAATTTTCCTCTGTCGCCTCTTATGGCACCCACGGGATGATAGTTGATATTCGCACACCGCTACTATGCGGTTAAAATTAATCTTATATTTCATAACTAATTAAAATATCTGATATGAATATTATTTTTCATGTATAATATTTTTTTAACACAAGTTTACTTTAAATGCAGGCTGCATGATTGTATATATATTTAAAAAAAAAAAACTATCACCCGTAACTATGCACTGTAACAAAACCTTTGTAGTTAAATATTAATGTGCACTTTTGATTAACTTTATTAACACAAGCAATCATTTATAAAATACAAGGAACGCAACGCCAATATATTTCCAAATAAAATACACATAACTCGTTTCTATGTGAATAAACAATACATAAGTGCAGATTTTACTGGCGAGCACCACATAAAGGGGTTGGCAGCACCGGTTTTATGTTGGCGGGATTAGCTGGACCGACGGCGGTTCGCACTATAAACTCGGACCGGATTACTTTTATATCTCGTAACAAATAATAGCACATAAAACTTGTGCGAAAAACACTAGTTACGGACGCCGTAGAGATGAACGGGGCGTAGATAGATACAGACAGCCGGAAACGAACTGCATTTTTTTTTTGAGTTAGTAACGTTATAAGTGTTACAGAATATTTCGAATATTTTACAATTTATTCGTCTTAACTATTTTATTATAAAATTAGGTAAAAGAAATATGTAAAATACATTTACTGAAAGTTGTAACTGATGACGCTATTACCTTATCTTTATGGTAGTCCATAGATTAGTATTTTCTTTAGAGGATAACTAATAATATTGATGGATTTAATTAACACATATTTAAACTAAATACCCATGACTTCAACCACAATAATTATGAACCCAATCAATAAAACTTTTAACAGATGTTGCTGTTCTCCTAGCATAGTGTTGATCTTTTTTCTAAAGTTCATTTTAAGAATAGGTCCCTTTAGTTATAGATAATACACATATAATCACTGAGAATTAATAACAATTTTCTGTTCCAAAAACGTTACCGTGATGTCGTCAACTACAATTTAAAATCGTAACGAATCCCACTAATATTACAAAAGCCAAAGTTTGGGTGTTTTTATATTTGCCACTCATCGAAACTTGGAAAATATGATATTTAATTTAAAATATAAATTTAAAATATGTTTTTAGCATATTTGTAGCTTCATCGGGCGTTTAATGGCTAATCAATAACAATCATTTTGTTAAAACTAATATTTTACATTTATATAATTTAAAAACATAAAGATATTATTTCTTATTGTATTATATTTTGTACACCGTACTGCCGTAATTCCTAATTCGAGGTGCGCAACAGGGATGAGGCAACTCTTGTAAAAATGTCAAGAATAGATTTATAGGTAATCTACAGGGTAAGAAATACATGATACGAATATATTTATTGTTATTTTATCGTGGTCTCTTTTTTGTTATTGTGACTGAAATATTATTTTCTCTCTTTGTCTTCTCTCCTGGTACGTATCCAATACCCATTGCCAACCTTTCTATTTTTTTTATTAATTTTTCTTTTAACGACATATTTCTTGGAATTTGATATATAATATATAACATTTAGTTCTACTTTATTAAATTAACGTCAAAAATTTGTCTAACTTATCTGTATTATAACTAGCATATTAGTAGTGTTGAATTACTCGTACGCTGCTGTCGAATATTTTTATTATTTCAGGATCTCTACATAGGTTGCAATTGTGGATCATGATTGAAAATCCAAGTGGACGGAGTCTTACTAAATATGTATATTTACTAAAATTATATGAATTAAATTTTACTAAGTATGTAATATAAACCATGATAATATAAAAATAATGAATAAAATTGTGAATCTAATCAACCACGCAAAAAAAAACTACCAGAAATAACAAAAAACAAACAAGTGTCCCCACATCCATCTCGCATTTTCCCAACGATGTTACAAAGACTTTACGCCTCATTCAACATTTAAGAATTAATCGTGGTCTACGGCGTAGCAGCACTGCCGAATAAAAACAGCTATATCGTTCATCGTAAAAACTTTGTCCGCCATAAACTATGAAAATTAAATCAAGAGCAGATTGACTGCACGGTGTTAAGCTACGGTATAAGTGTATAGCGACGCATATAGGTAATTGCTAGCTACTTTTACATTTATTTGCAAAATATTCGTTGCTTGCAGCTTATATTATAATATGAAATAAGGAATAAGTAAATTATTGGAATAAGTAAGTGGTTGTGAGCAAAAGACATTCCTTTAGGAAGTTAGTACCTAGTTAATGTGCATTATATTATTACCTAAAACAAACTCAATAAAAATTAAATAATCTTAAAGGATATTACCGTTACAGTCTATTAAAGTTCACTGCTGAACATAGGCCTTCCTCATACGGGGGATATTTGCCATAGTTGCCACGCTTGGCAATTGGGTTGGCAATCGCAGTTTTTTTATTTTTAAACGTTGTTAGGAAGATGCTGCTGCCCATCTCCTGATTTGTTTCCATCTGTCGCCTCTTACGACACCCACGATATTCTTACACCGCCACTACACATTACCTATTTTTTTGGAGTTTATGGCCTGGTATCTAGCTTTAGGCCAAGTCTTAGGTATTTTATTCGGTTTATTATAATTTTCTTCATAGTACACTGCTTCACAATATGTTGATGCGTCACATTGTGCAGTCCTTGGGAGATTTTGACGGCAACTTGAGTCAGCAGACAGCTGACAGTTGGCGATGGTATCTCAAGGCGCCTAAGCAGATAGACATCTTATCTTGAGAATCACGTCACCATCAGAGCACTTGTATCACCGTTTCCACTAATAGTTCACATGCGCAGACACTTAATACACAAAATCGCACCACTTTACATATCAAATCCACTTCAAACCATTATTCAAACAATAATACAGGAGCAGCAAACCGCCGCCGATCAAGTTCCCGCCAAAACTCCACACATTACCTATAAAGTATATTACCATAGATTAAATCAAACACATATTAATTTTTTCACAAATGTTTTTATTTCTTGTGTTCTTTTAAAATATAAAAATAAATTGTATTGCTGCTACTTTTGCACATATATTTGAGAAGTCCAGATTATCATCCTTCAAAACAAGGGTACTGGCAGTGGCGGGTGTCATCTGAAATATAATATATTGCTTTAGCCGGACCCAGGCTCATCCCTAAGGAGTCCCTGTTAATTACCAAGTACAAGTCTCTCGCGTTAGGGGACGACCTTCAATGTTTTGTTTATCTTAATATAAATATTTTAATTTACGGAATATTTCAGTTTATTGAACGTATTATATGAGAACAAAAAAAACATCTGTAGCACGTAGGTAAAATATAATACTAAAAAAAAACCGATGAAATTTTATATCTTCTTTACGTTAAAACAAAGCAAATATTTTTCTTAACCCGTTAAAGTTCACTGTTGGACATGGGCCTTTACGGTTGTAGGGAGGTCGTCAGGCTTGGCAAGCGACTTGACGATTACTGTACCTTTGACGCTGTTTCCCATCGGCAATGTGGTAATACGAGTATCAATGCGTAAGAAGAAAGAAAGAAAGAAATATATTTATTTAACCAAAAAGCCATTACATATTTTTTTTTATAGAAGTGGGGCAAACGAGCATGCGGCTCACCTGATGGTAAGTGACTACCGCCGCCCATGAACAACCGCAACACCAGGGGAATTGCAGGTGCGTTGCCGGCCTTTATAAAGGAGTAAGCTCTTTCTTGAAGGTCCCTAAGTCGTATCGGTCCGGAAAAATCTCCAGTGGTAAACAATTCCACAGAGAAGTTGTACGAGGAAGAAAACTCCTAGTAAAACGCAAAGTGGTGGAACGCCAAGCATCCAGATGATGAGGATAGTATCGTGAATTTTTACGCGATGTGCGTTCGTGAAATTTCACGGCTGGAATTAATCCGAACAATTCCTCAGAGCACTCCCGTGGTAGATTCGATAGAAAATGCAAGGATGCAACATCCCTACGCAGCGCCAGCGAATCGAGCCGATCAGAAAGAACTCGGTCGTCGACGATTCGAACCGCTCTGCGCTGGATGCGGTCAAGTGGAAGAAGCTGGCGCTGGGGTGCCCTGGCCCAGAGGTGAGAACAGTATTCCATGTGAGGCCGAATTTGCGCTGTAAAGTTGCAAGCGATGTGCCGGCATGAAATACTGTCTCGCTCTGCTGAGCACGTCAAGGTTTTAGAGGCCAATTTGGCCTTCCTTCCATGTGACCATGAAACTGCACGCTATTAGATATGTCGACGCCGAGGATTCCGGCAAGGAGTGCCTTGAAACTGAGGAGATACGACAAAGGGTTCTTTTAGCGGTAAACGCGCAAACTTGTGTCTTCTGGGATTGAACTGGACTAAATTTAGTCGCCCCAATCCGAGACTTTGTTCAGCAAAGACTCGACTTCAGACACAAGTTTGTCCCGGTACTGGCGACGTTTTCCGAGAAATATTGGCACGGCCGGTAGCATATAAGGCATCAACAGTGCTGTCGTCTGCATAGCAATGAATGTTACCAGTTTGCAATATATCATTGTTATGCAGGAGAAACAGCGTTGGTGATAGCACGCAGCCTTGTGGAACACCAGCGTTGATAGGCTTGTAATCAGAGCATGCACCGTCAACTACGATCTTGATGCTCCGATCAGCAAGGAAACTGGTGATCCATTTGCACAATTTCTCGGGAAGCCCATAGGAAGGAGCTTCGAAAGAAGCGCTTTGTGCCAGACCCGATCGAAGGCCTTCGCTATGTCTAAACTAACGGCCAATATATGAGTCAGGTAGACCAGAAGATCACCAGCTGATCGATCCCGACGTAAACCGCTGCGATTAATCAGCTGGTGATCCTCAAGGTACCTCATGAGCTGGCAGTTTATAATGGATTCCATTATTTTGGAGAACAAGAAAGTGATGGCGATAGGCCTGTAGTTAGACGGGTCTGAGCGGTCGCCTTTTTTTGGGATCGGGTGGACCAAAGCTGTCTTCCATGAATTCGGGACTACGCCTTGGGAGTAGGAGTACCGAAAAGACGCGTTAAAACCGGTGCCAACTCCGGAGCACACGTCTTGAGCACAATGGGAGGGACTCCGTCAGTCCCACTCGACTTGCTGACGTCCAGGGTAAGGAGTGCTTTGCGGTTTGAACAGTTTGACTGCCTCGTTGGTGGACGTAAGCACGACCGCTCAACATGCGGTTCCGGGTTTTGGACTAACTACGTTCGCTGAGAGATACACGATAGAGAGTTCACAAATAAGTACTTATTTTCAATTTTCCACCTTGATGATCTTTCCGAACCGACTCCCATATTTTTTCAACAATTGCTTGCAAGAAGTTGTGATTGTGTCCCCGCAGAGATCCAAATTTAATTATTATTTTCTTTTTTATTTTCTAACTTCGCCTTTTCAAAGATGTTGTTCTACGACATTTGAACTGAGAACTCTGCCACGGGGGATATTTCACGTCGTTCTGGGTCGAAAATTTAATTTAAATCCCCTCACATTTTTACCGCCCTCCAAATTATTCTCTACAATAAGAAACTCACTTTGTAGCAATGTGTTATTAAATAATGAGATTTCGAAATGTGTCTAATTCCTTACTTAAAATAAACGCTCAAAATTACAAAACAAAAGATTACGAATCAATAATTTTCCGAGTAAGGATGAACACTAAAACTTTGTTGTTTAAAAAGACACATGCTTACGATGGCGTTTTAAGACTTAACAATTCAAGAATATGCAGATTCCGTTTCATTAACATATATCCTTCATGTTTTATTGTGATGATTGCGTGCTCAATGATCGCAGGTTTTGGGTGTGAAAAATCCCAAGTTGTTGGTTTCAGGTTTCTAGGTGTTCTTTTACTGTTTGATACTGTATACAACTTATTTTTGCACAACCGCATGAGCGTTACGTTGCGCACTGTTTACAAATTTTTGTATCAAATTTGGTATTACCTGTAAAATATATGAGATGGCGAAAAAACATATCAATATACATTTCTAATTAATATTTTATTTTAAAGGAATATTTTTTGCTGCGTTGAGCCATTACTAACAGCCTCACGCCACAGTCAGATTATTAGAATAGTTTTGCCTACTTATAAAGTTACTGGGTGACTCGGCAAGTTCTTCTGTTCGATTTTAATTCGCGTTCACTTTGAAGAATTTTTACTGTGTAAATGTGAAATTTATTATTATTAATCACCACCGATAATATTCAGAAGTCGTCATGGTAGCAATTTTAAAGGAGGAATTTTCAATTTTGCACAGTAAAATATTCATATCTATATACCCTACTTATGCTCGTGACAAGAATAAAACGTCGATGAAGAAAGATTTTTAAAGATAGATGTGTACTAGAAAACGTAGAATAAGGCGATCCCCACTAGTTTTAGTTACGGCTTCATAAAATACACAAAATATGAGATAGCTTATCATCGTGGTAATTAAGAGTGACTTTCAATAAGTATTATTTATAATCGATATTGAATAAAAAAGTTTCTGTTTCTGTTTCTGTTTCTATCATCACCAACTCGTAAATAGGCTCTGCCACTTAGACAAGATTTGCTGTATAAACCATGCTTACATAGGGGGATTATCAATCGTGACACTATATGTTTGTCTCCAGAGAATATCAGCTTCGTGTCCGTCCCTCCTCTTACCTCTTTCTGACGCCAAATAGCAGTGATTGCATTGCTGTGTTCCGGTCTGAAGGGTATATAGAGAGCCAGTATAACTACAGACTGTGAGGCATTCCATCTTAGTCCTTAGGGGAGATAACGCATCTTAAGCCTTGTTTGTATGAAGTAGGCTGCAGGTGTCCATGGATTGCAGTAGCTACTTACCGTGTGGACTGTGAGTTCTTTTGTCACTTCCGCTTTATAAAAAAAGTCTATCTACGCGTTTCTCAATGGGTGATTATACGCCTGCAGTTTCTACAGTATTACAGAGGTTTATGGAAGATGCTGATCGCTTATTATCATTTGTCAAACCCTTCTATAAAAAGCAAACCAAAGTCACCACATAAAATCTTCTATCGTAAACCAGGTCAAGTAGCAACTATCGCAATTCTCTGTTCTTTTACTTTTAGGTGGTAGGACCCTTTTTGCCTAAGAGGCCGCCTGGACAGGTAACACCCTCTTACCTATATCTGCCGCCAAGCAGCACTGCTGGGTTCCAGTCTGAAGGGTATAGAGAAACAATATAATTACAGATTGTGAGATATTCCTCAGATGTGACAACGCATCTGTAGCCTTATTTGTTTAATAGTTGGTTACAGGTGAGAGTGGGCTGCATTAGCCACTCACAACCGTGGGACTTGCGGCCAGAACCAGAGCAAATATAGTCACTTATCCTTAGGTGGACTGTAATTTTGTTTTTCAGTTAAATTTTATAAAAAACAATATATATACCTTCATACCAAGTGTAGTAGCGTTTATGAAAATCCTATATAGAAGTAAGGATGACAATAACGTGCACACTGTTCACCAGATGGCAAGTAGATGCTGAGGCCCATAGACACCTAAATCTATTCTAGATTTATGCTAAAAATGCAGATATTTTGTCACCTCTTAGTATTAAGATGGTATTAACATAATACGTTGCAGCGTGGCTTAGAAAATGACGATCCTATAAAATATTTAAAAAATAATTTTGTCCTTGAAATAATTTATACTATCAATGTTTTTTTTTATTACAGCCATTTACAAGTCCACTGCTCAACATAGGCTTCGCCCAAGGAATGCACGAAGCACGGTCCTAAGCCACCGACACCCATCAACTTTTTGCATCTCTTACCAGGCATATATGTATATAATATAATGTAATCTTTATTTAAAAAAACCATAAAGTTACAAATAAGTTGTTGCACTGATTCCTAATTAAATCCGGAAAATGAGGAATAATCCTTACTAAATTAAACAGGAATCCTTATTAATATAATAAGGATTATTCCTGTATCAAAGAATACCATAATATGTGTCATAGTTAGCCATTATTCTAAAAAAATCTTCAGAATTTGCGCAATTTTTATGCAAAATATTACTGTCAAACTGTAACAATGTCCCGTAGCTAAAGTTGAATTCCGTGCTTACGGAGCCATAACCGAAAAAGGTAAGGAGCAGAGGCCACAAGGGGACAGCTTCGAGGCACTTGTCAAAGCTCGTAATATTTTATTAGATAACCAAATAAACCTTGAGCATGTTTCAAATTTCCTTTAAGACTGTTCTCCTTACTTAGTTTTTACGAGTATCCAACTTGGTCTGCAATAAAAACGGATTTTAAAAGTAAAACTCATTCACTGAAATAATATTTACAAAAAAAAAACATTGTTGCACCTTTTTCTGAAAGTCACAAAGAAAAAGGTGTTAAACATTAATTTGCTTACATCTGCGCGACAAAATAAAATGATGTGTCTTAACTAGTTTGAAGAGCACCTCCCGCCCTCCCTCAACTATGTACACCATCCTCTTCATCACTAAGACCAGCACTGTTTTCTACGTTGTAGAGCCACGCTGCAGCTATAATATGGTTGTAGCACGAAAGGACCACGCTCTCACAGAATACCAGCGTAAAATAGTAGCTTAATGCTGCTGTGTTTTGTATGGTGAGTGTAGAGAACCGGAGACCATTTTTACTGGAAACGAGGCATTCCATCTTAGTCCTCAGGGGTGACAACGCATCTGCATTTTGATTCTTAATTGACGATAAATGTAGATGTCTATGGGCCATAGCATACACTTACCATCAGGTGGACTGTGTGCTCGATTTTCACTATATTCTATATTTAAAAAAAAACCAATACACTAGGAAAGACACACCACCGTCGATAATACGACACGTGTTTCGCCTCTACACGAGGCATTCTCAGATGAAGTAGACTCTGCAGTGACTAACCCCAGAGACGAGAGAGACTTAGATATGAGCTAAAACAGTTCCTACTAACATTTACTAATGGTATTTACTAGCACGATAAAACAATCGATAAGAAATACAAAATTCATTGTGAAGATTTCACTAAATATAGGACGTTAAATATGAATTGTTTTATAAGACCATCATAACTTTGTACAGAAATCTGGCCCATAAAGATGGTACTACACTCTGCCATAAAGTAATATATTACATTATTCGCATACGCACCTATTAATATTCATAATACAATTTAACGTTGCGAGGTTAATTTCACCTAAATATGTAAATTATCATGAGCCGACCACCGTTAATTCAGAGATGTCAGTTTGTAAATATTTCCATCGTTTTCTCTCCTGTAGCAATGTACTCGGAGAGGAAAGAGAAGGGTAGAACATGTGTATTATGAATAAGGTGGCAGGGAAAATTTTAACGGCGCCTATGAGGGTTGTGAACGCTGAAATAACTTTCAAATATTGTCGCTAGGTGGACGGAAAGTTTAGCTCCTAAGGGAGGTTGTTTGCCGGGTCGTCCGCGTCTCTCCGTGTTTATAAATGAAACGCATATCATTTTAAAATGTAGTTATAATATACTACAGTAAATAGATACATTCACAGTGTTCCAAAACTTCGTCGTACTCCGTTTTAAAAAAACAGGCTTAAGTGAAGAGTGTTCGGCGGGGCGTGTAGCGTGTAGGGTAGCGGCGTGTTTAGCATACATTGTGGAGCTGCCTCTCAGGATACCTGTAATACTAGAGCGTGTGATTTTTGCACGCCGATCGTTGCGCGCTACCAAACTGTTGGTCTCTCTCCAGAGTTAACGACGGTTACCTCCAGATTAAAACTATGACATTGGGCCGTCAAATACCTCAGTCCCCCCCGTGACCATGAGTGCTGTAAAGTACTCGAAACGTCGGGAATATAAAATAAGTTAATATACGCGATAAAATCCGTAAAACTAGTTTTATTTAAATGTGTAGTGTTCGTGTAAATATAAGAAATCATTAAGAAAGACACATTTTTATTTAACACTAGCGATCCGCCCAGGCTTCGCCCGGGTGATTTCTGGATCTAGATAACAGCGCAGAATCTAAACCATCTAGGGACCCATTTAAACATACACAAAAAATTTCATCACAATCGGTCAAGCCGTTTTTTAGTTTTAGCGAGACTAAAGACAGCAATTGCTTTTTATACATTGAGATTAGCGATCCGCCGCGGCTTCGCACGGATGATTTCGGGATGTCGACAATAACGCCACCTACCGGGTCTAATTGTGAGTCTAAACCATTTTCTAATCAACTTAATCACGTACACAAAATTTCATCAAAATCGGTCCAGCCGTTAGGGAGGAGTTCATAAGTTCTGTCAAAACTTTTTATAAAATTAATGATACACTTTTTGATAATTATATAGAAGTTATATATGAAATGAAAGGTAATTTAATTTAGAATACAATTTTATTTACATTATTCAAAATGCCCTCCCCTATTTTGAATACATGCCTTTAATCGACGCGGCCAATCATCAATCGTAGCACGCACCACACTCATATCTATTTCTGCCGCTGCTTTAGCCAAAGATGCTCGGAGAGATTCCAAATTCTGATGAGGTTTAGCGCAGACTTTCTCCTCTAAATGTTGCCATATCTTATAATCCAGTGGGCTTAAATCTGGACTAGAAGAGGGCCAGTCCGATGCGTGCTTCGTGCCCTATGAGCTGGTGCAAAGTCCTGTTGGAATATCCAATTTCTGTTTTTGAACATTGTTTGAGAAAAAGGTTCCACTATGTTTGTTAGAACGGTATTCTGGTACGCCTCGGCACTGGTTTTTACACCTTTTTCACAGAAAAACACCTCAGTTAAGCCTGAATATGAGACTCCAAGTCAAACCATGAGTAACAAAGGATAATGTGCTCGTTGAACCCTCGGAATACGCGTGCTGACTTCTTCACTGCTGTGGGCATACACCTTATCATTTTGTTTATTATAACTTTCTTCGATGTTAAAAATTTTTTCATCCGAATACAAAATTTCGCAGTATTTATTTCCCGCGTACCGTCGTAAAAAAGCGCGGGATCTATCCAGCCTAATTTTTTTCAAACGCTCGTTCAAAAAATGTCCAGTCTTATTACGATAAGCTCGTAGTCCTAGGTCTTCATTGATCACTGTTTTGACCGTGGTTCTGCTTAGGCCCATCTGAAGAGCTAAGATTTTTTGTTTACGAACCGGATTTCGTTGGATTTGCGCCTTCACTGCTTTGATGATCGCGGGTGTCCTAACTGTACGAGGTCGGCCGGTCCTCTTACGATCTTCGAAGCTTGAATCTTGAGTGAATCGTTTGATAGTGCGATAAACAAATCGTAGGGTTATTTTCAATTTTTGTAGAATATTGAAAATCTCTTTTGGCGCGTAACCATAGCGGTGCAACGCGATAATCTCTATCTTCTTTCTTCGACCACTCCATATTTGAAAATGAATGAAAATGAATGTATTTTTTATTTTCGGCAAGCGCAAACGTTATATTTTTTAAAATTGGTGAAGTTCATCTAGCCAGTATTCAAAAATTTTAAATAATAAGGTTTTGACCGAACTTATGACCCGACTAAGTATAATATATAATATGCATGTATTATACATATAAACTAACCACTACTAACTTTCTCTTGAATCATTCTGTCTATTGATCAAAACCGCATCTAAATCCGAAGCGTAGTTTTAAAGATCTAACCGTACGACGGCGGGAAGCGACTTTGTTTTATACTATGTAAGAGATTATGAGAAAAGCTATAAATGTCTTTCTTAGATTTAATTTCTGATGAAAATAACAAATGCGGCTTTAAAAAGTTGTGATATTGTACTGTCGAATGGCATGGCAGAGAAACAAAATAATTTTAAGAAGTGACGTGCATCCAACATATCATAAAGTAAATTAAGATAGTTTACATATGTTCCGCAGCTGAGAACAGATCTCATCTCATTTTTAAGAGTTTGGGAGTAATGTAGGAACGCTGCCCCAATGATGTTGGCGGACCGCACATCCTTGATTTTTTTTTAATTTCTCAGGCATGCAGGCTTACCTATGATATTATCTTCCTCCGTCGAGCACATATTAAATTAATACCAAATTGTGTATAAGAATTTTAGTGATGCCGCTAAAAATCAAATTTACTATCTACGAATTTTAACGTTGGCGACTAGCCCCTACATGCTACCACAGCAGTATCTTGTTAAAGTTTTTGTATATCACGAAACCACAACACACCATCGAAAATGAAAAAAGAAATTATTTATATTATACTTTAAATTTGAAAATGCAAACGAAATAATCTCTTATTTAATAGAAATAGAGACAATTTCGACGTTTAACATTTTCGGTGTGTTATTTTCATATAGTTCTAAAATTAGGTGTTTGTTAAAAATTAAAAAAAAATCTTTAGTTCGTGACTATTTCATTAATAATTTCTTTATATTAATACATTTTTAAAATGTATGGAGCAATAATAAGGCTTTGTTTTAATTTCTCGATAGAGTTCATATTTCTCTATTAGAAGGAAATAAATCAGTGCTCTAAACAAAATTAATTTAAAAATTGTTCAATCCCATCTAAACGAAGTTAATCCAGTAAATTGCGAATCGTAAGGCCATAAAACGTAATTAAAATCCCGAAACAAAAAAAAAACGGAGCGGAAAAAGAGGCGCGAGGTATCCGCGTCATCAATCTGAGGAATTATTTCATTTGTGTATTAAAATTCTCGTTTTGTCGGTCCGTGAATTATTTCTCGACGCGTTAATTACTCGTGCCCTATGGACTGTACCCTCGCGATTTAGACAATTTCAAAGAAATGTTTTGGTAGGTACGACAAAAATAAATGTAAAATTTTCTTTATTTAAACGATAAAATCGCAAAATTTTCATTAAATTAATCTTTTCTAGATGGTAAAAGTATGTATGAATAGGTAAAATTAATTATTGTAAATTAATTTCTTGATCATTATCGGTATTTAACTGATAAAGATCGCATTAAAAATTGTATGAATATATTCAGCTAATATTTGAATCAGAACCACACATTTAAAAGTAAATAATAGATATGCTTTGCCTCTCTTTTCTCATCTATTCCTTCTACGTATCCTAACCACCGTAGCATTCCATTCTTAACAGTAATTTATTAATAACTTCTTTATAAAATGTCTACAAAAATTTAAATCAATTAACGGAATCTAATAACCCTCTCTGGACCATCACTATTATAAAATAATAATAGACCTAAATGTGCTTAAATTCCCGGCTTAACCGTAAATGTCTATTACAATCAGCGTGGTGATATAGGTCTAGACTCCCCCGGTTTAGGGTTAGGAGTCTAAAATTTGGCTACCGCTTATGCAGTGATTGTTACGTGAAATATTTATTACGTGGGGTAAGGTATTTTGAAATAATGCATGATTTGTTGAAATGGTGAGACTACATTTAATAAAAAGTATTATGATTTATTTATTGCAGTAAAACTTTTGTATTTTTTATGGAAAACAACAAAGGTTTTATTAGGTTAAGGTTTACCTAATGTTAATATTTTCTTATATATCTATTTATAGGCATAGTAAAGTAAAACATACCTTTATTTAAATCTGGTGGTAATTTGGACCGCGCTAATTTTGGACCTATTTCTGTACTACCAACTTTCAGTAAAATTAAAAAAATTATAATTTTGGATTATTTGTATTTTTTTTAATACAAATAAATTACTCCATAAAAATCAATTTGGTTTTACAAGGAGTCGTTCGATGACTGCCGCCGGTTGAGCTTATGAAATATATTTTTTATGCCTGGGAGAATTCACAACATGCCTTAGGTATTTTTTGTGATCTTTCCAAGGCTTTCAATTGTGTTCATCATGAGATATTAATCAGGAAACTACAACATTAGACTTATTGTTTCATATTTGTATCAGAACTCAAGAAGTTGTTATCAATGGTAAAGGTTCCTCCGGATCAGTCGTATTAATGGGCGTTTCTCAGGGTTCAATTCTTGGCCCATTTCTGTTTTTATCTATATGTCGAAGCGTCTATAAAACACCGGTGGGATCGAGGTGGAATTTAAGGTATATCGAGAAACCCCCACTTGTTTGTGCAGTATAAAGTTCACTGTAGGCGCCATGCGCAAGAAATTCCGCTTAAGCCATTCTACGAGTGTAGTCATTCTACTAGTGCTAAGATAGTGCTGTGGTTCTGTTCGTTGTTGTAATTCTTCTAGTGCAGGCCAGGAGGATTGGTGTTGCTGAGAGGCTGCCCTGTGTTACACTGAGATAAGTAGTGTAGCTGTTGGTTTGCATACTTTGGTGTTATCATGTAATTACGTACCTCACGTTACACTGGTGTGTGATCGTGGCGGGGACGTGTTACGGTATGGTCGAACTGTAATTACTCTATACTGAATGTATCGTGCGTTACGTTGTCTTATTACTGATATTGATTAATTGCGTAAGCAAGAGAGCAAGTTGAACATCCGCTCTCACACTTTTATTTTTTTTAACAATTAACGCTATCCTGATGTATTTCCAAGATCAAAATTGGGATCCTCTGTTGAATTTCTGACATATATAAATGACTTACCTTATCTTGTAGGGGAAAATCACGATATAATATTATTTGCTCTTAAACGACCATAAGACAAAATGCATTAAATTTACAATAATGTTAAACATTCAAATAACAATATGCTCTTAAATGGGGAGGAGTTGAGTCTTCTGGATACCACTGTTTTTTTTTTGGTATTTCTATTGACGTGAAGCTTCAATTGGGCCCCCCATATATCTAAATTAGCAAGCAGACTTAGTTCTGACGCATATGCTGTAAGAAAGATTAGAAGTCTCACCAATGTTGAGATGGCTAGATTAGTTTATTTTGGTTACTTTCATAGCGTAATGTCTTATGGAATTTTGCTATGGGGTAATGCGACTGACATTAAAGCCAAATTGTTGCAATTGTTTTGAAAAAGAGAGCCGTACGGACGATTTATAGCTTAAATTGTAATGAGTCTCTCAGAGAAAATTTTAAAGAAATAGAATATTAACTTTGGCTTCGCCATATATTTATGAAAAAATGTAATGTATGTACTTAAAACCATAAATAGCTTTGATAAGAATAAAGATGTTCATACTTTAAACATATATTATAAAGAAATAACTCGACTACATCGCCACCTATTGAATCTCATAGCTCTATTAACCGTCGTCTCGACATAATAAATAGATATATAGACTAAATATGATCTCGATCGGTCAAGTCGTTCAGAAATTATACGATCGCTATTAACAGACGCACCGAAAAAATGAAAATAAGTAGGGAGAAAGCCAAGCGAGTAGGGTGGATGATGGAACATTTCCAGTCGAAGTTCTTGATATTTTTAGAAAGTCAGTTATGTATTGTGTGGAAGAATGTTGACGTGGAAAAGTAGTGGACTAGAGCAATTGGCAAGTCTTGGTTGTTTTATAGCGATAATTGCTTGCGATGTTAACACTGAATTAATTTTTGTGCTAAATCTCAAGAAGCTCTATAGACGAACGTTTTATAGCAATAATACAAAATATAGGATCGAGCTTTCATTACAAAACTTTTATAACATCTATTATTCACAGTATCTCACTGCTGCTGAACAAAGGTCTTTACAAAACACAAACGCATGGTCCCTATTAGATGAGCCACTTGTAGCCGACAATTTCCTGTATATTTCATCAGATCCTTACTCTATCTGTTAGGAAGCCATTCTATATTAACAGGACTTTCGACTTTCAATTTCTGAATTTCAGGAGTCTTTTTCTTTTTTAATTTCCTAACGCTACTTCATCTTACTAACCTCGTATGTCACATACCAGTATACCTTAATATTGAGCGAAGGCAAACCGACATACGGTCAGGTTCTGCTGCAGGTAATGTGCTATATCGTAAAGAAACTCCGGACTTCCTTATAAATGTTATAATTGAAAAACTAGTAATTTTAGCGTTATATCAAAGCATAATTATTAATGAAATCACACATAGTTAGCGTTGTGTGCAGAGGTGTTAATGTGTGACGGAGTACGTGAGGTTTCACATTGTGTGATTAGCGGTACGTGACCACCCTGTCTAATAGCCGCTTCGTTCTAACTGAAAGAAAATGCATGTTTTGCAAAGTTCGAGCACAATTATTATAAGTAACAAAGCATCAACACGTTAAATATAATATTAAAATTTTAACGCATTCTACAGCTCTGGAATAAATACAAATCTTTTTAGTATTTTTCATTATTAAGTAGTTTAATAGTATAATAACGGAGTGATATTTAAAAAACCATATCATATTTCAGTGTAAATAATCTTTTTACGTGGTAGATCCATGCTGCAGTGTATTATAGCTGTAGCACGAATGAGTTGGCTCGACCGGGGAAGGACCACTTCTTGCACAGAATACTTGCTGCTAATTACTGCGGTGTTTCGTATGGTGAGTTCGTGTAGATTTCTTTAAAAGCATTACTCCCACGCTAAGATTTTCTCCTGAATCGTGGAAGCAGTTTACAATCATAAATTGCACAAGGACAAACATCAAACCCGGAACAATTATTTGTAGGCCATAAAAATACTTTTCTGTGTAGGATTCGAATCCGCGGCCCTCAGCTCTGCAACCTAATGCTAAGCTACTGCGCCACCGAGCCATCAAGATTATGGATCACAGCATCAACTTATCATGAGATGAACTGTGCGTTCTTTTGTCAACCTTACCTTTATAAAAAAAACTTCAATACAAAAAGTAGATAGAATCGTTGTTCGTCCCTATGGCTAAGGGAGTACCTGCTTATAATTTGTAATGGGGACTCTGGCATTTATCACTTACCGGCACAATAGAGCTAACATGTTATAAGCCATTAATTAAAGTAGCATTGGAATGCTTGACGTAAATATATATAATGACGTTCAGTTTCGCAGCAACTTGAAGAGGATGGCTAAATTAGCCTCTATAAAGCTTGGCGTGCTCAGT
The DNA here is from genome assembly GCA_029286625.1 of Parnassius orleans. Classification (NCBI taxonomy): domain Eukaryota; kingdom Metazoa; phylum Arthropoda; class Insecta; order Lepidoptera; family Papilionidae; genus Parnassius; species Parnassius orleans. The sequence continues at coordinate 6,609,060 of JAGSMP010000030.1, read as the reverse complement.
AGCCCGGAACCGCACACCGCTTGTGACTCTACAAGGTGCAAGTTCGGCCTCAGATGATATACTGTGCCATCTCCGGACCAGGGCACCCCAGTACCAGCTCCATCAACCTACCTCGAGAAGTGCTCATAGGAATTGTTCGGATTAGTCCCATATGTCAAATTCCACCATTGCACACGTGACTAAAATCATGATAACTCCCTACAAATTTTGGATGCTTGGTGGTCCATATTCATTGTGGAACATCCACCACTTACTATTTACTAAGAGTTTTCTTCCTCGCACGACATCTTTGTGGAATCGTCTACCACCGGCGATTTTTCCGGATCGATTCAACTTAGGAATTTCAAGAAAGCCTACTCCATTAAAAGGCTGGCAACGCACCTGCAATTTTCTTCGTGTTTCAGTTGTTCACAAGCGGCGGTCGACACTTACCATCAGGCGAGCCGCTTGCTTGTTTGACTCTCTTCTATAAACTTAAGAAAATATAAAATTGTGAGAAATTGGTCCTTCTTCAGACATCTCGATATAATGACCATTCTTCTAGATGCAATTGCAACGTTAGTTTCTTAATACGAGAAACATCTTGCATGACTACTTTTTTTTATAATTAATTTCTCTATTTTCTCTTTCGTAAAGATATAGTTTAAAGGTTTTTGCTATTTTTTTATTTAAAAAAGTAACATATTAGTTTAGATTATTCTAAATTTAATCGTTATTATTATTTTACTTTTAGAAAAATATATTTATTGAAATTGCGTAATCTTACCATAGCACATGATGTAAACAGGGACATGATCGAGTTAAACCAAATTACGCACTAGCGCACGTCCAATTAAACGCGTCAAGCGTGAATCATTGGCGCGTGACGTAGATTAGCAGCCTACGTGACGGTTGGCTCGCTTCAACATGTGTACTAAGCCTTAAATGAATGCTGAAATATAGAAGCTCTGAAAACTTATATTCCAGGGATAGTATAGCCTGTTTCTTCTTAATTTATGACAGTTATTTAATATTAATTTTACTATATTATTTTAGCACAGACAGCTCGTAGGTCCAATATCCAATAGTGAAGAAAGCTTCTTAATTCCTCGACATCTTGTATAGGCAAACTATAGATTGTAGGGTAACCGACACTAAATAGAGATGACCTGATGGGACATGCAAGGAACTACAATATAGAGTTAGGATCTGATTCAGCAAGCAGGTAAATGGGTTACGGATGGCTAATATCCTAGGTTTTTTTTAAATAATTAATGCTGACAATGCGCCCACTATAACGATACATTGGGTTATTTAAATAGTTATTTTAATATAATAAATGTATAAAGTAAGAAGTTTAAGCCTTAAATTAAAATAAAAAAGGATTTAAAATCAATAATTTAAATACTTTATTTTCTTAAAAAGTTATAAAGTATATATTGTTTAATTGATGAAGAAAAATATATTGTACAAGGAATGAAGTTTTCGTTAAAAGACTTGCGTTACTTTTTTTTTTAAATAGTAAAAGTCCTGAAACGATTTAAAGAAAAGTGCTAATCCTTCCGCAGATATTCCACAACACCATACGCCGCCACGCTTCGTCTGAGCCAATTCCCAGCCGTCGTAACGTCTAATTCCCGTCGACTTACACACATCAGCGTTTTCGATATCCTTCTCTACCCCCTTTATAGATAGAGCAGGGTTAAAACAGAGAATTCGAATATTATACAAAATAAATGTATATATGATCCCTTAGCGGAAGTGTTGCAGAAAAAATATAACGTTAAAAGAATTTTATCATAATTTTTCTATATTCACTGTTAGAACCATTTTAATAATACTTGCATTACTTAAAATATTTTCCATACTCACTACGTTGCATAAGCGTAAGCGGATTATTGATCGCAGAAGCGATACCCCCGCATTATTTTAATATAACAACATAGTACACCCGATGGCAAATAACGCATCTATTCTCTATTAAGTATCAAACTGTAGAACATTTTGATACTTAATAGAGAATAGGTGTACTAGGTGTCTACGGGCATGCACTTACCTTCAGATGGACTGTGTGCTCGTTTGATGCCCCAAATCCTATGAAAATGGATTTCAATATTTTGACACATGTACAGAACTTGGATCAACAGAGGACTGTTAGGTTACAGATTGTTACTATAATTTTAAAAGGAAACAGAACGTTTATCTATGTAAAAAACACAATCACTCCCACATCTCTGATGTAGCTCTTTGAGAAAATCTTAGTGAAAGGAGAAAGTACAGTTATATATATATATATATATATATATACTCAATAAATTTCGAATGAGAAAATTCAAGAAAAAATATTTTCGTAAACCTCTGTCATCAAACGCATCTTTGGCTTTCTCCTTTTCCCATTTACACGGAACCGCACAAATATTGCAAACTAAACGGGAGCTAGCACTATTTACAATTTGGCTGCCGTCAGGGCACATTCGGTCCATCGTTACGTTGCCGATGTTTATATTGCTTGCTTGCAATGCCGCTTTTATTGCTTCGTCGCACGGACTCCTTTCTGTTAATGCGAAAATTACAGTTTGAATTTCCACGGCTCCATTTGTCGAAGATTGCTACTGAATATGGATAAAGAAAGATAGTTTACACACTAATACAACATAATAATTAAATGTTTTAAAGCTAACATAGTTTGATGTTCTTATGGTGTGCTATTTTATTAGCTCTAACAATGCCCGCGACTTTGACGCATGAAGGCAAGACTAAAAAATATTTTTGAACCATTCAAGATATTAAATTTAAAAGAAACATCCAACATGACAATTTTATGCCGACAGATTTAATTTTTTTTGTTAAATCCCTTCGTTAAGAAAGATAAAAAATTTCACGTTGGATTTATGTCAGAAAGCAAATGTACAAACTAGGAAACTATTAGAGCACTGAAATTGAATATAAAATTATAATTAACAATTTTATTTATGTGTAGTATTTATTTAAGGCCCATATAACAACTTTTGTAAACGAGCTTTATAATCTTTAAAACGCAAAGCTGGAGTTTTATAAAAAGAAATTTCAAAAGAATTAATATTTTTATGTTTTAAAATTATATAAATAAAAATAAATAAAATGAGAGATCCCGAATTAAACAATTAAATTAAATGTCGAAATAAAGCAAAAAAACGTATATTATTCGCTAAGAATAAATATATTAAATTACAAATGGTAGGTACCTACTTTATACAATTACGGAAATATTGTGTCCAGTTTACATACATAATACTTACACTCATAAATACTCACGCTTGTCACCTAGAGAGTAAGTAGAGACTATGGACTTCCATTTGGCACGATCCTGACACACCTCTCTCGCCTCCTTTACATCCATATATCTACGCATACATGCCCGTCGGTTACGGGTACTGCTAATCTAGCCCATTTTCAATATATCGCCAATTTGGTTAATAAACCTTCGTCTAGGGCGTACCTTCCCGACTCTGCCATTCACATTTGCAATATAGATTTGCAGATGTGAATGGCAGAGTCGGGTCATACCACCTATTCTCCTCAATGCCATTCACATCCCTTATAGTGAAAAAATTAAGAATTTAGGAATATATATATCGACTCCTGTCTAACATTGTCACCACAAATTAATGAAGTCAGTAGGAAAATGTTTGCAGCGCTAAGGTCTCTGCGGAGACTTAGAAATTTTCTCCCTACTGCCACTAAAGTTGCGCTTGCCCAATCCCTACTTCTGCCTATTCTTGAAGCGCAGCTAAATAAACTTGAGCGAATTCAAAATTTATGCTAATTATATAATAATTATATTTGGACTCCGTAAATATGATCACATTTCAGAATTTTGCAAACGTCTCAAGTGGCTGCCGATTCGCCTTCGCAGGAATACTCACATCCATTCCGCTTTATACAAGATACTGTTCAATCCCTCTACTCCACGTTACCTGAAAGACCGCTTGAATTCATTTCCTCCTCTCACGATCGTCATCTACGTTCCACTAACAATTTTTCGCTTCGTATTCCAGCACATTCATGCTCCTTCTTCTTCAATTTATGTACACCTTCCCTATTTGTAATTCGCTATAAACAACAGTTCTTTGCTAAATAAGGGTTGTCTGAAAGAAATCGCTTCCAGAGCGATAAGACCGCCCATGGTACTTTCTATATATTTATTTCATTTTGCCTCGTTATAATGTGTATTGGTGTATAATAAAGAATATATTGATTGATTGAGAGATTTGCTTTGTCACTCTTTCCTCGTTCATTCTTTCTACATGACCAAACCACCGAAGTATTCCTTTCTTAATCCTGGTTACAACATCATCTTGCAATCCACAATTTTCTCTTATCACACAATTTCTTACCTTGTCATTCAGATTCAGCCCTAACATATTCCTTAATGACCGCATTTCTGCAGCATTTATTCCACTCTCGTGCTTCTTCTGCCACACCCAACTTTCACTACCATACATTAAAGTAGAGACTAACATAGTTTATGAATTGCCATACGTGCCTTTTTAACACATTCAGATTTTCCACAATAGAGTGTAGAGCCCCATTCACTCTATTTCCTGCGTTCACTCGTCGTTCTGTATCCTTATCATATCTAGCATCTCTGCTAAATACGCATGCCAAATACATAAACTCATCTACTTGCTCAATCAACTCCCCTTCTATTCTTATATCACATATCGTTTTACTTTCTTCTCTTTCAAAAGCCATCACTTTCGTCTTACTTGCGTTCACTTTCATTCCCCTTTCTTTTAAAGACTTATTCATTAATGTAACCATCATTTGCAACTCGGCCACCGACAACGCAAATATGACTTCATCATCGGCGTACAAAAGGTATTTGACGGTTAACTCACCCATTCTTACCCACATTCTTCAACTTTCAATGTTTCCAAACAACTGTCCATAAATAGGTTAAACAGCCATGGGAAATCTACGCAGCCCTGTCTGACACCTTTTTGGACCAGTCCGAGTAGACCCCGTTGACCCTTTTCAAACCAGCGCTCAACCCAAATGAGTTCAGTGTTTGCCATAACACATTCCTGTCCACTTTGTCATAAGCCTTTTCCAAGTTTATGAACGCACAAAAACCTTTCTAGTTTTGTGCAAAAATTTATACGCGATCATGCACATGGAAAAGATTTGATCCATACACCCCATTCCCTTTCTAAATCCCGCTTGCACATCCCAAATTTTTCTATTTGTTTTTTTCATAACTCTTTCAATTAACACCTTATCATATTTACCCAGAATGCTAAGAAGGCTGATACCACGGTAGTTTTTACAGTCCTGCTGTGACCCTTTTCCTTATATATTTGGACTATAACAGCTTTGCACCATACTTCCGGTACCCGCTTCAGTTCCCAACATAAATTAAACAAGGTGTACAGCAGAGCTGCCACCACTCCCTCTCCAGTCTTACGAGCATTACGGATACTCAATCATATCCGGCTGCCTTTCATTATTTCATGTACACTTATCTCCCTATCACTTTCCACTTCTTTCGGAATTTCATTCAGACGACTCTTCACTCAAAAACACGCTTTCAAAGTATTCCTTCCATCTCTTTGAGCTCGAAACTTCGTCATTCAGCATACAACCATTCTCGTCTCGTAAAGCATTCATTCTAGGCTGTTTTGAATTTTCCCTGGCAGTTCTTACGAGTTTCCAGAACATTTTAATATTTGCCTGGAAGTTAGATATCCTTCTATCATTCTTATCTGTTCTATCTTGCTTTTTCCTTTCAACTACTTCTTTTACTCACTTATTTAGACATCTGAAGTCTGCTTTTTTTCTTTCAATCTCATCATTCATACCGCCAGAATTACCAGCTTTGGTTGCTAGTAAATCTAGCCATGCTCTCTTCTTTGCTTCAACTTCCATCACAGTACAGTTTAATAATATTAGAGTTTAAATAATAATATTACACTTTAAAAACTTAAACAATATGCATTGATCGTAAGTCATGATGATTCTAGTGAGAATACTAGACCATAGTCGTAAAATGATTGTATTGTCATCGTTCTTCAAACGCCTGCAAAATTTTAGAAAATTCAGGCGTATGAATGTGGGTGAAAACTGAATTAAAATTTTTATTATATTCATACATGTGAACATAATGGTCAAGTTATTATATATAGTGTGTAAAATTTAACTTTTAAAGGTGGTAAGACATATTTTATAAAATACTTAAAGCCCTACTACGTGAAAATTCCTTTATGGTGGTTTGAAGTCTGTTTTTACATTAAAAGCTTAATGTTTGGATCCTTCAAGTGGACTAAAGAATAGCACAAGCTTAAGTTAACAATAAGAATATCGTCTAATTGTAACTACATAAACACTGCATCTTTTCAAATACACTGCCGCCAATTATACTGCCGTCAGTTATGTTATGTGTGAAACACTCCGTACAAAGTGACTGACACGGCAATTAACGGATTAAATACTTTATCCCTAATTTTTTTACCCTAAACGGTGAAGCTTTTTTCCATATCTATATGGGATCACCCCTGAAGTATAATCTACTTAATAAAAATGAATCATGAAAATCATTTCACGATTGAAGAAGATATAGCACAACATACGTACAAAAAGAACATACAGTCGAATCGAGAACCTCCTCTTTTTTAAGTTAAAAAAGGGAAAAGATTTTTTTTTAATTTCGTTAAATACAAAACAAAATTTAAGTTTCAAGTTGGATAACTTTGTATTCATAAAATATTATGTTAATGTAAACAATAAATATAATGTATTATTAAATTAATAAAATTATTATGACTATTATATGTGAGAAGTACTTAAAAATAGTGCTATTTAACTATGAATCTATTGTGCCAAATTTCATGGTTCATATTCATTGTTTCTGTAGCAAGACGTCTAGATTCCGAGCTAGACAGACCGAGTGCCTGGAGAGTTCACGCTCCATTATCGGTTTGTTGAGATAGGGTAACTGTCGCATTGGCTGCCACTTTAGTCACTTGCTTATATGTGAGTTTCTAACATCTCGCATTACCATGTTTTCGTAACTCTAAAGAGAATAAAAATATGGATATCGTGTTTTAATACAATATATTTGATTAAATAAACAAAAATCATAATGATTTCAATATTTCCATTAAAACTTTTAGATACAAAATTAAATTTAAAGACAGTGAAGACAAATCCTATGGATGAGGCTTATTTCTAACCGTGTACTGTTCACGAAATGATGTAGAGAAGGACAAGGAGAAAACTTTTACAATTCATCATCCTCTGATCACGTAGATATCAGAGATCTGATCTATCTTTGTACTATTTCCAACTCTTGTTTACTGCTATATTTTAATGAATAATAATATGATTTGATTTTGAACTTGCAGATCCAGACATTTGACGCTTTTATGTGTAGCGTAAACAACATAAATTAAACAAGGTGTACAGCAGGGCTGCCACCACTCCCTCAACCGTCTCAACCGTCTGCCAAGCGTGACGATTAAGGCAAATTATTCCTATTACCGGAGAAATCAATTGCCTGCAGTGGCCCTCTAAAGGCTGATGAGGAAATTTTATTGTATGGTATCATGTACAGGTGAGGAAACATCACTCTAATTTACCAACGAGTATGGTAAACGTCAGTGTAAAAATGTGAGAAACGGCGAGGTTGTCACTTGAGAAGTTTTGTTTTCCGTCTGCTGATGGTTCTTCCAATTATATAGCCGTCTCATTGCTACTTTAATTTAAAGATGAGTTATGTCAGTATTTTTTTATTTCTGCTACGTATAATCTCCTTACGTATTTTTTATTTCGAGAGATCATAAGCATGGGTTATACAAAGCCCGTTGAATAATTTCGAGCTTTTGCGCTTTTTATTAGAGACTGGTATTTCAGACGCGACTAGGTGTCGCAATTTCCCTAATGTGACCCATTCGTGATTCGACATTTGACCTCTTGGTTGACACTGGACTAACCTCATCTAAGATTTTATTATAGGTGTATACCTGTAATAAAATATGTATATATTCATCAACAACTTTAAACGTTGTATTTCATCAGCAACGGATGTGTGTATATACGTATGTGATATGAACGTATGGCATTATGTTCGATTTGTCCTTATCTTAATACCTACTTCATTAATGTGTAAAGCAATATTTTTTTAACGATTGTATCATCTTTGTACTATATGTAATAATGCATAATTAGGTTCCAAGAAGATGTAATATGTGGGAGTAAAGTTCATATAAGAAAACTTCAGTTAACCTAAAATAGTGAGAAATTTACTCAAGTTTATTAATTATTTTGTTTCAGCCCAAGGACCATACAAAGTAGTAGTGATTATGAAGGAATATAAATGAAATCAATAATTAATTAATTAGGGGTAGACAGCCGCGCCCGGGTTACGTCGTGGCACCCGTAACTAGCGAGCAACAGTCGATTTCCCATGAGGTCTTCGTTCAATGTTGTAGTCATAGAAGAATTTAAAATACTTCGTAGATCCGAATATTCTATAAAATCAAAGAATTCTAAAATTTCATAAAGTATTTAATGGGCACAACTTTTATATTATCCTTACTTTGATAAATGTATGTTATACAAACTTCACTGGACGAAATTTTGGAAATATTTACTACTGAATAAATAATTTCGTAACCATCAGTTTTATGTCTACCTCCTTTTACAAAAATAAGCGTTTTGTCGACACTCGCCATGCTGATCGGGTGGGTTTTTGAACGCTGGGTCAATGTACCTACTTTTTTTTGTTTAATTAATTATTGACATCCATATTTATGTGTCTTATGAATTTTTAATCTTGAATTTATCATAAAATTATAATTAAACATATTTTTTTTAAATATAATCATGTACATTTTATAAAATAATGTATTTGCATGCCACTGGCGAAATATGCTTGTACTATCTTTAATCATAATGTCTGTAACCGCCATATTTCTTGCAAATATATTATTATTATTATTATTATAGCTCTATTGATAATAATGTCCTACAGACCGGATTTTGGTCACAGCAGCCAGTGTACGAGTGTGTGCGCAAGCACAGGTGCACACTCTATTCCTTCACTCTCATAGTCAGATGGGACTGCAATATCACACGGATTGAGAGAGATAAGGCGGAGAATTAACATCTTTACGTGCTACGGCGGTGAAACGCAGCCAAATTCCTGATTCCGGTCTGCTACTGAGAATGTGTTGCTTAAAACCCAATAACCGATTTTCAAAATATAAGCAAATACGAGTTAATTATTTAAAATAAGATATAATAAAACTCTAATACGACGTCTGTCTGAACACTCATCACGCAAAAACCTGTGAACCGATTTGGATGGGACTTTCACTGGCAGATAGCTGATGTTATAAGGAGTAACTTATTCTACTTTTATTTTAGGAAAAGAATTACGGTTCCGCGCAAAAAATTTAAAATCAATTAAATCCAATCGCAATAAATTCCACGCGGGCGAAGTCGCAGACAACAGCTAGTTTAAAATAAGATGACAGTATAACAGCATTTCTTTTGGAATATCTTTCAAACAGTTGTTCTTATTTATTTATAATCAATGACGACGGTAGCAGGCCGCTCCCGCCTCGTTATTTCGCCCATTAAGGTACCTGTCATGTGAGTTTACAATAAGTAAATAAGGACGTACCGGTAACAGGGATCGCTGTTATTGCCACACTATTGGCGACAATGGGGTCGCTTTGTTTACGGGAAAAATTAGCAGAATTGCTATTAGGCAAGGTAAATCGGACGGTCATCTGAAAATTGTTAGGGGATGTTATTACTTTACTGTTGATAAAGTAAAGTTAGTATAATTGTTTTGCCCTTTTGCGGAGAGTTCATTTTAAGCACTTGTTTACGAAAAAATATTACTTGTGACAATTAAATCTCACTCAAAAATGACACTACGGGCATGATCCAGGGATAGATTCCACGAGTATAAAACAAATAAGATACATATTATTTTCATATTCATGTTAATAAGAAACACAGATTTCCACGACTATGAAAAAATAATAAGATAATTATTATTTTCATATTATTTTAATAAGAAAAGATAATGTTTAAGTACGTTCAGCTGTGGACTTTAATAGGCTGGCTGTAATGGATAGATGTATGGGCTTAAACTCTAAAAACTCAAACATAGTCCACTCAATAGGCTAAAAACATAACTTTTAATAAAAGGTAAAAGCCAACTTTCACATTCTGAGGTCGGCTTTAATTCTTCTATAGACTGTACCTGTCGTAGAAACGACTTTAAAATATGAAATTACTAGGTGTTACCCGCGGCTTCGCCCGCATGGTCACTGGGAAATGAACTATCCATTGCTTTTTGAATTGAAAGAAAACTGAGTTTTATAGATTTGTCAGAGATGCAGCCATTAAAAGGAAACTGAGCAAAATTGATTCGTCAGCCTATTTAAATGTTTTGAAACGCAGCGTATAGGAAAGCATGAAAATAGCCTGTTTATTCCAAATGGAAATGGGATATTTTTTTAATTAAAGGAAACTGAGCATAATTATCCGTCAGGAATGCAGACTTTTGAAAAGAAACTGAGCTAAATTGATTCGTCAGAGATGCAGTTTTCTGAATTGAAAGTAAACTGAGCCAAATAAAAGATCCGTCAGAGATGCAGCCTTTTGAGTTGAAAGGAAACTGAGCTTAATAGGTCCGTTAGAGGTGCAGCATTTGGAATTGAAAAGAAACTGAGCTAAATAGGAAATTTTGAATTGAAAGGAAGATCTGTGGGAATTCTGATTAATTGATTGTGAATTTTGGAAAAAAAACTAACTGAACACTATTTTAAGACGCTACTGTACACAATGTTATATGTTTTTCCATTCGGGGAAAGAATGTGGAGATTCTGGGCATTTGACACACGCGAACATGATACATACAGCTGACCATGAGAGAAGCACGGTTTTTCTAAGTTGACCCCCGCTACCTGTAACGTTTGCCCTTGCGCTTTATTAATTGTCATTGCAAAACTGAGCTTAATAGGGAAGCACCGATTATGTTCCGTCCAAGATGTGTCACACTCAACCTTGTCCCGTTACATAACCGAGGAGCATCTAAATTTCGCATTAGCATGACTGGGACGCCTAATTTTAATTGAAGCTTATGTGAGGGCACACCTGACAATTCTAGAGAATTTAAAAACTCTACGGGATATGAAGTGCTCTGTTCTGTGTCCATAACTGTGTCTACTGACAAATACTCTGTTATTTCTCCTGCTACTTCGCTTAATATATCTGAATTTATTTTGTTAACGCTCTAATTTTTTGGTGCAAGAATCGCCCTTTCACATAACCATTTGTCTTCATGCATGTTGTTCGTTAAATCTGAATAAACGCTCGCAATTAATTCGGAATGACTCTGTACTAAATTATAAAAATCTCTCGTCAATTTAACGCAGCCCTCAGCATCCGTTTCCAACCGCCCATCGTCAATTTTTAATAGTGTGTCAGCATAGTTTCCAGCATTGATATCATTATACAAATGCACTCTCATATTCGTAGTTAAACTGAATTTTGTCACCATGTTCCATAAAATAGACGACTTGAGGCATGCTTTAATTTCATCTGCAGGTGTGCCCTTTTGAATGACAGGTAAAGTTTGGCGAAAGTCACCAGCCAGTAAAACCACCATTCCTCCCATTACATCGGTATTGCTGCGCAAATCCTGGAGCGTTCGATTTAGTGCTTCTACAGCTTTTTTATGCGACATTGTACTTTTGTCCCACACTAAAAGTTTGCATTGTCGTAGCATTATACCTCGTGCACTATTTTTGCTAAAGTTGCAGAACGGCGATTCTTCCTAGGCTAGATTTAGAGGGAGTTTTAAAACAGAATGTGCAGTGCGGCCCCCGCTTAGCAGCGTGGCGGCTATACCGGAGGAAGCTACGGCCACAGCAATGTTTTTGTCTTTCCGTACTTGCGCTAATAATAAATTTAACAAAAATGTCTTCCCAGTTCCTCCAGGGGCATCTAAAAAGAAAAGTGCACCATTTCCAGATTCAATTTGTCCTAATACTTTGTCAAAAACTCGTTTTTGTTCGGGAAGCAAGCGGGGTAAAATTTCGGCTACTTGCTGTTGCAAAGCTGGTATATCGTAGTTTGTTTCACGTATAATTTCATCTTCATTTTCGGTTGTTCGCTGAGGGCTTATCATTCCAAAGTCGCTTAATTTTTTGCCTACCATTGCCATTACTTTATCTTCAATTTTTCCAAGTGCTTCATTATAAATGTGTTCATTGTATGTCATGTTCGCGTATGTCTGCTGTAACCTTCGCAAAATATCTTCCGCCATGTACTCTTTATATTTGTCCCACAATTTATGTGCATTAGATAGCCCGCAAGATGATATGAGAGTTGCATAAAGATCCCTAATTTTGGCTGGTGACTGGCACTGCAGCTTCCTCCATGGTTTCATCCCAGTGATTATCGTTTTCTTAACGATGCAGGCTTCACATGCTTCTCTATAAGTTGCGCATTCCTGACCGTTGACAGTTTTAGGTCTTTATATCCTGTAGGACCCCGAACATGGTGCAGCAGCAATCGTAAACAGAAACATTCAAAATTAGTTACATGGACGGTATACACGACTAAGGGCATCTGATGACTTTACACCGGGCCAATTTGCAACAGGCGCGCCTTGAATACAGCGTTTCCACTCCTTCCTAGATGTGTTCAAGTATAATAGCGGGGACTTCAGAATATAACAACGTTTTTGCAAAGGGTCAGTTTGACAAAGTTGAAAGAAGGCTGTTAGTGTAGTTTTGGCGGTGATGCAATTCTTTCTTGGAAATTTCTTTCGGTGAAATATACACGCTCTCCATTTTCTAAGTGCACAGCAAGGTGAGTAACTGTTAGGTGCCTTTCGTGTAAAGGGAAGCCAAGGAGACGCCACGCTGCCTCGTTACTGCTGACATAACGCCCTGCTTGAAAGGTCTATACTTCATTAACGGGATTTGCCTCACATTCACTCCTGAGATTAAATATTGCTTGGTCGCTTCCTTTATTTATGTACTTACAGATATACTTGATTGCGCGGACAGAGCTACATGCTTTTACATTAATGTGGGCATTAAACATTTTATATAGAATGGGCGAATACGGGACAATCCAGCTGTTATCTAAGGTTTCGAACGCTCCAGAGCGAGATTTGATTGTAACTTTCCTGCCACCATCTTCGGGAGCTCTGCGTCTGTATAAAGGGTAGCCATTGTCATTGTGCACTGTTTCTTTTAATAGCTGTTTAGGGAATTTCTTTGTACATTTTCCTTCTTTCATACATGGCGATATTGAATTTCGTGCTCCACATGGACCGTGAATCATATTTCGGACGATTGTATCATACAATTCTTTATATTGCTCAGGATCCGGAATCTCGGCGCTTATTATGTCATCTATTTGGCTGGGCCGCAACTTCTCTTTAAGCCATATTAGAATGTGGGCATGCGGTAATCCTCTTTTTTGCCATTCAATTGAATACATGAAGCACTGCACCTCTCCGAAAATTTTCCCTTTGTTAATTACATACATTAATTTTTGTACTTTTAATCTGAATACTCTGCAACTAAATCGTGTCTGTCAGTACTTTTTGGCCCGGCATTAGCTCCTCAGTTATTTCTTTCCATGTGGGATTGCAAGTAAAAGTAACAAAAGATCAGGTCTTCCGTAAGTTCTTACATAGGCGAATGCGTCTTGTGTGTACTCATGTAGGTAGCAGGGACTGTTAACGAATGATGAGGCAGAATTACCATTTTACCTAAATCTCTGGGGTTTACATTGGCGTCGCTAGAAACTGCATCTTGTAAATGTATATAATTCTCAACGCGCAGCTTTTTTTGATTTAAAGATATATAACGGAGACGTTCACTTTCTACCTTCACATACATGTCTACCAAAAATTGATAAAATAATTGTCTACACCGGGATAAGAGGTTAAAATCATTTTCTCGCAACATCATATGATACGCATAAAATCCATACATGATACTTTTTGTTCGAGTAGGCTCCTTTGTGACCAGGTTAATGAGTGGAATTTGAAAATGATAACCCTCTTGTCCTTTGCAATAAATCAATGGGTATTGCAGAGCGTCATAAAACTTGTGTATCGGCTACCCGTTGTAACGTATCATCACGTGCTCGCAAGACAATGTCTCGTGAAGAAAATTGATCACCACTAATTATGGCTGCTATTTCGTTTATCAAAGGTGCATTGTAGCGCCTTTCATGCTCTCGTCGAGGGTCCGATTTGCGTGAATGACGACTTTATAATCCTCTTCAGGCAGGTTTTCTAAAGCAGTTTTAAATGTTTTGACTAAAATGTTACGTTCATGCAAGAATCTTTGAATTTTGAACACTGTGTCTCTCTCAACTCCTGGATAAATTTGCAGCGACGGTCTGCCTCAATTTCTTCGTCACCCATAGGTGACGAAGAATTTAATAATACTCTTGTAAAATTTATGCTGTTCGTTTTCAGCTGGAAAAAGTGAACCTATTCTATGATAAATTTGCCCTTGCACCGTAAATGTAGGCGAAAATCCCGCATTATTATTTCCCGGTCAACTCCGAAGGACGTCATTTGAAAGCATGAGTTATATTTCCGGATCCTGTTTAAAAGCGCCGTGACTCATTAGCATCATATAAAAAGAGTTTTCAAAGGTTCTTCTGGTTCCCCAAGTAACGGAAGAGACACTTTGCCATTGGAACAACACATGCCTGCGGTCTCATCTTTCCATTTTAAAGCGCTGCAAAATCGACACGCCTTTTTCCATCAGTCCGATAACAACTAACCTGTGATTTTTATAATCAATCAACGGATCATAATTGAATGCTGCGTCATTAAAAACCGACCAATTGTTTCTTTGAAAATTTTGTCGACGTTCAGCTTGGAGCTGTGCATTTGCATCTCTTCGCGCCTGTGTCTGTTCTGGTGTTGCAGATACCCTTATAGTAGATTGACGTTCAGCTTGCTCAATGAGTCTGTGTTGAGTTTCATCAGGTGTTTCCGCGGCTCTTAAGGCGGCCTGATGTTCCGCTTGTTCGAATAGCCTTTGCTGACTTTGAGCAGGTGTTTCAGTAGCTCTTAAAGTAGATTGACGCTCTGCCTGTTCAAGACGCCTTTGCTGACTTTGATCAGGTGTTTCAGTAGCTCTTAAAGTAGCTTGACGCTCTGCCTGTTCAAGACGCCTTTGCTGACTTTGAGCAGGTGTTTCAGTAGCTCTTAAAGTAGCTAGACGCTCTGCCTGTTCAAGACGCTTTCGCTGACCTTGAGAAGGTGTTTCAGAAGCTCTTAAAGTAGCTTGACGCTCTGCCTGTTCAAGACGCCTTTTCTGACTTTGAGAAGGTGTTTCGGAAGCTCTTAAAGCAGCCTGACGCTCTGTCTATTCAAGACACCTTTGCTGACGTTGAGAAGGTGTCTCAGATGCTCTAAAAGCAGCCTGACGCTCTGCTTGTTCTTGCCTTCTCAGTTCAGCATCTTCTAAAGATTCTAGCGATCGAGCTAATCTTTTCGCTTGTCTTTGAGAAGATACTCTTGAAAGGCTGGACTTACGTTTGCGAGGCATTATGAAGTAAGAAAAAACCTATTTATAAAAAAACGTTAAAATACCTAAAAAGAATTAAATTTCCTTTTAAATATTTTTTTTAAAAGCAAATCCAAAATATCTAAAAGGAATAAATATTCCTTTTAAATATTTTTTAAAATCAAAATATCAAAATTAATTCAAAACACAACACGAATCCGAAAACGATAGCCAAAAAAAATCGAATCAACTTAAACCAAATCACAAAACAAATCGCAGAAAACCGAAATCGAAAGCAGTAGTCAATATAAATATAACCAACGAAAAAAGAAGTAAGTGTATAGGTACCTATAATAGCCCTAGTATACTTGTACCTAGTATACTATTAATATTCCTTTGAAATATTGTTAAACAACTTAAAACAACGAAAACCAATTCACGATTCTAAATAAACAAAATCCAAAATCAAAGCCAGAGTCCAAATATGTATAAAGGAATATCAACCAAATCAACAAAACCGATCCAAGAAAATACACAAATCCGAAAATGAAAGCGAATATAAATCCATTCAACCTTAACCAAATCACAAAGCAAATAACAAACAACCGAAATCGACAGCAGGTAGTCGAATAAGCTACGAAATAGAAACAATTTAAGCGTATAGGTACCGTATGCACTATAAGTTGACGCGCGGCTCAATGGCGGGAGTTAAGTCATGTCAGGAAACATTTCGTTACCGCGTTTTAAAAACCTAGTAACGACATCTAGCGGAATCAATTTAAACTATGTATACGTTAGTTAATAAGAACTCTCAAAAAATATTTTTCTTATAATTTTGCACAATTTTTCTTATTGTAATACCGATTCATTCATAACCACATATAAGAACTGTATTCATTTTCGTTCAATAAATATTACTAAGGCTTATTAATAAGGCTTACTAAGAACTGTTTCTACCATTGTTAAGTAATAGTTAAGGGTGAAAGCGTGACAGGTGGTGATAGTATTTCTAATCCATACTTATAATCACGCCTGTAACCCTTGCGGGTAGGCAGAGCATCAACGGATTACTTAATATCGTCTGCGAGGTTATCGCCTATTCTGTGAATTACGATGCACCAAAACGTTTGAAAAAATCAGCTGGTGAATTTTATGTTTTTATCGCTCTCTTCCGGTCCTGCGTGGAAAAATACAGATCCATACATTTTATCTTAATTTTGGTAAAAGACATAATAATCCAGATATTCTGACCTTCTGTGTTCGTCCATCGTACCGTCGTCCGTCTTGTAGAATCACGGTGGCGCCACCTAGCTGAATTTAATTTTGCAACATATTCGATTTTCCCACGGGAATGAGATGTTTTTCCGCTGAAAAAAGTGTCCTATGTCACTCTACAGCCACCGAACTATCCCCATACAAATAATCATGCCATGCCGACGCTCTGTTGCGACGTGAAAGAAGGACAAACTTGTGCAACATATTCGATTTTCCCACGGGAATGAGATGTTTTTCCGCGGATAAAAGTAGCCTATGTCACTCTACAGCCACTGAACTATTCCCATACAAAAAATCATGCCATGCCGACGCTCTGTTGTGACGTGAAAGAAGGACAAACAAACAAACACACTTTCGCATTTAATAATTAAGTATGGATTTTATCTTTTTAGTTGTTTGCAGTGGGTTTTTACTTTTATTTTATCTTTTTAGTTGTTTGTAGTCGTTTTTTACTTTTATTTTATCTTTTTTAGTTGTTTGGAGTCTGTTTTTACTTTTATTTGATCTTTTTAGTTGTTTGTAGTCGGTTTTTACTTTTATTTGATCTTTTTAGTTTTTTGTAGTCGGTTTTTACTTTTATTTTATCTTTTTAGTTGTTTGTAGTCTGCTTTTACTTTTATTTTATCTTTTTAGTTGTTTGTAGTCGATTTTTATTTTTATTTTATCTTTTTAGTTGTTTGTAGTCGGTTTTTACTATTATTATACGTAATTGTTTTTGGATCTATTTAATACTTGTTATGGCTCATCCCTATGGTATAGTATGCTACTATTCTAAGTTGTTATAATATGTGCAATATCATGCAATCGTAAACTGCGCAACAATCGTCTCTGGACGTAGCTGCTTGCCAGAATTTTCAGACATCACTTTTTAATCCTCACTTCTGGTGATTAACAGTGAACGGACATTGTCCGATCACATCTAATTTCTTATATGGGGTTCTTCTACTGCCGGAGTTCTACCGCTCAGGCCTTCGCTAAAAGGATGTAGTAAAGTGCTTACGCCGGCCATGATACCACCTAGGTGGCCGGGCTTAACCAGCTGTTCTGTTGGCTGTCTACATAGCGGACCTGCCCTATGCCTGTATACCTAGGCAGACCCAGTCTACCACCTACGCCGGCCAGCTAAGCTTAAGGGCGATACCTCATTCTCGAACATTTTACGACCATCAGTGAATTATAAATGCACACCCTAAAGAGTGAGATGTAGGCTCGAATCCACGATTTAACCGTAGCTACTAAATGTATTATAATTACTCTTAGTAGTAAAACTATTATCCTGTTAGTTTTATTTAATTTTTTCTTAATTCTAAGTTTTAGCTATAATACCTAACCTATTGATATATATGTACTACGCACTAGATTTCGCATTCCGAACATTCACTATGTTCAACTGAACTGTACTGCAATCCGTACACTTTACTTAAGTGTCATTTACTGTGGCTTCAATATTCATGCAGTGTGGAGCGGCGATAGTAATACGAGATTGCAAATTAAAGTTTAAACCTTACGTAAATAACAATTCAGTAGTCAAGTAAGTAACATTTTTTTGTTGTTCAAGTGAATAAATAGGTAATAATATCGTAATATTTTACTATCTACCGCGCATGCGCGAAGACATAGAGTAGTGCACATTTTTTGTTTGGAATAGCTTCTCTAGTACGTAGTACATATAACTCAATGACCTAACCTAACCAAACGTAACATATTATTTGTACGTATAAATAAGATTGAAGTGTATGTCTAAATAATTTTGAAATAACTGCTTTCTATTGAGCTCAGGGGGCTATTTCTATGATCATCATCATCATTCATCATCATTACAGCCCTTCACAAGTCCACTGCTGAACATAGGCCTCCCCCAAGGAATGCCACAAAGCACGGTCCCGAGCCACCTGCATCCATTGACTTCCTGCATGTCTTACCAGGTCGTCACTCCATCTAGTGGGGGGACGCCCTACACTTCGCTTGCCGGTACGAGACTGCCACTCGAGAACCTTTCTTCCCCATCGGTTGTCGGTTCTTCGAGCTATATGGCCGGCCCATTGCCACTTCAGCATACTAATTCTTTGGGCTATGTCGGTCACTCTGGTTCTACTGCGGATATCCTCGTTTTTAAGTCTATCACGCAGAGGGACTTTGCCGTGTGGCAGCGGCTTTAGAATCCTGCCACCCCCTCTCTTCCCGTGGGTGTCGTACGAGGCGACTAAGGGAGGAAGGCCAAAGTAAAAAAAACAAGCTTTGGCAACCGACAGATGGCGGAATAACCATCTCAATTCTTATGTCAGGCCAAAATATCCAGATCTGTGATGGGCTGCAGCGTTACAGGTGCGACATGTCTGACACTGCGATCGCCAACCCGCTTGCCCAGCGTGGCGATTAAGGGCAAAACCTCCCAATGGTAAGCACCAAAAAAACACGGCCCCCAGTTCCCGGCCGTCCCTATGTACCTGACCGTGGTGGCGGTCATGGCAACTGTGGGACAGGGGTGCTAAATCCCGGGAGGGCAGGATACCACCACAACTGGACCTGGCGACGTACAATGGACGAACTCTGCGGCACGACGAGAACATTGCAGAATTAGAAGTAGAGTTGAAAAATGTAAGGTGGCATGTTCTGGGATTGAGTGAAGTTTGAAGAGAGGGAGAGGACACACTAATCCTAGAATCAGGCCACCTACTCTACTATAACGAGGGACATGATCTTTCCCAGGGCGGAGTGGGCTTTCTCGTCAATAGAGTTCTCCGTGACAACATTTTGAAATCTCCAGTGTGTCGACGGGTGGCGTATCTTGTTTTAAAACTAACTGAAAAATATACTGTAAAAGTTGTACAAGTTGCACCAACGTCGACACACCCGGACGATGAAGTTGAAGCTATGTATGAAGATATAGCGAAGGCTTTACACAACACTACTAAAGCCCAGTTTAATGTCGTCATGGGGACCTTAACGCCAAAGTTGGGAAGCATACAGGTATTGAATCGATTATGGGACCGCACGGTTTGGGAAGTAGAAACCATAGGGGCAAATGCTGATCAACTTCCTCGAAAAGAGGCTTCATCTAATGAATACTTATTTTCAAAAAAGCCCCAAAGGAAGTGGACCTGGCGCAGCCCGACAACGTGACGAAAATGAGATCGACTTCATCATGACGGACAAAAGTACATATTCAGAGATGTCTCAGTGATCAATAGGTTTAATACAGGAAGCGATCACCGACTTGTTCGAGGTACTCTGAATATCGATTTCAAGATTGAAAGAGCCCGTCTGGTAAAGTCCACGCTCCGACCAAATGCTTTTCAAACCATAGCGGGATCCCAACGTTTCCAATTGGAACTTCGGAATCGATTTGATGCTCTAAAACCCACATTGGACATTGACGAGGATCTCACTAGTGTGGTCAAGATCTTAAGGGATGAGGGGAATAGGTTGTGTAGTAGGCAACATATAGGCCGGAAATCTAAGCTCTCAGATGAGACACTTCAGCTTATGCAAAAGAAACGTGAGGAAACAACAGCCGCGCCATCAGAACAGCTGGCACTCACCAGAATCGTAAGGAAAGCTGTACGGCGGGACCTGCGGCACTCCAATGCAAACCTTATTCAAGAGGCAATAGAGTGAAACAAGGGTCCCAAAGTCTTTGCTCGTAAGCTCGGGAGCAGCCACATTACGAAACTAAAAACATGCGATGGCAAAACCCTCACGTCAAAGCCTGAGATTCTCGCTGAGATCGAAGGCTATTACGGTACACTATATGCCTCCCAAAACCAGCAACCTGACCCGAACTGTGACGATCCCAGAGCCACACTAACCCGCCACTTTACCGACGAGCTGCCAGATATCTGTCTGGAGGAGATCGAGTTGGCCCTCACGCAACTTAAAAATGGAAAAGCCCCAGGAGAGGACGGAGTTACAACAGAGCTCTTGAAAGCGGGCGGACAGCCATTGCTAAAAGAGCTTTGTCGAATTTTTAACTGCGTTTTACGACATGGGAGAACTCCAAAGGCGTGGAGCAGAAGCATCACAGTCTTGTTTCATAAGAAAGGCGAAAAGACATTGCTAAAGAATTATCGGCCCATCTCGCTTCTGAGCCACGTCTATAAGTTGTTTTCGAGGGTGATGACCCTCGGTGATGACGAATCGACTCGCGCGGAGACTTGACGAATTTCAACCACCCGAGCAGGCTGGGTTTCGAGGAGACTATGGCACCATAGACCACACATTAATACAGTGAGGCAAATTATACAGAAGACGAATGAGTATAATCAGCCTCTTTGTATGGCCTTTGTGGACTATGAGAAAGCCTTTTTGACTCCATCGAAACTTGGGCTGTTATGAATTCCTTGCAGCGCTGCCGGATTGACTGGCGATACATAGATGTCTTGAGACATTTAAACACCACAAGCTCGATGTCCGTTCAAGTACAGGGTGGTCTTACAAAACCTATCCAGTTGCATCGTGGAGTGAGACAGGGGGACACAATATCCCCAAAACTGTTCACAAATGCATTGGAAGATGTTTTTAAGACGCTAAACTGGAATGGACGCGGCATCAATATAAATGGCGAACACATCTCTCACTTGCGCTTTGCCGATGATATCGTCGTCATGGCAGAATCGCTGCAGGAACTACAAGACATGCTTAGCAGCCTAAATGAATCCTCTCAACGTGTCGGACTGCGTATGAATTTAAATAGGACAAAGTCATGTTTAACGGTCGTCATACCAGATTCGATTATCGTTGATGGTGAGATTCTTGAAGTTGTTCAAGAGTATATCTACCTCGGCCAGATAGTGCAGTTAGATAAAAACAACTTCGAGAAAGAAGCCGATAGGCGGATTCAGTTGGGCTGGGCAGCATTCGGGAAGCTTCGTCAGGTCTTTTCGTCGCCCATACCGCAAAGCTTGAAGACGAAAGTCTTTGACCAGTGCGTCCTGCCTGTACTCACATATGGTGCCGAAACGTGGACACTAACGCTACGACTACTCCACAAACTCAGCGTCACCCAGCGGGCGATGGAAAGGGCTATGCTCGGAGTTTCTCTGGTGGATAAGATTCGTAACGAAGAAATCCGCCGGAGAACCAAGGTCACCGACATAGCCTTCCGTATTTGCAGGCTGAAGTGGCAATGGGCTGGTCACATTTGTCGCAGAAGCGATAACCGTTGGAGTAGGCGTGTCATAGAGTGGAGACCACGTTTAGGCAAACGTAGTGTGGGACGCCCCTTGGCTAGATGGAGCGATGATCTGCGCAAGGCGGCTGGCAGCAACTGGATGCGTGTAGCCGAAGATCGAGCTAAGTGGCGCGCCTTGGGAGAGGCCTATGTCCAGCAGTGGACTGCCGCAGGCTGATGATGACGCAGAGGGACGCCGAGTACAGCCCTCTCCATAGCTCGATGAGCGACTTTGAGCTTCCTCATACGGCCAGCAGTGAAGGACCACGTCTCAGATCCATAGGTCATCACTGGCAACACACACTATGATATTAAGACTTAAATATCTACTTTCTATGATATTAAGACTAAAATACCCATTTTTAAAACTTTTGCCAATCTGTGTATCTGTCCTGGCTAATCTTCGGAATGACTTCCGAATGTGATATTACTTCACAAACGGATAGAGAATAATTACTGGAGTACTCTAGGCTAAAATTATTAATATTATGGTATTAATATAGTATTTTTTGTTAAATTTAAAAACTGATGAAATAATATAATTATTACATATCTGCAGGTTTATTTGAAGTTATACGGGGACGAAGTAGCTGGTAAAATTTAGTACTTAAATTAATACATAATTAATGTTATATTATATTTGTTTGTATCATAAAAAGATAATATGACATAAGTATATGATCACACAAAATTTATGTAACAATGACTACATTATTTACGCAATTTTAAAGGCTTTTCTAAGAGAGTTTTAGCCTTTATATTATGAGATCCGAGGTAGTTCAGGGGCCCACTGTAAATTTAACAATAAGCGAGCAACCCTGGTTCGATCCCTGCCGGCACCATTAATTGCAATTTTAAATGCTGATTTACCACGTGCTTGGAGGTAAAGGAAAACATCGTGAGAAAACCTGCGTGTCTGAGAAATTAAAAAAATTATATTTCGAAGACATGTCCGCCAACACGCAACACGAGAGGAAGTCTGTACTCAGAGTAGGGATGTAAATAGGCTGTAACTTTATCTTAACTTTACTATTAAAAAGGGGAAAGACAAAAAAATTTGCAAAAAAATGAATAGTATAAATCTTGATCAGAGGTCATTTCAATAAAATATATTTACCGTACCGTTTACCTTTACGTCGGTATAAAAGATGAAATAAAAACAATAAACCGGCGCGGTTCGTCCCGGCGGACACATTTTCGCCCCAATAATACTTTTTATCATATTTATTGACTGATAAATGGAAAAGTTGTTTCGAGTGCATTTGTATGTTGTTCCCAACTGTATAATGCTTTATGTCTGACAGTAACATCTATTTAAAATGCATTAAATAAAGGAAATTTTAAATAAGGGTGCTAGGATTTTGGATACATGTCATGCAGCAAATCTTTATTTAACTCATGCATTTTAAGAGCTCTTCATCTTATTTAGCTGCTTCACTCTGGTAAAAAAAGTTAATATTTATTAGATTTTAATTCATGTTTGCTTTTGCTCTCACTTGCAACATCTGATGCAACAATTGGGATATATAATACTAACTTTAAAAAAAAAAATATATATATATATATATATATATATATATATATATATATATATACATATATAATATATAAACTGACTTTCAAATCTTGCTTAATTGATATAAAAGATAACTATTTTTCAGTTTGATAGGATTAATCAGCAAAATACATACACATATTTCTGTCTGTCGGTTTTAAAAATTATACACATTAAAATTATGGTATGAAGACCTAATTTTATATTAGGTGTTAACTCTGACTTGTATTAATTTAGTACTGCTAAGCATATTTGTCATTACAATAATTATCTAAATAAAGTCTAAAAGACGAAATTACGGAAACCTTTTCCTAAATTTTAATGTAATTTTAAAAACTAAACCAAAAAAGTTTTGCATAGCTTATATTATAAGCTTTTTTAGCTCATTATATTATACGTCAGTGTTTGCCTACAATCCCATCTGTTGGTATGTGCTTTTGTAGACCTATATATATTTTAAGCGCACTATCTTAGCTAAACTAGCCTCTTCATCAACTGGTATCCACTTTTGTCTAAAAGAGACTCACTTTAAACCAAACCAACTACCTACTATATCAATGGTTCTAATCAAATGGAATAACAGAAGTCGGCAAATTATTGCAATTCTTTGTTGTATGTACGCATTATACACAATACAAGACGTTAAGTTCGATTACGTGTTATGTCAGCAACATAGAGGGAGACGTGGTAGAGACACGTGGTAGAACTACGTTTTAGAGTCACATATTACAGCTAGGTGGTGGAGCTGCGTGCTAGGGACACTTGGTAGAGCCACGTAGCAGCGTATTATGGTTGCAGTGCGAATGGGCCAGCTAGACTTGAAAAGGACCACGGTCACACAGAATACCATCTTGAAATTAAATATACTTATAAAGAGATAGAACTTCTTTTTGTGTTTAACAGGGTAACGTCTGATGAGAATTGGCGTTATATACTATATCTTTTTAATTTGTATATTAAAATGATTACATTATATTAAATATGTTTTACAAATTTGATCGACTGACGGAAAAAATGGTTTTGTTGTATCTAGCCTCGAACCGGTTAGCAGAATATAGGGCGGCTCCCCACTAGATGGAGTGATGACCTAGTAAGATATGTAGGAAGTCGATGATCAGAACTGTGAAGTTGTGTAAGTGCGAGTACTTAAATAAAATATCTATGTAACAAAATGTGAGTAACAAATTCGATTTTGGTTTGTAACGGGAATAGAACGCTACATAAATCGACACATCTCAAAAGAACTAGGGAAAACATATTCTATTTATATAAAAAGCAGGTGCCTTTGAGTACAAAGCACTACTGCTGATCCCAAGTGGCATTAGCAGATAACACATATCGTATGCGTATCGGGTAAAAGCGTGGGGAATTCAGATTTTCATCCAATGCCACTGTCGCGACTCGAATTTCAAAGGGTTTTTTCGTTCGTGACATCTCGACCTGGAATGGGGTAAAACAACGCGATGGTAAAACATTAGTTTTACAAAATGTGTGATGTGAAGACTTTGGACTGCATCGAATGCATTTTAATATAACATACTTTTAATACATACCGTTTCCTTTATATAAATCATAGATTTTTACAGAAGAACAAATGAGCACCCAGTCCAACTGATGGTAAATGAAAGCCTTATTTAATTATGAATTTTACGAGTACGCTGGTGTTCTCTGTGATCGTTGTCCTTCAACGGTCAAGCCAACCTAATAAAGTAGCCAAGTTAATACACAACACCGTGGCTCTACCACGTAAGCATATATCTTATTGAATAAGGGATTGTAATCATCGTATGTATACATAATATAGCAACTTGTTATTGTTCATGATAGGTAATTACAAGTCCAATGCTGAACTTAGGCCTCCCCTATAGATTGACTCAATGGGGCGGATATTTGCCATAGTTACTGCGTAGTATTTTTTATCATTATGAAAGTGTTGTCAGAAAGATATTGCTGTTTTCTTGTTTTAGTTTTTCCTCTGTCACCTTGTACGACGTGTATGGGTTGATATGGGGTAGTGGAGTTTCTTACGCCGCCACAACACATGGCAGTAACTATATCAAAAAGCATATACAGTTTAAGGACATAAGAGATGGAATGTTCAGTATTCTATTGTTTTAAGAACCCTTAAATTCAATTAATGTTCGAGACAGCTTCTAATATTTCTTTTAGTAATTGAATGGGACGCAAGTCGGTAATAAAATTGTAATTAAAAACTAACTATTTTATACTAGCTGTATCTCCCTGAGGGTGCATATTAAGTAGACAGATATGGCGCGCATTTGTTTACTAAACTAAAAATAAAGTATTAGAATTTATTACGATGTCGTACCGGAGCTTATTTAACTTACAGTATGGGCAAATAACAAGATAATGCTATAGCAAGATCATTTATATTGTTATTTTGAGTAGGCACTCATAATGATTATCTAAGTTACGCCTAACATTAACAGATTATACGTGTCGCTTTAATTCCGAAGGAAATGGAAGAAAAAAAAAAATTAAAAATATATTGCAGTTCATGAAAAGCTAAATAAAATATTTTATTTTTTAACAAGTTTTTGTCTTTCTACGAAAACTTACCATAATTATTACTTACTATTAAAAACTTTTAGCCAGTAGCATGATTATCAAAGGCACCGCGTGGCACCATAACTTATAAAACCCTTTACTATCTACATCACTTATCCGTCCAAAAACATCGGACGTTGCCTTTTAATTTACTAAATTTGCTAATTAAGCTCACTTACTTAACTTCCATTAGTTAAACTCCGGGTATCATAAGTCCCGGTGTGCATTATAATAAGTTATTACAACATAATTTATTATTCTGTCATTACCGTGACATGGTCGCGTGTCGCCATGTCATAAGTTAACGCCATCTAGTCTACCGTCGTTTATTTCATTGGATATAGTGACAAAAATTCTGTTTACTTTTCCCTCGGTGTAACAATGACGTTGCAGTATCTCGCTTAAAAGTAAAAAATAACACAGAAGTGATGTGCGCCTCCCTAAATGTATCGATACTAGTTTTATTAAGTTATAGCGAATATCTCGATTATGTCCTTGTGTTTAGATTATGTAATATTATAAACACAAAAAAAAACATTTGAGCAAACAACAAAACAATAACAGACTTAACTGGAAATATGTAAGTTGCCACTATATTTCTGATACTGCAATATACGCCACAAAGATCTTATCTTATTCTCATGGGTATAAAGAGGTTAGCATTTTTACAAACGAGATTGCATCCACCTGATAACGGCACTTAATAAATAAATAATGCCAATGAACACTTCCAAACGTCTTCTAATCACATTTGAGAAGTAAGATAAAGTTAATAAGAAATTTAATAATACTTCAAAGCTTCTAATTACATTGTCTTTCGTATCCTTCAAACAGGAAAATAGCAGTGGTCAGGATTGTCTGTTTATAGTGTTAAACGCAATCATTTACCCGCGATAAGGAGCAACGAAACTGAATAAAAAACCGGACAAATATAGGACTCGCGCTCTGAGGGTTCCGTAGAAACTTAGTTATGTGTGTAGATGGTTTCTCCATCCCGGGAATAGAGAGCAAGATTTCGGTGCCGGGAATTCCGATTTCTAATCTACTACGACTGCAATGAATTTCATGTTTGCATTAAGTTATATTTTTTATTATGCTTTTGATAAATGACGAATACCGTAAATTGACAAAGATGATGTATGTTTGTATTCAATAGGTGCTTATGGCAATGTAAGCAGTAAGGTGAGTACCTACTTTCACCAAATTATAATGAATTTACTGAAGTATGATATGCTTACCGCAATTCATAAGTTACAGGTAGGTTAAGAACATTGCTCTAAAGAAAAGGTAAGTCGGAATTAAAAGGACAAACTTAACGGGATGTACCAGATAGGTTTTGATGAGTGCGTTTGCGAATTCAAAATTATTACATAAATGTCTGTATCTTTTGATCACGTCGACTAAGAAGTATGAATGTTTACAACTTCAAGGGAATGTAGACTTTAGTATTTCATCTTAATTTCAACTTGATACCTCTATCTGTTCCTAGTAAAAGGGTGTTGACAGACGGACAGACGATTTCTATTTTTTCCATTTGAGATACGGAACCCTAAAAACAAATAACACTTTCATGAAATAAAAATAAAGATTTCTTTTAATTTACAAAATAATTTTTGTAATAATATTATATTCAGAAAACATTTGTATTTCAAATTAATAAGACACATCCCTAAAGTCGGCAATAATGTGAATGGTGATGAATATAATTAATTTGTTTATGAGCTTTTGAGCGGCTCCTGCTGCTTTCTTGTGTTTAGATTGTGAGATTACATAACTTAATGAATTATATTTAGTACTCCTACGAGCTTTACAGAGGCAAAATGGCTCAAGAGTTGGGCGTTCGCTTTAAATCTCATAACTCGCGAGCAATTTGGGTACGAGCTCAGCAGTTACTAAACTTGTAAATTGTAATTTTACGAGTACGTACTAATTTACAACATATGAGAAGTTCGTGTCAGTAACAAAATCTCGACGAAACCTACTTTTCTGAGAAGTTTAAATAATATGTTTTTAGGACATAATATTATATCGCATTCAACAACATTAATTTTACCTAAAATATATTTATTAAAACTACCATGCGATTACTTGCATGTTTTTTTAAGAACTCCTTCATATCTTAAGAGATTTTTGAAAATCTTAAAAAAATGCTACGATGTGATAATTTACACAATACTGTTGTGAATATATTTCCTAGCTGTCTATTGCGACAGGAAACCGCGTAGCAAACGCCGGCCAATATCAATAAGCCGTGGTAATTGATGGCTCGTACGATTTGATCGGACCACTCGTTTTTCATTTGTTTTACGACGGACGAGTCCCGCATTGACGTTACTGCGCCATCTACTGTAATAGAGAAGGGTACTCTATTACAGTAGCACCTGAATGTTGGGCTTTCCAACAGAAACATATGTTTCACAGAGAACTTGCCTATTCTTGTATTATTTTATTTTTAAGTTATAATATTTTAGGTATAACTCGTCGACTTTTAATTATAGAAATCCAATATTTCAGATTCTAAATATTTTTTTTATATAAAAATTAATTTGTTTATCAATTAATGATCACTAACATGAATTAAACATGAATCATTATTATCATCTCTAATGCTGGATACTTTCTGTCACAAATTTGAGGGATCCGACATAATCGCAGGGCTTGTTACGGATTTTATCGCAATTATTATAACTTAAATTAAAATGTCTATATCTAAAAAAAATAAAGATCTAAAATAAATATTTTAAAGCTTTAGTGATAAAAGCAACTTTCTGCAATGAGGGCTAATAATCTTCCGCTCACCAGATGTCGCTAGTTGACACTGAGTTGAAGTTTTTTGTTACACAATGTCATGTAATTGAGAAATGGTTTTAAATAAAAGTTTATCAGTTTCTGGAGTATTATATTAATACACAAGACAATGCCTCAATGGTTTGCTCTTTGATTTTTAGCAAATGTTCAACTCTTTATTTGTTTTTCTACTTTTATGAATATGGTTTGGTTTATTTATTTTTAATATAAAATATAACTAATAGTACAGAAAAAATATTAACCATTACATTTTTCGAATAAATTAACTACCCCGCTATGAAATCTGTCAAATATTACAGCTAATTTTTACGAGGGCGACACTGAAAGTTTTTAGAACTGGCCACTTGTAAACGTTATAATAAAAAAATAAAATCAAATTTTGAAAAGGGAACTCGTTGCCAATATTGTTGTGTATGTATTTTATTATTTTGTCATTTGTTTACGATTTGGTGGCAAATTGAAAATTGTCTGTGTCACGTCAGCATGATAAATTCATTAACGCGAAAAAAATTTCGTACAATGATTTTTTATGACTTTCGATGTCATTTA
The DNA here is from genome assembly GCA_029286625.1 of Parnassius orleans. Taxonomy (NCBI): domain Eukaryota; kingdom Metazoa; phylum Arthropoda; class Insecta; order Lepidoptera; family Papilionidae; genus Parnassius; species Parnassius orleans. The sequence continues at coordinate 6,579,608 of JAGSMP010000030.1, read as the reverse complement.
AGTCAACAAGAAAGTTATGATAGACTTTGATTGGCCTTTCACGACGAAGCCCCATCTCGTGCCACTGTTTACAACTGGTTTAATGAGTTTAAACGTGGTGGCACTAATCTCACCGATGATCTGCGTGAGGGACGGCCTTCTACGGCGACGACTGAAGATAACATCAGTGTTGTGCGGCGTATGATAGAGACTGACAAAAGAGTGACTTATCATGAACATTTAGCGGTCAGGAAGCTTTGTGCCCGGTGGATACCTTATAATTTGACAGAGGCCCAAAAACTCCGTCGTGTTGATTGATGTCGTGAAATAGTTCAAAGATTTAACGGAGGTGACTCAAATGCTGTGTTCGACATACTTACGGGTGACGAAAGCTGGATTTATTGTTATGATCCTGACACTAAGAGACAGTCTGCTGTCTGGGTGTTTCCTTCCGAGGAGTTGCCAACTAAAGTGAAGAGAGGTCGAAGCGTGGGAAAAAGATGGTGGCCTCGTTCTTCGGAAAGACAGATTGTTGCGTAATGACGCAAAAATTGTTTTAGAGGATCGAAAAACAGTTACTGCAGAGTAGTACACTGACAATTGTTTGCCACTTGTCTTGGAAAAAGTTCGAGAGAAACGACCTCGCAGTAGGATTCTCCTTCACCACGACAACGCCTCGTCGCACACCGCCAAGCAAACAATCCACTACTTGGCGACGTCAGACATGGAATTACTGGGTCACCCGCCCTATAGCCCAGCCCTCGATTTTATTCATTTCCGAAAATAAAAGAAAAATTTCTAGGAAAACGTTTTATGGACGCCGAGGAAGCAGAAGCTGCGTTTCAAAATGCCGTCGAAAAAACCCCTAAGGACGAGTGGGCAAAGTGCTTTTCTCAGTGGTTCCATCGGATGCAGCGATGTATTGATGTAAATGGGCACTATTTTGAAAAGATATAATAAAACTAATAACTTGCTAGTTTGTTCAGTTTTTCATTTTCTAAGAACTTTCAGTGTCACCCTCATAAGTGGTGCCGCCCGGTGGCAGAAGAAGTCGTGGAAGCCCTCATTGGGGAGCTAGACCTCGATGGGGCTGATGAAAATTATTTTACAAAATGTTAACCATTAAGAAATTTTACATTTATTAATATAAGCGAGAGAATGCCAAAAGGCGTAAAGTTCACGCTTTGTAAACCTTTTATTTAAGTTGATAACTAATAAAAATATAATACAGAAATAAAATAAATTTTCCTGGCATTAAATTTCTAAGTAGACTTGCAATATCCACGGAACAACATCAGTTAATGACCTACGTAGTCATCACATAATCATCGCGGGGCTAATTAATCGTAAAATGCCTTACTCATAAAAAAATCGATGACCCATTTCACAATACATAAGTTAATTGGGTCTTAAAAGACAAATACCATCGAAATCAACGAGCTCTCATACTCAGACTTTAATTTTAAAATTAACTTATAAGTTAGTCTGTAAAAGCCGTGATTCAAGTATTCCTGACCTCTATTATAGTACTTATTTACTAGCTATAGAATCGAAAAGCTTTGTTGCAAATATGTATCTACGTCTTAACAAATATGATAGAGCTAATTTTTTTTACAAATTTTCATTAAAAACGACATAACGTGCTTTTGGCCTATGTAAGTGATCAAATTAAATAAATCACAACCATAAGAAATAAAAATGTTATTAATAAACAATAATTCAACTTTATAACCTAATATTAATCTTAATCAGTATAAATCATATTTACTACTTACCATCAGCTGGACAATTTTTTTATATAAGCATGCGGCGCACTTAGTAAGTGCCGATCAGTTCCTATTAACAACTGCAACACCAGGGGAATTGCTGGTTAAAAATAAGTAAGTTCGTTTTTTGAAGGTCCCTATGTCGTATCGGCCGTCGAAAAATCGCCGGTGTTAAAAGATTCCACAATGAAGTCGTGCAAGAAAGAAAACTCAAAGCATCGTGATGTGCGTTGGTAGAATTTGGTGGTTGGAATCAATCCGAACAATTTCTCACTTCCCGTGGTAAATGCGATAGAAAATGCAAAGGTATGCAACATCCTTCGCAGCGCCAGTGAATCGAGCTGATCAGAAAGAACTCTGTTGTCAAATATTAGGGCCGCTCTTCTCTGAATGCGGTCACATGGAAGGAGCAAGCACTGGGGTGCTCCCGCCCAGAGATGTAAACAGTATTCCATGTGAGGCCGAACCTGCTATGACTGCTAACAGTGATACCGTTACTTCTATAAAAACATGTTTTATAACATAATATTTCGATATGTTAATTATAATAATTATATCACAAAACAAAAATATGTTTATTTCATGTTCAAATTAAGAACACTTACACTTTGGAAGTTGAAGAAAATAAATATAAACTTTAAAATTAAGGTTGAAACACGCCGGAGGCGAGACAACACATGTATTACCATAACAAGACGTAAAATTTGAATGTGAACAAATCGAATAACTCTGCTGCGGGGCCCGGAATTAAGTTATCCACTTTTTGCAAGAAAAGACGGACACGTTAACATATGAATATGACAAATTGTCCGGTGGCGGTCGGCGGCGGACTGTCCCGCGTCCGACAGAGTTTTACGGCACTCCAGGGACCGTGAGGGGAACAACTTGAAAAATTTTCATTCCGGTCGACTAGTCGGGGAAGAAAAACGGTCAGGTCACTCGTCAAAACTGTAACAATTTCTCAGAAACAATAATAGGATAAAAAGCCTGCCCCCCTCGCTTGACCACTGAAAAAGCTATTATGGGCACTGTCAATGTTATTTATTTGAACGCCGCACGTTGTGAATTTTTATTTTATCAAGGGATTTCAAGTTTTATTGGTTTCCTTAGGTGTGCTGTCTAAGCTATCCAAGTTTTTGATTTGGGGGAAATTGATATATTTTTTCTTTAATGCGAGTCTTAAACAGAGACCGATCTATAAAAGTTATAATTAAAGATCAACGGCTTCGTAGCTCATTGGCAAAATATTTGGTTGCGTCGCAGCAGGCCGCGGGATCGAATCCTCCAAAGAAAATGTGTTTAAATGGCCAGTACATAATTTTTCCGGGTTAAAATGTTTGTCTATGTGTAAAATGATACAAGGGAAAGTCGTAGTGTACTTTTTTAAAGAACTAATTTTGAATAAGAAATTAGCTAATATTCAACATTTACACTGCAACTTACAAATTAATGTGTATTTAGTCCGCAAAAATGTTATCGTCATTCAATATCTTTAAATACTATAAGATTGCAATAAATTGTAAATATCAAATTGGCAAAATTTACCATTCATGAAATCTAAGCATCCTTATTACTTTTTTAATTGTTCTTTCTTTCTTTCTTTTAATTGCAATTGATAAATTTATGATAGTTATGAAGATGTCATTCCTCTTCTTTATCAGTCCGTAAGAGTCTACTACTAGAGCCATGGCCCTTCCCTTGAATTGCGGACTTGTCATAATACCAAACCCCCAGAAGAATAGTTGGCAACCGCAGTGTTATTGGAACGCAGTTCCTTATCGCACGGTACGAATTTGACGGATGGGGGCTAGGCGAGAAAAATGTGAAACATTTTCCGTCACGACCACCTTTCTATAGTGCGAGCGAGATGGAATAATATCCATCTCCCTCGCACTTTTTCTTATCTTGCCATGAAAGAAATATTATTATTTTAAATGACGCTTCGTTTTAATAGACTCAGGTAATTAATTTATTTGTATTTGTTAATCAATAATAATATATTACGAGAGGAACTTCGTTCCCACCGAGTGTTCCACGACACTCACGCATGTTTTTTTTATTCAGATTTAATTCAATTCCTTTCTGTAGTCTCTTACGGCACCCACGGAATGGTACCTATAGGGTGGTGGATATTCTTACACTGCCACTACACGGTTAGAATACGGTTACAATACCAGACTTCTCATATTGATGCTGCTCCCCGTTATCGGTTTGATTTTTTTACGTCTGGCGTAAACGGAATGTTTATAATTTCATCTATCTGAAAAAATCTTCTTGGCTTTTCGCATAGACGCCTCTTACGACACCCACAGAAGAAAACGGGGTATTATATCACATACACCGTCACCACGTGGCACATTAGCATGTTAAAAATATGCAAACAAATAAATTGATTGCCTGGTTGTGCGGCACCAGAACACAGCTCTTAGGGTCCAGAGCTGTTATGTTGTATTATCTTTATATTTATAAAATTTTCAATGAACAAGTTTCTAATTCTTTTTATGCTTAAGTTTGGTGGCACCACATGATTGATTTCAAATGTACAATTTGTTCATAATTTTTAATCACAATCTCAAATTAAAATACGCAGTTATCAAGATGATAAAAGCCATTAAAGCGACAAAATATGCTTTGATCAATAATAGAAATTTCAAATTTTCAAAATCAATCCGAGGTCGCATTGGACGAATGCGTCCACCAGATCGCCGCACCTTCCAATATAAATGTAAATAGGGAGGAACCCGACTGAAATATGACAGTTATAATTGCTTTATTGTACTTGGATCCCAGCTAGAATTGTCGCTCGGCGTATGCTAATTTTAATGTACACAATATACAGTGGTGTGGTGAAGAAACTTGTTTATTTTTGGCACTTAGCTATAAACAAGTATATAGAAAAATATTGGTATATACAACCAAAATCAAATATAATCTTCATTATGATAACCTTCAATAACATTTTATCCCACCACATCAGCCACGACAGTCTTTAAGGGAGGTAAAACATTTTATCCATTGATGTGTAATTTATTTAAATTATAGTTACCTATAACTTATTCTATACAATTTAATTAATTACAAATCATTAGATCCTATTAAATAATATGAAAGTGTACATTATTAAGTTTAAAACATTAAGTATAAACCAAAACGTTTTAATTCTTTCAATTAATATGTAAATATTTGCAAAATAGGTGAGTATTTTTACCGTGGTAGATTTGTTACTCGCCGGATATTTTACCGTACACGAGCAACCCGGGTTTGTCCACCGCGCTGCCACCAATGAAACTGTTAGTTGTTATTTGCAGTGCTGATTTACTACATGCTGGGCGGTAAAGGCAAACTTTGTAAGGAAACCTGCAGAGTGAGAAATTTAAATAACTATGGAGAAACGTCAAGTCCATCAATACACACTGGAGCAGTGTGGCGGACTACATGCTCCATACCAACTCAGAAATGAGAGGAGACCTGAGTTCAGCTGTGAAACGTATATAGTATATGCTGTAACTAGAAACATTTAATAAAGTCACCGAATACAGCGTGAAATATCAGTTTAATACTACTGTGTTTCGTATGGTGAGTGTAGAGAGGACCCTTATTAACTGCAAATGAGGCATTTCATCCTAATCTTCAAGGGTGACAACGAATCTGCATTTTGATTCTTAATTAAAGATAGATCTACATACATGTCTATGGGCCACAGCATCCACTTACCATCAGGTGGACTGTGTGCTCGTTAGTCACACATTTTCTATAAAAAAAAACCAGATTAACAACTAATATGTAAGTAATTAATTAAAATTATAGTTTCTTTACTCTAAAAAGTTTATACACAAATATTTTTAATCTGTGTTACCGCGAATGTTTTCAATGTAAACATACAAATGTCCATTAGGCTAGTTTTCTTTATATTGTTAGTCCCGAACTCGTTATGTGGCGACAGCGATTATTATCCATTATGTCGTTGGATTCTTTATTATTTTATTATATTTTAGTAAATGATACGATATAATGCTTTTGAACTGAAAACTTCTTTAGAATCTTTGTGAATTGAAATTCGATGAAACGTAAAAGCGACACTAAAAAGAGACAAACATATACATTTATAGAATTTAGCCGGCGATAGATTATTATATAAAATTAGTCGTGTTTAGGCCACCTAGCGTCTATTTTACTTAACACCTTGAGAGTCAATCAATTTTTGTTCGATAAAATGACTTTACCTATAAAATTTGGTAGATGGCGCTATTGCAAAGCAATTTTACTCGAAAGAAAATATTCTTTTGATTTATTACGCTAAATTCGGCACGATACTACGGGGATATCCATGGCTGCTGGCTGCGTTTCCTCGCTGAATGGCTATACTTAGCTTTTGAGCGTGAAATGAACCAGCCCTCTTATCACCAGAAGCGACGATCAATCACGGATACAGTTTCTTTAGGAACTTCACCACACGGACCAATAGTTTCTACAGCAAATGACACAAATATGTAGTCATCGCTCAGAGACTCATATTTGCACCACTTATTTAGTTCAGCTACCTCTGCTCTAAGCGAGGTACCCTTGAAATGAGAGGCCGCTAAAGTGTCGGGTCTCTTGCCATTGCCTATAAATATTCTCTAAATATTAGATATAATGTTAAAAAAAACTCGTAGATATAATGTAAAAAAATACATGACCGTATAATCTTCAATGATTTGCCAGATCTTAATGTTTTCGCTTGTGTGTCTAAAGTGCAAAGAGTATTACGACCAAAAATTATTGTGATCAATGAAATTTTTTAGTGTAGTGAGTTGTACTTATTCACTATGTACTCGACGTCGATGCAAAATATCGCAAGGAACCCTAAAGTCTTAGAAATTAAAAATGTTTCTCTTCATCTCCTGAACTTAAAGTCATTCAAAAATGGGAGGTTGCCATATATTTATAAATACTATAAATATTTTTTTACTCTCAAACAATCGATTTTTGGGTTTTATTTTTGTTAAATAAGGGTAAATTATTGAGATGTACGCAACTTTCTAACTTTTAAGTGCTTAATTAATTGCAATGTACTTTTGAATAGAAGTTTAATCAACATAATTAAACTTTTATTCTTAAGTATAAATTGACATGAATATGTAACATCTAGAATGTCATCTAAGTAATATTAATATTTCCATCCTCTATTTTACCAAAGACCAACAGAAAAAATAAACAGACCAAAACGTAGATTTCAAGAGACGCCAAAACAATGCTCATTACAAGAACATGCACACAAATATGCTTAAAACCTGCTGCTATTTTTATAAATTGGAATTTACAGCTTCGTCGGACTCAAGGCCAACAACTAAATTATATTTTTTATGTTTTTTTAATTCTCATTGCAAAAATCCACTTATCCACTCCACTTATCTTTCAGATTAAGCATAACACAGCTAAGAATTAAACTGATATAAATTTGAGAAATTTTATAAACATTTGGTGGTGTAAACTTCGTTAAATTTGTTCAGTATTTTTGACATCGACAAAGCGTTGTTCAAGTAAACACATTAAATAAACTCCATCTAGTAGCAGATAGCCGCTCATAAATATTCACAAGTTACCAGAGACGCCTCATTTAGGACTCGCTGCCCCTCTTTTTTGCGTTATTGGATCAATCCACCAGAGGGTTGTTCGGATCAACTTATTACGACAAGAAGTAGTTGATGAATATCGGCGTTAATGGAGCAGTTTTTATTAATTACAGGGAAAACGCTGAGAAAGTTTTCTAATATTTAACGTAGATACCTTTCATCTCAACACGATAATCAGCTTCTACTACTACTACTATATACGAAGAAATCTGAGAATGTTATTTGTATTAAAAATAAAATTAGGGACAATGTCACTTTTTACTTGATTTTGATAGTGTTAAGATACAGACGACAACAACTTGTGATAAAATCGGAAGTTGACGCTATTGCCGAAATTCTAGAATATCATTAATCATTAAGAGATGCTTTTAAATTTTTTGATAAATAGTTTGTTGAAAGTGCTCTCCGATGTCATCGGTTGAAAACAGATTCAAATTATGTTATGTACCTCTAAGTATTGAAACCACTTTTATCATCCTGATTATAATATTAACAAGGATTTGAAAAAAATGTCTCGGAAAAATATGTGCCACGTGTAATTCGATTCGGAATAGCATATTGATGATTTTTGAAAAAAAAAAGTTCCGCTTCTAAAAATTGTAAAGTTATAAACAATTATTTAAAAAGAATGTAAGGGGATTTTGTTTTGTGCAAATATCTCAAAAACTAATTGAGATGTTTTTTATCGCAATTTTTCAATTAATTATGCAATAGTTAATTAATAATTTTTACTGCTTGAACATGAAAATTGCAAGTGTGATAATTGTTATTAAATTGGATGTTTTTCTTTCCTTGGAGCTATTTTTGAAAGGCTTCAGAATAGATCCCCGTTGGAAAAATAAAAATAAATGTTTTTTAGTTTTTTATTAACAATTTACGTTGTAACTAGGGGAGGACGGGGCTGGTACTAACAAATTTTGTATTATGATTTATATTTTCGTTGATAATAGACTTTTCATTTTATTTGTTATTGAAAACATGCTTTGGTTATTCAGCTATGATATTAACAACAAAATCATCAGGTATGTAAGTGCTTCCAGAAAGAGCCATGAAAACCAAAGTCATTTGTTAATATATACCCGCATGTGGGGCAAATATTAACGGAGCTGGGGCTAGTATTAACGTAAGGGCGATTATAACAGAGACTAAAATTTTGTCAAATACTTAAATAAAATGTCATTGACATTAATGAAAATGTTTTATTGACTTTTTATGATAGGAACTCAAAGAATATAACAAATTATTTTAAATCTACACTTAATAACAATCATTGCTACAGTTTGAATATTTTAAGCCTAAAAATAAACACACAGTTTAATCTTAATGTTTTAAAGTTACTTAAACTTTTAGGTTGAACAGTCTTTAAGTTTCTTAATGAAGTAAAAAATAGTATTATCTTATAAATCTGTTACAAACATTTTTTAAATAGTTTAAATATAATAATTAAATAATAAGGTAACTAGTTTAATCAGTATTAAACTAATTTGTACTTAAACTTAGACAGAAATAGGTACTTCATATCAGGCAATAATTAATCAGAATACGATTTCTCATCATCTGAGAAACAGTTGAGGCATATGTATTTTCTGGTATCACCTATAATACAGGTGATATGAGCCCATCCTTTGCATAAAATACATTGTATCCAGTCATGTCCAGATGTGTCTTCATTATAAGACTCGGCACAAACTAAACAGAAGCAGGTATCTTCTTCACTAACATCCTGCAGAATATGCTTCTTAACCTTTTCTACTTCTACTTTCCGGGTTTCTTTAGCTTTAATTTTCCCTTTTCCTTTGCCTTTAACCTTACTTTTAGTTTCAGTCAGACTAGTTTTATCTTTTGATGACTTTAATTTTGCTTCCTCCTCTAAGACCAATTTTCGGGAGTATCAGTGAGAATCGTTGATTTCCTTGAACGCTTTCGTTTGGATTCGACACGAGGTGGTGCTTTTGAAGCGGTCTTATTTTTTCTACGTTAAACTTTTCTGTAGGCTTTGTATTTGACGGTCCTGGTTCATTTGACGGTCGCTGCTTATTTGATGGTACGTGTGATAGTTGATCAATAACCTCTGAAATACTTATATCAATATCAGGCATGTTGTCTATAATTTCATTTCGGATTGAAGAGTCTAAATTTAGTGATACTTCTCTTGGGTTGACAGAACTATCTCCAGGCTGCAGTGATCCCTGGTTGCCCATCGAAGCAGTATTTGGATCGGGACGATCAGTAACAAATGATGGTGCAAAGTCACAGTCTTGAAAGACATCTTCATTGCACGGCCAAATCCCAGCTTTTTTATATGAGTTGATGATATTGTTTTGAGTGAATGCCAGTGAAATGCTTCTTTACAATTCCAGGGAGATCATAGATCGTCATGGTCTTCCCAGGATGATTAATCATCCAGTTCGTTTGCTGCCGGCTAATATAATTTTTAAACGGTCCATACACACCAACATCTAGAGGTTGAAGTTTATGGGAACAATGTGGAGGGAAAGACAAAAGAATGATGTGGTTTTTTTTTGCCTTGGTGATGACCTCCACATTCACATGAGAATGATGATTATCTAATAGCAATAAAACTGGCTCATGCTCTGATGTTTTAACATGTTTTACAAAGTGGTCAATAAATATTGAAAATTCTTTTTCAGTCATCCATCCGGAACTATTTCCTACGCCTACAGACCCGGGTGGCCCATTTTGGACGAATAAATCACTATATCTTATCCGTGGAAAACGAACATACATGGTATGAAATTACCAATAGCATTTGCCGCTGCTGCAATTGTGACGAGTACCCCGTTCTGCAGATGTGACTGCACCTACTTGCTTGGAACCTCGTTGAGCTACCACTTTCTTGGGTTTTTGCACCGTTGTGACTCCAGTCTCGTCTACGTTCCAGATTCTACTCGGTGAAAAATTGTATCGTTGAAGCACTTCTCGATATTTTTCGAAAAATGAATGAACATTAGTACGGTTGAAGGATGTTGCTCTGCTTAAGCTGGTTGCCTCCGGACTGCGAATAGACAATAATGCGTTGCGCTTCATAAAACCGGTAAACCAATCTTTGCCAGCCTTTCCGTCTCTTTTCCAAGATTCTGGAATATTATCTATCTTGTATCGAATGGCAAGCTCGTAAGCTAATTTTTTGACATCGTCTGGTACCAATCAAAATAGATATTAGAACATTTTACTAAATAATCAGCTATCATTGTTTCTTGCTCAGAATTGAAAACTAGACGGTTTTTATAACCCACTTCAACAGAAGTTCCCGCCTTTTTCTTTACGTATTTAAACAGTGTTACATGACAAATATTGTATTCAGTAGCAACATCTCTATATTTCTTGTTTTTAGAACTTCTTCAGCTGCCAGCTCAAATACTTCTTGAGACGTGACCCCTTGTACTCTTCCTTTTGTAATTTCTCATTCTATAAAAAAAACATACTTATTGCAAAAAAAAACATTCGTTTAATATCACATACCTACATATGGGGTAAGTATTAACATGTTAATACCTACCCCTCCATATGTTAATTTTAGCCCCAAGGTCACTTTTATATTTCATAAATTACAGAAAATAAACTAGTCAAAATAATTACAAACAAGTATAATAGTTTTAAAATCAATAAAATACAATTCCATTTAGGATAAACTTTGATTAAATTTGGCGAAAAATAAATCTTAAATCAATTTATTACGAAGTACAAAAGTTTGTTTACCTGTCAATTCGAGGTTATTACACAACTATCACTAGCGACGGCCGATCGATAACTGACAAGTTAGGACAGGTTCGGCTGTGTATAGTTATTCTAAACCGAGTCTCATTTTTTATCACTTCACGTTTGGCGAGAATAAGCTTGTTAATTCTTACCTCCGTTAAAACCAGCCCCGCCCTCCCTACGTAAATCAAAAACTTAAATTATTCATCGAATTTTTTTCATAATATATCATTATATATCGTTATAATAGATCATTAATAATATTTAAAAAAAATAAGTTTTTAATTTTAATAATAATTATAATAAAATCTTTATTTCGGATAACAAATGAGATCCATATCAGACAAGAAGTTATAAAATCGCAAAATATTAAAAACCATACAGCTAGGTGGACGGAGGAGGTAAAATGACACACATACAGGTAAGTCAGCCACATAGGACCTTAATAATTTGCCTTATTATAGGACTCTCATTTCAGACATTATACACACAGGTAATATAATGCAGAATACTGTTTGTACAGTTCCTTGTTCTGCTTAGTAGCGATGCGGCTTTTTTGCGCATTATTGCGTCAAACCCGTCGGTGCGGGCCTCGCAGAACATGTCTGAAGCACTGCAGAAGCGGGCAGACCCAGCAGAACTCTAAATGCATTGTTATATTGCATCTTTAATTTTGCCCTTCGTGTGTAGTTGACCGTATGCCAGTATTTAGTTGGTAGTATGCCTTAAAAAAAACTTGCAACTACGTAAATTATTAATAAAAAACTGAAAAATATATTTTTTTTAATTTTTCCAACGGGGATCTATTCTAAAGCCTTTCAAGAATAGTTAAGTTGAATAGTTCTAGTTTTACAATTATCACACTTACAATGTTCATATTCAAGCAGCAAAAAATATTAATATTGCATTATTAATTGAAAAATTACGATAAAAAATCCGGCCAATTATTGATCTATCTAGTAAGCCCCTGAATTTTTTATTTTTATATTTAATATGTTTAAATAATTTTTATTGATAAAGTGTCCGAAGTGGGCGTGGTTGCACAAGCCAGAGCACCCTTCTCGGCATTATTTTCATCCCTCTGGAAAAATGTTAAATTTTGGTCCTAGAGTTCCGGGAGCTGGGACTATTTTTTAGGAAATTTCCTCTTCTTTCTGAATATTTTCTTAGATTTGAAAAATCTTAATTACTTTTTGAGATATTTGCAAAAACACTAAGCACCCTTTTATTTTTTTAAATAATTGTTTGTAACTTTTGCAATTTTGCAAGCGGAACTTTATTTTTCTTCAAAAATCATCTACATGCTATTCCAAATCGAATTATACCTGGTTCATATTTTTCCGAGACTGCTGAAAAAAGTTGACCAAAAAGGCACTTGTTGACTAGACTAAATATATACCGCATTATCATGGTAAGTTACAAATTTAACGCGTGTGAAATAGGGCCTTAGTTTCACGAATCTATGATTTAGTAGTGGTATTTAGCGGCTAACCATCTGGAACTTATTAATATTTTAAGCATTCTCGTCGAAAAGCCATGATTTAACAAGACTTGTAACAATCCAGACAGTTTTCCTAGTTTTCACGCAAAACGTCTTTCTAATATACTCTATATCGAACAATATACGGTTTAAATACGTATTGGGAAAATTGATCAAGAGTTAAGTCACGATTGTTGTAGCGTCCGGGATCATTCCTCCGGGATTCATTATCCGAGAACGTCAGACTGATTGTCCGGACTGCTGCTGGTATTCGACAATGGCATAGTGATGTATCCTAAGTAATGATAAAAGGTAGTGTGAAGTTGTATGTGCATATTTGTAAGTTAACGCATAATGGTTCATAGGTCGTGCAGTAGCGTAATCAATAAGTTAGAAGGGTAAAAATAACTATTTATAGTTTTACTAAAGAATTGAAGTAATAACCAACTAACTTAATATCCTATGTGCCCAGCAACAGTTGTCTCCTACTTCATCTAAAATCAGGACAAGAAAAAGTCCGCCAGCTGCAAATCGGTGTTTGCGGAGTTCACAATGGGTCGACTTTTTTTTATTTCCTAGACAAATTGCAATTACTAATTTCATTGGCACCGGCGGGGATCGAACTCCGTTTTTTCATAGACTACTAAATTTTAAGGCAAACGCTTGTCACCTGAGCCACTACCGTTTTATTGTAATGTTAGTAATATCTCTATAGTCTACTTAATATAGCATGAGTTCAGCGGTACTTAAGATGTTGTTCTTAATTTGATGTTTCTGAAATTACTGAAATTATTTAATAAAATAAATTAAGATTATTGGTAGTTTCGGTTAGGTTAAAGTGCTTTGTATTGTTTTTGCAGAGTATAATATTTACAAGAATTAGGGCAAATGCATTATGCGTATAATGTGTCAATATCAATAAACTTAGCCATTCATCCTAGAAAAAGAAACCTTCATTCATTTATCATTCATTAGAGCCTTTTGAAAGTAATCTGTTTTAAATAGGTTACCCCATAGATTGCCTCACAAAGGGAATATTTTCACAGTAGCAACGGTTTGTAGAAGGGTTATCAGAAAGATGCTGCGGTGAACGTGTAGTGGCGGTTTAAAAGAATAATCCACAACCTCATAACATCCGTGCTAAGAGGCGTCAGTGGGAAATAAATCAGGAAATTATGAACAGAAATATTTATTTAAATTTTTTTGTTGCTCTGTGGTGTTGGCGTTAAAGAATTTACTATGCCATTTCGTTCCGTAGGATGCACCAAAAATTATTATTATTTCATCCTTTCATCTAAAAATCAAAAATATTTTTGCAATTCCGTAAAGAGATTAAATATAGCAATAATGCAGTAATGAAATCAAACCTAGTACGAAGATTAAATTTGTAAAATTAAGTAGTTTAAGAAACTTTCTGCTTATGTCCCAGATGTTCAGATAAAAACAAATGAACACTTGTGCCTTCAATTATAGCAAAAATATAGCATCAATGTTATTGTCACTTATAATAACTCATATAATCAGCTCTCCTTTGTTATGGCAAATAATGATTGTGATAGCGAAGGGGCGTGCAGAACTCGCGAGGAATAATTTATTCAGCACAGCGGGTGATTCTTGCTCAGTACAAATTGCATAACATGTGGCCCGCTCCTGTTTGTGTAATCGATAGGCTTATAGCTTTTTGAATTTCCTATTTTGTAAACATATCTCTTCGGAGACCAAATGTTTTGCAGATTAAAAATGTTTTTATATAACTTATAAATTGCGCAGGAAATCATTAATCCAAATATTAAAAAGGTCCGGTTTTAAATATTTTTATTTAAGTTGATCTGTTGATCGATCTCAGCCTGAGTGGAGTGATAATATAATACAATACCATAACATATAGATATCTTGTAATTCTTATTCAACACATAATATCGTTAAAATCTAAGGATATAATGTCAATAAAAGGTTGAATTGAACGCGATATAAATGATCGATGAATAATTTAAATTAATTATCTACTATTTATTTACAAAATTAATATTTAAAAAGAAACTTTATTACACATAAAGTTTCTTTTGTCATAGTTATATTACATTATATGTATTTTTTTATCATTATTATTACATTATATGTAATTAAAAGGTTGAATTGAACGCGATATTAATGATCGATGAATAATTTAAATTAATTATCTACTATTTATTTATAAAATTAATATTTAAAAAGAAACTTTATTACACATAAAGTTTCTTTTGTCATAGTTATATTACATTATATGTATTTTTTTATCATTATTATTACATTATATGTAATTAAAAGGTTGAATTGAACGCGATATTAATGATCGATGAATAATTTAAATTAATTATCTACTATTTATTTACAAAATTAATATTTAAAAAGAAACTTTATTACACATAAAGTTTCTTTTGTCATCCCTAATATTTATAGCGTTAACGTCTTGATTTTTTTCAAAGTATGTGGTTAGGTAACTCGATGTAATAATATTACAATTAATTGATTTAATATTTTAAATAAACTTAAAATACAACATTTTGTGTAGGTTCAAGTCGTACAATTTGTTATAAAAAGAACATTTGCACTTAATATATATATATTGGAGATTTCCACCTATGTACTGACTCATCACGATATCTCTGGTACCATAAGGCCTAGATACTTGAAATTTGGTAGGAATATTCCTTTTGTCGAGTGGAGATCAGTTAAGAACGGATTTTACGAAATACCACCCGCAAGGGGGGTTGCGGAGGCGTTAATAAAAAAAATCACATTTTCAAACTATAGCTCTTATAGTTATAAAACTTGTCCAGAATATTATTTTTGACATGTTAAAAATTACCAAGAACGAATTTTAGGAAATTCCACCCACAAAGGGCAGTGCGGGGGCGTTAAAAATAAAAAAAAAAAACTTTTAATGTATAGCTCCTACACACAGAAATCTAAATAATAAAAAGTGCCTTATTATTTAGATTTCTGTGCTCCTACAGGTTTGAAATTTGGCGAAATTATTATTTTTGTCAATTTGAGTTCAACTGAGAACAAATTTTACGAAATTCCACTCACGAAAGGGATTGCGGGGGCGTTATAATGAAAGTAAAAAAAGTATTAATTATAGTTCGGGCTATAATAGAATAATAAAATTAATTTGTAGAATTCTATACGGGTTCAAAATTTAGATTGCTGATGATGGCAGAAATATTCTTTTGGCTCAAACGCATGATTTACGCGGGTGAAATCACGGGGCACAGCTAGTATTTTATATAATGTAACAAAATCGAGCATAGATGTGAGAGTGAGCCCTGTGTACTTGTTTGTCATCCTTAGTTTATAAAAAAAATAAAGATTAATATAGATTTTCGTTAAAGTTATTTGATTTTTTTCTTCTTTATTTCCTTTTTTTAAACGTTACTCCCACTCTAGGATTTTCTCCTTCGTTTTCAATCGAGTGTCCAAAAGCGTTTTACTTACGTAAATTGTACATAAATAAAGTCCATGTTTGCCTGGAACTGTTATTCGTAGACCATGCAATACTCATCCCACCATCACCACTTAGCAGTTATCGAGTTGCGTCATTCTTTTGAATGCAATTTTGAATCGATGCATTGTATTTCTGAATCTATCCAAGATAGTATAGATTATCTTGGCCCGTTATCACAAGACATATAAGAATATGGAATTTTGTGTTATATATTTTTCAGCTGACTATTTTTATAGTGGTATTTGATCTCAGCATCATACATCAACAAGAGCAGCTAATGCGTAATAATATAAGCGTATAATGGAATTTATCGAAATCGAAGGGGTGTGTCGTTGCATCATCTTCCCCTAATTTGGTTTTTATTTTATTTCAACCCCAACATGTAAGGGGCAGTGTGGAATTAGTCTTACCATATGCGCCCGTACTTGAGTTACACTTGGGCCGCGACTGTTCATTTTGGGGAGTGCGTTTTCCCGGCGATAGCTGTTTGATTTTTGCTCAGAATGATTAATATACAATGTTATCCGAAACATGCAATATTATATGTTTTTTTAATAAAAAGTTATTTAAAGACTAGGATTTTCTTTGAAGTTTAACACCCATAAATTGCACACAGATAAACATTCAAATAATAATCCGAAACTTATTCCATGCGAGAGATGCAACTAAATGCCCTTCTACTGCCCCACCCAGCCGTCATTAAATATACCTTTGTCACATATACAATATTCTATACTTACTATTATTAAAACATTACAAACAATAACGTTTGGTCGTGTAGAAAGAATGAACGAGGAAAGAGTGTCAAAGCAAATTTATGTTGCAGAAGTGAATGGCAGAGTCGGGAAAAGGTACCCTAGATGAAAGTTTATGGACCAAATTGGCGATATATTGAATATTCGCAAGATTTAGAGTACCCTTAACCGAAGAGCATGTATGCGTAGGTATATGGATGTAATGGAGGCGAGAGGAGTGTGTCAGGATTGTGCCAAATGGAAGTCCGTAGTCTCTACCTAATCCTCTAAGTGACAGGCGTGAGCGTTTATGATTATATTTATGATTACAAACAATTAAAAAATATATCTATTTAAATAATAACAACATCAACATTATTTCGAAATCTTGCAGTTTTAATGATAGGAATTTATCAAGATATTTGAATATCTTAATCGTAATATTATTATAAACAATAAAAATTGATAATCATTTCAATATTATACAAACGATTATATGTTATAAAATCAATAAGAAACTATATTTCAGTTCCAATAACTGATTTAAATAAATCTAAGAACGTTAATCTACTTTTTATTATAAAAATAATTAAATCTATTTAAATCGTAATGAATAATTATCATGCTACTTTTTGCAAGATTTTTCATCTAAGACTATACGGGTGAACGCACACTATTTTAGGGTGTACTGACATGACGTAATCCGAGCTTGGGACATGTGTGTGCGGCTTTAAATTTTGATCTAATACCGATTACTGGCACGCACCAGCCTCGCTGATGCGTAACTTTCTTTCGATTGCCTTTGATGTAGTAGATAATTACGAGGGTTAATTTTAATGCACCCGTTAAGAACAATCTCCATTAACTTACTTAACATTACACAAATAAAAAAAATTATGCTTAATTTCACTTAAAAATCTTGTGATAAGTCAAATAGTTGTTTTGGTTTGTTACCTTTGCTAGTTACGATTACCAATATTTTTGTTAATGCTGCTAAAATATTTGTAAAAAAGAAAATAAATAACTACTATCAATACTCCATGAACAAATGTTTACATAGTTTTATTTTTGATTATGCTTGCTTTTATTTTTTGATTCATTCGCCTGTACGTGATGCACCCTTATTGACGAAAAACTCTAGTTGTCGAATGATGGTAGATTTTATTAAAAACGTTATACTGTGGTCCATATACCTCTACATCTATATTCGGTTAAGAATCAAAATGCAGATGCATTGTTATTCTACCCTGTTCTCAGGACTGACATAGAATGCCTCGTAACAAGTAAAAATGATCTCCGGTTCTCTATACTCACCAAACAAAACACAGCAGAATTAAGTTGCTATTATACGCTGTTCTGTTAGAGCGTGGTCCTTCCCCAGTCGAGTAAACCCATTCGTGCAATAACCATAATATAGCTACAGCCTACAGCGTATCTATTACGTCAATGTCTGATGGTTCCTAGATGTTTTAGTCATTTGTAATCGCAATAACATTATTAGTCATACTATGTATAGAAAAAGTACCCACACTAACCGGCATTTAAACGATGAATCTTATTAAAATCCTTTAGATTTAGCTACTGAGTGAAAATCTTTGTTACAGAGATCACAAAGAGGATTTATATTTTCGCTTTAAAATTGCCTTATTTCCGTAACTATAATTATTAGAGACATCAAATTTGACATGTAAGTAGGTAATGTTCCTTAGGGAGCAATTATAAACAAAATTGCCGTAATTTCCAAGTCCAAGCGAGCGAAGCCGCGGGCGGTCGCTAGTTCGACACATACAATGAGACTTTGTAGCGCCAAGACTTTATATAAAAAATGTCAGAGTAAACTTCTTTAAAACTTAGTACAGCACAGCACAGACACGATACACAGAGAGTAAAGTCCTCTTCTCTTTCTCTGCATATTGCTCTTTTTGTCCCTAGAAGTACGTCTAGGTTGCGATTATCTTTCTTGTCTATTTCTGCCGCCAAACAGCATAACACCTACTACAATGTTTCTGTTTCAAGGGAAAGTGTGCCAATATAATTACGGACTGTCAATCAAAAATCATTTCTGTACTTTACGGTAATTACGCAACTGCAGTCTTTTTAATTTTGAGTAGGAGCACTACCATGGGCTGCAGTCACTTACTATCAGGTGTTTAAGCACCTTTCTCACTATAATTCTTAAATTAATTTTTTTTTACGTGGTAGAGCCATGCCATGCTATATTAATAGTATATTTGTAGCATGAATGGGTCGGCTCAACCGGGGAAGGACCACGCTCTCACAGAATACTAGCGTAAAATAGCAGCTTAATGCTGCTGTGTTTCGTATGGTGAGTGTAGAGAACCGGAGACCCTTTTTACTGGAAAAGAGGCATTCTATCTTAGTCCTCACGGCAGACAACGCATCTGCATTTAAATTCTCAAACGAAGATAGATGTAGATGTCTATGGGCCACAGCAACCACTTACCATCAGGTGCTCGTTTGTCACCCTTATTCTATAAAAAAAATTTTTTTTTAATTTTTTAAAAAACAATTAACAGCACAAAACAAATTATAAATAGCTTGGTAGCGATCACCTCATTCCCAGGGGTTATTATCATCTATAAATTCCTTAATATTATAACAACCCTTTTTATACAAACTTACTTTAATAAAGTTTTTGAAATTTGAGCAGGTCAAATTTTTATGTTCTTATCTTATGTATAAAATGAATTAAAATGTATACTATAAATAAGACGATTATTATAATGATTATTTTTATAGAGCATTAGAATGAAAAGGAGTTCTCAGTAAACCCGTTGATAAGTTTCCGCTGGAGCTTTTTTTATGAAATTGAACTATCAATCTAACTTACGAGTATAGTTCACCTGATGGTAAGCGGCTACTGTAATCCGTGGACACCTGTAACCAACTTCAAACAAAGAAGACTACAAATGCATTGTCACCTCTGAGAACTGTGGTGGAATGCCTTCCAGCCTGTAATTATACTGGCTCTCCATATCTTTCAGATCGGGTCACAGCAGTGTCCGTACTGCTGTTGGGCTTTAGAAATAAATAAGAGAGTGGTACGGACACCTAGGCAGAAAAGGGAGTCCTATCCCCTAGTACAAAAGTGAAGCTGTGTACAAAGATAGAGCTGTTGTAATAGTGGCTCTTTTACTTTTAAAACCCTGTTTACTGACTTATAGAAAAAGGAGCGAGGAGAAAGGGCAGAAAAAGAAACCCCACCTGCTAGTACAGTAAATTTATTGTCTTGTTTTATCTTCGGTATTTTTTTTGTTTTCCGAATTTAAGGACATATACCCTTGTTACACAATCAATAACCCTAATTTTACGGATTTTATCGCGTTTATTCTATTATTATTAATTTCATTTGAATTCCGACCTTGTGAGATTTTTAACATCCTGATGTCAAACTTAAAAGCTGAAAGTTCCCTTTACAGTATATTTTTACATTTAATTATTATTTATTTAAAGGCTCTCTGACTTTGAAGCTAAATAAAATCGGATAAACAGACAAATAGAGGATAATTTAAGATTAGATATTTCAAGAAACCAAATATATTGCTTTTATATTAAATAAAGATAATGAGCATAGCAGGTAGTCAATATAACACGGAGAACGAAAATATTATCACATACATTATATTAGGCATTGTTCACTCCCTTTGTCAAGGATCTTATTAACATAAGAAGCGTACGGAAATGGCAGAATACTTATCAGTCGACCATTATTTTCTTCAGAAACATCATTACAACTTTTAAAGGCGTACATACACGCTATCAGACACTTGATCACCGTACAACACATTAAAGTCACGGGACGTGTTTAATCTATAATGCGCCTTATCGCAATATTTTCCATTTCCGGGGTAAAACCGGGAACGTCGGCGGGGCATCGCCAGGGGAAATAAGGAAGGCTGAGTTTCACTTTGTTGTTTTTTTTCCGCGCCGGGAAAAATTTTTCGTACTTTCCTCTTCGTTTACACTTACAGCAGTTACCGGTGTTTCGAGCTCGATTGTTACTTGCATTCCGCTCTCTTGAATTAAATATAGGCGCCGGGCAAAGGGTGAAATGTCTGGATTTGCATTTCGTTTGCAACAATGAGGCGAGATTGGAGTTGGTTCCTCGTGTTTAAGTTGTATTTAAAAAAAAACACAGATTGGCCAAACAACAGTTAATTATTATACTGCTTGAATGTATTGAATAAGTTTAAAAACATGTGAAAAATTATTTTTATTTATTTATTAGGCAAACTTTTGACTTCTAATTTCTAACCTGATGGTAAGTAACCAAAGTAACGCTGTAGTTCATAATGGTGAATACGTTTGTATGTGAGAAGTCTATGTTTTAATTATTCAATTAGAACAGTTTAGGTGTTTGTCGAAACATAATTATTATAATTGTTAAAGATGTATTCCGCACCAGCTCTGTTGTTGGTTCCATGTAGATGGGAAGGGGCCAGCATGTCTGAACAGGTTGCAACCCATTCCAGCACCCGGCCCATCTTCCATGGAATCAAACTCATACCGTCCGGTCTATTGCCATCTTCTCTTGCAATACCAGACGGCTCAAGTAGACTTGGCACGTTGACGGTGGCAAGGGACCGGCGTATGATATCGTTAAGTGCTGCATATCTCGAGAAGCGGCCTGCACTTTTTTGGCATGACAGGCCGTAATGTCCTAGCTTGTCGACGTCACTGCCACACGGACATTTATGAGGAGCGCAGACCGGAACCCCAAGCCGTAGAGAGGTTGCGATTCGGAGCGTGTCAGGCTCAAGAAATGTTCCTGTATTTGACGAAGGGTACGCGTGGAGCCAGTAGCCGGTCTCATGCGTACCCACGGCCAAAAGCCTAGCACGCGCCGAACCTGTACTAAAGCTCAAAAGATTGTCATAAGTTAATTTTCAGTTTATGTCGTCCCAGCTTCTCTGTGAATTTGGAGAAACTGGAAAATTTTGACCTGGGCATGCAATTAAGAAAGCGTTTCTAGCTTCATCCAGGCCAGCAATCTCAAAGTTTGAAGGGGATGCCCTTAAAATTTTACTTATGAGATTTGCTGAACTATGGATAGAAGATAGGAAGGCTGGTAAAGAGACACTGGAAATTTTGCGAATCCTTAAACCACCATAACGGATGGGTAGGGATGGGTCCAAGATTGCTCGTTCAGGTGCATATTAAGAATCGATTCTAAATTAATTTTGATTAAGTTGTCTACTTGTGTCAAGAGATCTGGGTGATTCCAAAAGGAGCAGCAGCGGAGCACATACGTAAATTTTAAGAAAGACAGAATTTTAAGATGCAAAGTTCATAATGTGGACTAATTTCAAGGAGAGGATCAGCAGAATTTTGAAATTTAGTATTGAATTATTAATATATTCAGAAATAGATTCATTAAAAATTGGAGAACCTAAAAGGTAAAGGGAATTACTGTTAACTATTTTAATATTTGGAGCCAAAATATTAAATTTTTGTTTTACGTCATTTAAATTTAAGTTGCAGTTATTTACAAAAAGTTCGTATTTTCTAAAATTAAGCTCCAAACCAATGGCTTCAAATTTATTTGTGATTAAAAAAAGGTCAGAAAACACAGTATCCACATCACCTCCTAGGGTTCCGTCGTCCAAATACCAAACGTTCAATTTAAAATTAAAATTTTTGATTATCGGATTTATAGCAAAACTAAAAATTGCTGGCCCAAGGGGATCACCTTGTTGACAACCTACTTCCGAGGACAGTTCATTAGAACGATATAACAATTTTGTTGGGTCAGCGTAACTGAGAAGAAGATAAATGTATATTTCCGGTATATGTTGTTTTATTTCCGTCAGCAGGGTATCCCTATTTACCGAATTGAATGCATTTTTGACATCAATTTTGAGTAACACGTCAGGATGTCCGTAAGTTAGGAAAGAGCGTAGGGTATGGACGGATGCCACACACCCTCCTTTTACACCGAAGCCTAACTGTACGGGTTCAAATTCCGAATTTAATTTTGGTAAAATATGTCGAACAGCAATTTTGGAGGCCAGGCGTCGTAGTGTTGATCCAACAGCAATTGGTCTCACCCCTCCGTCTTTTTTGGTGAGGGCAATGAGGTTCGCGCCGAAAAGAATGGGAACAATTTCTGGATTGACATTAGCGGAATACATAAAGTTGATTAATTTAGTGATCAAATTTACAAGTTGCTGGCCTGCATCACCCACAGAATGCGATGTTAAGTCTTTCAAATATTGGGGTGAGATTCTATCCAAACCTGCAGCCGAACCTGGTTTAAAAGATAAAATGGCATCCGTAACATCTTTGTTTTCAATTTGAAGGCATGCTTGCCCTGCTGTTGGTCGGTCGAGAAAATATGGGTTTACTGCAGCTGGAGGATGTTTTGTCCGTAAGGCCTGAAGGGTGTGAGGGTATCTGGTGATAGCACGTCGTTGGAGAACAAAAGGCGAGCGGCACCTTTGAGATCTTCGTCACAGATTTTGTTTTCGATGAGTTTTTTTGCGATTACGAGGGGCATTATGTTTGATTAGAGGTGCGGGAGAAGGTGAGGAACTTACAGCACAGTTATTTTTAATCTTTTGTGTCAAGGATAAAGGAGAACGGCAGGCTTGTATGGGAATTTCGTACAGCTAAAAATTTTCGTGTTTTGGGATATTTATGGTTTTAATTGGCAGTTAGTAGGATAGCCAAGCCCTATTTAAATTCTTAGATTTTTAAAACTTGGGACGTAAAAGTTATAACCAGTTTTATTTTTTAAGGTTATGTACTAGTGTACCAATGTAGATTGTTACATATATGCACATAAACATTGTTTTGGTGATAAAGTAAATGTTCTTGATTGCTAGTCACTATCTTTGTAGTGTTTTACTTACCATTAAGTAGGTAGATTGAGATGAGGATGCAGTCACAAACCACAATTCAAAACAACAGCAAAGAACTGAAAACTGAACTGAACTGAAAGACAGATAATCTTTACCTGTCAATAAATAATTGCCATATGAATAAAAAATATTGATGACGAAAATCATTCTATCATTAAATCGTAAACCATTATGATTTTATGCAACAATTATGCATTCTTAGGTATAATATAGAAGTGTTTAATTATATATATTGTTATTTCTATTTCTAAATTAATAATTATCATTTCGATATTAGTGTTATTTTACATATGGCAACTTCTAAAAACATAAATGCGTTTAGTTTACGCTCATATTACGTTTATTTATTAAAATCTTTCTATTGATATTATTAATTAATCCGGAGTTCTAAAAATAGAACATAAACATAAAAATAAATGGCTTAGTTGCCTTAATATGTGGTACAAATTCTATAATAAAACAACAAAAAAAGTATGCGGTACAAAATCTGCCGTTCTCCTTTGGTTCTTCAGTTTTTATTATATGTAGTGTGCTGTATGAAAATAAAAATAGGTTCTGCCAGTCTTGAGTACAATTGCTTATGTAACATTTCTGGATTAATTGTGACATATGTATAGCAACGGATATTCGAGCTCCTCGAGGGATTCTTTTAACTACCGGTATACTATTTTTCAAATGGCTAAGATATGTGTGGAAAGGAGTTGGATCGTTGGCTACATAAGTAGGCGCACTCGAAATAATGGGGTGGATGTCTAAAGGTGAACTGTTTTGCTATTACATTTCCTGTGTGTTTGTGTGTATATTGAGGCCTTTCAAAGATTTGAATGACTTGTTGCACTGTGTACATGTATGGGTCGCGTTCAACGTGCCATCACAAGATTGGGTCACGGACTGCATTCACAACAGTTAAATACAATCACAAAAAAGAATAACTTAAAACAAATTTAAAAACACAATAAAGTAACTTAAAAATTACACTGAAAATATAAAAAGTCAAAGTCAAAATATGACGGCTGCTTGTTTTGGTGACAAGGCGCATGCGTCGTTACGTAGGTGCGTCACAGGATGGTCTTGCACTTGGAAGCTGCAGTGGAAGAGATCTAGCGACGCATGTCGTCGCTAGATGGCGGCCTTAGCAACCGTGTCTTGAAATTATCACACGCGGATTAGAAGTTTTTAAAGACTGAACAGGCACTGTGGTGGGAGCAACAATAAAATCCCCATGCGCACACATGAAAAATATCTTGATAAATTTTTATATGCAGGTCTGAGTCGTCAGGAAATTAAACTGTCTTAAAAATAAATATTTTAAGAGACCTGAGTCTGCTTGTCAACAAATACATCAATGTAAATGTAATACAAATTTCGTTTATTACCCCCCGGCCACATACTTTGGGCGCGAGTCAAAGGACTGGCAATATGACCGCGAGTGGCTGGCCACATACTCGCGCAAACGCAGTCCGAATCGAGCGCTCGTTACGGAAGCGTCGTTCTATTCTATTTCGATGAATAGATGTCATCATCCAACATCTCAGTTGGCGAGAACGACGACGTTTATTTCTTTTTTATGACATTGATATAATTAGCTGTACTAAATATGCATATAGCGCGTATGCTGCCACAGTTGTGTTAACCATTGTGTTGCAAACGCGAGCGACCTAGTGCGGAAGCGGAGCGTCGCGATTAATTGCGCGAGTAGAGCAGTGTGTGGCCAGAGAGGGCAACATTAGGGTTACGTTAGGTGAAAGAAACATCACTTTTATAAATTCATCCTTTTCATTTAGGATGTCACATGATGGATGACTTGGTGCATTATCAAGGAGCAATAAAGTTTTCTCTCTTTTTCCATTCTTTAGCTGATGGGCTTTTACAGCGGGTATAAAACTCCTCACTCTCACTCAACTCGCAGCTCACTCCTGCGGCAGTCGTGTCTTAGCGTGGTAGTAGTTCGGTTAAGCGATCGTTCAGTTGATCGACGTTCGGATAATCGACGCTCTACTGTTTATTGTCAGTCCGTAGTCGCTATAAGTCTGTCATATCTGTTGACAATTAATAAGTACAGCTAGGTACAATTTTAAATCTGTAACATATATATTTACATAACATATTATTATCACATATGTTACTATAAATTTAAAAAACAAACACTTTTTCACTCCATCTGACTAATTTCTAAAATTAATTATGGATAAGTGAAACATATCAAGCTCCCTGGAGGTTACAAAAGTAATAGAGCAAAATATGCAATATTAAATTTATTAATATAATTTTAAAGAAGTGTAATTTAGATAATTGCAAGTACTAAGATTATTTCATCCCGCTAGTTAAAAGTTGAGCTTCAATAGTCTCACCGGCGGATTAATCAGGGATTGTTTCATTCGCGCTTTGCGGTGAAAAATTGTCGCCATCAGCCGACTCGGCATCTCTTCTGTTATAACTCGATGATGCATCGCCTGCTGAGTTTGTAACATTTTTTATTTTAATATCTTATATTTCTAAAATGTATTCGTTAAATATCGTTATGTTTTTGTACTCGCAATGAAATATGGTTAGTGCATTCTTTTAGAATTGCTTGATATGACAATAACAGAATGGTATTTTTTTTATAAAACTAAAGTGACAAACGAACGTACAGCCCACCTGATGCTTAGTGACTAGTACACCCCATGGACATTCGCAACTAACTCCCAACAAAGAAGGCAACAGATGGGTTGTCCCCTCTGAGGACTAAGATGAAAAACTTACAGCGTGTGATTATACTCGCTCTCTATACTTCTCTGCCTTTCACACTGAAACACAACAGTGCATGTACTGCTGTTTGCCGGCAGAAATAGGTAATAGCGTGGTATCTACCAGACGAGATCCTAGGCAGAAAAGGAGTCCTACCACTTATTTATGCGTGAAGATTTATCAGGATGGTGGAGCAAGGTATTGGAAAAGATTTAGAAATAACGTGGAGTCTTTGACCATAGGTTGAAGATGATGGGGCTCAGTTTCATGTCGTCATGGAACGATTAGCAAAACACTACAAACACACCGGGGAATTTGATGTGTCATTTGACAAGTTTAGAATAAAAATAGACATATTTTATTTTACTACAGGATGGCGTATTACCGACTAAAGGAGATGCAAAAAATCATGATCTTCAACAAATAGCTAATATTCTATAAAACTTATGTAGTTTACGAACATCCCTTTCAGGTCCTATTACGATCATTATTTTTTTTTTTACTTATCTGAGATCGTTCTCGTATAATTTGTTTTACTTCAAGAACCTTAAGGATGTCGAACGGACCTAAAGGATTTCAAGCTTGAACTTTATTGTTATAATGCTTTTCCATCTTAGCGACTTATTATATGCTTTAGTTTCATAGACCTTATTTTCATATGCCAATAGTATGGGGCTTTTACATTGTATAATTGTACTTTGGTAGATAGCCCCGGTCGATCTCCTTGCCTATAAATGTCTGGCTCATCTCCGGCAGATCTCGAATAATGTATAGAAAAATCGAATAATGTATAGAAAAATCGAACACCCTTGGATTCAAACTTTATATGAAGGTTCTATATGTTCAATCATTACGGTGAATATTCTATTTTTGAATGTAAAGCAAAAGTTTTGGATATAAAGTTTTAGACTCATGTATGAGTATTATATGAATATATAGGAATATTTTGACCCATTTTCCAATTATAATATAAGACTTTTATTTATCTTTATTATCGTAATCGCCTTGTATTTGCAAGCATGTTTTTTTCAATTTAATGAATTTTTACATTTACTTTACTAGCATTGTAATTCCATAATAATAATTTTGACGGCTCTGTGGCGCAGTGGCTTAGCAATGAGTTGCAGCGCTGGGGGCCGCGGGTTCGAATCCCGCACGGAACAAGTATTTGTATGGCCTACAAATAATTCTTCCGGGTCTGGATGTTTGTCTTTGTGCAATTTATGTTTGTAAACTGCCTCCATGATACAGGAGAAAATCCTAGTGTTGGGGTAACGTTTTAAAAAAAAAAAAAAAAAATGTGTTTACTATACGTATGTTGTAGGTTTTTAATGTAGTTAACCGACAGGCTGCTGGTTAAAATAGTAGATAATTTGTCTGATTTTAACTAGCAAACCTGCGGGCTGACATGTTACATCTTACTGCCGACGTTATTCATTCTCGTTCTATGTCCAGATCAACTTTTATTTCACTAGTAATAATGTGGCCTTTATTTTTTCTGCCAGTAATATGGGAGGCACACTTGTAGGCTTCTTACTTCCCGAAGAGAACAACAAACTTAAACTAACTATAGTTTTAGTAAGAGACAATAGTTTCCCCACATCCAATTGACTGCGACGGAATCAGTGGCGATATATCCTTAAAATGATTTTTAAACGAGTCCACGATTTGTTTGGGGTCGTTTATTTCATTAACACTCACATAAGTAGTATAATATGTCAATTATTTCGTAATATAATCTTTAACTTAAAATTTTAAATTGCTTATTTTATTTGCATATGTCGTGCTTTTGTTTTAAGCGGTATCATTATCCAAAGCATTCATGCATTTTATGGAAATATTAGTATTATAAATAATATAAAGTAGGTAAGGCTTAGAAAATTATATGCAAGTGATTTTTATTCATAAACATTTGCGTCGGTCCCATACATATATCGATATAATATATCTTCTTGACTGTTTTCCGTAATTTTTGCTATAATAAGTTCAGGTTTCACTCCACGCGCCGTGATTGGCTCTATTCCCAAAGGGACTGAACTTCGTCAGCAAATGAACTGTGAGCTAACACCATAATAATTTATAAGACATACAGCGTTATTTATTATAGACCTTACAATATTCGTTAGAAAGAAGTTATTTCACATTATGATATTAAGAACCTAGTATAATAAAGCTGCATAATATTTTTTCAATATTCATTATATTAGAAATGTAAATAAATACAAGTGTATGTTTTGTAAACAAATTGAGAAGGTGAGTATGTAATTGTTTATTTTTGTATGGTATTTAATTGTGCCTAGTATCTGTGCTATATGTAAACGCATTTGTTAATATCTTACAAATTTTTGTTATACTCGTATCAGAGTTGAAAAACTGAAAAATTATCAAAGTGTAGCAATTTTAAAGCGCGTTTTACGAATAATGCAAATTTAATTACGGATTGTCGGCTTATTGGCGCAGTGTCTTAGCAATGAGTTATAGCGCTGAGGGCCGCGGGTTTGAATCCCATACTAAACAAGTATTTGTAATGACCTACAAATAATTGTTTCGGGTCTGGTTGTTTGTCCTTGTGAAATTTATGAATATTAACTGCCTACACGTAGTGTAACAAATGTGTGTGTAAAAAATGTAAGGGTTACCCCTTACATTTTGTAAAATTTTGAAACAAAAGAAAAAAATTGTAACGCAAACCAAGAAATAAAGAAATGCTTTATCTGCTACGTAGAGTAGGTTTACATAATATAATAAGTTTATCTTAATAACTATAGTCCTCATTAACTAGACGACCAACTTTATACAAAGGTTAAAAGCTTAATATAAATAAATAAATGAATGAGTATCAGTAATTAATTTATTTTCTTATTCAATTTCATAAGTTTTCTCTGCTTATTTAATTTACAACTTCATGTGACATTTTCCTTGACGACGTGACGAGTTTGACGGATGGGAGCTAGGCGAGAAAAAGTGTAAGATTTTTCCGTCACGACCCCCTTTCTATAGTGCGAGCGAGATGGAATAATATCCATCTCCCTCGCACTTTTTCTTATCTTGCCATGAAAGAAATATTATTTAATTTTAAATGTCGCTTCATTTTATTAGACGCTAGTAATTCATTTATTTGTATTCGTTAATCAATAATATAATACGTTTATCAATAATAATATACTACGAAAGTAACTTCCAACCGAGTGTTCCACGACACTCACGCATGTTTTTTTAAAATTACGATACTATGATTGGTAATATGCTAATGGAGGATTATTCCGTGGCATGCGTAACGATCGGTCACTTTATTCGTTAATAATATTATTTTTATTAAAACTAAGTAACAAACAAACGATAACAGTCCACCTGATGATAAGGAGCTACGGCCGCCCATGAATACCTGCAACGAATTTCAAATAAAGAAGGCTACAGATATATTGTCATCTCTGAGGACTAAGATGCAATGCATCGTAGACTGTAATCATGCTGGCTTGATAACCTTTAGACCGGAACACAGCCGTGCATGCACTGCTATATGGTGGCAGAAATAGGTGAGAGAGCAGAAAAGGAGTTTACCAATATATGATATAATAAATGTCTAAATAGCTTTTTACGAATAATGCTGTACAATTTTTTTTTAAATAATGGTGGAAAACGAGCACACGTTAAAACGTGGTAGAGCCACGCTGCAGCTATATTATGGTTGTAGCACGAATGGAAACCGGGGTAGCACCACGCTCTCACAGAATACCCGCGTAAAATAGCAGCTTAATGCTGCTGTGTTTCGTATGGTGAATGTAAAGAACCGGAGACCCTTTTTACTAGAAACGAGGTATTCCATCTTAGTCCTTTGCGGTGACAACGCATCTGTTTTTTGATTCTTAATCGAAGATAAATGTAATTGTCTATGGGCCACAGCATCCACTTACCATCAGGTGGCCTGTGTGCTCGTTTGTCACTCTTATTCTATAAAAAAACAGTCCATTATGGTATGTTGACGTCGATCTTCAATTAACAATTAAAATACAGGTGCATAAGGGATGGCCCTTGGAACTTAGACGGACTGCCTTGTTATCAGTATGAAGAGACTTCGGTTATTTTCACTCACCAAACGAAAAAAATAAATAAAAATAAATATCATTATAAATATTATATCGCTTTGATGTTTACTTTATAAAGTTTGGCAAAACACAAACATAACATATCAGTCTTCCGGTTACAGGTACGCTATAGAAATAAATAAGTAGAGCGCAGAACAGGCAGCGTGAAGAAGATATATTGTGTGGCGAGGGAATACAATTCCGGGTAGCAGAGGTCGTTCCCGTTAGTATAAATGTAAGTAAATTTGAATAAAACATAGTCGGGGCTTGCAACGCTTCTCGGTTCGTCTTTTTTAAAATTCACTTGTTTCGTTAGTTTTATTTGCACGTGAATGATTTTGTTATTTTATTTAAGAATCATGCAAATCGGTTCCATGTGCATTTAGAGAGCGTTAGCATAGTGTGTTTTAAGATTGACTATTGTTTAATGTCTGTGGTAAATTATGTTTTCTCTTTAGAAATCGGTGAACGACGAATGATGAAGAATTACGGTGCTATTAAGAATTTTTAAGTTGTTACCTCGGACCAAAACTTTTTTATATGTTTGTGGATGTTACGTGTGCAAGTATAAAATAAAAATATGTATAAAATATGTATACTTTAATTGAACATTTATTAAAATGCCTCACATGACAAACTAAAAATGGTATTTGAAAATCATATATTAGAACAGTATGTATTCTATATACATACTGTTCTAATATACGTAAATCCGTGACAAGAGCCCATACAGATAAAGATAAAGTGATCACGCACAGTTTTTAATAATGAAGTTACGTATGGTTCGCAAGATACTAAATCTACATAAATTGAGTCTAGTATAGCGTTAGCGTTAGCCTACGGTTAGCGGAGATTAAGATAAAAAAATTATATTAAGGGGAAATATAAATGAAAATTTATGAAAATGAGGAAATCTCTACCTGTCTCGCTCTAACTCACATGAAATGGCGTCATTATGTGTTCCATTCAACAACATTTCTGTCTCATTTGCACTTGTTGGATGTAATATTTAATAGATGAAAATGTATTATGGTGTAGGTGTGGAACTGTTTTGATTTTAGTTCTTAATTCAGAAAATCTATTTAATTTTTTAAGGAATATCAATAAATTTATATTTTTTTAATGAATATCAGAAAATTTAATTTTTTAAGGATGAAAAGTGATACGTATTATACGAATGTCCTGTTTTGTCCTGAATGATAGGCATTGATATAAACAAAAGGAAGATATGGTAGGCCCGAATATTATATATAATATAATAGATAACTGGATCGTGAGAGTGATGGATGCAGGTAACTCGGGACCATGTTTTGTAGCATTCCTTGGGGTTGTGGGGGGGTTTTGGGGGTGCCTTTGGTCGACTTGTGAAGGGCTGTAATAATGATGAACTGTGATAGGTTTGCTTATACTTATCACGCTATGGCCTCAGTTGCAGTTAAGCAGTAGAAAAAAATTCAAGCAAAATGAAATCCACAATAAGCTTATTTTCCTGTCCATACCGCCACACCTACAACGTATATTAAGTTGACAACGTAACATTTAAAACGGAAGGGGTTAAGTGTAAGTAGATAACCCCTTCCGTTTTAAACCCACCTCAATACAAAGATCTGCCGTACTCAATTATAATTAACATTCTTTATTTGTTGTGCGTGTTACATATTTTCTCCTTAATTTAATTGGAACACACGATGAACTCTAACAATGAATTTGTAGCTCACACAAACTTTTATATCGATATCAGTAGTTTAATCTTATAAATAGTTTATGATTTTAGAAATGTACTTTTTAAATAATTATTTGTAGTTTTCGGATAACTTTCAAACAAAATTTACTTAATATAGTATATTTTACATACATTAGCGTCACGCCTGTAATCTCCGCGGGGCTCGACAGAATCTAAAGAGCAGCGAGCTACTCGGACCATGTTAGGCCGTAAAATATGGGCTTAGATGGGAAATTGTTAAAGACAATGATGATTAAGTCGCTAGCATATCGTCTACAAAATCACAAACCCGATTTCTCATTAGTCTTTTTAAAACATGCTAGGCTAGTAACATAATCGACACATTCTTTTTTGTTAAGACCCATATAAACATGGGGCCTATAAGTCCTAGACAATCATGGGGAATATTTTTATATATCTAAATAATATTATACATTTTTATAATTATTTAGACATCATCAGAATTTATGAATTTTTAGATTTAGTAAATGCTAACATTAAATTTGTATTAAAAGTTTTGAAAATTATTTAAATTAAATATTAGTTAAAATTAAATAAAATATTAGTAAAAATAAAATAACTTGTAGGTGTTTAAAACTCAGAAGGGAAACTGTTGTCAGTCCACTGCTCATTATAAAGCTTGTTCCGTCCTCAAAAGGGAAAGTTTGACGATTCGTTGCCGTCTACCCAAAAGGGTGTTGAAACAAATGTGATATGTTTATGGGATTTTCATGTTATGCTAATGCGGCTATATTAAGGTAACTTGTTAAATGAGTTTTTGAAATTTTGAAATTTCGTCTAGAAAAATCTAAATACATATTATTGTTCCACATAAATCGCGTTCACTATTTGTATAATCATAATTTATACAATACCAAAAGAGTTTTCATTGTATCATGGCAAGGTTATTTGTTAGGGCTAAATGTATCAGTAAGTATAACGATAGCTTAAAATATGAATTACTTCAAATTTTAATTTTTATGACTTAAAAAAGTTCACGAAAATTTATTAAAAGGGAATTTATTAAGAAATATTGTTTTAATTATACTAAATTTAACCAAAATAATTAAACAGAAAAATGGCTAAGTACTAGATTTACAAATGTCGTTTAATATATAATAATGGTACACTTATAATATCTTAAAGTTCTTGAATTTTCATCTTACCCAACTTAAAAATCCCTTTTTGGAGTTGTGGAAAACGAAATAATTCCAAATGTAATAATTCGACTGTATCGTTAATGAATATAAACATAATTTCTCTCATTCATATAAGTTTCTATCAGTTCAATATGATAATTGAAATCGATTTTCATTTTTAAAGTAATCGAGCTCCTATGATTTAGGTTAACCTTTCACAGTAGCTAGCGTGACATTGATAAATGTATAAATTGTTGTGATTGTTGCAATAAAAATATTTTCTTTAAAAAAATCTAGATTATTTACCATTTTTCGTGTAAGAGTTGTGTGCCTAAATTCAACATTCAATACTTATCCTAAATATTTGCTCAACCAAAAAATATTTTTTTTTATCAAACGAACTCTAAAAGATTAATGTTTAAACATTTATTTTTATATCACTTAAATAATACTTACATGTCTTTCTTATGTGTTCAATTTCCTATCAATGATAGGAAATATAAGTTTAAACTAAAAACAAAATTAATTTGAAACTGCAGACGCGCCGCAAATTTATAATTTAACTTCAAAATGGCATACTTATACAACAATAGCCGCGGACGTCAATCACAACAATCAACCGCAACAGACAGCAAAGTGAATTACGTCGCAGTCCGTGACCGCCCTTCTAAAGCTAAACTAAGCTAAACGCTAACCCGATCAGGCATAATTTGTGACCAATTAGAATAATGGTCCACCAACATTGATGTATGCATGGCATGCGTGGAACAGAGTAAAGGGTTGAGTAGTTTAATATTTGTTATGTCTACATTTTTTGAATACAATTTCTGCAAAAGAAATCTTTTTTTCTAATTGTGGTTAGAAATTAAACTATTTAAAACCTTGTAAATACATAAAAATTGCATCAAACTAGTGATTGTTGGTAGAAAATTCATAAAAATTGCTGATTCCAAATACTGCAGACTAGTGACGGGGAGCAGCATTGCTAATACACGAGCTTAGTGCTAAATAACCTTGCCCGCTAGGGTGTTTAGCATGGGCAACTATTTCAAGGATATCAGTATGTATATCAGCTAAAATATCCATGTCCGGCAGACTTAAAAGTCTAAAACAGAAAAAGTAGGAGGAAAGAAAACCATAGAATATACATACCTAATGGTAATTCGTCTTCGCTTTATAAAGCGAAGACAAATAACCAATATAACATAAACATAACATATAACATAAATGTTACTTCATCTTCTTTTTCGTCATAATATTTTCTGTAAATAATGGAAATTTTCTTAAATTTAACAGACATGTTTTTCCTATATTTGGTTTAGCGATGTTTCGACAATTACCAATATTCGAAGAAATTTCGACAATTTATTCAAACAAATTGCTGCATTTTGAAACAATATACATATAAAAAGTAAGTTATGTAATTTAAAACACAATTTATAAAATAAATATATACTAGGATAATGAAACTAAAACTAAAAACCTAAAAAAAAAAAATATATTGTAATAACTAAAAAGTAAGTTAGATGTCATATTATACTTGTGAATTATTTTATCTATGTTCAGCTTTACCTTGATGACACCAAACACAAAAAGTCATTCAATTATTTGTGCTATTTTTATTAGATAAATAATGTTTAGGAACATAAAATTTATTTAAAAAAATTCGAACTCTACTGCACGGCATTCCTCAATCTTTAATAAATGTTTGGGGATGCGGCGGTCCGGCGGCAGCCGTCAATGTCGCCGATTGTACTAACGTACCTACGAGTATCTATTTATGCACGCTTGTAAATTTTGTATTGGGCGTGTCTGCCTCTACCACTGTTGTGTTAGTAATAGATATATATAGAGCTTTAGATAAATAAAAATGTACACATTTGTCATGAAATTAATGATTATTTAGCAAATCATATTATGCCAGGTGTTGCGCTTTAGAAATAAGAAACAAATATTACTAATATTTGTAAAATTTTACAATTGGTATATTATAAAGATAACTAGTTGCCATGCTTAATAAAAAGCAAGAAATATGTAACCGATATCACTTGTTATATATGTATATGTCATGGGCCTTTTTATCAGAATTATGCACTCGTATACTTTTTTAATATGGTCACAGTCAACCCGATGGTAAGTGGATGCTGTGGATTATAGAATCTACATCTATCCTCAATTAAGAATTAAAATACAGATGCAATGTCACCACTGATGACTGAAATGGAATACCTCGTTAATAGTAAAAAGAGTATCCGGTTCTTTACACTCACCATATGAAATACAACACAGTATTGATAATAATTCCAAAAAATAAGTTTAAATAAGAAACTCGATCGATCGTTCGATCGATCGAGTTTCTTAGTTTCGAAATATGAGGCATTGTATTTTAATTAACAGAAGTGACAACACACCTGTAGCATTTTTCGTTTGAAAATGGCTGCAGCAGTCCGTAAGTTGCCGTTGAAACTTACTCTAAGGTATGCTGTTAACTTATTTGTTACTATCATGTTATAAAAAGTCCCATAGTCCTGAAAATAACTGGTGTGTAGCATAGATATTTTGGCTCCAGCTAAAATTCGACGTCAGGATCAGCAGGCTGTCTACTAATTTACACAATCATCATAAAACATCTGAACTATAATATATCAATACGGAATAATTAGTAGTAGTCTCCGATCCGCCAAACATGGCGATTGTGGCAAATACTTATAGTTAGAGGCCTATGGCTAGCTAAGAAATGTTGAATAGCAAAAGATGAACAATAAGAACAGATATAAAACTGTCTAGTTTCTGTCAATATAACTAGATCTAATACAGTAACAATGCAATGTCCGATGTCCCGGCGGGACAGTTGGACACGCCTCAATAAATTAACACGTAATTCATAGTTACGTGTGTGCGGCCGCGTGTAATCAAGCCCTTAGGTATTCTCAATTTTATTGAGTTATTTTTGAAAACCAGACATATACTGGTTTTCCATACTTCACAAATGTAAATATTTCAGTGAACGCACTGCTGCTTTACACTAGAAAGTAATAAGTAATAAGGTCGTACTAACTGGACGAATTCCGAAGTAAATAATGACACCTTTTACGTCGCAAATACATTCTAGTCGTGACCATCACAGACCTTCCAGTAGTGTACTTACTGCTGAACATAGTTCCTCCCCCAAATAATGCCACAACATAGTTCCGAACCACCTGCATCCATCGATTTATCTGCATGTCTTGCAGGTCATCACTCCGCTTACCGGTACGAGGTACCCCACGAGAACCTTTTCTCCTCATCAGTTGTACTTGGCCGGTCCATAGTTACTTTAGCTAACGATCCGTCGCGCTATGTCGGATACATTGGTTTTACTTCAGATATCAGCGCTACCGATTTCATCGCAAAGCAATTCCGAGCATATCCATAACTCGCTTCGTGATTTCAAGCATTCTCATTTGGCCTGCAGTGAAGGACCTCGTCCCAGGTTCACTCACAGGCAACCACATTGCATTTAAGTATTTTTCTATAATATTCTTTAAGATTCCGATGATATCTGAATTATTATCATTTTAGATCAAATTTTCTCATTACAATTAAAATAGAAGAGGAAAAAGATGTACACGTATTAAACCAAGATCGTAGCTTCCCGCTGCTATTTCTGATTCCAAAAGGCGTGATGATCATTAACAGAGTTGTTTTATTAAAAGCAAATATTTCATCAAGTTATTGTTAAGAATTGCAGCTTTATAGACTCTAAACTTGCAATAAAATAATTTCCCAAGATTTTCGTACACAGGTGCTACGTTTAAAACCTTTTTCTACGTGTCAGAGATACCCTTATCAATCCTCGACTAATTTATGCTCACATTTGTTTAACCAAAAAACGTTTAAAGTTAACGATTTACGACCCGTGTCTGAAGTTTTTAAGCATTTGTTTCGAATTGTGAGTGCAAGAGATTAAGAGCAATACAATTATACGTGAAATATAAATAATAAACAATAATACTTAATTGAGAAAATTGCACTTTATGTTTTTATAAATATTGTTAATGTTAGAAAAAGTGTATTTGTATTTTCAAATCGTTTAAATCGTGTATTAGCAATAGGCAACATCTTTATCCTAGCAAAAAATTCTATCATAGCTGAAGCGTTTTGTTGAATATAAGAAAATTGTTTTTTAAATAACAAAAGTTAAAAGTAAATAAAGTCTGTAAAAATATTATATATAAAAAATAGTAAGTACCTGGGGGAAAGCTTATGATTAGCAATGGACTTGTAAGGGACTGGGATGATGAAGACGATATTTTTTTTTATAAGTGGGGCCAAAGAGTATGCGGTTCCCTGATGGCAATTAACTACCGCCGCCATTTGCTGAAGGCGATCCGTCCATGCTTCGCACGGATGATATCTGGATCTCGACAAAAGCGTCACACTATCTAGGTACCTACTCAAATATACACAAAAAATTTCATCATAATCAGTCCAGCCATTTAGGAGGAGTTCAGTGACAACACAGGTACATAAGAATATAATATATTTAAAGATATCTACTATACGCTCAATTCAATTGCGTGCGTGCGTGCGTGCGTGCGTGCGTGCGTACGTGCGTGCGCGTGTGTGTGTGTGTGTGTGCAGCCTATTAAAGTCCACTGCTGAACATAGGGCTCCTCCATAGATTGCCTCATAGGGGAGATAGTTGCCACGTTTTGTAAGCGAGTTGGCAACCGCAAAATATATCTAATTATATACTTATTTTATTGATTTAATTTTATCAATTACGGTATCACCCTTTCGTATGGTAGCACCAAGTTATCATCTATATTGAAATTAGGATGTTATTTTTTAATTTAAATATACTTACGAATAATTGTTTTTTCCATATAGAATAAATACATTACTATTACAGCCAAGTCTAAAAGATTGCCTCATAGGGATCCCCCCGTATTTTATTTGCTGTAGATGCCTTGCTTGGCAGGCAAGTTGGCAACCGCAGTTTTTTAATTATTTTGAGATGTTATCAGGAAGACGCTGCTGCCCACCTCCTGTTTAACGCCTCTTTACGCCTTTTACGTTCGCCGCTTACGACACCCACGGAGTAGTGACTACACTTTTCCATAATTTCATATTATTAGTGATTTCTTATATTTACGCGAACACTATTAATTACACATTGAATAAAACTACTTTTACGGATACCTATGGTCACGGGGGACTGTCCCTCGTAACCATGGGTTGTTTTATTTAATTCAAGTAGTTTTATTCAATTCATATTATTAGTAAAATGTTGCCCAAAGCTAATAATATAACTGTGAAAATGTAAACGAACTATATGTATGGTTGTATCTGTAATAAACATGAAACGTTTAATTAGCAACGCATAAATTTGCACAGCATTGAACGGTTACGAGTATTGCAACAGATGTAAATTATATGAAGGCGGTTATTAAATTGTTTTCAAGATATTAAATTGATATTAAAATTCACATCTTCAAAATAATTTAATAAAAAAAAAACTGTATACAGTAATATTAACTACTTTCAATCATTGTATCGGCCAGATGATTTACGCCTTTACTACTTAGTTTCCACAAATCACATGAATAACACATAAGTATTATAGAACAAAGGTGACGAACGAGCACACAGTCCACCTGATGGTAAGTGGATGGACTAAGGTAAAATGCCTCGATTCCAGTAAAAAGGGTTCTATTCTACACTGTAGATAGCTGGAAACCCTTTTAACTACTGTAGAGTCTAC
Organism: Parnassius orleans; assembly: GCA_029286625.1. Taxonomy (NCBI): domain Eukaryota; kingdom Metazoa; phylum Arthropoda; class Insecta; order Lepidoptera; family Papilionidae; genus Parnassius; species Parnassius orleans. The sequence continues at coordinate 6,540,523 of JAGSMP010000030.1, read as the reverse complement.
ACTCACTATACGAAACACAGCAGAATTAAATTGCTATTTTACGCTGGTATTCTGTGAGAGCGTGGATCTTCCCATTGCCATTCTTGCTATAACCATAATATAGCTGCATCGTTGCTCTACTACGTATAGATCATATCACGAATATTTTGCAAGAAATTCATAGAATTGTTTTAGAAAATTACATAAGATTTTTTACTTTCATTTATTGTGTCTTGTTAACGTTTTCGGGACTTAAGTAAATTGTTAAAAGTGTTGCTCAATCTCAAAGAGTCTTCTTTGTTTTACTCATATGAGCAAATAATTAATCGCTTATTACCGTGGTGGCATTTCGTATTCGGTAAAAAGACGATTTCAGAGAATGCTTAAAATATAAAATCGATAAAGCAAACGATCTTATAAATATATTAATCACATAACATCATATTTTATAGCAATAATAGGCTGTTTATTTTGATGATACAGGATTAGTTGTTCAATGTACATTCTTTTGTTAAAAATATATAATTTGCATTTTATAAAGATTTTATTATTACTTAAAACACATATAAATTTGAGTATTCAGGGGAGGTCAAATCACTTGTAGCACGAAAATACACCTATATCTTCGATCTTGATTTAGATTGTGGTTTCTCTTACGGCAAACAAAAATATTGATAAAAACTCTGTTGAATTGAAAAAATATCTGAATGGAGGACCGACACTGAAAGTCTACAGTCTGTAAACATGTCCACGATTGCCCCCGCCATTGTATCCAATTTCATAGACCAAAAATCCTCCCAAGAATACACTGATTCATACCAAGGACGTTTCACATGCTTGAGACCATTTGACTAATAAAAACATATACAAACCCAAGCATACTGCAAAAATTAAAAATACAGTGAGCTAATTCTGCATATTATGTCGTACCTAAGTCAATAAATAAAAGTTGAAAGCAAGTCAAGAATTTCAGACCATGTAAACTCACGGCCCCACTTATACACGTTGATTATAGCTTGCTTAAATAAAGTATTGATAATCTCTAACTCTATATATTTGCCAAAGAAATCTGTATTCTATTGCCAAAGAAAGAGAGAGAGAGAGCAACTTTAAGCATTTGTTTGGTAATTTTAAATAAGATAAAAGTAAAGGTAGTATATACCTGTAACAAAAATACTTTTATTTAATGGATATCAATCTCTCTCTCTCTCTCTCTCTCTCTCTCTTTTTACTAAGTGATAATAGAAAGTGACAAATTTAGAGAAGCCTCAATATGTTAAAAAATGTAACAAATTGTTCAACCTAGAAAAGCACATTTTTAAAATTCACTTGTTTCATGGCTGAATGTAAATAACGGTCATAAATATCGACGACAAATTCCCGCCAATCGCGACAATGTACACCCCATTTGTCGCGTATTGCCAGCTGTAAATAATAACGTGGACGAGCGCGAACTTTATCAAGCTAATTTATTGTCTCATTATGAGTACTCACTGCATTAAAATGTGCTGTTATAAAAATATATAGTACGCATACTATTTTTATGTATATAAAATATACGAGACAATCTGAAAAGTATAAAAATAAATTTGATTATCACACATCTAATGTCCACAGATGTTGGATGTAAATTACAGGCAGTTATGTCATTAAAATAACTCGTTTATATTTCGTTTTTTAAGAATAATGTGCAGTTTACAAATAAAAAATTGTCAGGTATAAATAGAGCAAAGGCAGTATCAGGGCATGTGCATGCTTTTAATTTTATGGGAATAAAAAAAATTGTGACTAGACTTTCATATTCATCTTATTACATAGTCGCTTGACATGCGTAATGCAAACACGGATACAAACTCGTATTTGAAAATATACAGGGCTTTTCATTAAGAAGCTTGAATTTTGAAATGAAATAAACAACCTGTGTAAGTGATATTGCAGTTTGTTTGTTAACAAAACCACTCAACCAGAAATGAGCCTCCTCACTGAAGATGTTTTTTTTACTGAATGCAGGGTCAACCGTCAAATGTTCTAAAGCCCAGTTATCGAATACATGGCGCTGTTTGTAGTCGTTGGGTTTTAGCTCTTGGGTTAAATAAACTTTTTATGGATGAAAATCCAAGTCTCGATGCAAAATCCGCCAAATTGATGTCGCAGAAAGTTCCAGCTCTTGCGCCACGACGCGGATGGACAGTTTGGGGTTTTCTCGCACACTGTCCCGAACGGCAACAATACTCTCCAACGATCTCGCATTTCTTTGACGTTCAGGCACTGATTCATCCATCACCGAACCGGTTGTCTCAAATTTATTCAATATAATAATATCAACGCCATAAATTGGACGTAACGCACGGAACGTTAGGTGAACAGAGCACTGATTTTGATAATAAATTTTAACGTGTAGCGTTCCAATCTCAAGACTAAACATTCTTGTCAAATTTGACAGCTATCGCTTTAAGCGTCTCCCACACAGAAGCGGCTTGCGGTGGCGGTCGCGGTGGCGACCAGTTGTATTAGCTTGCAATGTAAGTGAGTCTGCAAATCCATGCGGCCATGTCGCGGCCTGCCAGCGGCTGGCCGCGGCCGAATTCCCCGCCCCCTCCGCCTGATAGCGAACGTGCGGCCTCTATCGGTGGCCGGTGGCCGCAGCTCGGTCAGTTGCAAATTTTTACAACAGGCCGCGTGTATCGCGTGCAAAATGGCGCTAAATACAGAGATTTTAATAGAAACAGTGCAAAATTATCCAGTACTGCTGTACAAACTCAACGTGCCAGATAGGCTCACCTACATCATCAGAGCCTTCCTTGCCAACCGCCACTTTCGCTATCGAATAGAGGGTAGGCGCTCTACAAAACGTCCCCTCAAAGCTGGAGTCCCACAGGGCTCCATCCTGTCCCCACTTTTCTTTACACTCTTCACGAGTGACATCCCGAAGGACCCAGTAGTGAATACTGCCCTTTTTGCCGATGACACGGCACTCTTCGTAGCCTATCATAATAAAAGAATCCTCACCGAGATGCTCCAAACAGCCGTCAATCGCTTAGGCGATTGGTTCTGCTTATGGACAATCGAAGTGAATCCTGATAAAAGTGTAGCAATACACTTTCAAAGGCTCCCCTCTTACCATCGTAAATACAAAAACCCCAAAAAAGCGATAGTTACGATCACCCCGTACGGCCGCCAGATCCCCTGGCAATCAACGGCCAAATATCTAGGGGTCACATTTGACCACGGTATGACATTCGCGAAACACATTCGCAATGTCCGCAACCGTGCAAAATTCGTCACTAGTCGCCTCCACCCGCTAGTCCACAGCAAGAGCAAACTGTCCTTAAGACACAAGCTCCATCTTTACAAAGCGTGCGTAAGACCTATCATGTCTTACGCAAGTGTAGTTTTTGCGCACGCAAACCATAGTCGTTGTACGACCTCCAAGTTGTCCAAAATAGATTTATTTGCATAGCCAACGGAGTTCGGTGGTACCAGCGAAACTCCGACTTACACAGAGACTGTCAACTTCCAACGATCTCTGAATATTTCAAGGATATGTCTCGGCGCTATTTCGAGAGGGCCGGGACACATACCAACCCGCTAGTGGTAAACGCAGCCACCTACGCTCCGACTCCGAACGTTGTGCAAACCCTTCGAAGGTCCCGCACGTTCTAATCGAACCCCCTGTTCCGCTAGATTCCGACGACCGAAATGTCGCCGACCAGTCACACACTAACACTACACAATCACCTAGTGCCACAAACACTGTTAGGATAACAACGGAAACGCGTCCCTGGGCGGTTCTCACCGCCCAAAACATCGAACGATACGAGTTAGCCGTCAGAGCCGGGATCCGCAAACCTCTGTTCGGACGGCGGTTAGACAACTCACCCATATCATGTTGTGATTTTCGGCGGCATCAAGGAGTATTTGATGTAGATGTGATGATGATGTGATCACTGAACGCAATAAATCCCACCCCTAGATTATCGATTTTAAAATATAAAACATATTAAAATAAATAATGCAGGCCGCGAGCCCTGAGTGCGATCATGCTGTAGGAGCCGCATAGGCTAACAACACTAATATCACAGAAACCAGTTATCCAGTACTTTATGCTATTTCACACCTTGATTACAAAAGCATTAGGATTAATAACAAAATATGGGATAGTATTGCTGAATATAATAAGAATAAAAAGACATCGTCACGATTAGCCATGTTGACTGACGTCCGATCGTAGCACAAACAAACAGCAAATGGAGCTTCAGGCCGCCACTGCGACTGTGGTGGTGTGTTGTTGCAGTGGCTGGAGCCGCGGCTCACGGTTGGCCGCCACCGCAAGCCGCTTATGTGTGGGAGATGCTTTAATAAGATCTCCGCTATAGGCTGTCAAACTTCAAGCGTCCCTATTGAAAAACCCTTTAAAACTTGCAGTTTTGTGGAAAATCAATAAATAATTTTTAGAACTTGGCATTTCTAGAGAAACAAATTTGAATATTATATTTAAGAAAACAAGTCACCAAGACTTCAAAAATTACGATTATAGGTCGTATGTTCGTTGTCGGTGTAAGAATAATAAATAATATAGACGATACGATACTTTATGTCGAAGAAAGTATACGTTACACATCCACGAATGATGTTTATTATCTAGAAAGATTTGATATCTCACCTCGTTGAAGAGACAGGTTGTTGAACGTAGAGCCGATAATTCTATTACGTTGTATTAAGTTATTGTTTCAAGGTTTGCCTTATTTGGTATATACATGAAAAGACATTTACCAAGAGGGTTGAAAAGCAGGACATTTGCCTCCCTTTAGTTTTAAGACTGTGAAGAAAAACACTATAACAAATTTTGCATATGAAATCCGGAACTGACACATAATATCTTAAAATATTTGTATATACTCATCTCGATAGGGAGGCAGGTCGGTAAGAGTAGAGCCACTCATAGTATTTTGTTTTATTATTTTATGAAAGGTAACAATAACAATGTCGCTCAGTGAGCTATGAACAGGGCTGTGCTCGGAGTTTCTCTGCGTTATAGACTTTGTAATGAGGATATCCGCAGTAAAACCATAATAACCGAATAAATGAGGATTAAAGGTGAAACGAAAGGTGAGGGATGAGTCGCTCGCGTCCGTAGGTTTCGACCACCTAACCCTAGGCCCACCCTACACGTGTCCCCCGGGTGGTGCTAAACAAGCGACATAGCCGAAAGTACAGAATTGACTCCTCGCCGTGTGGTAACGGCGTAAAAATACCCCTACTTTCGCACCATGAGGCACAAATTAAAGAAATGGCCCTGAGTTCCCGGCGCCCTTTAATCGGGCAGGGTGCGAAGAATCTCCGGGAGGAAAACTGGCAACGAGGTTCGCCACCCGTCACGTGCTGTTCCCGAGGGGCGAAAATGGATTGCGGAAGCCCGTCTGGCTACGCTGAATGTATGGAGCAATGAATGATAAGATGGATGAAGTATGCGATATGATGTATGACAGAGGAATAGATGTGTTATGTGTAAATGAGACGAAACGGAAGGGAAAGGATGCCACTACACATGGCATGTATACCGCGTACTGGTCTGGGGTAGACGAGACCGAGCGGGCATGCCAGGGAGTCGGTATCATCCTTTCAGAAAGAATGGGTCAGTGTGTGAAAGAGTATGAATGTGTAAGCCCGAGACTGCTATGGATACGAATGAAAGTGGGCTTAAAGAAGTTGTTTGTTCTAGGGGTCTACGCCCCAGACATGTCTAAGCCCACTTATATCCGAGAGCAGTTTTGGGAGATGGTAAGGATGGTACTAATGAAATGCAAGGGTAATGAAAATATTGTTATATTAGGAGATTTTAATGGAAGGGTTGGTGTGAAGAGGCTTGATTATGAAAGGATATTGGGAACGTTTGGTAATGAAAGTATAAATGAGAATGGTGAAAGCCTCCTCACCGTATGTGTGGAAAAGAATCTTTTTGTGACAAACACTTTCTTTCGTCATAAGAAGATTCACATGTATACATGGGAAAGAGGTGATGATAGAAGCATGATAGATTTCATAATTGTGGATGACAGAATGAGGGGCGCAGTGGTGGATACAAGGGTTTACCGGGGGTCCAACGTAGGGACGGATCATTACTTGGTCTTATGCCGAATTCATGGTCTATTCAGACGTTGGCGGCATCGGACATCTGTGTCTATCACTGCGTTACAGCGTATAAGAACAGAGAGGTTACAAGATGAAGGTGCAAAAGAGAAGTACAAATGTAGACTGATAGAAAATATAAGTGGTATGGATGAATTGTGTATGAATGATTTAGACTTGAAGACTGTGTGGTATAATGTCAAGAAAGGTTTGGTGGATGCAGCTACCGAAGTATGTGGTGTAAGTAAGAGAACGAATGAAAAGAAAAATAATGTGGGATGATGAGGTACGGATGGAAGTAGAAGCAAAGAAGAGAGCATGGTTAGATTTACTAGCAACCAAGGCTAGTTATTCTAGCGGTATGAATGATGATATTGAAAGAAAAAAGGCAGTCTTTAGACATCTAAATAAGAGAGTAAAAGAAGTAGTTGAAAGGAAAAAGCAAGAAAGAACGGATAAGAATGATATAAGAATATCGGATAACTTCCAGGCAAATATTAAAATGTTCTGGAAACTCGTAAGAACTGCCAGGGGACATTCAAAACAGCCTAAAATGGATGCTATACGAGACCAGAATGGCTGTATTCTGAATGACGAAGTGTCGAGTTTAAGGAGATGGAAGGAATACTTTGAAAGCGTGTTTATGAGTGATGAGACGTTTGAATTAAATGAAATAGAAATTCCGAAAGAAGAGGAAAAAGATAGAGAGATAAGTATAGATGAAATAATGAAAGCAATGAAAAGTATGAAAGCAGGTAAGGCAGCCGGATATTATAGAGTATCACTCGAAATGCTAAGGGCTGGAGAGGAAGTGGTGGCAGACCTGCTGTACACCTTGTTTAATTTGTGTTGGGAACTTAAGCGGGTACCGGGAGACTGGTGCAAAGCCGTGATAGTCCCACTATATAAAGGAAAAGGATCGCAGCAGGACTGTAAAAACTACTGTGGTATCAGTCTTCTTAGCATTGTGGGAAAACTGTATGCTAAGGTACTAATTGAAAGAGTTATGAAAGATACTGATGGAAAAATTTGGGATGTGCAAGCGGGATTTAGAAAGGGAATGGGATGTACGGATCAGGTCTTTTCCATGCGCATGATCGCGAAAAGGTTTTTGGCGAAAAACCAAAAGGTTTTTTGTGCGTTCGTGGACTTGGAAAAGACTTATGATAGAGTGGACAGGGATGTATTATGGCAAACACTGAACTCATTTGGGTTGAGTGCTGGGTTGATACAGACAATGAAGTCTCTGTATAGGGACTCCAGTGCTTGTGTCAGGATCAACGGGGCCTACTCGGACTGGTTTGGCATCCATAAAGAGGTCAGACAGGGCTGTGTGGCTTCCCCGTGGCTGTTCAACCTATTTATGGACAGTTGTTTGGAAAATCTGAAAGTTGAAGAATGCGGGTTAAGAATGGGTGAGTTAACCGTCAAATGCCTTTGTACGCCGATGATCAAGTCATACTGCGTCGTCGGCGGCCGAGTTGCAATGATGGTTACATTAATGAACATTTCATTAAAAGAAAGGGAATGAAAGTGAACGCAAGTAAGACGAAAGTTATGGTCTTTGAAAGAGAAGAAAGTAAAACAATATGTGAAATAAGAATAGAAGGGAATTGGTCGAGCAAGTAGATGAGTTTGTGTATTTGGGATGTGTATTTAGCAGGATGGTAGGTATGATAAGGATATAGAACGACGAGTGAACGCAGGAAATAAAGTAAATGGGGCTCTACACTCTGTTGTGGAAAGTCAGAATGTGTCCAAAAAGGCACGTATGGCAATTCACAATGCTGTGTTAGTCCCTACTTTAATGTATGGTAGTGAAAGTTGGGTGTGGCAGAAGAAGCACGAGAGTAGAATAAATGCTGTAGAAATGCGGTCATTATGAGTATGTTAGGCTGAATCTGAATGACAGAGTGAGAAATTGTGTGATAAGAGAAGAGTGTGGTTTGCAAGATGATGTTGTGACCAGGATTAAGAAAGGAATGCTTCGGTGGTTTGGTCATGTAGAAAGAATGAATGAGGAAAGAGTGACAAAGCAAATTTATGTGGCAGAGGTGAACGGCAGAGTCGGGAAGGGACGACGGTTTATCGACCAAATTGGCGATATATTGAAAATGGGCCAAATTAAGAGTACCCTTAACCGACGAGCGTGTATGCGTAGGCATATGGATGTGGAGGAGGCGAGAGAGGTGTGTCAGGATCGTGCCAAATGGAAGTCCATATTCTCTGCCTACCCCTCTGGGTGACAGGCGTGAGTGTTTATATGTATATGTTATAAAGGTGAGCACACAGTTCACCCGATAGTAAGTCGATGCTGTTTTCCATTGTGACCTTCTTCTCTCCACAATATAAATCATAATGCAGATGCGGGTAAAATAAAATACCAGTAAAAAGGCTCACCGGTTCTTGCTACTCAATATAAGAAATACAGCAGCATTACGCGCGTATTTTACGCTCTCTGTAAGAGCGTTTTCTTTAAACGGTCGTACCGACTCATTCGTTCTGCAGATACAAACGCTACAGCGTAACTCTACCACGTATAAAATAAATAATTCAAAATCATGAAAAGGCAAGCAGCAATTAATTCAAAAAGCTTTTGAAGAAGAAGACCGTAAACTCAACTGAAGTAACGTGATACGTTTGGTTTATTTTCTTAAAAAACCAATGCTCACCAGACCGAATTTTGTTTATCGCGACCAATCTCAAAACTAGCCATCTGCGCGGGGCAAGATTATAGTGCTCAGTATATGGAGTCGGATGGGACGGCAACCCGACGCGACCGGAGAGAGATCAGGTGAAGAACCAATGGTTTTATGTACTTTACGAAGCATAGGGATGAAAATTCGCCAACTTCCTAACTCCAGGCTGCTATAGGGAATTTCTTGACAGAAAATCGCAATAACTGATTTTTGTGGAGAATCTTCGGTACTTAAAAAATATTGTATTGACAGCAGAAATTTAATGTGACGTGTTGAAAATCTTAAGACGAAACTTCCGGATTATTTTTTTGCAAAATTTTCTCAACTAACCATAGGGAAAATCTCACAATTCCTGTTGCTTCACAAATGTACGGCTGGAATTTATATCCAGTACATGCAGTAGCCTAGTACTCCATGCACTAGCCGACGGTTATTAAATCGGTCGTTGAGCCCCTAGCCGTGATAGCTCAGGAGATAAGCACTCCCCTTTAAATTTCATAGTACGCAAAAGCCTAGTGTTGTCAATTTTAAGTACAGTCAAGTCTGGCAACTTTACCAATGGATGTTAACTTTTCCATAAGGGGTGTACTGGTACAAAATTACGATTAACACAGAAAATGTAACGTTTTTCGAGATAAGCCATGTTTTGGATGAAAATACAATAAATAATTGACAGCATTGCTCTCGATATGGCAACATGAGAGTTAATTTTGGCATTTTATTTTAACGCGGAATTGTCCCGGCGAAATAACCTCTTTGTTCAGTGCTCCAGAACTTTAGTTTTTATATCGTTTTTAACATGTTGGTCTTAACATTTATCTATAAAACTAACTTGGCAAAGTTACCATACTAGTGACGCCACGATGTGACGGTTACTTTGCCATGTTTTGTTACAACCAAGGGTTGTCACTTTCAACCTATATTTTTAACCGATTACAACTATTTAAACAAAGTGTTCTGCACTTGACATTCTATGTATGTATGTATGTTTATATCAATGTTTCACCGTAGCAGCCCATTAGACCGATTTTACCAAATGAATCGTCAATCAATTTATCTTTATTAAAAGTGAAGAAAAAGAATTGAGAAATCTATATTATTTTACTGCGTTGTCGGACATTAATAATATTATTACTGCTCAGTATTTTTATAATTTCAACTAAGTGTATTGATATTAATTAGTTATTAGTTTAAATTAACAATTTAAACTAATATATAATAGCAAAACATTAACAATCATTTAAAATGACAATTAAAACATTAATTGTCATTTGTAATGATTATTAATGTTTTGCTATTGTGGGAAAACAATATTTAGATTGATTACAATAATTATGACCTATAATCATTTTATTACGACTCGTAATAAAATGGTGACGATGACTAATAAAAAATTGAATACTTGTTAAAAATGATTGTAAAAAGCTTTTTTTTTATTCTATACTATAATTGATTTAAGCTTATAATTGCACCAATTTAATTTTTAATTTTAGACGAGAGTATTATTGTTTGATATATTTTACATTTTTTCTTAAGAAATTATTGACAAGATGTAAATAAAAAAATTAAGTTAAGTATGTAATCAAGGATTTTGGCAACTTTGACACAAGCGTAAACTTTGCTATTTGCAACACAAAGAAGCAAATCATAACTCTGGGTGTTGTGTATTATATTATGAGGTAAACTTTCCTTCAACTTTGAAGTCAAATCCTATTATTTTCATTATAAACCCTGGTGTCAAAGTTGCCACAAAGTGAGGTTAATTTTGCCATTTTATTTTGTGTATTTTGTCTATTTACTGTTAGTATTTGTTTAAATCACTAACAAATACCAAATCTATGAAGAATATAATGTCACATTTAACATTGATGCTCAGTCTGATAGTGCATTTTTTGTTTGAAAATTGGTCTTAAACTTTCAAGTCCTTCCAAAAATGGCAAAGTTGCCAGGTTTCACGGTACTGATTTACTATGTGATCGGAGGCTAAAGAAAACATCGTTAGGAAACCTGTAAGTGTCTAACCGTAACTACCATGTGGGTCTAGTAGTTGTTAGCGTGATTCTTGATGTGATCCCGGATTCGAGTCTCAGGTCAGGCCACAATTAGTTATTCTGTCAAGAAATTCTTAGTAACAACCCGAAGTGAGGAAGTTGGTGGTGTTTCACCCCCGTGCCTCGGAAAGTACGTTCAGCCGTTGGTCCTGTGATTCATCTCACCCTGGTAGGGCTGGATTGTTGTCCAATCGGACTATAAGGGTGAGGGAATAGTGTGCACCTGTGCTTGCGCTTGCGCTAAGAAACTTAGAAATGAGGACATCCGCAGTAGAACCAGGGCAACCGACATAGCCCAACGGATTAGTAAGCTGAAGTGGCGATGGGCCGGCCATATAGCTCGAAGAATCGACTACCGATGGATTAGAAAGGTTCTCGAGTGGCAGGTAGGCGAAGTGTAGGGGGCTCCCCACTAGATGGAGTGACGACCTGGTAAGACATGCAGGAAGTCGGTGGATACAGGTGGCTCAGGACCGGGCTTTGTGGCATTCCTTGGGGGAGGCCTATGTTCAGTTGTGAAAGGCTGTAATGATGATAATGATGAAGCAGTAAGGCATATGTATAAAAGGTTATTGTTTTACTTTTTACTGTTTCTTGAGCAACCAGGACCTACTGTGATTGCACTGATGTGCCTATGCCATAATAAGTAAGTTGTATATAAATTTTACTTTAAAATTTGACGCGATATGAAAGCAACAATTAACATTTACCTTTTTAGATCACAATAACATAATATAAAATTCATAATTTAAGCAAATAGGTTAACGAACAAAATTGGTCGGAAAATACTTAACGAAGCGAATACAAGGGCTTTGTATCATTATAACCCGTAATATTTCCCCCGAGATTGATATTAAAACTATCCGCGGACACCGAAATTCGCTAAATTTGCGCAATAATGGCTTCCGTATCCCGGTTGATTTGCCAATAAACGTACAGAAATGAAATGTTTAACGGTTCATTTAAAGGTCCTTACGGTAATAGGAGTTTCAAGCAGAGACAATATAAAATTATATTATTACCACTTTATATTTAGATGATAATTTCGACAAAATTCGCATTGAGTTTTGTTCCCAAATTTTATCTGAAGATATGAATAGATATGAAGAATTGTGAATGTTTCGGGCAGACCACATTGCAACAAAAACTTTTTTTCTATAACATTTAACGATTTATTACTTCAAATTGATTTTTAATTATTTTAAAAATAATAATACAAAACACGTTGCTAAAGTAGGGGCTGGCTATTGGACTGGCGGTTAGAAGTGACGTAATATGTCTTTTCACATACGTAATCAATAATTGCGACATTTTTGTCAATCCTTACTTGAAATGTAAGACCCAATTTTTATATATTTTTTTTACCCAGCGCTTTCAAATCATTTTTTTTTATTACATATACGTTGTCTATAGGTACGATATTCTAACATGTACATTGTACATATATGTATATCATTTTTTTAATACAAGCAGTAGTTTACTTTGCAGGATGAAATATACGTTACATAACTTTAAATTAAACTGACCAGAGACAGTCTGCGAATTTTGAATCGCGCGGTCTTTGGGGAGCGAGCAATCCGAACGACGATGTTCCAAAGCCATAGTTATATTACAGTACGAATTCAGATAATCCATTTACAAAGCTCTATTTTGAATTTAGAGCTTCCGAATAAAAGGTATATTTGAAGATAAGATTAATTTATAGCCTGTTAAATAGTTTGAATTTAATCTATTACAAGTATTTAGCTAGTAATTCCTAAGTCACATGTTTAACACTGAATAAATTTTAATAGTTTGACATGGTGTTGTCTAATTAATTGATCAGGATAATTTTGTGGAAATTCATAATAAAAAAATTGTGCCGACTAGTCTATTTATTACGTGCTGGGCAACAATTGTGCCGACTAGTCTATTTATTACGTGCTGGGCAACATTTACAGGTCACATTACAAGTGGTAAAATTAAAAATTTTGTACAACTGACTTTAATATAAACAAAATGAGAACATCATCAATGTAGTCAAAGTCAATTAAATACGCATTATTAAGAATAACTCAAAAACTACCGGTCAGATCTTGATATGAATTTATATGAGAACCACCAGCTTTCAAATAAAAAAAGAATTATCAAAATCGGTTCACCTAGAAAAAAGTTCTGAAGTAACACATAAAAAAATACAGTCGAATTGAGAATCTCCTCCTTTTTTTGAAGTCGGTTGAAAATGAAAAACTTATCTCAGCTCTGCAAATTAGTTGAGTAAGTTGAGTTTATTGGTGGCATTTACAGCATACGACTGTGAAAGGAAGATGTTCAAACTGAGTAACACGAAATACCATTTTCTTTTGTATTTTTATAAAAGCAAATTAGTTTCTTATATCTAATTGCGGATTGTAACTCTTTGGTAACATGGCAAGTCGGATAATTTCTCGACTCTCATATAATATATATACGGATAGAAACGTAGATACCTATGTGTGGGCTTAAGAAGAGACATCCGTCTCAGGGTTTCTCTGACTAAGACTACGACATGAGACTTATTAACTTGTGGAGTTTTTACATTACAAACACAGGCTTTGCCAGAAAAAAACTTGCAAGAGAGAAACCAGAGACTCTTCAGAGGTACGCCCATAGGTACGAACGGGACGTCAAAGGTATGGAGTATATGGTTCCAAAAGTTCCCATCAGTATGTAATACGATTGCTGTAAATCCTTTTAGAAATTATGCATCCAATAGTGGCTTGTACGTACTAAAAATTTTAAGTGGGCGTAACAGGATAGGATAAAATAGATATACATAAATATTTTGATTAGCATCAATATACACACAAAAATGTACTACAAAAATAATGAAAACCTGTACATTGAGGATATAAAAATATAAGCAACGCTGATTACAATTCCTATGCCTAAGGTATACATTATAGGGTGCGAAGTCAGAAGTCCTCCACGTGTGCCTGGTAGTTGCGGGTCCCTCTAGATACGTCTGGAGGGAAGAGCAGCTACTAGGCCGGTGCACCCTGGGCGCGGCAGTAATCTTCCTCGAGAAATGAGAAGAAATTCTTACTCCTTGGGGAAGGTTACTGCCGCGGCTAATTATTCTGACATGGGTGGGTCCGTCCCGGACCACGGCGCGTTCCACTGCGTGACCTCTGATCAGCAGAGGGCATAGCAGAGGAGTGAGGGCAGGCTCGGTGTGCACTGCACCTGCCTCCGGGCAGACAGTGAAGGATTCATCCTTTGCTGTCACCGCCGGTCTCGTAATCCCAGTATCGAAGTGTCGTGGATCATGTCTCGCGGCTTTGATTGGGACCGAGGTCTTGGCTTAACCGCCCAGACCGCGAGGGAGAAAACCTCTATAAAAAGTTACCCCGAATCTCAAGCGGCGACGCACCGCGAGGGGATGGATGGCTGACGGGGTTCTACGAACAAATCAGTCGATAGTGCGCTCCTCGCCAGGGTACCTGCAGACCCCCTGGCGAGTAATAAATCCTCTAAATCTGCTTACCTTGGTAAGGGGTCACTGCCAAGGTGGACCTTTAATTACTCCCATACTCGTGGGTACAAATATGGAAAAAAAACAAAAACAAAAAACCAAAACCGCCGACAACGGCAACATAGAGGAGAGGAGGAATGATACGGGGACAGAGTCCGACGCCGCATCGAGCAGCGTGGGAGGCTCAGAGAGCTCCCGACGCGTGGAGCCTGGGACCGCGGAGTCCAGTAAGTTCTTCCGCAAGCGGTCCAGGCGGGATGGCGACCAGGGGTCGTCAGCCGGTGAAGAGGAGGCTTCGGCCCGGAAAATCCCCACCAACAGGCGGGGCGGGCTGAGAGGCAAGGGGAGGGGGCCCTCTGACAATCAGAGGGCTGAACAAGGCAAAGCATGCCGAGGAGGGCCACCCAGGCGTGCGAGCTCGGGTATCAGGCGAAGAGACGGATGCGACTGGCGGCTCGAGGTGGAGCGTAAGGCCAGATTCGTAAAGGAGGTGGAGGCCGCGATCAAGGTCGTGGCCCACAAGCAAAAGGCCTCCTCAAAGTTAAAGGCCATTCCCGCGGCCTCCGCCTCCATCATGGCGGCTGCGGAGGCCAACTTTGTTGGGGCCGAGCCTAAGGCAAACGAGGTAGCGGAGCTGCGGGCGGACGTGGCCCGCCTGACGTCCGCCATGGAGACTCTCCAGAAGGAGAATGAGAAGCTCCGCGCAGACCTGGCCAGTCTACGTGAGCCTGCCTCTCGCGCGGCGCCCCAGACGCAGCGCCCAAGCCAGCCCGTGCCGATGGAGAACCAGGTTCTGAACCTGGTCCGGCAGGAGCTGGCTGCCTTCCAGCACCGGTTTTCCGTGCTGGAGGGCATCGTCCTGCGGCCCCCCCTAGGGGCAAATAAGACGGCGGCGAGGCCGGCAACGGTCTCGTACGCGGCGGCCACAGCTGCCGCATCCAAGCCGGGGCCGTCCAGCCAGCCTTCGGGCGGGGCTGCAGTTGCCCCTCCTCCCCCTGAAAAGCCGGCTCCGGCAAAACCGGTACCGGCTGAACCGGCTCCAGCTAAGCCGGCAACGGGAAGGAGGCAAGGCGAAGGCAAAAGGGCAAAGCGGCAGCACAGGTGGTGGCTGCGCCAGCCCCAGTGCCTGCGGCGAATGTGCCAGCGCCAGCGGCAAGCCAGCTGCCGCCGCCGCCACCGCCTCAGCTCCCTACACTCCCGCGGCTGAAGCCGGTTGGCAGGTGGTCGGGGACAAAAATAAGGAAGAAGGCAGCCAAAAGGCCAAGAGCAGGGCAGCAGCGCCAGTTCAGGGCGCGCAAGATCGCGGCTAGGCCCGCGCCCCGAAGACCGCAGCTGTAGTGATTACACTACAGCCGGACGCGGAAAGAAGGGCGTTACCTACCGCGATCTGCTCGCGAAGGCGAAAGAGGCGGTGGATCTCGGGGCTCAGGATCACCGGGGGCCTCCGGCTCAAAGTCACCCAGACGGGGGCCCGTATGCTGGAGATCCCCGGGGAATCCAGTGGCGCGACCGCGGACGCTCTGGCTGCGAAGCTCAGAGCGTCCCTGAACGCGGACGAGGCCCGAGTGTCCAGGCCCGTCAGATGCGCAGACCTGCGCATCATGGGTCTGGACGACTCGGTATCGGAGGAGGAGTTGGTGGCCGCCGTCGCCAGGTCCGGGGGGTGCACTACTGACCAGATCAGGTCAGGCGCCATACGCCCGGACCAACAGGGTATGCATGCCGCCACGGTGTGCTGCCCTGTTACGGCAGCCAAAACCATAGTGGAGGGCCGAAGGCTTCTGGTGGGCTGGGTCTCAGCGCAGGTTAAGCTGCTGGAGCCCAGACCTCTGAGGTGCTACCGCTGTCTCGTGGGGCACCACGTATCTGTGAAATGCGCCTCGGAGGTTGACCGCAGTGGCCTTTGCTTCCGCTGCTGTCAGCCCGGACACATATCGGCGACCTGCTGCGTCACGCCGCACTGTGATGCATGTGCGGCGACCGGCAGGCCAGCCGATCACCGGGCCGGAAGCAAGGCCTGCGTGCCACCCGCCAAGGCCAAGGCCGCGGGTGAGGGCCCTCCGCCGCCACCGCCTCTGTGGCCACCGCCGCGGTCGCGACTGCCGCCGCCGCCGCTGTCGCTGTCGTTGCCGCCGCCGCCGCGACACCGACGCCCGCAGAAGGCGCCCGTGGAGGAAGCTGAAATGGAATGCCTATAACGGCCCCATTAAGCTTCCTCCAGGCGAATATCAACCACTGCGCCTGCGCTCAGGATCTGTTGCTCCAGAGCATGGCGCAGTGGTCGATTAACATCGCTGTGGTCGCTGAGCCGTATTTTGTCTGGCCTAGGGAGGACTGGGTGGCGGACCTTAACGGCTCAGTGGCCATCATTTCTTCAGCCGCCGCCGGTACCCCGACCCTTGAAGGTGTCAGGAGGGGTCAGGGGTGCGTAGCGGCACGGTTCGGGGAGTTCGTCATTGTGGGGGTGTACTTCTCCCCGAACCGATCTCTCGCCGAGTTTCACAACTCTCTTGCAGAGCTGAGAGCAGTCGTCGTCGGAAGCTACCCCCTCCCCGTACTTGTCCTCGGGGACTTCAATGCCAAGAACTTGGCTTGGGGTTCTCGTCGTACAGATGTGCGGGGTAGGATGGTGGAAGACTGGGCTCTGGAGACAGGCCTGGTCGTCCTAAATCGGGGTTCTGTCCCCACGTGTGTGCGGATGCGGGGCGAGTCGGTGGTGGACATTTCGTTCGCTAGCCCCGCTCTGTCGCCGCGTGCCATTGACTGGCGGGTCATGGAGGGGGTGGAGACCTACTCCGACCACCGGTACATCCGGTTTGACGTCTCCACCCAGCCCTCGAGCGCGCCAGTCCTACAGGCCCCGAGTGGTCCGCGTTGGGCGCTGAAGCAGCTGGACCGGGAGCTCCTCCTGGAAGCCTCGATCGTGCAGGCCTGGGTGTCATCACCGGACAGGCCTGCCGACGTCAATGATGAGGCAGGGTGGTTCCAGGAGGCCATGTCCGAGATATGTGACGTGGCAATGCCCCGCGTCCGGCCAGGAAGTGCCCGGCGTCAGGTGTATTGGTGGTCGCGTGAGCTGACGTCTCTGCGCGAGGCGTGTGTCGCCGCGCGGCACCTGTACGCCAGGCATCGCAGGCTCCGCATTCGTTCACCGAATGCGGCAGCCATTGAGGCGGAGCTGTACGAGGGATACAGAGCGGCGAAGACCGCCCTCCGGGAGGCTGTCCTGCGGGCCCGGGATCGGGCCCGTGAGGAGATGCTGGAGACTCTCAATAGAGATCCGTGGGGGCGCCCTTACAAGATGGTGCGGGATAAACTCCGCACCTGGGCCCCCCCGCTGACGCAGAGTCTCCGGCCTCAGCTCGTGGAGGATGTGGTGAGCGCTCTGTTCCCTGCGCGCGGGGAACATCCGCCCCCGCCTATGGCTCCGCCACCTGCGGTGCCGGAAGCGGACCACCAGGACGACGACGACGACATCCCGGAAGGGACCGGGGTAGACCTGAGAGTGGCGGTACGTAGGCTCAAGGCCAGGAATACCGCCCCAGGACCCGATGGCTTGCCTGGCAAAGCCTGGGTTCTGGCCTCAGGCTCTCGGCCCCGACTGGAGGCTCCTAAGCGCATGCTTGGAGAGGCCAATTCCGCTTCGTTGGAAGACGGGGAAGCTGGTCCTCATTCGGAAGCCGGGGCGCCCTGCGGACTCTCCGTCCGCATACCGGCCCGTGGTGCTGCTCGACGAGGTGGGCAAGCTCTTTGAAAGAGTAATTGCAAACCGCCTCGCCGAGCACCTTGCGGGACGGGCCGGATCTTGCGGAACACCAGTTTGGTTTCCGCAAGAGGCGCTCTACGGTGGACGCCATCATGCGCGTGAAGCCCTCACGACGGGGATGCAGTGGCCAGGGGGTTGTATTGGCGGTGTCTCTCGACATCGCCAACGCCTTCAACTCCATGCCCTGAGCTGCATTAGGGAGGCACTCCGGTATCACCGGGTGCCGACCTATCTCCGTCGTATAGTCGGGGACTATCTGACGGACAGGGCCGTCATCTACCCCGGTCGAAACGGTGAGTGGAACCGGCGAGAGATGTCGTGCGGTGTCCCACAGGTTCGGTTCTGGGGCCGCCCCTGTGGAACATCGGTTACGACTGGTGCTGCGCGCCGACCTCCTACCGGCGTCAGCGTAGTTTGCTACGCTGACGACACGCTGGTACTGGCACAGGGGGTCGTACGAGGCGGCGGCGGAAACTATGACACGCGGGGCTGCGATAGTCGTTGAGAGGATCCGGCAACTGGGTCTCGGTGGCTCTGCACAAGTCCGAGGCCATGCACTTCCATGGTCCTCGGAACAGACCACCACTGGGATCCTCAGTGATGGTGGGAGGGTATCCATCGGCGTCGAGTCGACGATGAAGCACCTGGACTCGTCCTCGACGGCCGATGGAACTTCGTTGAGCACTTCCGACGTTTGGCTCCCAAACTGGAACGGACCGGGGCTGCCTTCAGGCGGCTCCTGCCGAACCTGGGGCTAAACGCTTCGCCGGAGGCTCTACGCGGGATCGTGAGGTCCATGGCCTTTACGGGGCCCCGTGTGGGCGCGTGGTTTGGCGCGGCTTGCCGTCCACCACCTAAACGCGCCCCAAAGGGTGGTTGCCGTAAAGATGGTTCGCGGCTACCGCACGATCTCCTCGAGGCGGCGAGCCTCCTTGCTGGATTGCCGCCATGGGATCTGGAGGCGATAGTCCTCGCGCGCCTGCACGAATGGCGCGCGGAGGCACTGCCGGGGAAACCCGCTGCCGCGGCAAGTTGTCGCGCAGCGGACAGACTCCGGCATGATCTCATGGCGACATGGAGAGAGCGACTGTCGCAACCCGTGCTGGGCACGCCACTATAGCGGCGATAAGACCCTCTTTGAGGTGGCTTGAGAGACGCCACGGTGTCCTCACCTTCCGCCTGACGCAGGTCCTCACCGGACACGGTGTGTTCGGGAGGTTCCTGCACCGAATCGGGCGGGAGGAAACGCCAGGTGCTCCACTGCGAGGATCGACCGGAGGACACGGTGGAGCACACCGTGGAGGTGTGCCCTGCTTGGGCGGAGCACCGCCGTGTACTCGTAGCGGCGATAGGCGGCGGCGACCTCGCGTCCGGCCCTGGTCGAAGCCATGGTCCGGAGCGAGACGGAATGGGATGCCGTCACCACCTTCTGCGAAGCAGTGATGCTAGCGAAGGAGGTGGCGGAGCGGGAGAAGGAAAGAGCAACAGCTTTCCTTCCGGCCGCCGCGGAGACGCCCCGGGCGTCGGGGCTACGTCGTGGCCCCTGACCACCGTAGGCGCGGACCTGTGGACGGCGAGCAATGGTAGCTCGCCGTCCGTCCGTCTAACGACGACAGGCCGTGTCGACGGCGCGTTTTGTTCCACGCGCGCCTCAAAGAGCTGTCAGCAGCGTGAAGGGCCCGCAAGGGCCGACGCCTGCCGGGGCTGCGGGCTGTTCGAAGAGATACCGCGGCTCCGGAACGTAAGGGCACTGAAGGAACACGGATGGTTTTAGTCAGTAAAGTCTGACCTCCTTCCGCTCCACCCACAGCGAAAGGCGTCATTAGATGATTTTCCATCCGCAAAAAAAAAAAAAAAAAAGGTATACATTATAATAAAATGAACTTTACATTTATAATAAAATGAATTTATCATGATCATCATCATCATCAACATCATCATTACAGTCCGTCACAAGTCCACTGTGGAACATAGGCTCACAAGAAATGCCACAAAGCGAAAGCAAAGCAAATCGAGCGGGGGCGCTTAGGAAACGGATTGACGTAACGTTAGAATAACATAGATTTACAAATATCGTGCATATTTTTTGCATTTAATTTTCTATATATTTAATTTGTATGTAACAATAAAATAAAATGAAATTTTGATTCATCATCATCATCATTACAGCCCTTCACAAGTCCACTGCTGAACATAGGCCTCCCCCAAGGAACACCACAAAGCACGGTCTCGAGCCACCTGCATCCATTGACTTCCTGCATGTCTTATCAGATCGTCACTCCATCTAGTGGGGGGCCGCCCTACACGTCGCTTCGAGAGAGTTGTCGGTTCTTCGAGCTATATGGCATGCCCATTGCCACTTCAGCTTACTGATATGTTGGTTACTCTAGTTCTACTGCGGATATCCTCATTTCTAAGTCTATCACGCAGGAAACTTCGAGCATAGCTAAGGATATCTGCCAATAGATCCTATGAAAATTGTTTGTTGGAGTGTCTTTTTTTACAAACAGCCTTTATTTCTTGTACGCAACGAGACAGGATTTTTTATATCTTGTATATGCAAGATAAGTTTGATCAATTAATACTCTTTTCTCTATTATGAAATAAACAGAACTCATAAAATGTTTAGTGCAAGACACCAATAAGACTTTTATGTGGTAGAGCCATACTAAAGCTATATTAGTGGTATAGTTGTAGCACGAATGGGTCGGCTCGACCGGGAAGGGCCACGCTCTCACAGAATACCGGCTTAAAATAGCAGCTGAACCCTTTTACTGCAAACGAGTCATTCTATCTTAGTCCTCACGGGTGACAACGCATCTGCATTTTGATTCGTAATCGAGGATAGATGTAGATGTCTATGGGCCACAGCAACCACTTACCATCAGGTGGACTGTGTGCTCGTTTTTCACCCTTGTCCTATAAAAAAAAGAAACCGCACTACTGCGACATTAACGCGACAAATATTCGAAACCGAAAAATTATGCATGAAGCAATGTTATTCAATGAGGTGTACAAAATTCTCTACACCCTACATTCCAGCCGCTGAATATTTTAAGCGCTCGATGTCTCGCCGAGGTAAAATTCATTACAGTGCCGTGTAAAAACGCCGCCCCTCTTTGTTTAAACACAAAATCACAATAAACTTGCTCTTGTAATGGGCTATGCATTTTGAGGAGACGCCATAGCTTCCGGGAGCGTTCTGTTTATTCTTTTAATCTACTCAAGTACCGCATATAACGGTTGTACGGCGTATTTGCTTTAAATATTTATGGTTAAGCATAAAATGTTTAAGAGTAAAATCTTATACAAATAAGTAATTTTAAATTAAAATCTCTGAATTTTCTTCACAATTTATCATGTCACTTTCCTTAAAATAAAATTTTAATTTAAATAGAATAAAATGAATAAAAACCAAAATTAGAATTTCGCCAAATGTGTAGTAGGATTATGCTTATTTTGTAAAGATGCTGCAGCGCTTGTCCTATTTTCAGTCCAAGTTCAAAAGGCTAAGTGATTATGAAAGACTTATCTAATATAAGATGTAATTTTTATGTATTTACCCAACATGAGAGTGGTGTATTCCCATGTAGTACATAAAAAATACATTTCTTAGAGTTTAGCACTTTACGTGTTGCTTTTAGGCATTGGTATGGATATTTTAATAAAGCAGTTTTGGAGACGATTCTACTTGAGGCCATAATCTTTTTCAACTTGTAAAACACGACGGATAAGATCCGGCACTACGAGTACACTACTTAACATATTTAGGAGTCATCGAAATGGATGGCGCCTACCAATAGAAATAGCTGCACATTTGTATGGTCTAAGGGACAGTTTCTGCGTTACATGTTCTGGTTCTCAATTCCAGCCGGAGTCAACACTTGTGCGAGACACAAATTGTGTGTGTTACTCTAGTCGGAGTCATGATTGTATTGTAAAAAAATGTATGTATGAATGAATTTAATGAAATTTTGTAATTCAGTTTTTACCGCACTTCCAGACTTGTGAATGAACTGAAATTTTGAAGACGTATTAAAAACCGGTGACATTAGAATAATTCCATAACTATGACGTAGAATTCTCACAAGAATCAACACAGCTCATGATCGTGTTTATGTTTTCTTACACTCTAATTATTTAACTAATATTAATATTTTATTTTATACAAAACATGATACAGTTGCGAAGTGATTCCCACCGGCAAACGAATACTCATTAATCACACTAGTGGTTGTATTATGCTTTTTTTATAGGATAGGGTGACAAACGAGCACACAGTACACCTGATGGTGAGTGGTTGCTGTAACCCATAGACATCTACATATATCCTCAATAAAGAATCAAAATGCAGATGCGTTGTCACCCGTGAGGACTAAGATGGAATGCCTCTTTTCAGTAAAAGGGTCTCCGGTTCTCTACACTCACCATACGAAACACAGCAGTGTTAAGCTGCTATTTGACGCTGGTATTCTGTTTGTCTTTGTGTCTCAGACACTACATCCTAGCCTAGATTCGATTCTATCGCATATACCCCATAACGTCTCGTGAGTATCGTAAGTCAGCATCTTTCTGATAACAACTCAATGTAATAATAAAAAACTGCTGTTTTCAATTCGCCTGCCTAATCCCTCCTATGAGGCAAACTATTGGGTCAGATGTTGTTCTGCAGTGGTATTTAATGGATTGACGATCTAACATTACGATAAGTATTATTGAAGTATAAATATGTACGTTTTCCATATCAATATCATTCACCGTTTATTTATTACGGAACTTTTCGCCGTTTATTAGCGAAGCCAACAACTATAACTAATCTAATTTCTTGTTGGATCATATCCTGAGGGAAGCGACGTCGGGAATAAGGATCAAAGTTGTCGCTAACACAATTAGTGAGACAGATTAGTTTCGGTCAGGAGTGGCCCAAGTCGCTCACCGCCCTTACCTGACCATTTTGCGGAATGCAATTAGTTTTACGAACGACCCTGTAAAGGCTTCACGAATTAATTTGGATGATAGACAGGTACCTGAATAATTAGAAGTTACGTAACATTCGTAGTTTCCAACCAATAACTCTCTTATGTTTAGATCTATTTTTGTATAGCTATCTTTGTATCACATAACATAACATTTTATACGTGGTAGAGCCATGCTGCAGCTATATTAGTAGTATAGTTGTAGCACGAATGGGTCGGCTCGACCGGGGAAGGACCACGCTCTCACAGAATACCAGTTTAAAATAGCAGCTTAACACTACTGTATTTCGTATGGTGAGTGTAGAGAACCGGAGACCCATTTTACTGGAAAAGAGGCATTCCATTTTAGTCCTCACGGGTGACAACGCATCTGAATTTTGATTCTTTATTGAGGATAGATGTAGATGTCTATGGGTCACAGCAACCACTTACCATCAGGTTTTTAAATGAATATAAGAATATAAAACGAGCGCACAGTCCACCTGTGGACTGTGTGCTCGTTTGTCACTCTATCCTATAAAAATATCTCCAAATATTTCAAGTTCATTACTGGGCATAAGCTTTTCTAAGAATGCGCCAGCTAGCACTATTATTTGGATGATTTACAGGCGTAGACCCGATACTCTAACCCTGATAATGCTACTGTTTGCCACCAGTCTGTAAAATATTGGTTCAGAATTTTTGGATGTAGACCCCGCTATCAGTTGGTTACAGCTTTTGTATAGTTGAAGCAAAACATATTGAAAAATACAAGGTGATGGGGATATTGCGCGGTAGTGCACAGTGGTTTTAAGCTGTCAATATCCAGGGCTAAACGCTAGACCTTCAATATAAATACAAGCTCGGTGATGATTATCAACCTATTGTAACTTAAATTTGTAAATCGTTTTAAAGTAGGGTCATGGGAAGAGTCCTTAAAGGTTTCTTCTGTTTTATTGTGGAGAAAATTTAACACTTAGAAGACGATACTATACTTCCCACACCTTTCACTTTGCTTTTCCGTCTCCAGTGTAGGTATTTTACGCCTGGTGTAATGGCATTAAGAGACGATTATATCGCCATCTACCGGAAGTCATATATTATTACCGCCATACAGAACATATCATTCTTCTTACGGGACGAAATGGGTTGATGGTTTTACTTACCCCACCACCACATGACACAATTTTTTTTTCTATTATAAGACTTATTAAAAGTATTTTGTGCCGTTATAACTGGTTCAGAAAAATCCTGTCATAAAAAATTACAAGAAACCCGGCTTTATTTCAATATTACATACAAAGTAGATAAATATAACTTAGTAATTGATGGGCATATACCAGAAAGAAATGAATAAAAGATAAATGATTCGAAGCACAGGAACTTTGTTATGAGAAGTATTTTTCCCCAATATAATTATTGCAAAGTTATAACATCAGATCTTTTTACCGTATTAGTGATAGTTCTTGGCCTATTAATTCTGCCTTACGTTCAGACTAAATATCACCTACAAAATGCTTTAGTATTAAGCAGAGAAAATAAGCAGATTCATCTGTAACGTAAAATAAGATATCATCAAAAATAAAAGATAATATTAAAATATAGCTATTCAAATTGCAATATAAAGCCATTTCCACATTCGTGTAATCGTACAGATATTCCCTAAAGAGCTGCCGTCATCTGAGGTAGCCAGTAACTACATGCTTGTTAACTCGTCTCATATATTATGAAGCTGTGTCAAATGTTTCCCACTTCAGACTCACACAGGGTGCTTTAAAATGTAAATGAAACAAGAGACACAATGATACAAATCTTGTTTATTGTATTTCTTGATAATCTAATTGTTTGCTATATTTCTAGCTCCTGTCCGCGACTACGCCTGTTTGAAATCAGTTACAAATAAGGATGAGAAATGAACACAGTGTCATAAGTAGGTGCCGTGGCCCAAAAATGCGTATATTACATTTATCGTCGATTAGGAATGAAAATGTAGATTTATTGTCATCCCTGAAGACAATGAATCTGATGGAATGCTGTATAATGCCTCGTTAGCAGCTAAAAAAAAGTATCAAGTTTTCTTTTCGAGCATTACCTTGTTATTTTACTCTGATATTTTGTGAAAAATGAAAACAAACCCACGTCCTATGCAACATTAACGCGATGAGATCAAAAGTAGGCTGGATTATAATATCAGAGATATCATGACAAATACTAATAAACCAGACCTAAAATCCAACTACATTTGTGTTTTGCAAATTTTTTGGCCCTACTAGAATTCAAACTAAGGACCTGCGACGTAGTAGTAAGATAACCACTATGCCTTGCGTTGTACCGGCGAGTAATTACAAATAAGTATAAATTTGTAACATAAGCGGAATATCAATATATTATGATCAGATGATAATTACAAAAAATCTCCATTTGCCAACTTCCCCTGCACTCAACGTGCTACTAATCAACGAATGAGACACAAACTGCTGACACCGACCAAAATACCTCTACAAACTTAGCATAGGCAATCTCTTATAATATTATAATCACCCTGTTAATAGAGTGTGGTTACTGAGAAGGTAAAATAAAGGCTCGCCGAATGTCGTATGCCGCGACCTTTAGGGATTTGCTCACGGCTTACTTATTTAACTTCATGTGGAACTATCTCCAGTCCAATATTTGCATATACTCCCTGCACAAATGTAACGTCATTTAAAATGCTTCCTTTTGTATCTGTTATACGAGTAAGATTCTTTAATTTTACTCAATGTTTGTTTTTCCTGGTATTCAGGGGTAGACTGTTACGGGCTGATAATGGTGGTGGTGAAGAAAAATGTTTGCTTTGAGGATAAGAAATAAAATTATAGTACATCTATCACCCAATAAAAAAAGAAAAGTCTCAATTTTTATTGTTTTATTGCATTTTTATCACATTAAAAAAAATAGTATATAAAAAGTACTTAATTAGTCTTTATTCGCATGTAGGTATATATATAGTTTTAATAATTTGTGCTGTGAATGGAGGAGACTAATTCCCAAATACTCAAACGGTCAATAAGTCTTGTACTGTCTCTATCACTTTAAGTCAAAGTGACTGTGACATCACGAGACTTAACGACGTCTTAAAATTGAGTAGCGTTTGAGCACATGAGTAAAGAAATCGTACAGTTTCTTTGCTTATGTTGTTTGAGTATTTTAGCATAAATAAATTTAAACGCTATTTTTTTATCCGATTTAACATTGTTTTACTTTGTTAAATCGGGTGTCAATCAGGACAAGGGAATTAAATTTTGGAATTTGTCTAATTGGATTTAGTGCTGCGAAATTAAATATTATGAGATGTGGAATCTGTCAACACGCAGTGGAGCAGCCCGGCGCATTAATTTCTCCATAACCTTAACAGAAATAACAGGTCCGTGCCAAGCAGGGCTAAACATATATACGAGTACTGTTTATTTATTTCCCACAATTTGACACTGAAGAAATATACTAATTTTGTGCGGGGGACTGGTGTTCAAACTAGGTACACAATTGTATTATGAATTACCACCCCTCGGATAAATACAATCTTTTTCCTATGGAAATAGTATTTTAAATAAGTAATATGTATTATTAGTATTATTAATGTGTTATGAGTCGATGCTAAATCATCATCATCATCAGCCTGCGGCAGTCCACTGCTGGACATAAGCATCTCCCAAGGCGCGCCACTTAGCCCAATCTTCGGCTACACGCATCCAGTTTCTACCAGCCACCTTGCGTAGATCGTCGCTCCAACTGGTCAGGGGGCGTCCCACACTACGTTTGCCTAGACGCGGTCTCCACTCCATATCACGTCTACTCCACTGGTTGTCACCTCTGCGACAGACGTGGCCAGCCCATTGCCACTTCAGTTTACAAACACGGAAGGCTATGTCAGTAATCTTTGTTCTCCGGCGGATTTCTTCATTTCGAATTTTATCTACCAGAGAAACTCCGAGCATAGCTCTTTCCATCGCTTGTAGAGTAGCCGTATCGTGAGTGTCCACGTTTCGGCACCGTAAGTGAGTATGGGCAGTACGCACTGGTTGAAGACTTTTGTCTTCAGACTTTGCAGTATCGGCGACGAGAAAACACGACGGAGCATTCTAAAAGACTCTAACGACGAATGATTCTAAACTTCGAGAATTTCACCATTAATAGTAATTGGAACTGGCATGACGTGATCGTTGAACATAACTTTTGTCTTGTTCAGATTCATACACAGACCAATACGTCGGGAGAATTCATTCAGTCTGTTCAACAGTACTTAGACGGACATCGTACTGGTATTGTAAAGGCATCTCAGCACTTTGATGTACCGCCAGTCAATTTGGCACTGCTGCAAAGAATCCAGAGCAGCCCAAGTTTCGATGGAGTCAAAAGCTTTCTCATAGTCCACAAATGCAAGACACAGGAGCTGATTATATTCTGTTGTCTTCTGTATAATTTGCCGCAGGGTGTGAATGTGGTCTATACTGCCATATCCTCTTCGAAACCCAGCCTGTTCCGCAGGCTGAAAATCGTCGAGTCTTCGCACGAGTCGATTTGTGATGACCCTCGAAAACAACTTATAGACGTGGCTGAGAAGCGAGATGGGTCGATAATTTTTCAGCATAGTCTTGTCACCTTTTTTGTGAAACAAGACTGTAATGCTTCTGCTCAACGCCTTTGGAGTTCTTCCATCTCGTAAGACACAGTTAAAAACTCGGCAGGTTGATTTCCAGCCTTTAAGAGCTCTGTTGTAACTCCATCTTCTCCAGGGGCTTTCCCATTTTTAAGTTGGCCGAGGGCCAGCTCAAACTCCTCAAGACAGATGTCTAGCAGCTAGTCGGTGTAGTGGCGGGTCAGCGTGGCTCTGGGATCATCGCATTTAGTGTCAGGTTGTGGCTGAGGCATATAGTTTGCCATAATAGTCTTCGATCTCAGAGAGAACCTCAGGCTTTGACGTGAGGACTTTGCCATCATGTGTCTGCAGTCTTGCGATGTGACTTCTCCCAAGCTCCTGAGCAAAGACTTTAGATCCCTTGTTTCGCTCTATTGCCGCTTGTATCGCAATCGCATTAGAGCGACGCAGGTCCTACCTCACAGCTTTCCTCACAAGCTTGGTTAATGTCACCTGTTCCGATGGCGTTGCTGTTGTTAACTCACGCCTTCTTTTCATAAGCTGAAGTGTCTCATCTGAGAACTTCGACTTTCGGCCCATATGTTGCTTGCCCAAAAACCTGCTAAATACCTAAACTTTATTCCTGTTTCATTAATTAGTGACTTTTTGATTTTGAATTAGTGATTATCTTTACAATTCAATTGATCGGAAATCAAACAGGAGAAAAGAAGAGAAATTTAAATATATTCCATTAAAAACAGGGAAAAAATATATGGATACGGTTTATAATCTGAACACAGTACCCTCAAAGTCTATTTCATCTGAATGTCTCTACTGTAAAGTGTAAATACTCCCAAATACACAAAGAAAAGATGATTTGTCAAAATAAATTAAGCATAAGACAGTCGGCGGCGAGTCGTCACAACGTTGTCAAATATTTACGTCGGGTTCGCCGCGCCGACCGAATGTTGCGAATGCGAATGATAATGTAATGTACGCAACCTTCTGCAACCTGGTACAAAAAAGGAGGAATATTCTTATATCTCTATGTATAAAAATCAATTGCTATCCGTTAGTCTCGCTAAAACTCAAAAACAGCTCAACCGACTTTGATGAAATTATTTGTTATGTTTGAGTGGGTCCCTCGATGGTTTAGATTCACATTTGGACCGGTAGGTGGCGCTGTTGTCAAGATACAAAAATCACCGGTGCAAAGCCGGGGCAGATCGCTAGTTCATAATAAGCCTCCCAGTACTATAATATTTTTTACCAGTTAATTATTTTTATAAGGTCTACAGTACTTCAGAAGATAGAAGTGTTTTGTAGCCCATATTATTAAGTTTAGTATCACTGTCTATATTATGTTACTTTTTTAATAGAACAGTGATAAACAAATAGTCCACCTGATGGTACGTGGATGCAATTACTCATGTACTGTCAACTCAAAGAACTACAATGAAATGCCTCGATACTAGTATAATATTTTCTGGTAATCGTCAATCGCTATACGAAACACAGTAGCATCACATGTGGTCCTTCCCCGATCGAATCGATCAATTTGTGCTGCAGCATGGCTCCACCACGTAAAATAAAACATTTTAAATTTTATTTACAACAGTAAAGATTATATTATTTGTCCCAATGGTATCAGTTTATGAGAGAAAGTTCTCTCATAAACTGACAGTGTTAAGGAACTGCAAAGTCCGTCGCCCAGTCCCAGTATTAATAAGAAATATTCTTAATTACTCATACCTACATTTCCTTACAGTGTATCGAAGTCCACTGCTGTGAACATAGGCCTTACCGTAGAATGCTTCATAAGGAAAATATTTGCCATACTTGCCACGCTTGGTAGGCGTGCTGGCACCCGCAGTTTTGTTTTCTAGTTGTTAAAACGAAGGTAGAACATATCCCCTGGTTTGTTTCTCTCTATCGCCTCTTACGATACCCACGGAATGTGGGATCAGTGGATATTATCACACCGCTACTACACGGGGTAAATTTCTCATATTCGTACATGCAGTTAACTGGCATTTAAAATTGCTAACACATAAATAATAGCTACCAAATATGACTAGTTCTATTAGTTTTTCAGAGCTACCACAACTTTATTCTTTGTAATATATAATTTAAAAAAACTAAATAAATTTAGAAATCTTGTTGTTACATATTATAACAAGTCGATACAATAGAATACAGTTAAGTACTATCAACTTTTTCTAGACTGTTTTATTTTTCATTACATAAACAAGATAAAATTGACTATTTTTCGACTTCAGTTCATACATTTGTGAACACACACAGTAAGGGTAGTTCAAATCTCATGCGATTTGAGGCTAACAATCCATCATCGTCCACAACGTCCGTAATAACGTAGCCTTCCGGAATGCCAAATACAAGAAATTATTCCGAAATGTAACAAAAAAACTGTAGGAATGCATAAATATAGGTGAAATATAAGCATTTTGTTGTAAAGAAAAAGATAAAATATTTCGTTCTTTCGTGAAATATTTTCATAATGCACTGTTTTATTACTCGTAAATTAATTTAAAGGAGGTATTTTCCCTGTGTTTTTTTTTTAATATGTTATGTTACCTTGCATCTTCGTCAATGTTAATCGATTTTTATTATTCCTTTTTATGAAATAAGCTATAACTCAAGGGTCGATCTATTTAAAAGGAATTCTATACCTTCTATCCTTATGGCTGAATTACACGTATGAAGTTGTCAAATTAATTAACTAAATTTTAAGTTAATACGTAAAGCCCCGAAGGCTGATTTACACTTGAGCAATATTCATCCGTGGTAGAGCCGTGGTAGCTCAGATGGTTAGCCCTCGCTGTAAGTTACACAGTACGCGAACAACCCGGGTTCGATCCCTGCCGGCACCAATAAAATTGTTAATTGCAATTTTAAGTGCTGATTTATCACGTGCTCGGCGGTGAAGGAAAACATCGTGAGGAAACCTGCATGTCTGAGAAATCAAAAAAAAAATATTTCGAAGACATGTGAAGTTCGCCAACACGCATTGGGGCAGCGCGGCGGACATTTCCTTGCCCTAAAACCCTCTCAGAAATGAGAGGAGGCCTGTGCCCAGCAGTGGGACGTATATAGGTTGTAACTAACTTTAATATTCATCCCCCCCCTCCCCCCGCCCGTTTTTAGGTATTTTTGCTTCCCTGATTATTTCATCCTTTATTTCGTTCAACATCTTAATACACATTAAATCATTGAATTTATTACAGAAATGTCCTATTAACCGTCCATCTTGGAGAATCTAAACATATAAACAAATGTTAAGTGTTGATAAAGTGTAAACGCTTACTTAAGTTGCTTAAAATTTACTTATAATTTAGGTATATACTTTACAACTTAATTAGTGTAAATCAGCCGTTAGGGTGGTAAAAAGGAGATGAAATTTTTAATATAACTATTTAGACGACATTCTAGTTGTGGTCCACTCAAAAGCGCTAAATAACGAAAAAGTGAAAACCGATTACAATGCGGAAATAATTTTACTCTTTTTTGTTTTTTGAGGGTTTTTACTTTTATAATGTCTAATTAAATACCAATACATACAGATTGTGCTTCTCACATATTAATAATGTTGGGTTGACTTGTAAACGGACGGACTTTTTTTTAATATAAGCATTTATGTATATGGTGTAATAGGTGGGTAGAGAAATTTAGTACCCCATTTTGTCCCAGGGTTATCGAAGGAACCGTTACCGTTACAGCCAATTAAAGTCCACTACTGAACATAGGCCTCCCCCATAGATTGCCTCATAGGGGGGATATTTGCCATAGTTGCCACCTTGGCAAGCGGGCTGGCAACCGCAGCTTTTACTTTTAGTCGTTATGAGGAAGACGCTGCTGCTCATATCCTGATTTTTTTCCCACAGGATGATATGGGGTAGTGGATATTCTTACACCGCTACACTACTATCAAAGGAAGGAAAATGTTAAATGGAATATCAAGTATAACGTATCATACATTCCCAGGACGATGACATATATGCAAACGTATAAAGTGTTACGATTTATCTGCTGCCACGTTAGCCATTCCGCGGCAGTTGACGCGTGTGCAAAACCTCTGGTATACGATTTCATTCAATAATTCTTAAAGGAAATTTATCTTATCCATATTGCAAAAATACCTGTATCTCTACTATCCCTGATAAGAATATCAAACAATAAACAATATTCTGTTAATATGTAGTTCGATCATTCATTTGACAGCTGATTTAACCACCGATCTTAATAATACAAGTAAGAGTACAATCCATCCATCCATCTATTACAGCCTATTAAAATCCATTGCTGTACATAGGCCTCCCCTATATATTGCCTCATAAGGGGGATTTTACTATAGCTAGGCTAGGCAGGCGGGTTGGCAACCGCAGGTTTTCTTTATTTTGAGTTGTTATGAGGAAGATGCTGCTGTCTAACTACTGTTTCAATATCCAATACGGGATAATATGTTCTTACATTGCCGCTACACGAGTGGAATACAATATGAATTGCATAAAACACCTACACATAGTGACATTTGATGTTACGTATTATAGTTACCAATTAATATGGTAAAAACTACTAAACCATTAATATGGTAGCTTAGAGAACATTTAAAATATGATACCATTTTTAAATTTCAAATCCAGTCCCAGAGGATCGAAGAAAATTAAGTGTCTACTCGCAAGATAGCGCTCCTGTTAAATTTATATTGTGTCGTGATGGGTGTGCGTACACTTAATATTCATTAATTCAGAGTTCAAAATGAGCACCAGCTCACTCTTCCGCATCGTTGACGGAATAGATTTGAGTGCGGTTTTGTTTCGAGCAATTGGGGTATGGAGCTTATGCATATTACCTACTTACATACATATATGTGTAGGATAGAACTATGTACCTATTGGTATATCTAAAAATATATGACATTATTGTGTGTGCTGTAACCTTCTCTGACAAAATAATTACACGTTATAAATTACGTGTAAAGTTCAAGTTATTTACTTTTTAGTAAATTTACTTACCTTAAATATTAGGCAAGTATATGCATTTTAAAATATTTATTTACATAACATAATATACAATATTTTATTATATACATTATTAAAAAATATAATTTAAAAAAAAAAACTAAAATTCACAGAATTTTATATGATGGCAATAGAATGTGCGTCCGAAGCAAGAAATTAAGAGTTGTGTCGCAGAGACGTCCTCGGGGAAATTCGACCAATCACAGCGAGCGGAATTGCTGCTCATCGCAGAAACGGGTACATACAGAGACGCTATATTGTCTGTTCACTTTTTTTCAGTTCATCAATGGTTCCCTTGTATAATTCTTAATTTTTTTATGTGAGTATTGTAAAGTAAATAAAAACTACTTTTAGACGAATTTGTTACTGACAAGTTAAAGTTAATCTTAGTAACAAAATAGAACATAGCCCTATCCATAGGACAGTGCTTTGTGGTATTCCTTGGGGGAGGCCTATGTTCAGCAGTAGGCTTGTGAAGGGCTGTAATAATGATGATGATGATGAACAGAAAATGTGCCTGAAGATGGTTTAAAGTAATTGAAATATTTGAACGAAACATGATTACATTTTATTTTCTTTTATTTTTTATAGGACGCGCATACTGTTCACCTGATAGTGACTACCGCCGCCTTGAAGGTCTCTAAGTCGTATCGGTCCAGAAAAATCGCCGGTGGTAAACTATTCCACAGAGAGGTCGTACGCGGAAGAAAACTCCTAGTGATACGTACACTGGTGGACCGCCAGGCATTCATATGGTCTGAATGGTATCGGGAGTTTTGCCGCGATGTGCGTTCGTGAAATTTGGCGGCTGGGATTAATCCGAAAAATTCCTCAGAGCACTCCCCGTGGTAGATGCGAAAGAAAATGCAAAGGGATGCAACATCTCTTCGCAGCGCCAGTGAATCGAGCCGATCGGAAAGGGCTCGGTCGTCGACGATTCGAGCCCTGGATGAATGAATGAATGCACAATTAATTTCTGTAGTAGGTATGGAACATATGTTATACTTGTTATTCAGTTTTGTGTCTCGTCATTTTGTTTACCACGGCGTGTTTAAAATTGACCTAACTATAAGATATATAAAAGAATCATAAAAATTTTACTTAAACTCTTTAGTAAAATCGTGAGCTAACGGACAACAATCAAGCCTAATACTACTTATCTACATTAATTATATAAAAAGTCTTCTTCTAGACTTCTCCGTGTTGCATCGACTTTGTCGTAATCACCAGGCTGTGCAGCATATCATAAATCTGGACTCTTTAAGTTAGGCATTTCTTTTGAAGCTTATTTCACTATATTGGAGACCATGAGATATTATGTAGGGTTTTTACCTAAACTGAATTTAATATCACGTACAAGACGAAAAGTTTTTATAAAAATCGGTGTTTGTGGATGACGTGAAATAATTATTTATGTAGGGTGTCTTTGTGCGAACGTGGACTTCTGCATTACGATTTATCTCGCACGTTTTCCCCAATTTCGCTCAGAGCTTATGACGTGCTTTTACGGTTAGGCGTTTACACTTATATATTTATACTAATATATTCAATATGATCTTGTTTATATAGAATTTTACAACCCCGGCGCAACGAATATTGAAAGTAATTTTCTTTTTATTTTAATTTACGTTAATGAATAATAAATATGTGATAAATTTATTATATATTAATAAATTTAAGCAAAAAGGTTCTAAACTTGAGAACGCTTTTAAAATAATAACAATCGGTTGATGATGAGTCGATTGAATTTGTGTTCTTTCGTCTGAATAGCCATTCACGAAAATTTAATTGGTTTTGTGTATAATGGTGTAATAAACGTATAGTGGTCCTAAGAATTCACAGCAGTTGCGATTTTTTTATACTCTGCTTATTTTTATAAGGAAGGATAGAACGGAAAGTGGAATCGAAACGTGTCTAAAGACCGATTTTGCAAAACATTTACCAAGACAGTAAAATGCCAGCAGGCGTCAACGCTAAAGTAAGTGGGCCCCTTGCTTCTCTTATTGTAAAAACACCTCGCTTTAAGAATGAGAAGATCATAGTTAACCTAAAACAACGCAATCTCTGGTTCATAGCGCGCTGCGAAGCCAGTGTACAGCATACCAAAAATTTGTATTGACCGTACCTACTACAAGACTACAAACAGCTTAATTTTAGAAAAATTTGCTGTGGCTGTGACAATCCTTGGCTACATGATTTTGTTTATTAAACATTTAAATCGTCATAATTATTGGGATTTAAAGTAATATTCAAATAAAGCTTATTTTTACCACAAAATATTAAAGGTCTTAGCGCTGTTGAATAAGTACCTTATTTTAATGTTAATATAGAGTAATTCTTTAAATATTTATCAAGCAAGCAAATGCTTTATTTAAAATTATTCAATTCCAGTAAGTAACAACTATTACAAAAAAATGCCGAAATACAATAACCGCTACCAGTTAAGAAATAAAAAATAATGGTTGTCAAAACATCAATAATCACCCGAACGTCCCACAGGAGCAACGACATTCGGAAAACAACCGTAAAAGCTTTTAAAATTACAGCGCATTCATTCCGCACTCTTTGTCGCGGAAGGCAAAGGCGTTTGGTTTTTAAACGCAAAGCCAAACGTCATAAAGAAAAAGAATTCGAATCTTTGTTCAAAATTTAAATCCCAAGCGATTTCCCGTCACAACGAGCGCGACGCTTCTGAATTACTGATTGATTATGCGTTCGCGTCACGGGTGACGTGTGGCGGGCGAAAACAATATAGTACTGGTATTTTTATCCTTTAGATATTATTGTTTGCAATTAATGCAATGAGTGGGATAAGACTGATTTATCTTTTAGGTGTCATTAGTGGTTTCCTTGACATATTTAAAGAAGTTAATGGCTTAATCCTCCCATAAAGTAAAAGGCACTTTTATGACGATGACGAATTTATATAAATAGTAGAATAGTTAAGAGAATAGTTAAGTATCTATTACAATTATTATTATTCATTTTAAATATGTTCTTTTTAAACAATAAATGTACTGAATATAGTGATTATGCATTTATAAATAATAATCCTGTCATCACATACACATATTATATTGATGTCCTTGTATCTGTCTTAAATTTGGAGGTATAAGAGCATACAGAGTTCAATCCCCGCCGGCACCAATGCAGTTGGTAATTACAATTTAAGGTGCTGATTTATTATTTGCCTATTGATGATGGAAAACATCGTAAGTATATTTAGATATAATATTTTTATATAAAATTAAAAAAATATATTTAAGATGCGAAATCCACATATTGTGGTTATGCGACAGACTTCTCTAGTCCAAAATCTTCTGAGAAATGGGAGGATTGAGGAGGTTTAAGATCATTAGAACTATCCAAGCAAATGCCAAACGTAATGAAGAAACCAATATTTCCCAAAACCGAAATTTAAACTCAAAATTAAATCTAATTCAGAATAACACATTCAAACTCATTAAGCGAGTGACCCTCCTCATAATAAGCTTTTCATCTTGACACTACAAGACCTTTGCTGACCCCACTGATGGCGACCGCAGATATCCCTCAAATGTCCTGCAACTTTACTGATAAAACAGTAAAGCCAAATGGTGCAAAGAGACCCGTGCGCTCCCTTTTCACAATAGCTACGAGTATGGGGAGTTAAATATGAATTATTGTAAAATGTTTATGATTATTTTTAATTTGAAAGTGTATGACATTTTAAACCTTAAATGCTATTTGCTATTTGTTGTCAGATTCTTCCGTCATCCGTATAGTAGCCCTATTCGCAGCTTTCTTACTTGTCTGCTTGTATATTTATTTATATAAAGACGGGTAAAAGTGCAAACCAGCTTACACATCCTGTAAAGTATACTTGTGTAATAATCAGTTGACAGTGTTGTTCTTAAATACCTTGTTCAGGGTGCAAAGTTTCATAAACGACATCACATCTGCAATTTGATTTTAGTTAGATGTAGGTATCAATGGGCCCATAGAGGCCCACTTACATCTAATTAAATCAAATTGCAGATTCATTTCACATCGGATGTATTCTCGTTTGTCACCGTTAATTCAATACTATTGTGCTCATTTGCCACATACTCGCCGGTGAAGGAAAACATCGTAAAGAGACCTGCACTTTTAAGAAATAAACAAATATTACGAGGTCATGTTAAGTCTGCCAACCTGCATAAGGGAAGCACGGCGGACTCTTTCTTGTTCTGAAACTCTCATATAAATTAGCGGAGGCTTGTGCACGGCAGGTGGTGGAACGTACATAATAAGAAGCTTTTACTTATTAGGTGCTTTCATAAGCATTATTCTTCTTCCTTTTTCTTTACCAGCTTTTCTAAATGCCCTGCTGATTACAGGCTTTTCAATTGGCACATAATTGGGTTGCATTACTCGCAAGTGAGCTGTGCTAGCTCAGAGGCTTAGCGCTCGCTGTAAATTTCACAGTACGCGAGCAACCCGGCTTCAATCCCCGCGAGCACCAATGAAATTTTTAATTGCAATTTTAAGTACTGAATTACAACGTACTCGGCGGTGAAGGAAAACATCGTGGGGAAACCTGTCTGAGAAATAAAAAATATTTCGAAGACATGTGAAGTCCGCCAACACGCATTGAGGCAGCGCAATGGACACTTCCTTGCCCTAAAATCTTCTCAGAAGTGAGAGGAGGTCTGTGCCCAACAGTGGGGCGTATTTAGCCTGTAACTTTTTAAATTTACTCGCAAGTGTTGCCCCTTCTCACTACGTTGCAGTTTGAACGCAGAATGTACCCTCAAACTGGTGATACTCCTTTCCAACATCACTTTATAGAATTTTAGTTTGGTTTTGGACAGTCACTTGCCTTGCCTCGATTGTTACTAGTGAGTTGTCTATACCCCTTACACTACTTATGAACATTAAGTAAATGTAAATATATTTATCTCTTGGAAGATCAATACGTCTATTGTAGAAACAGCAATAGCTTTTTTTTAATTATTAAAAGCTACAAGTATTGATAAAACGGAGAGTAATGTTGACGTTCAATAAAAGGATTCAAAATTAGTAATCGAAATTCTGTAATTATTTAGGAACTGATTTTTACGTTAACTTTATTAAAAACTAAAAGTAAAACTGTTCTCCTGACTGAATTCTAACCATAGTGCCAAAGCTATCAGCGCCGATGAAGATATTTAAAGCGTCTTAGGTGTACGCACAAACGCAAATAAAAATATTTGCCCCTAACCTAACAGCGTCTGATGGAAAGCTTATTAGAAATACGAATACAAAAATTACTCCTGCTGATCCAAATGAGTTTTTTTCGATTGGGTTTTAAAGCCGTGATATGGTAACTAAGTACGCTAACCATTACGAAGCGTAGTTGTAAAAACACAAAACACTATTATTTTGACGATTGACGATCATTATCATCAACATTATTATAGTTCATCACAATTTCACTGCTGAACATAGGCCTCCCTCAAGGACATACAAAGCATCTCATACCAGAGCATGATCGGTCGTTTGCGATCGCCATACTTTTTTAGTGTCTCGTACCCTTACCGATACGAGACACTAAAAAAGCCTTTCTTCACTATCAGTTCTTCGAACTAAATGATCAGCCCATTGCCACTTCAGCTTACTGATGCGTAGGCAATGACTATGATTTTAAAAATATTCGCATTAATATTTGCTAATTAAAAAAATCTAATACATTTTCCTACGGAAAGTTTTATATCAACGAAATTATTTTATGTTTATACAGCTTGTCGTGGAGACTTATTTTTATTTATTGTATGATATTTCATCGATATGATGTTTCACATCTCTACATAGAGTTTTAGTAATTACACAAGCGTATGACTAGGGCCCTTGAAAAAAAATTAAGGACTCCCACACTTTTTAAATGAATGGTTGCCTTGTTGTTTAAATTACGAAAATGCTTTAATTTTTGAGATGGTAAAAATAAAAATATTTCTCTTGATTATATTCGGGTAATTGCTGTTACACTCAGATTATTGTCCATGTTCAAAGGATTTATAAAATTTAGGTTTGTAAAGTTATTAAGTTAATACAATAATATTTATGAATGATTTAAATATCGAAATATAAGCAATATGGGAGCTAGGCGAGAAAAAGTGTAAGACCTTTGCGGTTATAAGGAAGCGAGATGGAATAATATCCATCTCCTCGCACTTATTCTTTTCTTGCCATGAAAGAAATATTATTTTATTTTAAATGACGTTTCATTTTAATAGACGCTAGTAATTCATTTATTTGTATTTGTTAATCAATAATATAATACGTTTATCAATAATAATATACTACGAAAGGAACTTCGTTCCAACCGAGCGTTCCACGACACTCACGCATAATTTTTTGGAAAATCTATTATATCTATGAAAAGTCTTATATATCTTTCACATGTTTATCGTTTACAAAACTGATAAAAGAATATCGGAAGGTGATTTTAAATTTTGAGTAAATAAATCATCTCCTTAATAAATTATATAATAATTTTTAAAAGAAATGCACATTTGTTTAATCTTTGTCGTTATATTTAACATATTTACGTACCATGATTATATCTCTACATAAACATCCAATTAAAATAGAAAAATTCGTTGTGACAACTGTTTGTCTTGTTAGCAATATTTTTAATTGAGACAGACCCTGCGTGCACTGTCAAACAATAGTTCGATTTGCCCACTTTACTTAGAACCCTTCTAAATATCTCTGTTGTGATCTCAGAGTTAAAAATAGGGCGTCGGTGTAGTTTCGGGGTGCAAGTTACGCTGGAAGATTGCCATGCGCGGGGTCGTTGTTTACCTAAACTGGGCAAATAATTAAGAATGTTCATTGGTTCTGTCAACACACCGCACAGAGGCAACGCGGTGTGATTGCCGAGGGATCCGATTGTTTGTCCTCTTTCAAATGTGTTGTTGATTGAAGTTTATTGCTTTTGTTTCGATTTTGATTAATATTTGCTGTCGTAGTGATTAGCTTCGATGATTAAACGTCGTTATTTTAAACTGGTTAAATCAAATTCAAAGTAACAGGTATGTATTGCTGCAACTTTTGTTTTGTATACTTATTTGATTTAATGTCACTTACACTCATGGATTTATGATACTACGTAAGGTTCATGCTTATAAAAGTCAATACTTAAAAAAAAGTATTTTGTCAGATAAAATTTCAAGCTTTACTAACTACTAAGACTAACACTTGTGTGATTGTCATTTCCGTCCTATCGTCGTCTTCATTTTTTAACCAAATACGATTAGATTACTAATAAACTAAACTAAATAACTAGGTATTGTCAATTAGCTTTACTGGCTCCTGGAATACTCGCTTTGTTATTTTGCTTCTATCGGCACGTTAATTAGTACATTAGCACATTAGCCTTTGTAGTATTTGTAAAGAAATGAATATGTAATATGTTATAATATTTTAGGTATAGAAGAAAGGAAATATTTGCCTCAGAACTCCCATACAGTGTGTACAGTGCAATTTAAATAGAAGCTAACGTTTAAACTACATGGTCTCCTGAATCGAAACATTTAAATTAACTTTGCCTCAGCTTTGCCCACTTTAAGTACGCAAAAAAACGATGAACATCCGTCGTGGTTAGATGAGCAAAGAAGAACATTCTCAACTATTTAACAGTAAAAAATATCCGCGTGGTGGCGGCGAAAGAATAACTATCACCTCATTTCGTTACGTGGGTGTCATAAGAGGTGACTTTGGGAATGGATAGAAAGAGCACATGGCTCAATCTTACATATGATAGATGTTAATACATAGAGAGCAAGGAGTACCAAAGGTACAAGACATCTGACACTGCGATCGCCAATCCATCCGCCAACCTTAGCGAGTATCTCTTATCTATAGACAAATCGTTACCCCATCGAACTATTATGTCAAGTCCATTTTGGACCAATTGAAAACCAATGTAGTTACAAACTAATAAGTATTCCATCTTGGTTCTCGGGCATAATCACGCATCTGTGGCCTTCTTTTTTTGGTGAGCTGCTATAATCATAACATTGCTAATATTATAAAAAAAATTGGGTCCGCCCCGGGTCCGCACGGGTGATTTCTGGATCTCGAGAACAGCGCCACCTACCAGGTCCAATTGTGAATATAAGCCATTCTCGAATCGACGCATAAAATTTCATCAAAATCTGTCCAGCCGTTTAGGAGGAGTTCAGTCACATACACACGGATAGACGAATTTTATATAAAAAACAGATAAAGATATTTTTAAGCTCGCATGAGCTATCTTGGTCGTCATGGTTATATGAAATAAAAAAAAATTCTTACTTTCATTTAAGTGTAGAAGCAGAATTACCGTACAAAACTGTCTAAAAATAGATTGATAATAAGTTAAAGTCAAAGTCACAGTCAATGATTTTTATTTAAAATCTTTCAATTAATACTCTTCGGTATAAGGTTGAACAGTGAACTTAACCGAAGAATATTTATAGAAGAGGAAAGAACCAAAACTGAATCGTAATCGAGTTAAACATGATCGAATGATAGTTATTTAACACATAAGACAAAATATTATAAAACAAGAAATGTAGGCGATAACACTAAGTTACTCACATTTTCGACGTTGTATTGTCTATGAGAGCGTTTTTTTAAACTCTGGTTTCCAGCTTAGATTCAAACCCCGGAAACGTGATTCAGTAACCAATTGA
This sequence comes from Parnassius orleans, assembly GCA_029286625.1. Lineage (NCBI taxonomy): Eukaryota > Metazoa > Arthropoda > Insecta > Lepidoptera > Papilionidae > Parnassius > Parnassius orleans. The sequence continues at coordinate 6,499,119 of JAGSMP010000030.1, read as the reverse complement.
CACTTTACCATTAAGCCACGCGTGAAATTGCTAAAAAGTAAACAGTTGTACATAAAACGCTACGAACGAGCTAAAATACTTTGCAAGTAAAATACGCGAGCGGGTAATTTCTTTTTAATTCAAAGGTTTCTTTAGGGAAACTTATCCGTGCCCTTATTAGAAGCCCGCGTATTTATTTTGTCCGGGTCCGGATATCGCCCGGGAGATTCTCGGGTCATTATCCGGGAGCGGGACACGTGATGCGTGAAATTATTTCGTACTTTACACAATCCGGGGTTACGATGTGCGTATGCGCCCCATGGACGTGGGGTGACGATAGAAATACGTAGATAAGACTATCAATTATAAAGCATTTTTTACAGACATGATAGGGATAATTGCACTTAATCAAACTAGTAACTTAGTGTGTTCCTAATAAATAATTAATGGATTAATATGTTAATAAATTATTACACAAGAATAGTTGAAAATTGACGTTAGATGTTAGTTCCAAGATTGTGTGTGCAATTTATGTATGAAAAACTGCCTTCACGATTCAGGAGAAAATTCTAGTGTGGGAGAGGTTTTTTTTAAAAAAAGAAAGATGAATGAGGTTAAAAGCTTTTTTACGTGGTAGAGCCATGCTGCAGCTATGTTGTGGTTGTGGGACGAATGCGTCGGCTCGACCGGGGAAGGACCACGTTCTCACAGAATACCAGCGTAAAATAGCAGCTCAATGCTGCTGTGTTTAGTTAGTGTAGAGAACCGGAGACCCTTTTTACTAAATAAGAGGCATTTCATCTTAGTCCATGACAACGCATCTACATGTTGATTCTTAATCTAGGATAGATGTCTATGAGCCACAGCATCCACTTACCAGCAAGTGAGCTGTGAGCTCGCTTGTTACCCTTATTCCATAAAATAAAGCTGTTAGGTAATGTGAAGAATATTTTATAAAAAATATTTTGTACAATTTTGTTACAGTCATCTTGTAGTGTGATTTATAACCAGACAATGTATATTCTAGTATAATAAAATGCAACTATGGTCCTTCACTGCTGGCCGTATGAGGAAGCTCAAAGTCGCTCAGCGAGCTATGGAGAGGGCTATGCTCGGCGTTTCTCTGCGTGATAGACTTAAAACGAGGATATCCGCAGTAGAACCAGAGTAACCGACATAGCCCAATGAATTATTAAGCTGAAGTGGCAATGGACCGGCCATATAGCTCGAAGAACCGACAACCGATGGGGGAGAAAGGTTCTCGAGTGGCAGCCTCGTACCGGCAAGCGAAGTGTGGGGCGTCCCCCCACTAGATGGAGTGACGACCTGGTAAGACATGCAGGAAGTCAATGGATGCAGGTGGCTCGAGACCGTGCTTTGTGGCGTTCCTTGGGGGAGGCCTATGTTCAGCAGTGAACTTGTGAAGGGCTGTAATGATGATGATGATGAATCAAAATTTCATTTTATTTTATTGTTACATACAACTTAAATATATAGAAAATTAAATGCAAAAAATATGCACGATAATTGTTAATCTATGTTATTCTAACGTTACGTCAATCCGTTTCCTAAGCGCCCCCGCTCGATTACGATTCCTATAAAATGAACTTGTTATGTGATACATCTGCTACAATGCCGTTTGACACGCTGATGCATTATGCCGTAGTTACCAGCCAATGTAGATCCAATTCGTAATTGTTCACTTAATGGTGTTTATAGAAAATACATTTATGGTAGCCGAGAATTTCATTGTATTTAGAATTGTTAAATTACAATTTTAATCTATTATATTACCGAATAAACTTTTAGTTTCATTCCAGACGGAATTCGTATATATATTACAATTTTTAAATATTAGGTCCTTACATCTGAATTAGCGTTTTGTCGTACTGACCAATTTGATCTGAAATATCTCCTCTTTGGTTAAGAATTTCAAATTCAACTTTTTAAATTCATTTAGCTGGTACATTCGAGTTTTGAAAACAGTCATTCATTTGTTTTTTCCTCATTGTTTTATTCTTTGGCGTCGCTTATTACCGCACAATAGAAAACATGAAATATCGGTATATTTACGAGTACGAGTTCTACCGTGGCACCAGTGCTGCAGAAACAGCTCGAAGGATTAATGATGTGTACGGCGCTGGTGTCGCAAAAGAAAGCACGGTACGTTTTTGGTTTCAACGTTTTCGTTCTGGAAATTTCGACCTTCAGAACCAACCCCGTGGACGGCCGGAGACCAAAGTGAAAAATGAAGAATTAAAGGCTATTGTGGAAGCGGATCCATCACAAAGCACTTCAGAGATAGCTGCAGGCTTCGGGGTAAGTGATAAAACTGTATTAACCCACTTGAAGCAAATCGGGAAATTAAAAAACTTGAATTGAGTGTATCGAACTTGCAAACACGCGTCGACTGCTGAGTTACTTTGCTCAACCGACACAATAATGAAGGGATTTTGAATCGAATCATTACTTGTGATGAAAAGTGGATCATCGGAAGTGCTCGTCGCAATGGCTGAACCCTGGAGACCCAGCCAAATCCTGCCCTAAACGAAAATTGACTCAGAAAAAGTTACTTGTGAGTGTTTGGTGGACTAGCGCCGGTGTCGTTCACTACAGCTTTCTAAAATCTGGCCAAACGATTACGGCAGATATGTATTGTCAACAACTGAAAACCATGAAGGAAGAACTAGCTGCTAAACAACCGTGATTGGTCAATCGCTCTAGGCCACTGCTGCTTCTCACGATAACGCAAGACCACACACTGCACAACAAACAACCACTAAGTTAGATGAGCTACAATTGGAATGTCTGCGACATCCACCGTACTCCTCGGACCTTGCTCCAACAGATTACCATTTTTTCCGGAATTTGGACAACTTCTTACAAGGAAAAAAATTCAACTCCGATGCGGCAGTCCAAACCGCCTTCAAAGAGTTTATTGATTCTCGCCCCCATGGTTTTTTAGCTAAGGGATCAATGCACTACCTATGAGATGGCAAAAGTGCATTAATAGAGTGTATACTTTGATTAATTTAATATTATTTACAAAAAAAAATTGACTTTTTATTCCTCCCGTACAAAACGCCAATTTCATATGTAAGGACCTAATATATTGCAGATATTTTTTTAATATTTTGTTACCCGTACATTTTGTAAAAGAAATAGAAACGGTGTTCATTTGTTGTAGAAACTGGTTGAAATGTACATTGGACCCTATTAATACACTTAATCGGTAAATAAATAGATAAATCGGATTAGATACAAAGAAAAACTTTTATATAATAATCTTCTGTTTGGAATCAACAATATTACCATCTCATCATATATTTAGCTAGATGTAAAATGGCCAGACCAATAACGGGGATCAACAGACAGCAGTCACTGAGGTAGTCAATCCACATATCAAGAGTGATGATTGCAGCAACTCACTTTTATTATAAACCCATCTTTAGCTGCGGATTGATTGTAGAATGAAGATGAATAGCATGGGATATATCGTAAAATTCTTTGTTCTCATTGAAATTATGTAAATAATTTGTGAAATTATAGCTAGCCGTTAAATTTTTATACTACAAAGTTAAAAGCACAAGTAAAGTAACAGCCCAAATTATGACCTACTGCTGAGCATGGGCCTCCTGTTATCCTGAGAGAGTTTTAAAGCAGTCCGCCGCAATGTCATGCTTGTTAACGTATGTCCTCGAAATACATTGAATTTTTCAGGGTTCTTTTTTTGCACTTAAACTTGAAATTAACGGCTTCATTGATGCTGGCGGAGATTGAAATTGGTTTGCTTGTCATAACATTAAAAAAATGCGAGTGTTTAACTCCCCAAGCATCTATGTTTTTTGTCCATATATTGTGGCACCAACAATTTAAGAGCAGTGAAAATCAAAACTTCGAAAAACGACTGTTTTTTTTTTGAAAATACTCATTGTGTAATTTTTTTTTGATTTTTTGTGTTATTTGCTTCTCTTTGCTTATACCCCACAGTATATTTCTTAAATATATTGAATTTTAATAATAATCTATTAAATAAAAAATATAATTTACGGAATGTTTTCTTATATTTACGCGAAGACTACACATTAAATGAAACTAATTTTTACGGATTATATCGCGTTTAATTTTATCTTTTTAATTATAAATTCTTACGACGTTCCGAAACTAAATCTCCCCAAAGACGAGTTTAAAGCGTTGTACAACTTATGCGTTGTATAACCCCGTGTAGTGGCGGGTAAGAATACTCACTACCCCATATCTTCCGTGGGTGTCGTAAGAGGTGACAGAGAAACTGAGGCAGAGGATGGGCAGCAGCATCTTTCTGATAACAGCAAAAACAATAAAAACTGCGGTTGCCAACCCGCTCGCCAAGCGTGGCAACTATGGCTATATACCCCATGAGCGACGACACAAAACAAACGGTCCCCGGCGGCCCCGCTATTCCTGGCTACGGTGGCGACCATGGTAACGGCAGGGCAGGGGTGCTAAGAATCTCGGTGGAGGTTCGGTTGCCACCTAAGACGACTCGACCTGGCAACATATAACGCACGTACCCTGAGGACTGACGAGAAGATCCTGGAGCTGGAAGAAGAGATAGACAAGTTACGCTGGAATATTATAGGATTATCCGAGGTCCGAAGAGAGGGGGAGAACACGGTAATCCTCGAATCCGGCAACTTGTTCTATCACCGGGAGGGCGACCATCTGTCCCAAGGAGGTGTCGGATTTATCGTCCACAAGTCTCTCGTTAACAACGTTGTAAAGATTGGGAGTGTGTCGACGAGGGTTGCGTACCTTATACTCAGAATCACCAAACGGTATTCGCTGAAGGTCATACAGGCTTACGCACCAACCTCGGCACACCCGATGAGGAGGTGGAGGAAATGTGAGGATATCTCTAGAGCCATACATTCCTCCAAAACCCACTATACGGTGTTAATGGGAGACTTCAACGCAAAACTAGGCACAAGAGAGTACGGTGAGCTGAAAGTAGGGAAATTCAGGTGGGCAACAGAACCAAGGGCCAGCAGCTGGCCGACTTCATGGAGAGAGAGGACTTTTATGATGAACTCTTTCTTCCAGAAGCGGCCCCACAGGAAGTGGACCTGGTCGAGCCCCGACGGTTCGACAAAAATGAATTGACTTCATTATGACGACCAGGCGACAATTGTTCAGTGATGTCTCAGTGATCGCGAGGTGAAAACCGGCAGCGATCACCGAATGGTGAGGCACTGAACCTAAACGTAAAGTTGGAGAGGTCACGTCTAATGAAGTCAACGCTCCGTCCCTCGTGCTCTAATCCAAAGTCCCGAAACCTTTCAGCTCGAACTACGAAACCGTTTTCAGTGCCTAGAAGATTGCAATGCAGTGGACGATATGAATGACAAGCTCGTGAAACTGTCCATGCGGTCGGAGCTAAGTTTTGCAAGACCCGCCGCAGAAGAACACAAAACTCTCCGATCACCTCTTAATCTCATGGCTGTTAGACGGGATATGAGCTGCAGTCTTCAGTAGATATGACAGAATACAGGCAACTGAACAGACAGATCTCCAAATGCATGCGGCGGACTTGCGCAACTTCAATACAGCTCGTATTGAAGAAGCGATCGAGCGGAACCAGGTCTCAAAGTCTTTGCTAGAGATCTGTCTGCCAGAAAGAGCCAACTGTCGAAGCTGAAGACCGAGTGTGGCAGCGTCCTTTCCGGAACACCTAAGATTTTGAGTGAGATTGAGAGGTTCTATGGGCAGCTGTACACATCATCGTTGGGCCACACGCAAGTGTGAGTAACGATCAAGAGCGAGTCTTATCCGACACTATTCCGAATTACAGCGGAGCTTCTGAAAGCGGGTGGAAAACCGGTACGAAGTCCTTCAGAAGCTCTTTAATTCCGTCCTACATGGTGGCATTACACCGGAGGCGTGGAGCAGAAGTGCGGTGGTCTTGTTCTTCAAGAAAGGCGACAACGCTCTCTTGAAGAACTACAGACCGATTTCCCTTCTGAGCCGCGTCTACGTGCTGTTTTCGAGTCATTACGAATCGTCTCGCACGCAGACTCGACGACTTCAGCCTCCCGAACAAGCCGGTTTCCGAAAGAAAACTTTAGCACCATAGACCACATACATACCCTTCGGCAAATTGTACAGAAGTCTAGGGTACAATTTGCCACTATGTCTGGCGTATGTGGACTGTAAGCCTTTGATTCCGTTGAAATTTGGGCGGTGCTGCAGTCCCTTCAGCGGTGCCAAGTTGACTGTCGGTATATCGAAGTGCTGAAGTGCTTGTACAGTAGGGCTACGATGGCTATCCGAGTACAGAACAGGAGTACGAAACCTATCCAACTGCAGAGGTGTAAGACAGGGTGACGTTATATCCCGAAACTCTTCACCGCTGCATTGGAGGACGTTTTCAAGCTTCTGGACTGGAAAGGATACGGTATTAACATCAATGGCGAGTACATCACTCACCTTCGATTTGCCGACGATATAGTCCTTATGGCAGAATCGCTGGAGGACCTAAGCACTATGCTCAATGACCTCAATAGTGCCTCCCAACAGATAGGTCTTAAGATGAACATGGACAAAACAAAGATCATGTTTAATGTCCATGTCACACCTATGCCGGTAGTTGTTGGAGCACTAAGCTCAAGTTGTTGACGAGTATGTTTACCTGGGACAAATAGTCCGACTAGGTAAGTCCAACTCGACCGAGAGTCAATCGGCGGATTCAACTCGGCTGGGCAGCGTTCGGGAAATTACGGCACATGTTCTCGTCAGGTATACCTCAAAACTTGAAAACGAGGCTGTACAACCAGTGCGTGTTGCCAGTGATGACATACGGAACTGAGACGTGGTCCTTCACTGCTGGCCGGATGAGGAAGCTCAAGGTCGCTCAGCGAGCTATGGAGAGGCTATGCTCGGAGTCTCACTGCGTGATAAACTTAGAAATGAGGTTATCCGCAGTAGAACCAGCGTGACCGACATAGCCCAACGGATTAGTAAGCTGAAGTGGCAATAGGCCGGCCATATAGCTCGAAGAACCGACAACCGATGAGGAAAAAGGTTCTCGGTGGCGGCCTCATGCCGGCGGACGAAGTGTAGGGCGTCCCCACTAGATGGAGTGACGACCTGGTAAGACATGCAGGAAGTCGATGGATGCAGGTGGCTCAGGACCGTGCTTTGTGGCATTTTTGGGAGAGGCCTATGTTCAGCAGTGGACTTGTGAAGGGCTGTAATGATGATGATGATGACAACTTATGCAACAGACCAGAGCTCACGATTCTCCGCGCGGATAAAGAAAATGCTACGGTAATAATAGACACGTCAGAGTATAATTTCAAAATACAACAACTTTTATCGGACGAAAGTACATACAAAAAGGTCAAAGTAGACCCTACAACTAATACACTTAAAACAACTACTAAATTAGATCTCGACGTGAATTCGACAATACCATCATGTGCCAAACCACCGAGGTTGTATGGGTTACCGAAAATACATAAACCAAACGTTCAACTACGTCCCATAGTGAGCCATATCGATTCACCAACTTATAAGTTGGCTCAACACTTGGCAAAAATACTATCACCACTGGGAGGACATACCAGAGCACACACAAAGGATTCATACAATTTTGTTAGTGAGATAAAAGACCTATGTACATCTCGCTGACAATGAACTTATGGTCAGTTTTGATGTTTAGTCACTATTCACATGCTTACCTATGAAGACTGCATCTCAATTGTAACTAGGAAGCTAGAAGATAACAACATGCCCACAGAATATGCAGTATTACTCAAACACTGCCTCACATCTGGCTATCTATTGTGAAAGGAAGAGTTCTACAAGCAAGTAGACGGTGTGGCGATGGGCTCACCTGTATCTCCCGTAGTTGCCGACATATTCATGGAGGACTTTGAGGAGAAAGCCCTTCTTACTGCTCCTGTAAATCCAAGATTCTACAAGCGGTACGTAGACGACACTTTCACAATTTTACCATCTGACAAAGTAACTGTATTTTTAAACCACCTTAATTGTACTACCCTATGTCAGAGGAGTCACAGACAAAGTTAGCTACATCTTGATGCGAGCTTCCATTAAAACATACTTCAAGCCGCCGAAGAAGATTAGTAAATTTTTTACCATCCGTCAAGTGTCATATCCCTCTACAAGATGCAGGAGTGTACAAGCGGGATTGTGAATGTGGTATCTCTTAAATAGGACAAACAAAAAGATCTATAAAAACTCGCGTAAAAGAACATATAGCTGACTTGAAGCACCGACGTATCGGGAAGTCTGCAATTTGTGAACATGTTCAAGATCGTCCCCGCCATTACATTAGATTTGATAGACCACAAATCCTCGCAAAAGAACACCGATTCCTACCAAGGATAATTCGCGAGGCTATTGATATTAAAAAAACATCCTAATTTCAATAGAGAAGATTGATGGGTGCTGCCATCTGCTTGGGATCCTATAATTGATAAAATTAAATCCAAACCTAAGTATACCACTGCTAGACTTCAAGATACTGTAAGCTCAGTCTGCGTAGATCGAACCAAAAATTAATATTAAAAAACTGAAGGTAGCCGGGCTAACTATGACATCGAGATGTCAAACATCTCAGCCATCCCGTGACCATGGGTGCTGTAAAGCACTCGAAACGTCGGGAATTAAAAAGTTAAAATTAAACGCGATATAATCCGTAAAAATTAGTTTCATTTAATATAATTTACGGGTTATAGCCACGTCTTAAAGCTATACTATAGCACAACCGGGCTCAACCGGGGAAGGACCGTACTCCCCAGTATCAATAGCAGTAATTCATCTGCATTTTGATTATTCATCAAGGTGAGTACTACTCAGGCAGATCAGTAATACTTACTTACACTTTTACTCACTCAGCAACCATATACACACGCATGTACTCTGTCGTATGTGCGTACTGCGTTCCTTTGTCACCTAATATCTCCTTAAGTTTTTTTTCTTTGGATTTACCAAAGCTTTTAAATCAATTTCTTTGTAATTCTAAATAAATATACTCAACTCAGTACGTAGATAAAGCTTTAAGGGGAAAATAAATCAGATAAGCGGCTGTTTATTCGAAAGAATTTCAATCGGGAGGTGTTCGCGCCTCACCTGTCGCGGCCTGTTTCAGCCGACGAGATATTAATGAATTTTACCAGATTTCCCCTCACTTCACTTGGAATTTTCGCGATACGGTATAAACCTATTTGATACGTGTTAAATTATACTTTGTATTGTGAGGGCATGAATGTACAAGCTAAACAGCCTTTTATAAAACGAATTGAATAAAAAAATAAAATTTTGAAAATTACTAAACCTATTAAACCTACCATAGTCCAGGGACTAAGTCCAGACTTGGCTTCTCCCATTTGCCATAATCGCCATGCTTAGCAGATGCATTGGCGATCACAGACTCTTCGCACCGGTTACAAGTGGTCATTAGTTGCAGTAGCAATATGCAACCAGGTGTTGCATGTGCAGTCGAAGCGCAAGGGCTGCCGAGGCTCGCTGTGTTATAATTATGTATTATTTATTTGTATACCATGTAGTGACGGTGTAAGCATATCTATACTATATCGTTTCGTAAGAGGCGACAGAGGAAAACAAACCAGCAGATGGGCAGCAGTGTCTTTCTAATAACAAGTAAAATATATAAAAAAAACTGCAGTTGCCAACCCTCCTGCCAAGCGTGGCAACTATGGGGCATCTATGCATCATATATAGGCAATCTATGGTGAACGCCTATGTTCAGTAGTGGACTTTTTATGGGCTGTAACGATAAAAGTAATTATTCGTATACCCGCAATACATAATCAAGGTGGAGCTCGTTTGACACCCTAACGTTAAGAAATAATAACATTACACTATATTTTTTCATATTTTTAAAGCTAAATCATAAACACATTACACTGTGTTTAAAATTTAACAATGGCCATCAAAGCTCTATATCTATATTTTAAACTAACAAAATTCTAACCCTAACAACGCGTTAAATGTCTTCATTTCATCGTACATTGAACGTCAATAAAAACACAAAAGTTTCGTTCAAATTGAATTTATTGCTTGTCAAATTTTCGCACTTGTTACAGCTGCTATTGTTGTGTGTGGCCATTGCTGGTAATTGCTTTAGCACATGGTGTTATGACATGGTGGCGAAAGGGGTTAGATCGCGGAATAAGATGGAAATATAATTATGCTCGTATTATATCAAATAATCAACTGAACGTTAAATTATATACATATAAATTAATAACATACGTCTTTATTACTTGACAAAATTGTGAATACCTAAAAGCTATTAACGAAACGACATTAAACATGGCTGAATAAAAAATATTCAAAATTAAAGAGAAAAGTTAGATGTTGATTATATGATCACTTGCCATCAGGTGAGCCGTATGATTATTCATTGGCCTCCCCTTCCATCAAAAATATAGGATTATAACATTTTAACATTATATATTTCATATAGGATAAAGCACATGAACATTTTATTTCGACTTTGAGTTTCTCTAAATAATAAATAGTATTTTTCTATGAACAAATCTCAGAAATAATTAAACGGATATCTAATGAGGATTTCATTCCAATATTTTTACGTGATAGATTCATACTGCAGCATATTAAAGCACGACTATAGACAATAATAGATCGTTTTGAGCGCACAGAATCAAACAGAATGCCTTCGTGAAATAGCTAATGCTACTGTTTCGTATGTTTGATTCTTGATTAAATATCTAATAAAACGATTAAATTAAAATTAAATTACAATAAAATGATTAAAATAAACTATAATAAAACGGTTCGTTCTCAACTTATTTATTTTGAAATATTGGTATTACCATAATGACATTTTTAATGTATTTTACATGCAACATAATGTCTTTAAAACAAATTCATGAAAATTATAAAACCTTCTACAAAACAATAATACAATGGACATCTCATATATTATTACACGTGTTAGTTTCTAATATTTAAAACTAAAAGATTAAATTATATTACCTTAATTTAAAAGTATTAGTCACGTTCAATATTACTTATATTAAAACTAACCGCATCACAACATCGGAAATATTTCACTTTCAAAGCACCCCCGTCACATTTACTTTAAACTTGTATCGGTGTTGCGTTGCCTTAAAAGTGCTAAGCCGTGTCGAGACCGACGTATTCCCAGGGATACGACGCTTATCCATCAATATCTTTTGCATATGGCCACACAGAGACTAGGAACGTAGTTTACCCACTAAGTGGGTTTTAAACTATCTAATATTATGAAATACTAAGACTTCACGCGAAAACTATACTATACTATAATAGTGTTGTTGGGATATTATTTGATTAGCATGTTTTTTACGTCGTAGAACCTCTCACTCTCACAGAATACCAGCATAATACAGCAGAATAATGTTGTGTTTCGTATGGTATGAACCAAGAACGCTTTTTTACTGCTAAATTCAGGTCATTCCATTTTAGTTCTCAGAGGAAACAACATACCTGCATTTTTTGATTTTGAATTGATAATAGACGTAGATATATATGGGCCATAGCATTCATTTACCATTAGGTGGACTGTGTGCTCACTTGTCACCCTTATTCTATAAAAAAAAATATTTTGCTGTATGATGGTGGCGTAAGAGAACCTATCACGTGGTAAAAGGCAATAATATCCTCAAATAATGGCAATATACCATCTCGTATATGATGCAAAGGGCCCATGTGATGGAGAACAGCGTCCAAGATCCGAGACATCTGGAACTGCGATCAACAATCTGTTTTTTAAATGTAGCGATTAATATAAGATAAAACTTCTCAAAATAGAGAGGCCCTTGACCAGCTGTGGATAGTTACTGGCTGATATAGAACAAGAAGAAGGCAATAATAATGTATTCCAGATCGAATTTTAATCACAGCGGCCAGTATTAACGGAGGCTAGGCATCTGCGCAGGACAGGATTATAGTGCGCATATATTATATGTGTACGCAAACACAGCTACTCCCGCTATTCCCTCACTCTCTCAGTTCGATGGATTGGAAATCCGAGGCAACTGGAGAGAGTCAGGCGCAGGACCAACGGCTTTACATGCTTTCTGAGGGACGGAGGTGAAACGCCGCCTCATTCCTGGCTCCGAGTTTCTATTGAGAATTTCTTGATAGAAAACACCTTTAACTGATTGTGACCCGGGATTCGAAACCGAGACCCCTTGACCTGCAATCGTACTTACGACCACTCTTTCAACGAGGCAGTCAAAGGAGGAAGTATTGTTGTAAATATTGAATAAATATACGAGTATAATATAGGTTTAGATATTATGTTGAGTTGCTTTTCAAATTCCAATTTAATTGAAACAAATTTAAGTCAACGATTTTTTGCAGTATTTATGCTAACATACCTCGCTCATCTGACGCAGCTTCTAAAACATCCCCGGATGTTATCGTGGAGAACTTAGGTAATCAGTGTGAAATGCATTTGTGCTAATTCCTACGTCTGCCCTCCCAGGTGGCAAGATTTACACTTCAAGACAAGAGTGAATAGGCTTTTGTTAAGCTAAACCAATGCGCTTTACCATCTTTGGCTGCATTACCACTTACCATCAGGTGGGATAGTAAAACACTGGCTTGTAATTGGTATAAACAGTTTAAGTGTTGCCGGTGGTGATTTTTTTTATAGAAGAGGGGGCAAACGAGCATGCGGCTCACCTGATGGTAAGTGACCGCCAATGAACAACCGCAACACAAGGGAAATTGCAGGTGCGTTGCCGGCCTTTTAGTAAGGAGTAAGCTCTTTTCTTGAAGGTCCCTAAGTCGTATCGGTCCGGAAAAATCTATTATCAAACTAGAATTGTTCGCAGACTATTTAGCGACTAGCCTCCGAGCAGCCACAACGTAGATACTGTATATCAAAATTAAAATTTTACTAACACCAGATCTAAATTATTGTTAGACTTGGTATATCGGCGATTTCGGCACATTTTTACTTTTGGGATTCAGAGACGTTAGCAATAGTGACGTTTCCAGAATGTAATGAAACCATGATTATGTAAAATATGTTGAAATTAAATATACGAGTAGACAATAATGTCGATTAAGAGTTGTTAATAGGAATAGTTTGTCACAGAAATTGTTTAAGAATAGCAATTTGTGCCGTCGTAGATTCTTATAATCAAATAAACATCTTATTTTTATGTTCTAATAAATAAAATGTTATTAAATTAAAACGTAAAACCGAACAAGTTTATTATAAAGTAGCAATTAATTTATTAATGATGGTGACTATTAGCTAATACAAATTTTGATAAATGTTCAGATTTATTTAAAAAATTAAATAATTCGCTACAGTTTAAAACTAATTGGCATTACGATATGGAGTAGTGGATATTCTGACACCGCCATTACACGGCAATATTACACTACCACTATTCTCATTTAAGACGATTAAAATTGAAAAAATTTTTAAATAAAAAGAGTGTAGACAAATTTAAAATTTTATTTAATATGTGACATGTCTGACATTATAATGTTTTTAAAAATGCAATCGTTAGGCTTATACTGATTTCGCATTCAATCAACGCGCACATACCCAAGGGTGAGTTTAACTACCAGCGGTCTATAAAGCCGCAATTACGTCACCTACATACGACATTGAAAATTACCTATTGCCAACATTTTTTCCCATCCAACTCCCAGTAGGCATCGAAAACTGGGTAGGAGTGGCCAACTGACACAAGACACTCCTATTGGCCGGTAAATACCCACCCACAAATATAGCAAAAAGGAATATTTCAGTACAACGCGCTTGTCCCGAAACGCAGTCAGCAACTTGAGAATTTCTCTCTCCCTTTCTCAAGCTATTTCGTTGTGTTTCAGGACGGTGCTAACTGAAAACGGGTTCGCATCTAAATCCCAGGAGAAAGAATAGCGCCATCTGGCAAAAAAAAACGTAAACCACTCAGTTTCAGTTTCGAAAAGATGGCGCCGGTCGTCTGTTTGCGAAGGCTGTATTAACACAGAATTACGTTGCCACTTTTTGAAATTAAACTTAAGTTCATCATTTTGCAATAAAATTATTTATTAGATGAAGTTCTGTCATAAATGGGTATTAATCAAAACATATTTGTAGTAGGTATTATCTTCATAAATATAAATAAATAAATATTCTGTTTATTCATTTCATAATTAGTATGTTATTTTACCAGGAATGTGTTTATTACAACTTCTTCTTAAAATTCTTACCTAGTTTAATTTGTTAAAGCTTAGGTGGATATGTTAATTAAGCAATTGTTTTTCACTATTTTGTGTAATGATACTTTCTATTTACTTATTCTATATTGCCTACGTCGATTTTTCACCACTCCATGGGTTGACTGATAGAGAATGCCTAAAATAATTAAATCCGTCCTTTGTCTTCTTTCATGGGAATGCAAAAAATATTAAATAAATAGATAGGCATATTGTGGTGTAACGTATAGTAATTTTTTTAAATCTTAAATTTTGTCTACCATTTTGATGATATAATTAAGACGTTTTAGAGCATGAAAATAAAATACGAATATAATTTCAAACTCTCTATGTTCTGGAAGTTATGCTAGAATTGTGTTTTATAGTACACTTATAACTATAATCTTGTAATATGTGTCCAATGGAATCCATTTCATCTCAATATCTTTTTAGCATTTATTTCTGTTTGGTATGTGTATACTATCCGTATGTGGTAGAGCCACGTTGCAGCGTGTTATTTTGTTGGCGTGGAAGGGAAAACTGGACACCACGCTCATACAGAATATCAGCCTGAAACAGCAGCATAATGTTACTGTGTTTCGTATTTAAGGAATTTACAGGTCATTTCATCATACATTTCATCTTATTCCTGCATGATAACACAACTTCATTTTGATTTTTTTTTGACGATAGATGTAGGTATCTATAATCTACTCACTATAGGATGGACTGTCCTTTTATTTTGTGTTATATTTTTAAGATTCATCATCATCTTCATTATCATCATCATCATCATTATCATTACAACATTTCACAAGTCCACTGCTGAACATAGGCCTGTTAAAGATTATAAGAATATATTTTTCTTTTTACAAACAACTTTTTTTTGTGTTTTTGTGTTTAAAACATTTTGCTACTCGTAGATGCCAGATTTTAAATAAAACAGAATTGTGTCCAACAGTACCATCTTAGTAGGCTATAATCTCCATTATTTTTATGAATAAATAAGTACTTAAATATACAAGTTTGTTTTGTACTAAAACGTTAAATCTACGAAGGTCATAAAGCCAGTGCCTGACTGAACATTCTCTACATAGAACTGCGCAGTCTATAAAACATTGCCGCATGAAATCGATCTTTGATAAGTAGCTTACCAATTTTATAAGGGAGCTTAGCGTGGAACGTACTCTAAGTGCTTATCCTTGAAAATTTATATCTATACCAAAATGCCTCATTAAATTAATATGACATAACTTTATTATTTTCTGAAGAAAATTGGACCGGGTTGTGCAAAAATGTTTCAATTCAATCAATTTTTTGCGTGGAACTCTAATTATTTTTCTAAAATAAAAGTAGCTTTAGTTACTCCTTATAACTTCAGCTACATACAAGTGAAAATCCTGCCAAAATCGGTATAGCCATTTCGGAGATTAACCGGAACAAACAGACAGACAGGCAGGCAGACAGATAGATGGACACACAGACAAAAATTTAAATAATTGTCCTTTTGTTATAAGTACCGTATATACTTTCGTAGTAATTGTGTTCTGTGATTTAGTAAAAAAAACTGTTATTTTAACATTACAAACAGACACTTCAATTTTATTTATTTGAATAGATAACATATTAAAGAAAGTGTGACCATCCATTTGCAATTTGATTTTTAATTGAGGATAAATGTAGATGTCTATAGGCCACAGCATCCACTTAACATCAGGTTTTACTGTGTGCTCGTTTGTCACCCTTATTCTTTAAAAAAATTGGATCTTTATCATTAAAATTATATTATACCTATATATTATGTAACTAGCTAGACACAAGCGTTTTAAGGAAGCTGTTTGCATTTCGTTTTCTATACTCGTAAAGACATACATACTTTTAGGCTATTTGTCAAATTATTAGTAAAATATTTACTGGAACTTAATAAGTGAAAGTTATTGTTATTTGAAACTTTTACGTTATATGAAAGTCCAAGTTCCAACATGACCCTATGTCTTGAAGTACATAAATTTCAATATTACTGCTTTTTAAAAGAAATTGTGTATGTCTGTGTGTTTTTATTGTATTTTAGTAAACTTTTCGCCTCGCATGTCACAAGAATAAATTATTATCTCATAACTAATATTAGTCGACGAATTTCGTAATGAATCTAATACTTTAGAGATCTCAGTCCTCAGAGGTGTCAACGCATTTTCATTTTGATTCTTAACCCTTATGCTGCCGTGTCAGTCACTTTGCATGGAGTACTGCATTTAAAGGATGACTGACGGCAGTGTATGTGTTAATCGAGAATAGATCCTTACCTTTATCGGTTAACCGCGCTTAATGTCGTTTGTTCAAGAAGCATGTTAAAAGAAAATTATTTGTCTCTTTAACCCTTCTCTATTCCTTTTTAATTTATGGACATTGATCTTTTTGTATCTTTAGTGTTTAAGTTATTATCGTTTATTTTTTTAGAGCACTGTACCCCTTAATCTTTCTCCCCCTTTATTTAATTCCTTTTTGGGTTGTTTGACATAAATTACTAAGTAGCAATAAGACCGCCACTTGTTTTCCCTAAATTTTTGTACATTTTGTTATGTTGATTTTTCCTTGGTGTACAATATAGAGTATTGTACTGTATAGATGTAGATGTATATGGGCCACGGCATTCATTTACCATCGGGTGAACTGTGTGTTGAGAAAAAGCGAGACTCAGTCAATAAACTGACTTGAAACAGAGAACACTTCAGATGAATTTGAAACAAAGAAAGCTACAGATGCGTTGTTCTTTTAGTTTATAAGAACTAAAATGGAATGTCTCATAGTGTATAGTTATACCCAGCTTTCTATACTCCGATCGAAACACAGCTGTTATTTGGCGGCAGAAATAAGTAGGAGGGTGGTACTTCCACGTGGCAGAGCCACGCTGCAGCTATATTATGGTTGTAGCGCAAATGGGTCGGCTCGACCGGAGAAGGACCACAGAACAAAAGCGTTAAACAGCAACTTATTGCTGCTGCGTTTTGTATTGTGAGTGTAGAGAACCGGAGACCTTATTTACTGGAAACGAGGCATTCCATCGTAGCCCTCAGGGATGACAACGCATCTGCATTTTGATTCTTAATCGAAGATAAATGTAGATGTCTATGGGCCACAGCTTTCACTTATAGACATCTACATTTATCTTTGACTGTGTGCTCGTTTGTCACCCCATTCTATAAAATAAAAATATCTACTCAAACGGAATTCTCGGCAGAAAAAGGGTCTTAGTGAACCTACTTAGTGAACTTTACTTTTTTTTTAAAGGATACAAAACCAATGTGTGATAACGCACTATCAGCAACCGTCATGTTTTGGGAGGATCTCTTTATTATCATCATAAAACGTAGTTTACATTTTACAACACTCTTGATAGAGAGGCGAATGTACCACGCACTTAAAAATACGTCATATCAAAACAACAGCAAAAAGTTCTAGGCCAATTTTTTTCAAATGAAATTTCACCCACGGAAAGATATGGGGTAGTGGATTCTCTTATGCCACTACTACTATTATTATTAATCGGAATTTTTACAGTAGTAAATATAATATTCATATACTCGACGCTTACGATGAATTTCTATGGTGCATAAATAAAGAATTATACTATAGCGCTATCTATCGGATCCTGGAATAGCTGTGAACTATCGCCTCGATAAAACAAATACATTGCGTGAATATGACCTCAATCGGTCAAGTTGTTTAGAAGTTATTATATAGTTATTATATAGTTATTATATTATATACAAGTTATCTAACATATAAAAAATTATGATTGTTTGTTCGTATTTTATGCGCTGCCATACCGTTCATCAGATTGCAGTAAAACTTTGTCAACCTATTGCTTGAACTTGCGCGGAGGTTATAGGCATAGTACAATTAACTTACAGTAGTTGTCGCGCGTATCCTACCGAAAAATTTATTTGAAAGTTAAGGCTCATTTACACAGGGTCAGTAACAGGCGCCAGTGCTGGCGCCGCGGACTGACTCGCACTGTTTACACGCAGTCAGTAGTCAAGTCAGTAGTCAGTAGTTCTTTAGGGTGTACACACGTTATTGAAGTCAGTGGGAAAAATGAATTCACGGAAACGGCAGAATTTACAACGATTGAAATATTTATTGAGAAAATGTTCCTATCTGCTGTTGAAAGAGTTGACGGAAATGTTAGAAGAAGAGATATTTAAAAAGAAAGTACTTTTGATAAGAAAATTAATAGACGACAGAAAAGAAACTGGAGGTTCTGCTTTGTTGTTGACGTGACGTCACTCTAGAATGCAGCGCCAGCGACTGACCAATTACTGACTTGGTCGTTTAGACAAAATTAATACCACTGACGCGGGTTGCGGGGGGAGTCGACTGACTTCAAAATATTCAAGCATGAATATTGAAGTCAGCACTGGCGCGAAAGTGCTGTACTGACTCCAAATCAATTTACATTATGCCAGTAGCGGGTCAGCACTGACTTGCCTCGAATTTGGAGCCAGTTACTGTCCCTGTGTATATCATTCAACTTCAATGAATTTGTTATCATTTCTAATTAAACAATATAAAGGCTGCTTTACACGGGGTCAGTAACAGGCACCAATGCTGGCGCCTAGGACTGACTCGCACTGTTTACACGCAATCAGTAGTCATGGTAACTTCTTTAGGGTGTACGCACGTTATTGAAGTCAGTAGGCAAAAATGAATTTACGGAAATGGCAGAATTTACAATGATTAACATATTTGTTGAGAAAACGTTTCTATCTGCTATTGAAAGAGTTGACGGAAATGTTAGGAGAAGATATATGTAAAAAGAAACGTCTTTGAATAAGAAAATGGATAGACGACAGAAAAGAAACTGGAGGTTCTTCTTTGTTGTTAAATCAGTTGAGATTTAAAGATCCTGCGGAATTCAATCTTGCTTTGAGAATAACGCCGCAGAATTTTGACGAATTGCTTTCATTGATAACAAGCTCTATTCAACGTCAACATACATTCATGAGATATACTTTGCCAGCCAAAATAAAACTCGAAATAATACTGACATTTTTGTCTTCAGGGATGTCATTTCGGAACCTCAGTAATTTTTATCGTGTGTCAAAACCATCTATTTCTCATTTAACACCAGAAGTATGCTTGACAATATATGCAGCATTGAAAATACAAATTAGTCAAAAAATTTGCATTCACATAGAATCAAAATAGTTCTAAGAATTTTCAAAAGCATAGTAAATTATGTTAGTTTCATTGTTGCTTTCACGCCTAACTTCATCGTTATTCAAGGTTCTGTTACTGGCGGATGTAATGATTACTTGCTTAGGGTCTATATATCAAGGATGATCGAAGTTCGCTCGGGGGGGATAAAATCCCAAAGAGCTGCTGCTTGAGGCAGATATCTCAGCAGGTTCAGTCTGATAAAATCCCAAAGAACTGCTGCTAGAGGCAGGCATGCTCGGAGGGGTAAAATCCCAAGGAACTTAACAGTACATAAAGTAGTCATGGAAACGTAAACACTTGTTTACGTTTCCATGACTATGTAATGTATTTGATGAATATAAATTATTATTCATCAAAATACATTATTAAGAAAACAAAAACAAAAACAAAAACAAAAACAAAATTTATTATTTACGTGGTAGAGCCATGCTGCAGCTATATTAGTAGTATAGTTGTAGCACGAATGGGTCGGCTCGACCGGGAAGGACCACGCTCTCACAGAATACCAGCGTAAAATAGCAGCTTAACACTGCTGTGTTTCGTATGGTGAGTGTAGAGAACCGGAGACCCTTTTACTGGAAAAGAGGCATTCCATCTTAGTCCTCACGGGTGACAACGCATCTGCATTTTGATTCTTTATTGAAGATAAATGTAGATGTCTATGGTCACAGCAACCACTTACCATCAGGTGGACTGTGTGCTCGTTTGTCACCCTATCCTATAAAAAAAAAAAAAAATATAATGAATATAATAAATGTATCATGCATGCTTTCAGTAAAATAAAAAATGCGTTCATTTACTAATCTATATTTTTTATAATTTTATGATACGACGCTATGTTATCCTACAATACTACGCCAGCGACTAACCAAGCACTGACTTGGTCGTTTAGACAAGGTCAATACCGCTGGCGCGGGTGGCGGGGGGAATGGACTGACTTCAAAATATTCAAGCAGGAATATTGAAGTCAGCACTGGTGCGACAGTGCTGTACTGACTCCAAATCAATTTACATTAGGCTAGTAGCGGGTCAGCACTGAATTGCCTCGAATTTGGAGCCAGTTACTGTCCCTATGTAAATCAGCCATAACTCTTCCAAATTTAAAACAATATTTCCATAATTATTTATTCTGCGGCAGCAACGCGCGTGTACCAGCTAGTTATATATAAGAAATTTCTTTGTGAACACGTTAAAGAATGTTTGTACATCACATTAAAGGCGTGAAATTGCGTACTAAGTTAGGACATATCGGTAATAGCTAATTAGCTATAATCCAATAATCGGTCAGGATAGAAAATCACCCACTCGGGCCCTATTTGCGGTCGCCGCGATTAGACCCATAAAACTCGATGTGATGTTGATAAGGGACGCGCGAAAATCGCTAACAAACCTATCTTGTTTGTGTAGGAAATATATTGTTCACATTTCTATCTAAATATACGCATATTCGTAAAGAGATAGTAAGAAAATAAAATCTGTGAACATGAACATCTTAAATTCAAGTACCTTTTTTATTATTTATAATAAAAGAAGAGGGAATGAAACTTATGTCATTCCAAAATGTACTTTGTCATATTTATATAAATATATAGATATGGGCATATTCTTCTTTTCTGTATAACAGGAGATCAAAGAGGAGATGGTCATCAGCATCTTTTTTTAGGGTTCCGTAGTTAAACAACAAGGAACCCTTATAGTTTCGCCATATCCGTCCGTCCATCCATCCGCGGTTTTACTCACAGACCCTAGGTGCTACAAATCTGTAATTTGGCACAGTATAGATATTTATCACGCCTATAAAACCGTGAGATAAAATGTTAAAAAACATTTTTATTTTGGGTACCTCCCATACAGGTAAATGGAGGATGATTCCTTTTTTACCCGTCTATTCCATCGTTTGAGGTATCGTTGGACAGGTCTTTTAAAAACACTGGGGGTATGGATGAACATATTTTCAATTCAGGGGTCCGTTTGCCAAATATGTGTCCCTCTCCTCTACCAATTGAACCGCAGTTTTCGTAAATGTGAAAAGTATACACGATAGTAGTATGTATAATGAAGTTAAAATGAAAACTATCACAGCTAAGTAGAATTAACAAGTTAACGAGTAATAGTTGACCAACTCATAAAATGCACTTGAATTAGTAAAAATTTCGTTACAACTCCATAGAAAATGATCTAAAACCAGCTGCATTATAATTTTGTAATGTTATTATAAACTTTAAGAAGAAAACTACTTAATTATATGTACGGACTTGGAATGTGAATGATTTGATGTTGATTGTATTATTTTCAAAATCGTAAATTTTTTTAATATTTTTGAATACCACACCGTATAAGCACATGAGTAAAGAAACCGTACCGGTATAAGTCTGATTGGAAAATACGTCTTTCAGTTACCATCGTCTTATTTAGGCCCATTTTTAGTCGTTATAGCGGTCAAACGGCGAACTCACTTAATATGTAGGGTTATTTTTCAAAGAGTAGCTAAATTTTAAACTTAAGTTCAAATGTATAAATAATGATATACCATTATTGCAGTTTTTGAAAATACGAGTAAATAAGGCTTCTACTTTTATTTGAAATTATCCCAAAATGAATGTGATTTATGGGCAACAACGTTTTTGCCTACCGATCAACCCTTACGAATGTGTGCGTGCGCAGTAAAATAATAATGCATTACCACGCATTTTGAATTTAAAAGATAAAAAGGACAGAATAATTGAGATTTTTTTGTTAACATTTCTTCACCATTTGCTTGTATTACTTATTCTGAACCTTCTCTGCAAATTTGGCCGGTTATTGCAAAATAACCCTGTATTATGCTCATAATCAAGAAAACCCACGTATTGTAACGGGCAACTACTGAACCCTACCTCTACATTGTGCGTGCCCGACACGCACTCGGCCAGTTTTTTTTTATAGAATAAGGGTGACAAACGAGCACACAGTCTACCTGGTTGTAAGTGGTTGCTGTGCCCCATAGGTATTACAACTATCCTCGATTAAGAATCAAAATGCAGATGCGTTATCACGCCTGAGGACTAAGATGGAATGCCTCGTTTCCAGTAACGGTCTCCGGTTCTTTACACTCATAGACCAATATAAAAATGAAGACAAACCTGCCAATAATTTTATCCTAATAAAATTTGCCTACAATTTAGCAAATATTCTACTTGGGATCTGAACTGCGTTCAAAAATATTAGAGGTTATAGAAAAATTTTACTGACTGCAAGTACTGATAGACCCACCATTATTTTTAATAATTAAGAAGATGAGTATCTGAGAGATGACTACATATTTGTGTCATTTGCTGTAGAGACTATCGGACCGTGGGGTCCACGTGCGGTGAAGTTCCTAAAGGAAGTCCATCCGCGGCTGGTCGTTGCTGCTGGTGATAAGAGGACTGGTTCTTTCCTCGTTCAAAGGCTAAGTATGGCCATTCAGCGGGAAAACGCAGCCAGCGTTCTTGGCACGATACCGCGGGGATTAGGACTGTATGATAATTAAGTTACTAGTTTTAGTTTTTTTTTTTAAATTATAGTTTTTAATATTGTATTTAATAAAATATTGTATATTATAATAAAAAAAATAAGATTAAGAAGTAATTATATTTTGAAATAACGTTAGTATCAATGCAATATTTTTAAGTTGTAATGTATATAATGTTATCAGATTTAATAGGTAATATTCATTTATTTATTTATTTAATATTAGGATAACACAGGAGATGACAAAACATAATATTAAATTATGAATTTGTATATTAAATTTTTAAAGGAACAATATAAAATGAAATTAAAAGAGCCATATTACTTCTTATTTAGAGAAATAGTTCTTTTATTCGTAACTATTAATTGTAAAAATAACTATAACAGTTTTAATAGTACCTTAGCCACCGAGCTTAGCTCGACATTTATTGAAAAACATAATTCAAAAATATAATTATCTCAAGCGTTATACCTATCTAGAAATATGAACACATTAATGATAAAGTAAAAAATGACTTTCAATAAGAATTACACATGTGATCTATATTGAATAAAAAAAATCTATTCTATTCTATTCTATTCTAAGTACTTGTAAAGTCAAATTATAAAATTTTATCCAAATTGTTACAGCCCTTTCCGAGAAATATTAATATTAATAAAAATAAATATTAGGTTATATATAAATAAACATTTAAAATTTCTTTTCTTTTTTTATTATTAAAAAAACTATTAAATAGGTTTCATTGTTTATCGATAATATTAACTTGAAATGTTTTTATTATTCTAGTATTCTATAAGTCTTTAAAATAATTCAAAACTCAACTTTCAAACTCACTATTAGAGTTGTTTCATCACAAAATGTTTATAAATGTTACATAAGGTTTATTTATTTTATGGATATACAGATATAAAGTTGAATAAAGTGCAGTCGTAGTTGGTTTTTATAATAATTGCAAATAAGAAAAGATACATAAAATTAATAAAAAATTTAATACATGTTGGTAGACCTCGGACCATATTAAAATGTTTACTTTATATTGTATCTATTGATTTGTGAGAGAACCTAGGATACTGTACTAAAATGAATTTTCATCTCAACCATTTTACAAACTTATAACAGGTATTGGTTTCAATAAACGGGTCAAGATTATAAAAATCCTTGTTTGTAAGTTTGCGTAGTTTGCAAATTTACTTGTTTCGACATTCCTGAATTACTTCCATACACGTAGGAATGATATGAAACGTTGAATAGAGAGTGTGCCGAGTGTGGCGGGTAGGTACGCAAAGTATCAGGCTATCGAGGACTCCGGATACTTCAATCGACAAAAATTATTAAATTTAATTGAATTATAATTTAATTATATTACATCAAATAAAAATGCCATTTGTAACATTTTTCGACGATCGTCAAGTGTAAGGAGGATATGTATAAAATTTATAATTTAAATGTGTTAATTTTTTTCTGTATGCGTTCTAACCGCTTCATACGTACAGCATAATTCCAGATTAAACCATTGTATTCTAGAATACTTCGTACATATGCAAAATATACAATTTTTAACCTAAGATTACTCTTAAATCTTTGCATATGCGTATACAAAATCGAGGTTACGAAAAGATTTGCCAAGACCGCGGAGGATATAGCCAGTGGTGCATCTTCGTACCAACATTCCTCTTTCATGTGACTCCGACTCAGCTGTGGCAATAAGGGGAGAGAACAGGGCTTGCCAAGCCCACTTGGAGTGGGCACCTCGGGTCTCTCGGGTCAGCCATGTGGGTTCCTCTTAGTTCCATGGGTAACCTAGCCATGGCTACTAAGCCCCCATGCTGCGATAAATTGGGAACCCATTTGGGGGGACCATCTTCGGCTACATCAGGTGTATCCATCAGTAATCAATCTACCGCGGTTACGACTTTTTTATTTAAAACCTTCTGTTATGGTACAATATCCTTCTAAAGATCGAAATCTTTGATACTACGTCCAAACACGATAAAACTTATTTTTTATAGATAATAAAAAACTTGATGTGACTATGAGAATTTGTGACTGCCCTAATATTTTTGTCAACAATACTTGTATAATGTATAGAAGAGAGTAACAACCCGGTAAGACATGCAGGAAGTCGATGGATGCAGGTGGTTCAGTGCTTTGTGGCATTCCTTGGGGGAGGCCTATGTTTAGAAGTGGAATTGTGAAGAGCTGTAATAATGATGATGATGATGTTAAATACCCGTTACCTACGTGTTTGCCTTGTATTATGTTTTACAGCTTAAAATAATTGTTGGTTCAAAATTTAATTTGGATCGTTACGGATGAATGATGATGAAAATACAAAAAAATCAAACTACAAACAAATATATAATTATGTTCAATAATAAAAAAACATAATTGGCAATTATAATTCTCCTAAAATACATCTACATCAAGAGCACATGTTTTTATTTAATAGGATATTCTAGGGATATCCTAATAAATAACAACACATGTGCTCTTGATTTCTACCCTCAGAAATTAGTGGGCCTGTGCCCAGCAGTGAAAGCGTAAGAGGTGTTAGCAGTAAACTGTGTAAAATTTTAACCAATTTAATTTCAAAAAGTATCGGAACATTTTCGGGAAGCTTTTAGTAAATTTTAGCGGATGACTGCAACACCAACTGCACTAGTGCGCTATTTCAAGCAAAATTTTTGACGGCACGAATTCCTAATTTTTCGCAAACTGCTACTGAAACCGCTTGATTTTTGAAACTAACTTGTGTCTGCCAGCTCGCGTCCAGAGGCATCAGTGCAGAAAATTTTCAAGCCGCCTCCACTGCATTTGAATGCAGTTTTATTAACGTCTATGCATATTCAAACAGTTTCTCTTCGTTTCCCGGTTGAGTTTTATTAGCGGACAAGTTCTATCGCTCAGGAGTTTGTCTGGGATGGCAAAAATTCAGTTATTTTTATTTTTAGGTACCATCAAAAATCTCATTTGATATTTGATTTGACAAACTTGCGACCAAGGGTATGGGATAAATGTAAAATAATCTATAATATTTTGTATCCAGTGTGAAGATATTTGATACCTGGCTTAGCTTTCTTAGCCTTTAATGCTATCGTACAAAAGTAATACATATAATATGAGCGACGTTTATTGCCTTCTAAAACTCAAAGTAATGGGAGGTTTATGCAGGAGTCTATGGATACCTACAGTTGGCTCAAGGCCGTACTTTGGGGCAATATTTAGGTAAGCCTTATGTTCAGTATTGAACTTGTGATGGGATGTAATGATTATGATGATGTCTGGACATTAACAAATAATGGCGTTTAAAGGAAATAAATAAAGGAGAAAGAAAGAAAGAAGCTTGATTTGTAGCTACAAAACAATACTTTGACATACAGTATATAACTGATTAATATAAATAAACAGTTGATTGGATTGCAGCACTGAAATGTCACCAATCATTATTCTGCAGCTTTGTCAGAGTACTCCCTTGCTGCCTTAGCCAGCATTGGAATTCTCGGCGTTGTCATATCGAATGACGTGGAAGGAAGGCTAAATTGGCCTCTAAAACTTGGTGTGCTCAGCAGAGCAGGACAGTATTTCATGCCGGCACACCGCTTGCAACTTCACAAGGCGCAGGATCGGTCTAACATGGAATACTATTCTCATATCTGGGCCAGGGCACCCTAGTGCCAGCTCCTTCCAGTTCTTTCCACTTGACCACATCCAGCGCAGAGTGGTTCGTATCGTAGCTGACCGAGTTCTTTCTGATCGGCTCGACTCACTGACGCCACGAAGTGAGATGTTGCATTTATTTGCATTTTCTATCGCATTTACCACGGGGAGTGTTTTTTAATTTTAGAAATTTTTAGAAACGAACTTACAGGCCACCTGATGGGAATTGGCTACTGCAATCCATGGACACTTGAACTCAACTTCAAACAAGGAAAGGCTACAAATGCGTACCTTTGAAGTCTAAGATGGAATTCCTTACAGACTATTATTATTTCTCTTTGGTCGCAGCGAGAAGTTAGTTCCGTTTAAACAAATAAAGGCGGCTTCTCAATAGATAGAATGATGATATAGTAAGACACACAGAAAGTCGATAGATGCAGGTGACTCGCGTTCGTGTTTTATGGTATTTCTTGGGGGTGGTCTAAGTTCAATAGTAAACTTTTGAAGTGCTGAATTATGATGTTTTTTTATAGAATGACAAACGAGCACACAGTCCACCTGATGTTGTGCGGATGCTGCTACCCAGAGACATTTACATATATCCTCGATTAAGAATCAAAATGTAGATGCGTTGTCACCCCTGAGGACTAAGATGGAATGCCTCGTTTCCAGTAAAAAGGGTCTCCGAGTCTCTACACTCACCAAACGAAACACAGCAGCGTTAAGCTGCTATTTTAGGCTGGTATTCTGTGACAGCGTGATCCTACCCGGTCGAGCCGATCCATTTGTGCTACAACTATAATAATATAACTGAAGAATGGCTCTACCACGTAGATGGTGATGGTAAAACAAATAAAAACTAAAGACACTTTTGCTTTATTTTATTTTATTAGTTTATTATTAAAATGTGTTTTACAAAGCACTTTTAAGTTAAATTTCTGCAAAATCTGAGGGCGATCTATTTTGTACTTAAACAGTTTATATAAAAAAGAACAGCATTTATAATCGTACGTTTTCCAAAGAGGTCTATTTAAAATATTTAACGATTGTCGCACGTACGTTGCTGGATACTTTCCAACTTCAATAATTGACATGCGTAGAGTGTTCTCCATATATAGCTACAATATTACAATATGCTAAGAATAAATGTATTCTACTGAAACCTCTTTGTTTGTAAAGTTGATTTATCTCTCCAGCATTAATTTTAATTAATAAAGGGGGAAATATTTCATATAACATCTCATACTTTTCTCTGTGATTTGGAACTAGCTTACAGTGTTTGAGAATGTTAACATTAGCCAAGTCCACCAACTTTTTTACCAAGTGCAATTAACTAACTATTCTCGTTACCGTGCAAAGAAAAATTTAAGTACACGTAAGAAAGAGTCACCTATAAGAGTCATCTATAAAAGTCACCCATAAGTCTTTACGATACCACATTTTTAGTACAGACTTATGAGGCGAACGGTCCTTGATTCACGGAATCTGCCACAAAAACTTTCTCATGTACAATCGACACATTAAATTATTACTTTAAAATATCAACATGTTATATAGAAATATACGGTAAATTTCATCTTTAGATGAGAGCTTTTGACAAATATCAATATTTAACACTTTGATAATAGGTTACCAACCGGTTACAGCAGTAGTAAACTAAAATTGCTACAGGTTAGTATGATTATCGATACATTTCTTTTGTATCATGTTTTGAATTAAAAAATAACTAATACTTTGTCTTTATAAAATAAGTACTTCAAAAACAATATAATACCTGAGTAATGACTCATGTAATAAAGCTATCTCACAAACCAGCAAAACGCTTAGGTCGGGAGAAATTACACTTTTTTTGCGAAAGACTCTACTATATAAAGATATTATATTATGTAAGGGCAAGGTGAAGGAAAGCAGCATCAGAGATGTCCGTGAGATTTATACTATTAGGCTAAGAATAAGTTAAGAGTCAATCAGTAAGAATTTTAACCAAAAAAAAGATACATTATCGTATTTTCACATGAATATATACATACATATATATATATATATATATATATATATATATATATATATATATATATATACATACATATATATATATAGGGAGAGAGAGAGAGAGAGAGATAATTGGTATTTACTTATGAAATTGCCGTTCTGCAGTACTGGCCATTTGAAATCAAAATAATTTTAATTTGGCTAAGAATCCGAATTTCAAATTATTTTTATTTTAAAAATAATATGGAATTCTTTTTTCAAAATAAGTCATTTGTTTATTGATTAGCGTTATGTTTTCATCACATTTGAATCTTTTTCATCATCATGGATACGTTAAAAATTCGAGTAATTATGGAATATGAGTACCGTCGGCAGCAAAGTGGCATAAGCGACACGCTACAAACGAACGCACCACCTGTTATTGGTTTGCCCGCTTCCGTTCTGGAAATTTAGACCTGAAAAGTAAACCACGTGTTTGTCCGAAAACTTTGGTCAACAATGACGAATTAAAGGCGATTGTGGAAGCTGATGATACTCAATCTACGGCTGAATTAGGAGCAGCTTTCGACGTTAGCATCAAAACATTATTGGTCCATTTACGTCAAATTGGCAAGGTAAAAAAGCTTGACAAATGGGTGCCCCACGAACTTCATGATCGCCAGCGCGAAGTACGCGTCGAGGCGGGCCTTGCACAGGCACACAAACAAAAAAAATTTGAACCGCATTGTTACCTGCGACGAAAAATGGACTCTGTTTGACAATCGCAAGTGCTCAGCAAGTTGGTTGGATTCTGGTTCAGCACCTAATCATCATTATCATCACAGTTCATCACAAGTCTACTGCTGAACATAGGCCTCCCCCAAGGAATGCCACAAAGCACCTAAACAATGCCCTAAATGAAAACTTACTCCTAGAAAAGTGATAGTCACTGTTTGGTGGTCTAGCGCCGGTGTGATTCATCACAGTTTTTTACCAAATGGGATGAGCATTACTGCAAATGTGTACTGTGAAGAACTAAACACAATGATGGAGAAGCTCGCACTTCTCCAACCAGCTTTGGTCAATTGCTCGTCCCCGCTGCTCCTGCACGACAACGCGCGACCTCATACTGCACAACAGACGGTCTCCAAGTTACAAGAGCTGGGGTTGGAAGCTCTCCGTCATCCGCCCGTACTCACCAGACCTTGCGCCTACAAACTTCTACTTTTTCCAAAATTTGGATAACTTTTTTGCGGGCAATACCCGAGGCAGTACAAAATGCCTTTGAAGAACTTGTTGCTTCCCGTCCAGCTGATTTCTTCAAGAAGGGCATCAAATAAACTGCCACTTTGTTGGCAAAGATGGATTGATTGCATGGGTGACTACTTTGATTAATAGAAATAAAAAATATAGAAAAAGAAATTACGTTAACTTATATCATAAAAAACGGCAATTTCATTGGTAAAGACCTGATATAATATTATACATATATATAATATAGAGATATATAGAGAAGTCGGTGGACATAGGTGGCACTGTGTGAACACTTGTAAATAGACCAGTTACATTTGGTCAACTTTTTTATAGAACACTCCACCTGATGTTAAATGCAATCTTTGTCCCATAGACACCTACATCTATCATCGATTTTCCAAACGAGGTTTTCCAAACTCGCCATACAAAACACACTACTGATGTTATTTTTCGCTGGTATTGTGTAAGATCCTAGTCCTCGGTCCTAATCCCCGGTCGAGCCGACCCATTCGTGCTGCAGCCATAACATACATGCAGCGTAACTCATCCACATATAAATCTAATCCACAATGCCGATGATGTGCTGATGATCACAAAACTATAGTTTATATACAATTGGTTGTCCAGAAGAAATCTTCCGGTTCAATAAATAAAATTGCTAAATTATGCAACATTACACACATAGTAGGAACATACGTATAGATAACCCATGTCGGACCGACGCGCCAAACAAAGTGCTACAATTAAGTCGCGACCCGCTCCACTGGAGTTCAACAGTTTTTCCCTCGTAATTCTATTACATTATTAACTTACACCGTGTTAAAGAAGCAAGGATGCGTTTAGAGTTGTTATATTATCGATATGTGAATATTTTGATCATATTATGTTGGCGGCGCAAAAAATCCATCACTTCAAAGAAAAGGGTCTTGTGCTTCTATGATTTTACAATATCATATATTATTATGTATTTATCAGTTGACTGTTTACGGGATGAAGAATAAGCGAATGAGCTTTATGGCTTATTTATTTTATCGTAAAAAATGAAATAAAATAGATTTTAAAATATGTTTAACCACTTCACTGTCCCGTGACTATGAAAATGAAATGAAAATGAAAAAAGGACAGGGAAGTTGTCAAAGCATATTCATCTCATCATCATCAATACAGCGCTTCACAACTCCACTGATGAACATAGGCCTCTCCCAAGGAATGGTAAAAATATGGTCACTTGCATCCATCGACACTCCTCTGTAGACTAACTCTACACAGGAGTGTCGATGGATGCTGTCTTGCCTGTGTTTTTTCAGAAGGATCTTCGAGATTCTTTTTTCGCCATTGAATGTCAGATCTTCGAGTTATATGGCCGCTCCATTATCACTTCAGCTTAGTTGTCAGTTAGTCTAATGTCGATTACTCTGGTTCTGCTTCGTGTTATATCAATCAGAGAAACTTCAAGCATATAACCTTTTCCATAACCCGCTGAGCGATATTAGGCTTTCTCACACGGCCAACAGTGAAGGACCATGTCTCAGATCCATATGCCATCACTGGCACGCACTCATTGTACACCCCATTTGTTACTTCACTTTAGCGTTACTCGTTTTAGTCGTTTTACTCGTTTTAGCTCCTCAGCTGAGTTGGATCCCTCGATTGTTTGTACGTGGTAGAGCTATGCTACAGCTATAATATGGTTTTAGCATCAATGGATCGTCTCGACGGGGAAGGACCATACTGGAACTCAGGCATTCTATATTATTCCTCAGGGGTGATCATGTATTTTGATTCTTAATCAAGGATAGATGTAGATGCCTATGGGCCACAACATCCACTTACCGTAAGGTGGACTGATGTTAAGTGCTTATTTGTCACCCTATAAAAATTGTCCGTTTAGTTGAAGTCCTAGTTACTCGTCAACAACTTCGAGCGTAGGGTTAGTAACGTGTGATGGTAGCATGGTTCAGTATTAGAAAAGTTGCAGTTGAAAATAAGTCTAATATATTTATAACACTAATGCAAGTTTAGAAATAGTCCTAAAATATGTATATTATGAGCACTGGGTTTTCTGTAAATTAAGCCGTCGTCGTAAACTCGCATTTTCAGGCATAATATTTGTTTATAAATTGTAAATAAATAATATCATTTATCATCATTTCTTAAGCAGATCTAAAATATTATAATATAATATATTCAATGCAATAAAAATATTTTATATTCTTCATATAAAATATCTATAATGAATTTTATGCAGAGCACTTGTTGATGGTTTTGATACAAATATTTATTTAAGGATAAAATTGTTTAAAGTATTCAGTACCTTTCATTTATTCATTTCTGAATTTACTTCAAATCCCATTACCTAAACATATTACGTGTGTATGTAATTAATCTTATAAACCTCATTTGAAAGTGATATCGATAAATGTCTATCTAAAAAACAGTACTTCCCTAAACAACACAGCGCGGCGTCCTCACCTCGATCTGCTCACAAAGATCGCTAGCTGAAAACTTTTAATACTTTAACTCGACTTTCACTCAATTTCGCTTAACGCCCGCATCGTTGACACGCCTCGATGCCGCTGCGATATTACCTTATAACTGTTTTACAACTGTATTATGCGACCGAATCAAAATTGTTGAGTTTGCTTCCGTTTACTTTAATTAGAAGTCTATAGTTGTTTACGCGAAGGTAAGAGCTTAAAATACTAAACTATTGAAGACCATTAATGTTGTCACATACAATAGTATCTTAATTCGACATTACTATTTATTCTCTTAGAAGTTTTTATAGAATTTCCAACATTGATTTTTTAAATCCCACAATTTGTTAATTGCAGTTTACTTATACATATATTCCGCGGCAAAGGACATCTTGAGGAAGTCCTCATCTTTGAGAAATAAATAAGTTATTTCCGAGGGCAACACGCTCTAGACATAGAGTTTCACAAATAGATCATTTTATGAGTCAATAATGAATTCGAAAATAAACCAAAATTTTTACAAAAAAGACGGCCCACTGCTGGGTACAGTATCGTTGCCTTCCTAAGATTGTGTTAACACAAAAAAAAGCAAGAAAGAGTCCGCCGCGTTGCTTCAATGTGTGTTGTAAATTCTCGCCTACTCGTAATGACTTGTTTTTTAAATATTTCATACTGGTTTCCTCATGGATTTTTGATTCACCGCAGAATTCGTTTTGAAACAGAAACAGAATTTTTTAATTCAATATAGATTATAAATAATACTTATTGAAAGTCACTCTTTTGTTTAATTACCACTGGTTCGAAAAAAAACCTCTGTCCTGGGAAGAACCAGCAAGAAACCAAGCGGGACTTTTTTTTAAAATAACAGCTACAATCATGTATGTTACACAATTAACCACACAAAACAAATTAGAAATAGCTTGTTAGCGAACACCTCATTCCCAGGGGTTATTATCATATACCGGGGATCGAACCCGGGTTGCTCACTACTGTTACATTTACGGTGAGCATTTATTGAGCTACCACTAGACAAATAATGAATTGAAAATTCATTGGGCGTTAGCGGTTTTCTTTTTACGGTTGCACGATTTACTTTTTATTTTTTCAAAATTTCTTCAATTGGAAAGAATATTATCAAGTTTTAGATAAACCGAAAACCTTAAGCTATTAAAATTACAGTTTTCGGCATATTTTGTTTTGGTACAAGTTTGGAGCAGTTTTTTTTTGAGCAGGAATTTATTTTAATTTTTCGTATAAATTTAAATAACTAAAAAGCATTTTGTTGTAATTTATTTATTCCGTAAAGTTTACTGATAGTATGTAGAGACTATTAAGCAAAATATTATAGTACGAACTAACACCTCCTCTGTTCGTATGCGTTCGGTGTTTGAACAAATAATTTCTAAATACCAGGATATGCCCATTACCCCCCATATGCCCCCCCCCCTCACAATATCTACGAGACAAGACGGAATGATATGTGCTGCATTTACCTTCATGAAACAAAAGTAAATTTTCTTGCCTGAAAAATATAGGTACCTTAATATCCTTTAAAAAAAATTGTAATATCATTAAGTCAAAAATATTTCATGCGATCGTGAAAGATAAACGATAGAAAAAAGAATTGAAAACGTTGAAACAAAATAAAACCCCATCACGACACGACAAATTGATGTCATCCATCCCTCTCTCGCTAACAGTCGCAACATATCACGCCGCTCACGTCCTCGACATTTTTCCTTTATATATTATTAATACATAAGTATAACTACGCACTCCTCTCACTTGAAAGTGACGTGTAAATCTGTCCTTTTCTATATTGTTGGGTCTAGTTTTCCCAAGCGACCGAACCCCGAGGGTAAAACTCCCTAGGGTCGGTATTGACTCTACTATGGAAGGAAAGTTATCTGTACACCTATTGTCGGCCACCCCCCTATTCTCTCCCCAATCCACCCGTTGAAGGACTTTCTTACGCATTTCACGCTTTGTTTTATTTTCCACGAGTTTCCCCGGTTTTTAAGTCAACGGCGTTCGTTTGCTTCAATGTTGATTCGTTGAAAACACTTGTTGATATCAAAGTGATTTGTTTTCTTTGATGTAATATTTTAATTAAATTCTTATAAAATGTCTACATAAAAATCAAAAATAGAAAAATGTTAAGTCTTTGGTACATTAACAAATTTCTTAATAAATTCTTGTCGTGTTAATTTTAACAGCAAAACTTTTTACAAGCTTTTATTTAACTTGCTTTCTTCGTATTCTATCCGGTTCAAATTTGCAATCAATTTTAAAGCATTTCAAGAATTTTGGTATACTTATTTAACTTTGATTACAATGCAATGATATGGTAGCAACACTATTAAGCTTGTTATTAAATAGATTTAGTTTATTATCTATGTTTAATAAAAATAATCATTTTCTGTTCCGTTTTATAGAAAAAGATTTCTTGTTTCTTAGTTTAAAATTTTTGCTTATTCTAAATTATGTAAGTACATTTAAGAAAATAAAGCCGACATGTACTGATCTCAGGGATTAAAAGTCTGCCGTTAATTTCATAGTCTGCCAGCAAACCAGGTTCGTTTCCTACCGGCACAAATGAAATTGTTCATTGCAATTTAATTTAAACGATGGTTCGGTGGATCTAAATGTATTTTCTAAGGTCCGATAGGTGGTACTGCAGTGAAGTTAATAAGAAGTTCTACATTTATGGACTATGAAAATGACTCATATTACAATGTATTTTACATTTTAAGGCTGTTTTCAAGTTATTATTTATAGGTCGGTGAATTACCGCGAACTTCCGGACTAGGGTTGACCTGACCCGGGATCCGAACCCGAGACCACGTGATCAACAGTCGCGAATACGACCACTAAACAAACGAGGCAATCAAAGTGCTGATATACCACGTGGTAAACGTTGACACAACATCGTGCGAAAACCTGCGTGTCCAATGAATTAAAACATTTCGAAGACATGTGATGTCCATCAACACGTACTGGAACAGCGTGGCGAACTAATTACTATAGAAACCTCTCAGAAATGAGATGAGGGCTGTGTCCAGCAGCGGGACGTATAGGTTGTAATTTCACTTTTTTAATTTTAAAAACAATGGGAAAAAAATTAATCTTGTGACAAACTCACTAGAGAAGTTATAATTTTCCGAAAATAATTCGAGTTTGTAATATGACCCGCCCCCACTTAATACGATTTAAGGGCAGGCGCACATCGGACGCTAATTTAGTAATGCGCGGTCACACGGCGCGCGACCGCCACGTGGCGATGCAACTACGATTTGTTCACTTAACTTATTTAGTAAAAAGGGACGACAAATATGTATGTCCGGATAGATAAGATGTCACTTATCTACACCCATTTTTAATATCATATTTCAAATTATTCGAAAAAATACTTAAAAATAAGTTCTAATTTAGGCTTCAAAAAAGTATCTCACAAACCATCCCTCAAAATAATTAAGATATCACTTCTTACGGCATAAACATGATCATTCGACACATTGTTGTGGCACAGTAAGAATAATTTTACAAACAGAAAAAAATAAAATTTTTGTTATTCTCTATGTCATAGTTTTAAATACATATTATTTATTAAAAATTCAAAAATTGAAATATTTTGGTAGGTGTCTTCTATTTTAACTTTATATGTTAGTTCAGCTAAGTGTATTTATCTGAGGCATCTGAATCTACATTTGTCATATACATTATTTCTTTTCTATTATAATCGTGTTTGTTAAATTACGAAAACTTCGAGGGATTGTCATTCATACGCGTGCCCACTACGACAATGCCACGTGCGTAGCACACGATGTCAATGGAGCGCTACGAAACACCCGTTTACAAATTAGACTTAGGCAGTTGCAATAAGTTGCAACATATTTATAATGAACGTAACTTTTGTTTGTTTAGTTATGTTCTGATTGTAGTACTTTACTGACTCCACAAACTTGAAATTTTATTCATTCATTCTTTGTGCATTATTGTTTAGTCTCTTCTGTTAGGTTATAAGTGATATGATTGATCCTGATTTCTGCTAGTAGTTCCTTAATAGTATCAATTTTACATTTGTAACCTACTGCTTTAGGAGGTTGCCCCGCCTGCGGATTATCAATTATACAAACATTTTTCTTTGAAATTGTTATACCAACTTAGAGTTTAGTGCCTCTTCATCACACAGTCATCAGCACGCAAACACTGCTTGTCGTTATTAGAAAATCGCTTCGCTTTATAATGGACCTCTTGACAAGTTATATAATCAATAAAAATGTTGAAAGTAGATATCATTATTATTTGAATCCTACTCGTTGTACGATGTAATTTCACTGCAATTTGATAATGATAGAGTTTATATTTTGTGTCTCAACACGGTAAGATGTTAAAAAAACAATTATTTAACATACTTTAACACATATTTATATAGCTGTTAAAATATGTTAAAATATTTGTTTTAAAAAATGTTTCGTTTAATATGGAATCAGATAAAAATTTCAATCGAAATATTAAAACATGTTATTCCAGCAACTAAACCAACTTTACTGTACGTCTTAGCTTAATTCATCTCTGTCTCGCTTATTTTATCCATGAGTTATTTTGTCTATTTCCTTGGGATCCTTAACTATGTCAACCTGTTCCAGGTATTTGCTGAAATTTATATCATTGATACGTTGTGTTTATAATATTTACATTCGTTGAACAAAATAAAGATCGAATTTAAATTTGCGTTACATAGCCACGATTTAAATAAAAAAATGTTCTTATTATAAGAAAGAAAGTAAAACTTAATCGACATACATGGGTCTCACCCTTTAAAATCTACTGGAAATTATCATAATTAATTTATATTTACAAAAGAGAGCGCCTGCAAAACACTAGTAGCCTCTTTTTATGCTAATTCGTGTAATACAATCCCCATTCTTCGACTATACAATTAGGAACAGCGATAAACCCATGCATTATCTAGTCAGCGTTAACAATCGAAAATATTACCCTTGGAGAAGCACAAAAATTGTTAGTATAATATTACAATTGGGGTCCAAACGATAGCATGTGTGAAATCACAATGGTGCCCGGCTATTTGCGACGATGTTTTTGTTGGAGTTACTGGTATGATGGATGGGTAATGTAGGTGGTGTTGTATGAAACTGATGGTGCAATCTGTGAAGTGGATGATCTATATATGAAGTGATCGAGTGAGTACTATTTTATATTATATATATATATATATATATATATATATATATATATATATATATATATATGTGTGTGTCCTTTCCGGTCGAGCCGACCCATTTGTGCTACAGCCATAATATAGCTGCAGCGTGGCTCTACCACGTAAGACTTCCTTCAGCAATTCAACTCATATTTTAAAAATATCAAGCTTCAATGAAGCTGCGATGTGTCCAATAACCGAAGGGGAAGAAATGTTCTCGAATGCCAACCTCGTACCTGTAAGTGGAATGTATGACATCCAAAATATGGGCCGTAATATATACATGCGTACAAAATATCTAGAAATTTTAATTATTTCATAAACATTATAAACTGGGTAAATTGTTTCACATAAAATAAATAAAACAAGTTAAATAATATGTAATTTATTTTCGTATTTCGTGATAGTTTTGTTTGTGAATGATTACAATGTACAATTTTTACTCGATATACAATTTGTTAAAATATAAGTTACCACATACAATATATTCAGGGGACATCTCTTTATGATCCCATTTTGGAGATATTAGAGTAAGCTGCGAGAAAGAATTATTTTGATTTATCTCGTATACATATTCCGACGTTTCAACCAGTTTATTTCGTTGTATTTGTCACGCTTTAAATACAAGTCAAATTTCTTATTAAACGATATGTTTTAATAGATATGATCGTTATTTGCAATATTTACATGACATTTACAAGCAAAAAAAAAACATTTTCATAAGAATTAGATGACCGAATATTTCACTTACAATTACATTAAAATGTACAAACATCACTTACAATAAATATATCACAGACTTTACAAAAAACGAAACATCGACATGTAATTGTAATTTGATAACAGCACGACTATTATACACAATATATAATTCGAAATCCTGAGCAGTTGAAGAGTTTTAAATCGGGACTCGTATATAAAATCTACGTGACTATTTCGATCTAGCAAACGAACTATGCATTTAAAGTTACAACTATCAACTGTATATTGTTCTAATATATACAATAAAGTTACAAAATATGTACAATTTATACACAAATACGCCGCCAATAAACATTAAACCTTGAGAATACCACCAATGCGAATAAAAACTTTCAAATTATATAAAACATTATGGATTAAATATTTAAACATAGATATACCAATTTTATAGAGTTCAATTTCAATAATAAATAAGAGTTTACTGTTGGTTTCACTTTAAAAAATACGAAATTTCACCATACTTATGTGCATGAACATATTTTTTGCTAACGCTATCAACAAAAGTAAATTATTAAACCGTTGCAATAATACAGAACTACTTTTTTATTCATAAATTGCAACGGCGTTCACCTCTTTGCCTCTTATATTTTTGGGTACGTAACAATAGTGGTAATGATATAATAAAATGTACTTAGTTGCTTCCGAAAGAGCCTAAGTAAATAGTATTATGTTACTTGGAAGCCAGCGGAGCAGTCTGCGCATACTGCTGTGCACTGCACGTCGGCAGGGAGAAAGGATTGACGCTAAATGGTGACGAGACTAGACCACTCATTCCTGAAACAAACATATTGTAAGAATTTTTTATGTGAAGCAGTTAAGTGTGAGGAAAAGTATAAAGTTCTCTCATAGAACGATGCCTAGAACAATAAGTAGCAGTAAATATAGTTAAGTCTATCATTACGTCAAAAATAGAGAAGTCACTCTTATGGTATTTTTTTATAGTTGTCGTAAGTGGCTTAGGGATAGGGCAGTAAAATTATACGAATGATTATACTCTACTACCAAACCACTCTGTTGTAACTACGGCAAAATACGTCATTTACGGTGGTTTTTAAATTATTAGCCAGTATTATTTTAGAACTAATTATATATATAGAGCTAATAGTGTTAAGTTCTATAGTGTTAATTTAATGCGAAAATATTAATATTGTATGTAGTATATGATTAATATTTATTGATTGTTATTTTTATGAACGTGTAGAGACGTATGACAATAGGTACACTACCCCATAACTTCCCGTTAATGTCGTAAGGAGCACAGTCCACCTCCAGGTAAGTGGATGCTGTGACCCATAGACATCTACATTTATCCTCTATTATTATTATTATTCATTTATTTATCGTTAACGAACTATGAAATATAAGACTCTTTTGACTTGTAACGAGACAATTCATCTTAGTTATCAAATATGATAACGCATCTACATTTCGATTCTTAATTGAAGATAGATGTCTATCCACTTACCATCAGGTAAACTGTCTCGTTAAAAAAAGAAGTTTCTTCTTGTCACTCAAAGTTAACAGAATTCTAACAGAAAATCAAATTAGATATCATGCGAAGAAATTGGTTACTTGCAATAAAAAGTGCATGTACTACAAAGCGTGCAAAGCGGAAACAAAAATAAACAAAAATAAAAGTCGCAAAATGAACCGAAATAAAAAGTGGAGCACTACTAACACTGTACGGATAAATGTTGCCAGCTATGTTGCGGGCTCTGCTTTACAACAGCGAACGCGCTCCTTAGCTTAGCCTCTTTACAGTGTTGCCCTTTCATATAGCTCGGGTTGCATTTTGTATGGCTGTTTGCTTCAAAGTCGACCGCGCATTTCTCATTCCTTTCAGCGTAATGGACGCTATCTTTCGAGTTATACGCGTTATAGTTGTGATGGTCAGTTATTTGTCCATTTGTAGCCGGGTGGTACGGTCCTAACGACACTGGGATGGGAAAAAAGATGGGTTAACACAAAAAGCTCTCAAAAACCTAAAATGTATTTAGATTACGGCAAAGCAAAAATATCAATTACAGAAATAAAGTAAAGATACATTGAAATAAACTCTAAACAAAAATTTTATTTAAGTAAAATAACAATCGGTCATCATACTAATTACAGTGTTCAAGTTTGAAAGACTAACGAAACAAAAACTATCTTCGTTGCTGTTACATTGTACTGACAAAAAGCGCTTAACGGTTTGTTGTTGAGCTTGGCTAGGAATTTCATAGTACACGGGCAAACCAACCTCGATCCCCGCTGGCATCAATGATATTGTTAATTGTAATTTTAACTGCTGATTTACAATCTACTGAAAACAATATGAGGAAATCTCTTTTCATCTAAATATATTATATATATTACTGAGACATGATAAGTTCGCCATCTTGCATTTGGGTATCACCGAGCACTGTTCTATGCTCCGAAACCCTTACTGGAAGCGGAGGAGGCCTGTGCACAGCGGGGGGTCGTATGTATATAAGCTGTGATTTAATTTTTTATCTCTTGTAGTATTTTTTATCTAATACCATATCTAATTAAGTTCTACTGATAGTTGAAGAAACAATGAAAGAAACTCCACAGGCACATTTGTCGTTCTTTTCATGGTCAAAGGCAATAATATGATTTAACTATAGTGTATGAGTAGACTAGTATGGATGGAAATTCTTATCGAGCAATATTTCTCAGAAGTAGACCCTTGCAAAGCTGATTCGCTTGATAATGCCTCGTCGTGAGACGAAACACGTGTCGCGTATTCAATTTAGATAGCTATATATCGTTAGTACCAGGATGTGTATGAATGAGGTGGTTTAGATAATTGGGAAGCGCTGGTAGTGTATAGTGCTCTAATTAGGTAATACTAATACAGGCAATTTTAACTTTAAATGCCCTTCTTAGTCCACTCGTGGATGTAAGGCTTGTGCCTGTATTAAGCATAGGTATGCTTATAACAAAGGTCACCAGGATCCCACTTCGCGAATTTTCCTAGCTTTAGCAAAGGGCCTTTCCTAGCTTTAAGTATAAGATGAAAACAAAGACAGTAAAAAGGCAAAGATGTATTAACATTTGTGTTTGTTTAATAGAGA
Source organism: Parnassius orleans (assembly GCA_029286625.1). NCBI lineage: Eukaryota > Metazoa > Arthropoda > Insecta > Lepidoptera > Papilionidae > Parnassius > Parnassius orleans. The sequence continues at coordinate 6,457,764 of JAGSMP010000030.1, read as the reverse complement.
TAGAGAGAGAGAGAGAGAGAGAGAGAGAGAGAAGGAGAAAGAGAGAGTGAGAGAGACAGAAACAGACAGTGTGTGATAAAAGTAAGAATCGGGTAAAAAATATAGTAAGGTTCATCAATATTTTGATATGAGGGGAAGGAGGAACATGTAGGAAAGGAGTACTTTGACGGCTCCGTGGCGCAGTGGCTTAGCAATAAGCTGTGGCACTGAGGGCTACGGATTCGAATTCCACACGGAACAAGTATTTGTATTATCTGCAATAATTGTTCCGGATTTTTGTCTTTGTGGAATTTATGTTTGTAAACTGCCTCCACGATACAGGAGAAAATCCTAGTGTGATATTTAAAAAAAAATAAAGTTGGTGCTTACGAGAGGTGGAGTTGAAAAGCGAGGTGGGCGGTGCGTAGTGCTGCGCGTAGTGCGGCGTGGCGGCGCCGGCGCAGTACCGCGGAGACACCGAGCCGCCGCTACGCGCGTACTCCTCTAAAAGAAAAAGCCTGGGGTCAACACGAAATTATGTTAGGACTCCTTGTCTTTACAACATTTATTTATTTGCGAAACGTGACATAAATACGGATACACATTCTTGCCAAGCAATATTTCAGGTTTATTTTTTACATTCATTATTACAATGGATCTGGAGAGTGTATGTATGGAGAATTTTAATGTTAATTGAAAGTAAAAATTTTAATTACTTTTTATTAAGGCACAGTTCATTTATATAAAGTATCGTAAAAAATCGTAATAAGGTTGCGTTTAATATTAAATGTTCAAAATAGTCATAGTATTGCTCTGATGTTGTAGTTATGAAATCTATTATAGGGACACACTTGATGTAGATAGTTGGTGTAAGTAAAATACTTACTTGACAACTATATATATTGACTTTTCAAGTTTTGAAGTCCACCGCTGAACATAGGCCTCCCCATAGATTACCTCTAACCGGAGGGGAGGGGGGGGGTGATATTTGTGGCACTTGGCAGGCAGGTTGGCAAACATCTATTATAGTTTCACTCTGTCGCCTCTAACGAGACGCATATAGTTAGGATAGTGGATAGTGGATTCTCGTACGCCTTTACGGTTATTATTTATAAAAAAAACTAGCTGGTGATCGACGCGTTGCCGCCGCAGAAAAAATTATTATGAAAATATAGTTTTAAATTTGGAAGAGTTATATTGTAATACGAACAAACAAACCATGGTAGAGTCATGCTGCAGCTATATTAATAGTATAGTTGTAGCACGAATGGGTCGGCTCGACCGGGAAAGCACTACGCTCTTACAGAATACCAGCGTAAAATAGCAACTTAATGCTGCTGTGTTTCGTATGGTGAGCGTAGAGAACCGGAGACCCTTTTTACTGGAAAAGAGGCATTCCATCTTAGTCCTCATTGCTGACAACGCATCTGCATTTTGATTCGCAAACGAGTATAGATGTAGATGTCTATGGGCCACAGCAACCACTTACCATCTGGTGGACTCTGTGCTCGTTTGTCACCTTATACTATAAAAAAACATTAATTTTTAAATAAAAAATATAAACATTAAGTTTTGTCTGTAATTAATAATCTTTATAAAACCAATATTAAACTAAAGTATTATGTCAAGAATTCCTACAATAAAACCATACTTAGCGATATAATATAATAATTGCAAACAACTATTTCTTTTAATGTCCAAAATATGACCAAAAAGCTTTTAATTAATAGACAACATTTAAGAAATTCAAATCACTTGTGATGGACCATAGCCAAAAATATAATGTATCTCAAAATACAGTTTTTTTTTGGCTTTTTTCTTAAAATACTCGAGAACATGAAAGAACTTTACCTGATTTTGAGCACTTTTTATTATATAAAAAGATTTTAAAACAATAAAAAAGTATATAAATAAAAAAAAATATATTATGCACAAATTCTCTGTGGAAATCCCAGTAGAAATGTTTTTTATTATCTTATACATAATCCTCTCAGACATCAGGTATGGCCTGTGAACCGCAATGGGTCAAATAAAGCTTTAATTATACTTTATTTTTAATAGAAACCAGAAAGGTGGTGGTTAAGGAAACTGGATCAGAAGATGAGCAGTAGCATCTTCCCCCCGTCTGCTAAACGTGTTAACCAATGTCATTTTTGATTTTGACAAAATCACCCCTTTGAGGCAATCTATGGGGGACTCACAGTCCAGCAATGGACTTTTGTAGGCTATAATTAACATTACAACAACTTCACAATTATAAATTATGCCACAAACCTTCGGTCCACTGGTGTGTCGCAGCGTCTTGTGCGTAGGAGTTAAATGGTGCGGAGGGCGGCGGCGAACGCGGCAGCAGTTGATTGTTGCGCGGCATCGAGTACAGCGCCTCCGCCAAGTCAGCCGCACGCTTCAGTATTATCTCCTATCCAATAATAAAATGTTTTTGATAACGATTTCTTCCCCCCTTATCCACCCCCGCGACAACGGTAGCAAATTTTAAATAATTTTCGACAGTTTACAACACGGTAGTGCCACAATGCATTTATATATATGTTGCAGCACGAATTGGGAAGGACCACGGTCTCATAAAAATAACGTAAAATAGCAACATAATGCTGTGTTAAGCCCTTTTTACTTGATAACAAGGCATTGCCTTAAAAATCTAAACGTATATAAATAGCAGACTGATCCAGTCATCAAAAACATATGTAATTATTTGACTAGAGAGGTGAACCTTAAACCAAAACTACGTTCTATTGAGAAGGTTCGCTTAAAATGTCTACTGACTTGAAAAGAGTACGTTACAGTTTCAGAAAATGAAACTTCTATAGAAAATATGAAGTAAGATGCAGGTAAGGGCTCTTAGAAACTCGCACTAGTTCAGTTTTAGTGCACTTCACTTACAAAATGCCAAACATATAAAACAAGGACTTATTTAATTACACGAAGTTTAAATCACTTTTAACCAAATCCGTACATTATGTATTACATTAATTATATTATTACTAATGGAATGTTACATTAGTTGTTTATTTTATTGTATAATATTTCTTTTACATGTAGGTAATGTTCAGGTATTTTTCACTTTTCGGACAATCTTATCGGTATCTCTAAAGTCCTTTGATCTTTGTAAATAAATATAGTAGTGTCGGCATAATTTTATTGTATAATATTTTTTGACATGTAGGTAACGATTTAGGTATTTTTCACTTTTCGGACAATCTTATCGGTATCTCTAAAGTCCTTTGATCTTTGTAAATAAATATAGTAGTGTGGGCATAATTTTATTGTATAATATTTTTTTACATGTAGGTAATGATTCAGGTATTTTTCACTTTTAGGACAATCTTATCGGTATCTCTAAAGTCCTTTGATCTTTGTAAATAAATATAGTAGTGTGGGCATAATTTTATTGTATAATATTTTTTTACATGTAGGTAACGATTCAGGTATTTTTCACTTTTCGGACAATCTTATGGGTATCTCTAAAGTCCTTTGATCTTTGTAAATAAATATAGTAGTGTGGGCATAATTTTATGTCCAGAAAATGAGTACCTAATATTTTTAAACTGATATGTATTCCCAAAGTAATTCCCAAAATATTTAACACGTACAAGAGTTATGCCTCATATACTCGTACTATTATATAATGCTATGAGTATTCAAATGTAAAATATATTAAAAATATAATATATCCTAGAAAAGCTAGTAACCGTCGTGTCAAACCACGCTGAAAGAGACTCAAGTGCAGAAATGAAACTCTTTGTGAATTCATAAGCCTAATAATAGATTTTACGTTACATTCAAAAACAATTCAGTTTTTACTATTAAAGTAATGACATATAACTTAACTTACCTTAGGCAATTTTTCCGGATCGCCCGGATGCCTTGGTATAAGTTTCTGCAACCTCTGGAAGCCGTAATCTATGGTCGGCTCGTTGAGTGCTGCTATGCGAAAAACGACAAAACAAAATCAATCATTATTTGTCCCGCTAACGAACGTCTAATTGATGGATAGTGAAAGAAATTCGGCTCTCTGATTTCATGTGAACACTAAAGTAGTTATACCAAAGAAATCTTCGTGTTTTATTTCTTTTTTGTTTTTATTAAAATATAAACACGTTTATTTCTATAAAAGGTCAATGACAATGAAGTGAACATGTCGCAAACATTATGACTTTATATAATTTTTGACGTCCGAAAGTATTAATTATAGTGCCCGATATGTATTAGTTGCATTTAAATGAAATGACTCCTTTCCCCCCTCTACCTGGATTAATTAGAACTCGTTTTAGGTTCCAAAGAAAAGAAAAATAATCTAGATAAGTACAGGCATCGTTTGAATTCGAAACACTATTTAAGTAGTTCATAAGAATGAGAACTCACAAACATAAACGAATCTCCCGGGCGCTCCTTTGCAGAACTGCTTGCTCTTGTAAGACAGCGTAACCTCCACTACGCCAGGTATATGCCTCGGAGGAGTCTGCACTCGTATTGCGTGTGACGTTATTAACTGTTAACAAAATTAATAAGTTACAAAAATGGTACGCTGAAAAGAGTTGATGAAATAGAAAAATTATTAACTTTTTAATTTTATATATAAACAAAGCAAAATTAACATTTATATACATAATATATTGCATATAAAATAAGGAAGTTTTTTGGTAAATTGTTAAAAATCCACCAGCTGACTTCCACGCGCTGTGGGGCTGATAGAGATTTCCAGTAGATTATAAAAAGGTTTGGGTGTGATAACTACATGCACACTACCCTGCTTTATTTAAAGTTGGCTGCAGGTGTCCATGTCCATGGGCTGCAGCGACTTACCATTGGGTGGACTGTAAGTTCAAATTTCTAAACAAATTCTTAAGAGTTCTAACCAACACAACATAAAGCACTCCCATGGTTCAGGAAAATATCCTAATATATGAAATATTAACTAACATAACATAACTAGATTCCTATACTTTATATCATTATTTATTTAAGCTTTTTTTTGCAAAAGTGGCGTACGAAACGGTGGACTTTTATTCTACCTCCAGACCAAACAGAAAATGTATATATATACAGTGCAAAAGTTTTACGAATAATTTTGAATACTGATAAGGAACAATAGAGTATTCTATTGTTCCTTATCAGTATTCAAAATTAAATTCAGAAATTTAATATACTACCTAGAAGTCCAATTGAATGAATCTATATAGATTCGCATCCACTGTTGTGTTCTGGTCTGAAGAGTTAGAGAATCAGTATAATAACAGACGTGAAATATTCCATCTCAGGCTTCAATGGTAATGTATCCTGCTTTGTTTTCAGTTGGCTTTAGATGATCCATCCGCTACAGTAGCCACTTACTATCAAATGGATTGTTGGGTCGTTTGTCAATCCAATATTATTTATTTATTTACAATGTTTTTTGCATTCCCCTATAAGAGAGGATAGAATAGGCGGACATTATTTAAGGATCTTTCTACCAGTCAACCCATATAAATACGAGATGGGATACCGCCATCTATAGGAGACTACAAAATCTTCAGGGTATCTAAGTCACCTTTTACGATAAACATAGGATGAGTCACTCTCGTAGAGGATCGGCTGCGGAGAGTTTGGTTGAGGTGATGTCGATCACGGGTGCGGGTCGGCGCCCAATACATTAACCCAAATTTAATTTTAAAGCGGTTTCTTAACAAAGAAACCGTTTTATAATTAAATTTAATAATTTTGGATGATGACGAAAAAATATTCCGTGTGGGAATCATATTATACAAGCTGCGACTTTATTATTTATTATTAAATAACTAAGTTTAAAAAATCAAAAATCTAGATAGATTAATAAATAATACGAATATAAGTATTGAAATCTATTTTAATAATACAAACATAAAAAGTTGTTAATCTTTATTAGACCCACCTCGCTCCAAACCAGCATTGTGCCGAATACAACTTGAAGTCCATCGAAGAAGTTATCGCCCACAATAATAACTGTAGACCCTCCTGAAGTCCATCCTTCACTCGGTGAGATAGCCTTGATGCAAGGTGTTGCGACTGGTAGTGGAGGATACAGACCTGCTGTGGACAAAAGCTATCTTTTATTATAAATTTCAGCATAATTCGAAAACATGAAATAAAAATATTTTTTAAAATGTATGTTGATATTGTATTTAAAAAGGTAAAATTAGTTGAGAGCTTTGCCCTGCTTCTCTTTCACATTTTTATTCCTGTAAAGCAGACTATATTTTTTACAACCCTATCATGAATGGTTTTATAACATAAAAAGTTTACTTACGTCCTTGCAATACAATTAAAATTTTTGGAAATCAATTAAATATTTTAATTGTAGTTAAATACTATAAGAACAACATAATAACAGATCGGCAAAGGGAAAAATGTCGTACGAAAAGTTTTGGGACTTGTGGGAAATTTATTTACCTTTGCCATTTTAAATACGCTTTCTTAATTCTAAATTTAGTATGAGATATTAATCAAAATAAATTTAATTTAGACTTCACAAAAGTATTTATAAATGGCAATTTGGTACAATATAAATAACACTTGAAGCAGTAAAAAGTATCGTCACCATAAAGTTCTTCGACCCGGACACTGCACCAAAGTAAAAGCCAAATTTTATGCCCGACTACTTAAAAAGTTGAACAAACGAACCACTAAAACTAATTCCGTCCCGCTTGAACATTTATATTAGACGTTTTCAGAAAAAGGACAATTGTGGACCGTAAAAGTTACACCAGATTATCCAGAAATAGGAAGGGAAGAAGCAATCGGCGTGGATAATTGAAAATGAATTTTAATGGCCAACAATAAAGGTAGAGATAGCGTTAACGTTTAACGGTTGTTATGACATTATCGAAGTGTTAGCACGAATGCAAGAAGGTTGTAGTGAGGGGGACACGCGCCTGAAAACAACAGGGGGAAACTCAAATCTTGCGAACAAAACGACTCGGTAATAAAGACGAGAAGAGAAAGTGAATTTAAGGGGACGAAAGAAGATTACGCAGTCGGTTCCTTTTTAATTTGGCTAATAAAATATTTTTCGTCGTAGCCTCTTAATAGAAATATTTTTCAACGTAACAACATTCAATCTCATAAATTAGGTTCACATAATTAAAAGCGAGCTTAATATTAAAAGTATTAAAACATAATTTCTATCGTGAATTTTCTTAAAAGAAATTTTAATTTAGACATCTGTTTTATGCTGCTCCTTGTCTTTTATAAAAACCTAATAAAAACTGGGGTGAAAAAAACTATGTTCGCTTTCGTGTCCAAACATTTGAAAGGAATAATCTCACACTAAATTATCCCTTTTCTCTTCATGCCCGCTTCAGCACCCTTACCCACCCCCACCCTAGTCAAGTTCCTTGCGAAATGTCTACAGTGATTCCTTGCATACAAACGACACCCTATAACGGAGTATTATGACTTTACACATTTGTTCCCGATCGACTTATCATTATTTAACGTATAGGAATTGAGTTTCTCGTAGTTCTTTGCATTAATATTAATAAGAATTTTAATTTTTTATATAATTTAAACTAGACCAATTTACATCCTTACTGAAGACCGTAGCTAGTTTCCCTACCTGATATATAATTTATGGATTTTATGTTGAAATCCATATCAAAGTCAATATTTATATAAAATAAAAATAGCTAGTTTTCTGGAATAGAAGTACTGTTTATATTCCTCTATCATTGACAATGCAACAGATCCTCCTCTGATATTTGTGGCACTGGAACTATAGATATATATAACATAGTTACTACGCTGGAACGGAGTGGGTACCTCTATTTTCACATGTAACTTACAGTGACAGAGTACCTTTATATATAACAATCATTAAGGAGTCGATTTACAGCTCAGCCACTTTTTATAGGCACCTGAAAACGTGACTTGGGCATCCATATTATTCCAAATAATATCAATTCTAATATTATCGCAAATATTAATTATGCGAAAAAAATATTTCTAATTTATTACAAAGTTGTATTTTATTACAAAGAATTTACAGTGAAGTAATTAATAGAAAACCCACCTCCAGTAAAATTATAACTTTGATTATGAAATAGGGATCAAAATAACAGAAAAAAACAAGAAAGTTCGGAAATGTAAATTAAACACTTCCATTGAACATTCTAATAACATAAGCAGGATAAAAAATATTAAAAAAAATAAAAAACAAAACGTACAATTATTTTCAGGCGCGACGTCAGTACCTTCAGACGGGTCCAGGCGCTTGGCGCGCCGCCCGTGCTTGCTATTGTTGTGGACGAACATATTGTCGGATATTGCCAGTAGCGGCCCGTCCACCATCACTTGCGTTGATATTACCACCTAGATAAATAGACAGAATTCTATTTATTACACACCCAAAAATATATAATTAAAACAAAAATCAACTATACTATAACTATCTATACTATCGTTAAAGGTTGTCTTTTAAAGTTCGAATTTTACCAACTTTCTACAAAATAATTGGCTTAATGTTACTTCAACGCAGCTAAAATAAATAGCGATATATAGTTCATTATCACCAATAACATGTTTGATAGTATTAAAATATTTACCACATAAACACACTTCAAAATTTATAATAAATCTATTATAATAATTTTGTATTATTTTCGAGTGTCAAACGAAACATCATAGAATCTGATGGTAAATAGTGTATATATATATATATTATATAGACTATTATATATAAAAAGTGTATATATATATATATTAGATATTTTTATTTCAAATATTTTTTATAGAACGAGGGTAACAAACGAGCACAAATAATGTAAATTCATAATGTAGGTACTTGTATATTATAAGTTTTATTGGACGTTTTGAAGTTCAAAATTAAGAAAAAAATATTAAGATGAGTCACCAAAAGTAAAATCCAACATCGTGCAGAATCGCAGGGCACATGTTACCAACACATGAAAGCAAACTCTATTCAACACACACATGCACATATAGGAAAAAGAAAGGGAGAGTCCCTTGGGAGGAGGAGCCAATGTCTCGGGACCGTACGAAATGGACGACAATCTTCCAATAGGTATGCAAGGAAATGCATTGTGTGCATGTGCGTAAATACGTACGCTTACTTATGGTTTTTATTTAGTTGTTCTGAGAAACATCTTCCGCACTGTAATATCTCTCATTTTTGGGTAACTTATAATTTGGGTAACTTAAACACTTAGCTATAATAAAATGTTCTGATGGTTGTTATTATGTACAATGGAGCGCTGCATATATTTTACAGGGGGCTAAAACCTACCCAAATTTTTGATACTCATTAACACACACACACATCTTTCTTCTTTGTTTCTTTCTCTAATAGCCCTGAAAAGTCCACTGCTGAACGCACAAATATACACCTAAAACCATGTTGTTGGTGTCAAAGGACTTTAGATGCATATGTGTACGTAAGTGTGTTTAATTTTAGAATAAGTTCCACGTGGTTTTGGCTTGGATTCGGCATCACTTACTCAATGCTTCGTCTTTACATAAAATATAATTACCAAATTAAGATAGTGTAAGTACAATTTCTGGGTGAACAGTGTTAAAATGAAATTTCGCAGCTAACAAATCTAGTGATTATTTATTAAAAATGTAGTACAAACGTTTGTATAAATAAAACAAAGCTTGTCCAGAAAGTATATTCACATCGATAAAAGCTACTTCGACTTGTGTTCTACCCACAAGGTGTTATATATTCTTATACCCATATATTCTTACCCTTGAAACAGGGAACGACCACTGAATTATTCAATGACACACAGAAAGCCCAAATATAGACATAGCTATGCACACCGACGAAACTGTGTATTGAAATGAACACTATATGTATATATAACTAAGCTCTATATTTGTTCAAAGTTTGTAATAGGACACGTAAGACAAATATGTCTTAGCCAACTGTAGAAGCAAATTTGTACTCATAAGTAAGACATAAGTGTGACTGCACCTTTAATGTCAACCGCGTCAGGGTAGACGCTAATTAATTTATGTAACTCTGTGAAAGTTTTAGTTTAACTATGAAATACGACACATAATGTGCGCTCTAGTGTCATATTTTAAATTTAATACACAAATTTATAATCATTTGGTTGCCATAGAGTGATAGTGGCTCTCTATCATACTTTATGTATATTTTACATTGTTCAGGGCACACTATCTATGAACTAAAGTACAGACGATACTATAAGCACAAGTTCAGGAGTTGTAAAACATGATAATATTGTCTATAGCAATAACTGAGGAAATCACAAATAGTACTTTTATACGTGGAAGTAGCACGAATAGTTCGTTTTGGCTGGGGAAGGACCACGCTCTCACAGAATACGAACGTAAAACAGCAGCTTAATGATGCTGATGTGAGTGTAGAGAGACTGAGAATCTTTTTACTGGAAACAAGGCATTCCATCTTAGTCCTCAGGGGTGACAGCTCATTTGCCTTATTATTCTTAATCGAGGATAGATGTAGATGTCTATGAGCCTTGAGCTTGTTTGTCACACTTATTCTATAAAAAATAGTGTAAGTGTTACTTTAAATTGAAGTTATAACTAAATTTCTTAAATCTTGTATAATTTTAAAAATGTAACTATATAAGAATATGAAATGTAAACAGATAAACTCGTATAAATAAATTTAATTTCATCTCTCCCCTAAATTGGAGGCGTTTCAAATATTCAAGAGTCGTGAACGCAACCCTTCCTTCAGTGAGGGCGATACCGTCTGCATGATACAATTGATAAGTGAACCGAGATTCAAATTATTAAACACTAACACATTTAATAAAATTAGCCAATATAATAAAATATATAGTATAAATGCAGTCTTATTAAATTAAAAATTAAATCGATTCAAAATTCGTATTCCTATTCTATTGGTATATATTTAACTGATACAAAAACATTCATTTTTATTCTTTACAGCTTGTCAAAAGTCCACTGCTTAACATATTCATATTCCGTATATTGCCTCATTGGGGTATTTTTGCCATAGTTACCATGCTTATCAGGCGGCTTGGCAACCGCAAGCCAAGCGTGGCAAATATGATACAAAAACGCAGAACTTGAATTCCACAGACTGATAAAGGACACCAGCACAATTATTGCTAAGGTATCCGCTTTGCAATCACCTAACCGCTTATTCAGCATTGTAAATAAATCTCTAAAAAACCTATATACCTACAACAGTAAATCTGAAAGGTTGGAAGAAGATATTTACCTATTTAAATTACCTAAAGTTCAACATATTACTTGGTATACCAATAACATCGGTACTAATAAAATACTTTTACAATCTTGTTGTGAAGTAAATGTAAACCTATTTTTCTGCGCCGAGCACTTAGCCCCTGAGCTACATGATAAGAAAAATAATAAAAAGACTTTATTTTAGTGCAAAAATGTAACTAACATAAATTGTTGAGATTTTAATACTCAATATTTTTTCATATTATACTATAGCAGTTATTCCAATTTTACATGGTATTGTTTTCTAAGTTCATGGTATTGGTAAATAAAAAATGAGTTTCAATAAGTATTATGTAATAATCAATATTGAATAAAAAATCATCCTATTCTATTCTAAGTTAACCCAAAAAGTGCCTTTCTAAATATACTCGTATTGCCCCTAACGCTATCGCTGATAACTTAGAACAGACGACGAACTGTACAGACGGAGTCGTGCAAGCTACACGGTAATTTTTCCTAGCGTCTAGTAAACAAGCAACCATTTACCTGTCGACAGCGCGAATAATTACGGCTGGACCTTGAGAAAATAAGCTAGATCTGCTACAGAGTGTTTCACTCTGGTCTCTTTTTATTTTATTAATTCTGGTTGGTTATACAAGATAAATAATATATAATATTAATAATATTACATTAGCCAGGCAGACTGTTTGTTATGAACTGTTGGATTTCATGTCTTCAAAAAAAATTCTGTTTCAGAACACGTGATAAGTTAATCTTAAAAGTGTGATAAACAGTATTATTGAAGTTGTTGTTTTACTTTGTTGTTTTTGTTTAATTTTAAAGTACCCAGCTGTAAGAATACTTAATCCATTCGTAGGTACTCATTTTTTCCATATTATTAAAAGTTAAATCGTGATAGCTCAGTGGCGTTTTTGATCAAACAAGGATGATTATCTTAAACATAGTTTACCAAGATGAAAATAATGAATTTTTTTTTGTAAAAAGACCGTTAGCTGGTTATGTGCTTTTTTAGTAAGTAAAATACGTTTTAAGAGTGAAATGTTTTAAATTTTTTTTTCAAAGAAGGGTATATAATAACTCTACTTACTTGAAATCTTCTCATATCTCGAGGGTTACCGGCATTCTTTAAGCAATTCTGGTTGCACTTCAGAAAGAACTTCAGAAAAAATCTGCAACAATAAAATATATATTATTCAAATGGTTTTTACAGTAATAAGGAATAACATCTATGCTTGCTAAGTTTGGTCTTACATCTTCCGATGTTTCTAATAATTAAGAAAATAAAACTTAAGCAATTTGCACTGATCATAAGCCACGATGATCTTAGTTAGAATGTAGAATACAATACAAGGACAAGACGTCTGCGAAATTTCATAGAAATAGTAATACTTAGATTTTTTTAATCCAATATAGATTATAAATAATACTTATTGAAAGTCACTCTTTTGTTTAATTTACACTGGTTTAGAAAATACCTCTGTCCTGGAAAAACCAGCAGAACCAGCCAGAAACCCAACGGGACTTTCTTTTAAAAGAATGAACAGTTTACGATCATTAAAGTTACACAATAATTAACAACACAAAGCAAATTAGACATAGCATGGTAGCGATCACCGCATTCCCAGGGGTTATTATCATCCATAAATTCCTTAATATTATAATAACCCTTTTTATACAATTTTTTTAATAAAGTTTTAAACTTCGCGGAAGTCAGATTTTGTATATTTTCTGGGATTCTCATATTATCCAGACATTCGAAAATGGTTGAAAAATAAATTAGGAAATTCCATTACATTCAAACACACATACATACGGATCAAGCTAATATAAAACGAATAATACAAGAGTTTAAGAAACTTAAACAACATGCGTTAATTGTGAGCTGTAACGGTCCTAGAAAAAATACGAGATAATATTCATGAATTTATATATTATATATAAAGAAACGATGACAATTCTGTCATCGTTTCTTTACACGTCTACAAAATTTCAGATTAGACAGACGTTACGGAAGTGAGTGAAAACTGAATTATAAAACTCCAATACATTCATACATATACACATATAAACATACAGGTCGAGCAAATACACAGCGTGTAATAAAATATTAAAGTTTAAGAAACTTATACAACACGCAATGATCTGAGACGCTGTGAGAGAATACTAACTAGGTTTTAGTTATAAATTTATTGTATTATCATTGGTTCTTAATTCGTGTGAAAAATTTCAAATTATTCTGATGGCAGGAAGTCGATGAAACCTGAAGATAAAATTCCGTTACATTCATACATAACATACACACAGATCAAGCTAATATAAAGCGTGTTAAAAACACAATGTATATTTTTATTATTTCGAACTAAAACTGACAGCATTAAATTGCTATACGTGCATCAGATCTATTATTTATCACCAACACATCTGACTGTGAAACCCGAAGTTTGACTTTAACGACAGCTGTTTCCACTTCAAAAGCCGCAACATAAACGAACACATTAACTTATTAATTTGTTTCTTGTGTTCACTAATTTGAACTTCCCACCTTTTCGTCCCAGTTTTTTCACTAGTGACTATTAAAGGCAAGTGAGTGTGAAACGCAGGACGTATTTGTCTTAAAAATATTTAGATCTAATTTTATTTGATAGTAAAATAAATTAAATAATGATCTGTTTTTAAAAATGTATCATTTCATCTTTCATCAAATTGGTATCAAACAATTTTCAGGAGAAATTCTATGGACTATCAAATCGGCTTACACACATTCGCGGATATTATATTATTATAGAAGAAAGCTATGCTGTTGTAATATAGCCCTTATTTTATTGACTTAAGGTTTCTGGGAGATGAAAATATAAGTTTGCTGCTGCGTAACGTAGAGCGTACGATCAGGCAGGCGATCACGATGAATGCTTTAGCAGAAATATTTTACATAGCCTCGAGCGTCGCCAGTACTGCCACACTGAATATTGTTGTGCCAACAGACGAGTGTGTTTATAGAGAAGATATCACTAATCCTTATAATAATAATTATATAATGTAAAGTAATTTTTAAGATAAATTGCTAACAGGCCTGAGTTTTATCTGTTTTTGCTACTCTATAATGTGTGTTAACTTACTAGTTTGTTTCTTGTGTTGACTAATTTGAACTTCCCACCTTTTCGTTCCATTTTTTTAGTTCTGAGTGTTAAAAGCGTGTGAAACTAAGAGTCGTATTATTATAATCATTATTTGGGGTATATAAATACTAATATTGTCGTCTTGTTACATATTATAAACATAAAAAGATAAATAAAATTTAATTACATAATGAATTAAGAGATCAAAAGTTTGTGTGAGTGTGTCTTGCATCTCATACCTACAATAAATTCTTTATTAAGAGAAGGCTAGAACCAATAAGTGCACCTGTGATCGAAATCAGTAAGAAGGAGATCATTAAAGTATTCTTTTAAAATAAACCTTTTGGAAATAATTTTTAGGGTCCCAAGTATTATATTCGTTTTATTCTTTATAACAAACGTGATATTTCCTAAAATATTATTTTATAAAAATAACAAATACATATAATACGACTGCATTTCATAATTTCGTATTATTTTATAAATAATAGCTAGTAAATTATTCATATTTTAACAATAGCCTTTAAATGTTTAAAAATAAAAAATGTTGTATCAGCTCTAAGCATTCTTCGATACAGGATCATGTAGGAGGCGCGTACCGCGAACGTATTTGTGCTCGCAGAGCCCGCGGCGTCGCACATCTGTTCCCGCATTATTTATGTTAAACACCTTATGTCACAATATCGCGAGTTAGGAGTTTACGCGACTGTCAAACGACACCGACTCTCGAGGTATGAATGGAAATTTTATTTTTGGAACAAGCGCAGATAGAAATATGGGAATGTGATTTCAGAGAACGCTCCAAGAATGTTGCGCGTAGACTGAATGGAAAAAAACTAATTGTGTACCACAAGGCTAAGCGCCCTTGATTTAGCTGCTTAAGATACCATTAGGATTGCCAACTTCTTTCCATACAATAAATAAAACAATTTTAAGGAGTTATTTTAAGAAGTATCTGTGCATTTCTGAATGCAGTACGCAATGTTCCAGTTGATTTATAGTTGCAGCACGAATGCGTTAGTTCGATCACGCTCACACATACCTAATATGTAATAGCAACGTGAAATAGCAGTATAATGCCCCTAAACCCTATTCATTGGTAACAAGGCATTCATTCTTGATTCCCAGGATGCAACGCATCTGCATTTTATTTCTTAATCGAATAATGAAACAAGGTCAGCTGTAAACCCACATCCAAAGTTTCCACTATCATCAATAAATACTTATAAACCTCTAAAGCACCGAAGGCATTGTTGAAATCTTGTCAGCCTTTTAGAAAAGCACTGCCTCTTGACTTGAGGATTCCTCCATTATATTCACAAGAAAATATTTCTGTTGGAAATAAATTGGATATTGCTGCCATTCGCGACATGAAATGGTAAATGAAACATATTATGGGAGAGCGGTAACCGGCTTGATGGTGAGGAATTTAATTTTTAGAATATAAAGCATTTTTTATAAAGTCATGTTAGCTCAGGGATTAAGCGCTCGATGTAAGTTCTACACTACGCGAGCATTCTGAGTTCGATCATCGCCGACGTCAATGAAATTGTTAATTGCAATTTTAAGTGTTCATTTATCACATGCTTTGCGGTGAAGGAAGACATGATGAGAAAACCTGCATATATGAAAAAAAATTGAAGACATCTGTAGTTGCCCTAAAACCCTACCTTGCCCTAAAAAAATTAAGGAGACCTGCGACCAGCAATGTGACGCATATAGGGTCATAATTTTACTTTATTTTCTTTACTCAGCCTTTTTTTAATTCCACTTTTGTTTATAAAAATCACTATTTTGCGCTACAGTATCTACGTATTTCACATACATATTAAGAAAAAAAAATTAAAAGCACACAGAGTTAATGACGACAGTTAACTTCTGTATCTCTCCGTGACATTCACAATGGAGCTCCAAGACCCGACAGGCGTTAATTTATTTGAGCGGCGTCGCGATTTACGAGTCGGAATGATGCCTTACGCTCGCTACTGAGTGCTGTCGGTTATAACTCTGATGAGGCTAATAGCACCTCGCTTTAATGTATTAACGATTGCTGTTAACGATAAATTTCACACTTCAACGTATGTATTACGCATGTATCCTTACGTAATCATCATCATCATATCATTACAGCCCATCGCGAATCCCCTGCTGCACAAAGACCTCCCCCAAGTATAGTATTATAATTAGTTAAATGCGTTTACGTACATTTTTTAAGTATTCATAATAGGGACAATTGACAAAGGCCTCCTACAAACTTTTCCATTGTTTCCGGTCGAATGCTAATCGTCTCCAGTAAGGTCCAGCCGTATATTTTATTTTATTTTATTTATTTTAGTAGGGACCATAAATAATAAAGTGATATAGATCAAAACTTTTCCAAAAAAAAAAATCAGTCATGCAAAATGTTAGTCTTGGAAGACTATTGTACATCATCTCTAATAGTCTTGTTTAATACACATATCTACCTACTGCTGTTATATCGGAGGCTTTTGTTCATCAGTAGATTTAATAACTAAAATATATTTCCAGAGAAATATGAGTGACAATCGAGTACAAAGGGGACCTGATGGTAAGTGGATGCCGTACCCCATAAACACGTGAGAACTAAGATGGCGTACCTCGTTAACAGTATAAAGGGTTCCCGATTCTTTACACTTACCATAAGAAACGCAGCGGCATCATGCTGCAAGTTTACGTTGGTATTTTGTAAGACCGTGCTCAGTCCCTGGTGGAGCCAACCTATTCGTGCTGCAGTCATAATATAGGTAGCTGCACCGTGGCTCTATCGTTATGTTTCTTATAATAAACAAATACAGTCGTGGTGCCTTACGGGACGGATAATAATAAGCGAATGAATGTGCTCCAGAGCGATTTTCGGTCACGGCGCCCAGTCTTAACGGAGACTAGTCATCTGCTCAGAAGAGGATTATAATGCACAAGTGTATGCGCAAGCACGGGTGCACTCTCAGTTTCCTCAGTTTGATAGTCCAATGGGACGGCAACCCAACACGACCGCAAAGAAATCAGGTGCAGAACTAACAGCTTTACGTGTTTTTTAAGGCACGGGGGTGATACACCACTAACTTCCTGACTTGGCAGGAAAACATAGTATCTGATAAGATCACGTTGAAAATACTTAGAACTTGAATAACCTGAGGATATTACTAATGACAATTTTAAGTACTTATGTGGTACATTACGAAAAATACAGTGTAGAAAAATGTAGTGAAGATGATTTTGCATGTGTAATAAAATAAAACCATTTCTTGGATATTTTAAACTCACACATTTCATTGGGTCAGCGTAACCGACACTTTACTGCCACACTACGCTGTCTAAAACAAGAATATATAATGCCCAGCAATAGGACGATTACTTCACTAAGAAATAAAGATTATACTGTTAACTTTATATCAGTTAATTCTTCTTAGATTTTCCCAGCTTCTTCTATAAATGCGATAACAAATATTGTGGTAAGTTTTTTTGACACATTTGAGTTTATATAATAGCACCTGGGCGACCGAGTCTCACTCGGCGTTGGAAAAAAATATAACTTTTCTTAGGAATGACACATACTCGTATCTAGATAAACTTAGAAAGTAGTAAGTACATTTACCTAAATACAAAATTTTATTTATGTCGTTAGAACGGTTTCTGACAAATCAACTGTATATTTAATGGAAGAATTACTCGCTTATTTCTAAGATAAGATAAAATCAAAATAATGGATTTGGTTTTATCCAACTATGTAGAAATTATGGTTAAAAACGTCGTTGTTAAAAAATATGAAGATAACCGTTGATATTCCGAGTGGAAATCGGTCAAATCAAACCATACCTAATAAAAAATCTACCTACAACGAGGAATATTTACCTATCGCATCACGAACAGAAAGGAAACTGTATTTTCGTCGTAAAAACTACCCCCGCTTTTCATCCCTTACCCACGTATATAATACAGCCCCTATTTGAAAGGGCTTATCTATAGATTTTGTATGAAGCAGGGAAAGTGACATGCTTTCGTTGAAAGAAATAAAAAAACATTTATAAAAGTTATTGAGATAAACTAAACCATAGTTTATATTCACAGAAAATTGTCATTGGCCAGTAAAAAAGAAATATGAAGACTTTTTGTTGTCTGCCAAGACCAAATAAAACGCTTTTAAAATAAAAATATTTCGTGTTTAGTAGATTTCTAATGTCACTTTTAATGTATTTAATGTTACAAAAAAAGGCATCATTAAAAACTTATTGGCCCCATTCACACTTTAATTTCTGGCCGATTTCGCAAATGCCGCACTATAGGATGAAAAAATCTACTACGGCATTAAGTCGAGGCGCGGTCGGGAGGCGCGGCGCCCTCTTCAAGTCGGAACACTTGAACGTCCCCCGCCCCACACTACCGCTCCGCATACTAGTTATGTTTATTTGCATCGGATGTTCTTTCAAACTAGTTTGTAAATAAAACTGCAACTTTCATGACGTATTCCTCCAAATCTCTCTTTAAATTTTTATGGAAAATTTTTTTTTTTTTTACTTGAAAGAATGTCGTTTAATATAAAATATACAAAAATGTTAATTAAAACCAAACCCTTCTAATCATTATTTGTTATTCAGTCTGATAAAGAAGAAGATCCGCTATCTAGTGATTTTTTATTTTGGATAATTATGTTGATGCTAAAAAAAATTGCTTAAAAAATCAACCACATAAGCTTACTATTCAGACAAAAATACAATGTCAATGAGACTAGTTTAAATAACAATAAAATTAATGTAAGACGATAAGATAATATATTATCGTATGGGCTTGTGTCAATTTAATTGTAATGTTATTAATTTAATATCAAAAAAAACATGAAATAAGAAAGCTGGTAAATTATCAACCAGTAAACTTGAAACTCAAATAAAATACATGTGCTTGCATGTGAGTCTGGAGCCTCGAAACCGCATTCGAAAATCGAACGCGCAGTAAGAACGCGGGTACTGACAACAAGCGGTCTCTTATAACTTTTCCCTTTTAACCTTTCGTTCCCCTCCCGCCATCCCGCGGCCCGGTCACCCGCTCCCTCGGGAGGCGGTCCCCAGGGCCGGCATTGACTCCCCCGCGTACGCCGCCCCGCCTGCCACCACTCAATACCGACACGCCATGCGGACGCCAAAGATTAAGTGGCCAAAAGATTGATGAATGTTGTACCCATAACTGGTCACATTCTTGGGTGTATTAGTAACAAATTAAACTCTTGATTTACATTTAAGTTTTTTACATTTAAGATTTTTTTTTACTGTTTCATCTATTTTTGGTTTCGTCTTGTAACCTACAATTAATATATAAAAATAAAACTTACGCAGATTCATAATGGAATATACTGAATAACATTCTTTGAAATCCGAAAACAACAAAAAAAATAGTGAAATATGAATGTGTATTAAAATTGCAGAAGAAAGAAAAAAAAAAGAAAAATTGCTCGATTGGCAGCCTTAGGATACCAAATTGGAAAGTTGGGCAACCTCCCACAAAATGAAATAATGACCTGGAAAGACATGCAGGCAGTTGATGCACGCAAGTCACTCGGGACCGCATTGTGTAACCTATATTCAACAGAGGATTTGTGAAGGACTATAACGATGATGATGGTGATAATGATATATATATGTAAAAAAATGGAAAATTACAGTTCTTAATACTTGGTTCTATTTCAAGTAAAAGTAATCATATTATTACTTGAAATAGGACCAAATAACTACTGGACATCACAATAAAATACTATTAGCTATAACGTTAAATAATAACCGAGTGGGGCAGTGTTTGAAAAGCCATGCCATTACATCATATGAGTGTCGTAAGAGGCGACTACGGAAAATGTTAGTTAAATGTTATTGTTTCCAATAGATGGTAATCTTATTTTCACTTTGACATGAACGCCAGATGGAAAATAAGCGGACTGGCGACAGGAACCAGCATCAAAGGTGCGAAACTGGTGACGATTAAGGCAAATCTTCTCTGTAATATAATAGTAGAGATATCTGTCCAGAAATGGGCTTTATCCGGCCGAAAAAAAAAAGATGAAAGCAAAGAAGTTAAGTAATAAAGTATGAAATTTGTCGCGAACACTTAATCTTTGCGTACATGCGACGGGCCCATAACCGGCCGAGTTTTCGACTTTGTTTTTCCGCATACATCTATAGCGGGCGTTAATATTTCAGTATGTACCAAATTCAAGGGTTAACTGGTCCCCAACTCGAATGACGGTGGAAATAGATGGCAACAATAACAACAATTGTGACGTCGCTCGTTTGCAAATTGTATAAACCCCTTTAACGATATTTATGATATATCTATGTTTCCATATACTTCAAGTATCTAAGTATGACAGTTTACTTCAAATCGATGTATGCTATTTATAATCTGTGCATCAAGCTTGAAGGCTAAGACTACAACAGGTTCTGTCAAGCACTTAATTAAGTAAGTGCCTAATGATAAGTGTCGACCACCACCCATGAACAACTGCAACACCAGGGCAATTTCTCAGACGCGTTGCCGACCTAAAGAATACCGTATCAACGTCAATGGTAACGCTTACTTTCGATTTTCTGATGATAAGGGTATTATTACAAAAGTGCTAGAAGACTTCAGCATTATGCCCGATGACCTCATTGATGTCTCTCAACAGGAAAAAATTAATAGAGATAGTGAGATCATAACTAGCATCAATGTTATACCTATACCGGTAGTTAATGTACACTTGTCTCAAAGTGATTGACTGATACACGAACATAAAAAAATTATATCTAACAATTGAAAGAATTGATGGATAAAATGATATTTTGAACTTAAAGAAGAACTTGAAAAGTCACTTTAAGATAGTTATAAAAATAGAAAAAGACTTAAACGAAAAAGAAATGAAAATTTTACCTATCTATTTAAATATATAAAATGTCTGTAAGCCGAAAGCACTGTAGTAGTTTTTCCGATGTGCCGAGCACTTGGAGGGTATCGCGGGCGACACAGCATCCCGCAGTCGTCATGGCAACGCGATAAAACCTCGCCTTTTCATAGCTCTCCACAAAGTGAGCGCTACATTACAAGATAAACTTACAGTAAATATCTGAATATTATTATATTTTTTTCCGGTTGGCTTTGTCTATTTCTCGCTTTGTTTAGAAACATCTTATTCACTTTGTTTAGAATAAATATATTTTTTAATTATTGACTATTTTAATAACAATACATGTTACATAAATAAGAGATATACATTGCAAGGAAAGCAAAATCATGAAAATGATGAAAAAATCATCGTCGTGATCTTCGATTCTGACGAGATCCAAACTCAAAAAAAGAAAAGAATAAAAGAAACTGTTTTATCTTTACTTCTCATATCTGCGGTGATCACTGAGTAATCGCAATATGCTTAAGTAATCCATTTGAACGTACCGGAACGTCGTCCTTCATTTCTGTCCGTATGAGGAAGTTCAAAGTCATTAACGAGGGATGGAGAAGGTTATACGCTATGTTCGACATTTTTCTGCGGTATAAAATCCGTACTCCGTAATCCGCAGAAGAACAAGATTAACTGACATAGCCTATTTGAATTGGCAATGAGCCGGCTATACTGCTAGAAGAACCAATAACAGATTAAGAAGAAAGATTCTCAAGTGGCAGCCTCGTGCTGGCAAGCGCAGTGATGTTAGACGCTCAACTAGATAAAGTGATGACCTGATGGCAATCTAAGGGTAAGGCTGCTGTACAGCAGTGGGCTTGTGATGGGCTATAGAGTGTGAGATCTTTGAAAGAGATATTAAAATATAAAACACACATAACGTATCTACCGATAAACACGAATTGTGAATATGTTGCTTATTATATAATTAAAACATTTTACTTGTGAGATTCTTAATTTAATTGTTTTGAAACCAGTTACAAACATACAGATATGTTCAATTGTTTAATCTTAAAAGTTTCTTTAAACTACTCGACGAGGTAAGAAATCCAATAGTAGCTCCGCTCTCCCCACGAGTAGATCTTGTCAATATACCTACAGGCACTTACATTGGGGCAATCGCTCGCGTTATAGAAAGCCACTCGACTACAGAATATTATATAAAATCCTTTTTATTATCTAAAAAAAAAGTGAATTTATACCACCGTATGTATCGCAATTTCTATTTCAGAACAATATTCCATCTTAATTACCTATATATACATATATATTTACTACGTATGTATATCTACTTGGTCAGTATGACGATACAATTTATTATGCTAAGCATTACGAGCGATGTGGATCACATACAATAGAGACTTGTTCATTATTAGACGCGACGTAAAGGCGATATGCTACATCCACCTTGCGACAATAAATCTACATCGCATTCTCAATTATCCTGTGACATTTGAAAGACTTTTTTTGCAGTAATAAAAACATTATTTACCGTTTTATGACTTATTTTTATCTATGGATAACACATTAAGTTATGTGCACAAATCAAAAACTGTACACATTATCGACATCGGTACCTCTAAAAGATGTCGACATGGCGGAAGTTGCAGCCCTGTCGTACCGCCCTATGAAAATACGGCCTTATTAATAAAATAAAACAGTATAACATTGAAATAAGTGGGTCATACAACGAAATATTAAAATAGTAAATATTATGCATTGAAACAAAAAAGTAATAAAAAATATCAAAATATTTTTTAGTGAAAAACAATACTCATATTCAACAGACCCTGTACAAACGTAATTGTTTGTAGAACAAAACAATTTCACTAATTCACAACGCCGTAGAATTTTAGTATACAACTATCTCGAACTAAAGCAGCCCTCGTAACGCAAAACGCCGCATTCAGCTCGACCTCTTTCGTACACAATCAACATACAAAGACAAGAGGCAACATTACGCGGGCATCACTTCATTGTGGGCACCGTTCTAATTGTAACTACACTCTTGGGCACCATCAGGCGCTCAGCGCTCCGGCGGGTAGGCGTGTGCCACTAATCTTCGACCCCTACATACCGATACGCCGTCTAACACTCGCAAGTCCATTTACAACTTACTGATAATGAAACAGAGTCGAAATTCGATTGTAAACAGAAAATACTATTTGCAAACGTTGCGCGGGTTAACGCACACTATCAACTCATTAAATTGCATCGCCTTTTTAATGAGTCTGAAAGTGAACAAAGGATATTGAACACGATTACATTAAGTACGTAGTTGTAGTGCCGGTGAGGTAAGATGGTTTGTTTTTCTCGACAGTTTTGTTAAGTGTGCGGGTAAATGTGCATGCAATGAATATTGGTGCTTCAAATAAATTAAACGATTTCAGACGATTTTCAATTATTATTTGTCAACAGTTGAAATTATATATAATATGAAAAATAAATAACTAGAGCAACAGCCCATATACGTCCTACTGCTCAATACAGACCTATTCATGAGACGATTTTAATGCAAGTAAGAGTCCGCTTCCCTGCCCTATTGGTTGTTGATCAATTTTTTTTTAAAATTTCTTAAACGCTTTCTTCAAGATGTTTGTTTACTTGATAACCGAGCACGTGATAAATAGTCGAGAGAGACGAGAGCAGTACTTAAAGTTGCATTTAAAAATGGAACGGCTATCAAATTCGGTTCGAATGTGTACAATTGGGCTGTAGAACATGTTATAATGCATAATAATCGTTTTAATACTTCTCCGTTAATTTATTATTACCACTTGTCATGTAATTACTAACTTTATTTTTTTAAACAGAAGTGACAAACGAACTTACAGTTCACCTGATGGTAAGTGGCTATCTGCAACCAACTTCATACAACGATGGCTACAAACGCGTTGTACCTCTGAAGTCTAAGAAAGAATGCCTCACACCGTGTAATAATACTGACTCTCTACACCACTCAGAACAAAACACAGCAGTGTACGCGCTACTGCTTGACGACTCTTACTGCACCTACAGTATGAAAAAACCATAAATCTTACACCATCATCACATGGGAAAAATTATTAAACAAGAAATAGTCATTACATCGCCTTCATTCATATTGTCGGTACTTTACATAAAAGGGAATTATAAGCATACATATGGAATGAATGATAAAAAAAAACACATTTGTAGTACGTAAACGGTTGGTTTTAATTTAAAAAAATTATCAAGATACCGCACGCGAAGAAAATATTTTTAAAACATTAGGCTAACTTAATGTACAATTTATATTTGCGCGTAGGTAAATTTACAAACATGACTAACATGTAGCACGCCTCCCTCATATTTACCGGGTGAATATGCTATAAAGTGATATCACGTGATCGTTTTCGGCCGGGTAATAGTTATAAATTACCCGGGTAGTTTATAAAAGCCGGTTAACCCGAGGTAAGCGGACAAGGAGGATAATTTATTATTGGAAAATTCGCGGGCGCGCATTTTCATATGCGCTATTGATCATTTTACATGCATACTATCGTACTCCTATCGAACAACGAGCTACTGGTAATAATATCAAAAACACAATGTAATAT
This sequence comes from Parnassius orleans, assembly GCA_029286625.1. Lineage (NCBI taxonomy): Eukaryota > Metazoa > Arthropoda > Insecta > Lepidoptera > Papilionidae > Parnassius > Parnassius orleans. Next base: position 6,432,934 of record JAGSMP010000030.1, on the reverse strand, counting down.
GGGCAATCTTCAGTAAATACATTTATAGTGCTATACCTTTTTCAGGGAAATGACTATAAGGCATTTTCACTTGAAATCAGCCAGTGCTTGACCAATATCACTTGAAGGTAAGTAGTGGCTCAAGGCTACTAAACGCTCGCCGTAAATTGGAAATTGTTTATTGCTTATTTTAAGTGCTCCTTTACCACATACACGACGGTGAAGAAAAAAATCTTGAGGACCATGTCCGCTAAATTTAAAAAGGTAAGAACTCGACCGTTTCATCCTTGTCTTAAAACCCTCGCAGGAATAAGAGGAGGCTCGTGCCGAACTGTGTTCCATATCTTCTAATTTATACGAATTCTTTCTTGCGTCTTTATTAGTCTTATTATAGTAAAATACAAAGTCATATGTTAATAGTAGATTTGATTTGATTCAACATGGAATTCTCGAAGATTTATTTTTATTTTTATCTTCTAACCAATTTGTAAAAAGTAGTAAATTTAAGTCAAATATAACAAACAAAAATAAACGTAAGTGATTTTGCAAACTTCAACAAAGAAAAAAAATTGGAAAAATACCGTACGAACAATATCTAATTCATTGCTTTTTTTAATTCTATTATTTAACATTAAATTAGTACCTACAAGTCTATGGTTTACACAGAAATTGTGTACATAGACAAATATATTTTAGGCTCGTAATATTTCTTATATAAATATGGACATGCTTACTGCAAAATATATGTCATACATTCACTTCTATGTCTATTTTACCGACACGTTTATAGTGTACATTTATGAGATTGTGTATGTATTGGCAGTTCAGCTCGAACTGGCAATGGAAAATATAGTTGCACAGCGCGCTATATCATCTTCGCATCCTTCGGGTCCCGCTGAGTTATTAGACTAAATGTACATACATGCACTAAAGCAGATCCACGTTTATTTAATCTGTGTTGTAAAATGCAACGTGTTTGATTAAAATACCTAAATTTAACTTTCAGGTTGCCTGCATACTTTGGAATTAAAGGAGAACGCCCAGCTTTGAAAGCCACCAAGTCTGGCTCGTATCATTTATGGCAGTACTGTATAATATCATTCACACCTGTGGTTCTATTTTTATGAAAAAATCGAATGTTCGATGGAATTATCAAATAGTAATCTAGTTAAAAACTAAAAGATAAACATCTATAAATACCTCTACATATTTGTTATAATGATTACAAATTACAACTGGAACAGATATCGATAGCAACTATGCAATTTTTTTTACTGTCTGTACATGATAAATCCTTAACCTTAAAAAACCTTAATTTCTAGGTGATAGAGCTCTTTTTTACTTATAATTCCGTCTGAGATGGTTCTCACCTCCTATTTTGGCACCAAGCAGCCTTGCGCTCACTACTATGTTCTGGTTTGAAGGTTAAGAGAGTAATTATACAGTCATATTAACTACAGGCTGTGAGATTTTGGTAACTTAGTCCTCAGAGGTGACAATGCGCCTATGGTCTTCTTTATTTGAAATTGCTGGTGTTGATGGGACGCAGTAATCACTTACCATCAACTAGGCTGTTAGTACGTATGTTTTTTGTAGAATAGGCTGACAAACGAACACATAGTCTACCTTATGGTAAGTGGATGCTGTAGCCCAAAGACATCTACATTCATACTCCATTAAGAATCAAAATGCAGATGCGTTGTCGCCCATGAGAACTAAGACGGAATGCCTCATTTCCAGTAAAAAGGGTCTCCGGTTCTCTACACTTACTTTTAATCTAATAATATAAAAATACGTTATTGTAATCGCGATAGCCAGCAGAACTTGGAAAAAAATATACTGATAAAACATAAGCGATTCTGAGTTGGAGAAATGGTTAAAGTACCTTATTTACTCCTCCTATGAGTATCATAGACCTTGAAATTTAACTTACATGGTTCTTCTATCAACTCTAGCACTGAACTTCTTCTAGTATTTTTAATCGGCTTAAACAAAACCCTTAAACGAGATGAGATGATAGATTTACTTAAAATTTAACCACACTGCAAAAAACAAGGTTTATAAAAATCTAATTCAACCAATTATTGCCGTGACTGTACATATCCAATTTTATATTCACAGTAACCTCGCACCATATTTATCACTAGGAACTTTTAAGGTTAAACATATTTACGCATTATTTGCTACTTGGCTGGTAAAATTCGATACTTTAACATTATTAGCGAGCCTGTAGCTTTATTTCAACTTATCCCCGTTTACAGAATTTTATTTTCTTTATTTAAGATTGCGTAAGTATTATGGAGTGTATCTTACGTCTTTAACAGCTTTAAATGACAATACAATGTCATGGTCATGCATTTCATAGAGCTTTCCAAGAGTGGCTCAACAAACATACAATAACAAATGTCAAAAAGCTGAAGATCAATATATTTTTAAATGAAAGAAATAAGCCTTGTCGATTCCACTGTTGTTCACAAAAACAAAAGTAGACTTACTAAAAAGTGAGTAATGCGAGTATATACTCTGTAAACACCAGGAACAAACAAAATAAATAAAAGCTAGAGATACCAGTTACTCAACATAACAATCAGTATTTCAATTGTAAGTATACACTTACGATAAAATATATAAGAGAAAATATACAAGACTACTGGTATCTATAACCAAGTTTGCATTTTTTTATTAAACTAATACTTTATAAAAATTATATACCTGGATATGAAAGTGGATAGATTTAAGAGCAGAGGGAGAACCACGAAAAGATGAATGGACTGTGTAATTGCGTAAGCAAGGCGTGAATGATGAGATGATAGGTGATAGAGGACAATGGAAGAGGAAGACATACTATACCGAGCCCAAATAACTCAAGATAATGGCAAGAGAAGAAGAAGATGGTTGATAATAACCCTTGGAAATGAGGTAATTACTTCCAAGCTGTTTCTTTAATGGTTTTGTAACTTTAAAAAGATTTCTGGCTTGTTTTTTCCCAGGACAGAAATATTTCTTAACAAATGCTAACAAGTGCTTTAGTAACAAGTGTTTTGACGGCTCCGTGGCGCAGTGGCCTAGCAATAAGTTGCAGCGCTGGGGCCGCGGGTGCGAATCCCGCACGGAACAAGTATTTGTATGGGCTACAAATATTGTTCCGGATCTGGATGTTTGTCCTTGTGAAATTTATGTATGTAAACTGCCCCCACGATACAGGAGAATATCCTAGTGTGGAGGTAACGTTTCACAATTAAAAGAAAGAAAAGAAAGAAAAGAAAGTATAAAATGAATTTCGATCAAAGTTATTTATAATGTTATTGTATTTTATTATATTTTATTGCATAAAAATATTATATTCTATTATCTTTGGTGAACATAACACAACACAGGTAATAATTTTGCTTCCTTTTACCAGACTGACTGTAGCGATTTTATAGATTTTCTACTATTTGTCGGTCGCCAAGTTCGTCGGTTATTTAAGGGGTGCATCGTCTGCATCTTGGCATATTTGGATAAAATTTATACACTCCCCTTATATCTTTATTCTTTTTATAACGCATTATTGCCTTTCTATTTCCAATGACATGTATTTTTTTGTAGGATAAGGGTGACAAACGAGCACACAGTCCACCTGTTGGTAAGCAGTTGTTGTGGCCCATAGACATCTATCCTCAATTACGAATCAAAATGCAGATGTGTTGTCACCCGTGAGGACTAAGATGGAATGCCTTGTTTCCAGTAAAAAGGGTCTCTGGTTCCCTACACTCACCATACGAAACACAGCAGCGTTAAGCTGCTTTTTAGGCTGGTATTCTGTGAGAGCGTGATCCTTCACCGGTCGAGCCGACCTATTCGTGCTACAATTATACCAGTAATATAGCTGCAGCATGGCTTTACCACGTAAAGCATGGCTCTACCACGTAAAATGTATTTTTTTTATAATGAAATATCAAATATTGTACTTTGCATATTAAAGTCGCCGCCTTTAACTGTACTAGCAGTTACCTCTAAGCATACCTATTTGTTATGATATAATATTATGTAATTTAATATATCAGAGAATAGTGTGTTGGTGACTTTACCTTGTACTCGAACCTTGGGCTAACAGCTCAGTGGGCAGATTGAATTCGCCCCTGAGCTACGAGTTATTATGTATTCGGTTTAATATACATTAAAAAGTTTTATTTATTTAATGATTTTTTCCTTGCTTGCACAAATAAAAATATTAGGCAAAACGTTAGATCCAAATCGCCGTTTGAAAAGTACATGCCTAAAACCAAAACATAAACGTTATATCGTCGATCCTGCCAAACTGCTCTATCAAAATATAACGACGGCGATAAAAACGATAGAAAAGAAAGCAAACGTTACCGATGAATTTCCAAAGATCGTACAATAACCGATTGTGCATCCTTGTCAGTCCTAAGTAGGGATATCTATTTCCTTTCTTTTTCTGGCAGAAGTTTTTCGTTTTATAGGCGAGTCGATAATACTCGGACCACTCGGCAAGATATCAATGTTAAATATTTTATGATGTCCAGCGTTCAAGAGTTTGGTACAACCTTATTCGCTAAACTCGACAGGACTATTAATGTGTCTACATTTTCAATATATGTACAAATAGGTACATATTTCCAAGACAGCCGTCTACCATTATGCGCCAGACAACTTCCACAGGCCACCTGTTTTAACGTGTCTCTACTGTAAATATAGTTATGATGTAGTTTGCTTCATCATATACTATCTAGTTGTCCTTGAAATTCACATGACAAAGTTAAAATTATTTATAATTTGATATATAAATATGATGTAAAATAATAGGCTGGTATTAAAATGGTTTTTAGTTCCAACATACTAAATTTGAATTTTAAACAGAGAGATATTTTATTTCCTTCTATGATTTTTGTGATCGAAGATTTTCTCAACTCCTTTCTCATGCGCTCCTTTTGATGAACAAGGCATATATTTTAAACAGTATTAAGAATTCCAATACAAGTCGTAAAGAAATCGAAACTGCGAATGAAATACAAGTGAAATCAAATTGACCTACTGATTACAGCTCAGTTTTTTTTCCTTATTCGTGTCTTACAAATTGTCTTGATGAAGTATCATTAATCTTTGGAAACTGCCAGTAAAGCAAACGACCTCTCATTAAGCCTTCCAGAGGCTGCATATTCTTTTTTTGGTAAAATGTATGACTAAATACGGGCATAACAAAAAGCAAACAATAACATGAATACTAAGCACAAAAAATAAGATTTTTTTCCGCGCTGAAGTGTGCCTGTAACAATGTTAAATATATCGTCCAATCAGTATCCCGAGCAACGAGGAATTAGCGTTTGAAAGTCAACGACAGAGCGACGAATCCTGATCTACCCTTTAATGCGGCGCGGCATAGTAAAAAAAAGTCTTATTTGAAATTGGAAGACGAATTAAAAAGAAAATGAATTCTGCACTAATTTAAGCAGACGGAGTTTCGAGACGATTTTCGGGGATCGAGCAGGACGGCTTAATTAATGCATTAAAGTTGTAAGTCGAGAGGTTTGCATGCAACTGCTAGGTATAATGTTCTTTGTATATTCAAAATATTGTTATATATATAGAGAGAGAAAATATAGCATTTTTAATTTTGAAATTTCTTTAATGTTGTCAAGAGAATATGACATTTTAGGGAGATTTCAAAGAGACTCTAATCTACACCTCCTTATTGTATCGTCGTAGCATTAGACACGAAGGTAATTGCAATAAAATTCAATCAAAATCCAAAATTATGGTAAAAAATAAACATTAGGATTCGAACCTAGAGCCCACAACGCTACACCTAGTGCTACTAGTCACAAGACTAAATATAAAGTTATCAAATCTAAAAGTACTATAAACACAGTTAGGCGTATAATTATTATGTATTTTGTTTGATGTATATGGATATAAAAAGTCTCAATTTAGATTTTCGATTCTATCATTCGGAACGCGTTTTGTAGCCTCCAAAAAAACTAATCACAGATAAGCGTACGGCCTCACGTCCACACATTGATCCTTAGCCATTGGAAAGGTTACGAAGGCACTTCGTCTTCATTCGGGGATCCCTTTAACGAATCGTATCAGTTGTAATGAAAGCTAATTCTTTCATTAACTTGCCACGACAACGGGAAAAAATTGTAAGGCAAACGAAAACAAATGCCCTTCGGTCCCTACTAAGAATACTGAAAAAAGAATACGAACTACGTTTCTTTATTTAAAAATGGCTACACGATTGTGGAAAAGTTTTTGTACGAGAGATATATGGAAAATATAGAAACTTTTTCTTAACCGACGAGGATGTATGCGTAGATATATGGATATAAAGGAGCTTATATCCCTTATTATAAGGTAGATGTAAAATAGATTAAATAAATAAATAAAATAAATAATCTGTCTATCCAGCATGCTGAGTACGGTCTCACTCTCTCTCACTCACTCACTCTCTTTCTCTACTCTACTCTACTCATTCAAGTCAAAGCTCAGTAGCGCACTGGCTAAGTTTTTGGCTGGAGAGCTACGGCAACGCGAGGCAGCGGGTTCAAATCCCATATGGACCAAATGCTTAAATGGCCTACAAATTATTGTTTTGTATCTGGATGTTTTTCAATGTGCGTGTAACAAAAAAGGCCTTGACCACAGAAATCCACTGATAGACTAAAAGAAGCAGATCATAAAAATTCATACATACGAATGCAAAAGAGGATTTGCGTGGACATGTGTAAGTTGATTTTTTTTAGGAGGACAAGTGCAAATATAGCATAACTCATGATGAGCGGCTACCGTAAGCCCATAAATACATACTGCATTAATCCTGGATGACATAACCTACATGTAGCATATATATAATGCGTTGTTACTCTTAGGGATGAAAAATAGAATTCCGTTAGCAGAACTTGAAATATATATAGGTATTATGTTTTCTTATTATTGTTTTTGGAACAATCAAAATAAATGAGCCTAATATCTAAACATAAAATTGTTTTTTCTTTAATACTATTTGATTATATTCTGTTCTACGACTCTGCGTAGCTGTATTATATCTCATTTATCAAACGTATAAATCGAAATCCGATCTGACAAGGCGTTAATGGGTAGCTCAATGCAATTTTAACAACCCCTATCGAAGTGTAACTGAATTTATTTTTTGTGAGTTTCCTAACTCGCATTTGTTACGATGCATTTTCTTACTTTACTACTGTTTCTTCTCTTAAGCCTTCGTATCTGATGTATTTTTTAAGATTTATCACAAAATTGAATCAAATAAATATACTAAGATTGCTTTATACCCTTTTTATAGCCAATATATTCCTAAATTCTTATAGACTAGATCCCAGACTCATTGCTTTATAAAAACATTTTTGAATGTTGGATATTCAAGAAGCAATAAATAGAAATTTATCGTCTGTTTTAATAAAAGATCGGAGAAGACCTAAGTAAGACGTTAAAGACATGAAAATATGAAACATTCTAGACACAATAACTAAATAATATTATTATTAAATCCGTTTTTCTTAGTTGTCGGCTCCGGCTGTCTAAACTTCATTTTTCTTTAAATAATTTAAATAAAACTAGTTTTACGGATTTTATCGCGTATATTAACTTATTTTATATTCCCAATGTTTCGAGTACTTTACAGCACCCATAGTCACGGGGGGGACTGAGATGTATGACGTCCCAATGTCATAGTTAACCACGGCTACCTCCAGATTAAATTTTTTAATTTTCTTTCATTCATTCGCAGCCCATCAGAAGTTTGCTTCTGAACATAGGCTTCCTCTACAGTGAGGCTCTACTCATTGGTGAGATATTTGCCATAGTTACCACGCTTGGTAGGCGGATTGGCTACCGCAGTAATATCTATTGATATTTTATCTGAAAAATGTAACCATTTCCTGTTTTTGTTTCTTTCTGTTACCTCTTACGACACCCACGGGATAATATGGGGTTCTATTACGCCCCAACTAGAAGGCTACGTACACGCAAAAAGCATGATAAAAGCTACAAATTAGGACACAGTCTAGTTAAAAGGATGCAGTTGTCATTGATTAAAAATCAAAATGCAGAGACGTCACCCTTGAGGACTAAGGTACTTGTTCCCGTTAACAGTAAAAACGTTCTCCGTTTTTGTCTCACTCACTCACTCACAATACGAAACACAGCAGCATTATACTGCTTTTTCATACTAATATTCTGTACGAGCCTGTTCCGTCCCCGGTCGAGCCGACCCATTATAAATTATAACACTTATGACAAATTGTAAACTTATATAATTTTAAACTGTAAATTGAAGAAAGATGTGTGTGTGAGTGCATGTCAAGAAGTTGAGTATGGTTTCGGCATCACTTGAAATGAACGCAGCGCTCTGTATTTCTTTTTTTGTTGGTCTGAGATTATAATTTATAATTTTACGTTTTACAATTTAAGTTTTCATTTGTTAATAAATTAATTTGGAAGATTCTTCCTTCGAAACAATGTTGATTTTCTCAAAAATACAGTATACGAATATTTTATACATGTACGTATGTACGTATACTATTATTACTCTGTACGACAAGTGACACTATCAATATAAAGCGAAAATTGGATTTACAACTGACAATTGAAGAAGGCGCTTCCATCAATGCCGACCCCTACGATATGTTTACCGAAATACACTTTAAAAGCACTTTCTATTCTCATCTACGCCATTTTCAGTCTGAACTCAAACGATTCAAAACTTTAAATTCAAGAAGCATAAGTATGAATTGATATAATCTTAAATTGTTTGTTTGTGGCGATTGCAATATTGGGAGTAAGGAGAGCACTATATCTAAACAATTATTATATACACTACTATCTACAATTTTTTACTACTTTTTCATATTTTATAAGCAATTCGAACTATATGGGATAAATTATTAAGCATTTTATGCACTTTGTAAGCACTCTGATAAAAGATCATATGTAAACTTTGATTTGACTAGTTTTAGTAAGTAAAAATATTATAACTAGCTCGACACCAGTCAATGAGTTAAGATATTATAATTTGTGCATAAGTTTACATAAGTAAGCAAAACAAGCAAACTGCGCAAATGCAATTTACAAAGCAGGCAATCAAGAGAGCTAGCCACATTGTTGTACAGTCGCCGTCAAAGAGCCAAAGGAAGGAGCTCAGTGTTCCTTAATAATTAATTCGCGCTTAAACGCGCTGACGTCTTGCTTGAACTCCACAGGGGGACTTACTGCTCCTATGCATATGCTCCGTAAGTGGGGATAAGTGTGCGCTCGTTTCGGAATTTAGAAATTGATTTAGCTGAATTATCTTTAAATCAATGTTAATTTAAACAAATTATATTCTGTAATGTTCAGCAAACATAAGCCAGGAGAAACTTTGATTCAGGAGTTAATACAGTTGCAATGATTTGTAGCAGATTTTGAAACGCCAAAGTGATAGGATTTCATGTATTAAGTGCCTGCGTATGTGAATTAATAGTAGAAACGATGGAACAAGTGTTCCGATGGTGATGTGAACTTCAACATAATGTGTACGCTTAGGTAAATTGAGATACGATCGTCATCGACTGTCTGCTAGCAAAAGCTGCCGTCAAACTCTCGCAAAAACTTCGCAATATGACGCATTAACATATTGTGAAGAAGTTTTTAAACAAATTATTATAAAGGATATTTTCATAATAATTGATACTAACTAATATTTTTAAGCTGAAATGACAATGGGCCGGCCATATAGCTCGAAGAACTGACAACCGATGAGGAAGAAAGGCTCTCGAGTTTCAGCCCCGTACCGGTAGGCGAAGTATGGTACCTATGTTCAGCAGTGGACTTGCGAAGGGCTGTAATGAATGAAGGAATGAATGACTTGACACTGGCAAAAGTACAACCATACAAATCAATTGCCAAAAAACTAATATTTGCTGCGGACTCAAACGCACAAATATTTCCTTTTTCTTTTTTGAGTTTAAAATTAAATTTTCGTTTTAACTTAAAACAAAAATATTATAAGCAATTTTGTTAACCATATAATGTGTTTTAAAAATCAATTAACTGTATAATACAGGAGTTAATATTAAATTCAATAAAAAAAAACTGTAATCAATCAGAGTAAAAGGTATGATTCAATCTTCCAATCTTGAACGCTAATTGAATACCGCACTCGTATTAATTGAACATAAGTGATGCTCTGGTTTTGCCCAAAAAGGTTTCGTGATATTGTAATAGTTTAATGACGAATCTGAAGAATAATAAAATTAGTATTATGTTTGGATATGATATATTTAAAAGTGAAGAAAAGGAGAGCATTCATTTACTGTATCAAAAATATATGTTTTAATGAAATTATAATAAAACGAAATTATGATAAGAAAAGTAAAAGTACCTAACAACTTGCACGTGACATGTGAGAAGAGTCTACTTCACCTGAGGATGTCTCGTGCAGAGGTGAAACACGTGTCGTATTATCGTCGGTGGTGAGTCTTTCCTAGTGTAGTTGTGTGGGGAGTAGTAGTGCTGGGATTAGTGGTGACGGGGATAGTGCACGCAATTGATGGAGGGCGGGAGGTGCTCTTCAAACTAGGTAAGACAAATCATTTTATTTCATTAAGCTGATATAGGCAAAGTAATTTTTACTAACTTTAATAATGCTGCCTTTGTCCACAAAAAATACATACCGCATCCATTTTCAATTCTAGTCAATACAACTATAACGATTATTTGCTTACCCGGCCCCGAACTCACGCGATGTCATCATAAAAGCAACAATTAACGTTATTTTGTTTTACTACAAACAGCTAAATGTTGTCTTCAAAGAAGATGTCTGATATTATCCAAGTTTATTTTTATTTTATGTGACCGCATTAATGGACCACTTTAAATTACGCTTTTAAAGAATATCGCTATCGTTCTCGTTAATATCGTTCTCAAATCATTAGTTCGTGTGAGAAAAATTTACGGACAATATCTGATAATGTCCTATATATCATCAGATATTGTTCGTAAAATAAGAAAGAGATCTCCTTGCTCTTGCAATACTCGTATTATTTAAATTTCGGCAATATAACCGCAGCTAAAATTCCCGGCGAACAAAGCAAAGAGGGCGGATGATAAAACCTCGTCACTAATTAAATGGGACCGAGTCGTCCTCTTCTTAATAGATTTGCCGCTAATTTGAAGTAATATCAAACGTCGAATTGAAATTAATTTAGAAATTTAATTCAGATTATTTACAAGACTTTTATAAAAATTTACATAATATTCTTCATTGATATTTCTAGAAAAAATGATAATAACACGTTAATTAGAATTGTTTGTAAAATGCCTCTTTGTGTCTCTGACTTTTTGTGAATTATTTTATAAATTTATAAAACTAATATAATATGTACCACAAAACCGCTTCATAGATTAGAGCCAGCATCGGGATCGGACTAGTTGCAATTCATCATTATTATTCCAGACAATTTATCAAGCGGTTGGCTCGCTTCGCTCGACCGGATCGCACATTCTAACGAGATGGTGAATTTTCACCGAATAATTTCCCGAACCGACGAATCACGTATTGGAATCGGGGATGAGGTTGAAATTGAGATAGAAGACCTGTACATGGCGGGGGCTAAAAGTAGCTTCAATGATGAGGAAGAATAGATAAGAATAAAATGGTTAAGTATATTAGCGGCCAGCTAATTTTATTCAGTAACTAGCTGTTCCCCGCGACTTCGCCCGCGTGTAATAATTTATTACGATTGGATTATATGGGTTTTTTTTACGCGGAACCCTAATTATTTTTTTAAAATAAAAGTATAATATCTGCTAGTGAAAATCCCGTCAAAATCGGTCCAGCCATCTAGGAGATTAGCCGCAACAAACAGACAGACAGACAGACGGAAAGACAGACAGACAAAAATTTTAAAAATTGTGTTTTTGTTATAAGTACCGTATATACTTTCATATGCATTTAGTAAAAAGCTGTTATTTTGACATTACAAACAGGCACTTCAATTTTATTTATTTGTATGTATAGATGTATAGATTTTTATTGAATACAAATTCGCACGAACAATTAATAATAATTACTGCCAATAATTGATTTCATTACCTACAATCTACTTTATTAGTACATCAAGTCAAAACATATAGGTATAACATATAACAAAGCTAAAATAGTTAAATTCAACCATATATATTCGTAGAACATTTTATTCCGATTGAACGTCTACTGGCGTCGAAGGGTCGATACGATTACCGAAGTTCATTATTGCAGCTCTATCATATTTCAATTTACGATCGTCACCCGGACTTATCGACTAGAAAAATCAGGGGGCACTGGTATAGGCCGCTATAAATCAAAAATTGGACGTCTCATTACGGCGCTCTTCTGATTTATTTTACATGGTGTGAATATATGAAACCAAATTTTGCTATAAATTTTCATTTAATATGCTTTAATAATATTTCTCGAAAATTTAAAGATTGGATAAAATTCATAAAAGTCGGAACTTAGCTGCTTACATTACACAGCAATTTTAAGCTGAGCTGTGGCATTAGATAAGTCGCCGGCAAGAAAATTCTTGGTCGGAGGGAATATGAAAATGGCCCTAGTTGTTAAGTCTTGTACAGTTTCTGGCGCTATCTTATGGATAAGAAGCCTAATCACTAGTCGTCGTGTCTGTATCGGGCCGTACGGAGCGTGCTTCTATCCCCAGGGTACGCTTTTGGTACCAGTTTTCTTTTTGGTGTACATTTTGTTGTAAGTGTGCCGAATTCTTTTGTTACGTTTTATTTTCTTACTGATATGCATGATTTTTGTAGCGTCTTGTCGCAAAAATAAATAGAGCACGTATAAAAAATATTTACATTAATTTCAAAAGATTATATAAAAGTAATTTTGTATTATTCTTATTTAAAGACCTCCCAGAGTTATTGATAAAGAGACTTAAAGTTAAAGAAACTTTCCCGGCTTAAGCACAAACCGGCCCGTTCGGAAGTCGCGCACCAACAAACTTGTATTTCAAACTATTTGTTACGTTAATTAATAATAATGGCTTAGTTACTTTATTTAAAACGGAATGTCATAAAATAATTTTAAAAAAGGAACGCATATAAGTAAGAGAAATATTTTTTTATGATAGCAAACAGAAGGTAGTGAATAACATGAAAATATTGAGCTATCTCAATATTTTCATGTTATTCTGTTATTCTGTTTCTAATAAACGTTTAATTTTAGTCAATATTTTTACCCATAGAATTAGGTAAGCGTTCGAAAAAAGGTAATAGAAAAATCAGCCGCTCAGAAACGAATTTATTTGGCGAAAAGGAAAGAGGCGCACGGCGCGGCGCCGCGGCGTATCTAATGAGATAATATAATAGCCGAGATTCTCCCGTACCAGTGCTCGCGGGCCCGAAAATTACCGGAAAACTGCAGCCAAGAAAACCTCGGTTTTAGAATGTAATGTTCGCTTAATACAAAGTTACAGTCGAGTTTAACAAATTAGTTTTTCATTAGTGTTAATGAAAATCACAGTAATACTAAATAAGTAACTATATAAAATTTAAACATTGAACACAAACAAATTAAAAAGAAGAAATTAATGCTATTGTCATGTGAATAGCGTGTGTGATAATCGTGGCAGATTTTTGACTACGACAACATCAACAACTTAAAATAATAGCACCCTTTTAACTGCGCTAATTATTATACTTAACGATGTAAGGCTAAGATCGAGAAAGAAGATAAGTAAGGATGCTGTATCAGACTCACAGATAACCACAACACAACACAACACAACACTAAAAACCCAAAAATCATCAAGTTTGGTTTTCCACAATGTTTCACTTCATCTGGGATTCGGACCCAGAGCCTGCGACGGTGTAGCTGGGTAATCTGACCGAATACCAAAACCGTCAACTTGGGACGACTTAAGAGGAATTTTTTTTGCAAGATTTGATAATACACGTACCCCAGATAATGATTATTATATAATTTTGATAAATTAAACATTTAGGAGACGAACATTGATAAGTTCGAAATACCTTAAATTATGTGTTATTTGAACATCATTATGATCACCACCATTATATCCCTTCATAAGTCCACTGGTGACCATAGACCTCTTCCAAGGAACGCCAATAATTTTAATGTTTGAATGTAGATAGTATTAATAACTTATAAATGCTGTAATGAACAATCGATAATTTAATTGTATCGAGAAATAGTTACTATCAGAATATGCTTATCAAACAGTGAGTATAAGAGGGTCATATCGAATTGGGAATCGATTTTGTCGCACCCGAAATAGGGTGTAAAGATCCCATTGTAATTTAGATGTTGCCCATATGTCGAGTAAGCTCGTACTTTTTGCTTCACTGTTATTTATCTTGGAGGACTACTAAATCACTCTATTCAGTTAATTTATTATATAACTATATTTTTTATTTTGTTATTAAAAAGATCAAAACAGAAAGTGTTTGTAGGGTTAGTAAGATTTAGCAATACAAGTTCTTATTTAAAAATAATAGCAATCGTTTACATCTAATATCGTATATTCCAGAATAGGAGTCGTTTTTTTCAAACTTTTTCTGTAATTATTAATTTGTTAACAATATTGGATATTCCTGTTCTCAAATATATTCTGAGTTTTCCTCTAATAATATAAATAATAAGTATTTTAAATTAAATAATAAAACGCATCAAGGGTATACTAAAATAAATCAAAAGTCAATAATCGACGACTATATAGTACGAGCGACCTAACCAATCAAACAAATTTTAAGTAACCAGCGTTTAATCCGTTAATAGCAATACCAGTCACAATATGTTAAACACAACAATATAGTTTATTACAAGTGACTTCGACCCCTCGGCCAACAATATCGTTTTAAATTCAAGCACGACAAAACATCTTAATCATTACGGTTCATAAAACCCTTAAGTGATTGCGTAAAGGGGATGGATTGCGTGAGTACGAATTGATTTCGAAAGTCCATCTTTTAAAGCATTTGTCCCCCTATAAAATAATGAAGAAGTAATTCCATCAATGTATGAATAGGAATAAGTGAAGAAGGTCCTAACAGAGTTTGTTTTACTAGTTACATTACATTATTAACCACATTTGCAAAATTATTATATAATTACAAATTTTACAATAATTACAAAATTTACGTGGTAAAGCCACGCTGCAGCTTTGTTATGGTTTTAACATGAATGAGTCGGCTCGACCGGGGTAGGACAACGCTCTCACAGAATACCAATTAAAATAGCAGCTTAATGCTGCTGTGTTTCGTATGCTGAGTGTAGAGAACCGGAGACCCTTTTTACTGGAAACCAGGCATTCCATCTTAGTCCTCAGGGGTGACAACGCATCTGCATTTTGATTCTTAATTGAGTATAAATTTAGATGTCTATGGACCATAGTATCTACTTACCATCAGGTGGACTGTATGCTCGTTTGTCACCTTTATTCTATAAATAAAAAAATAAAAAATCCCTCTTTAGTTTATCTTAAATCTTGTACCTACCTCCATCGTCTATCTCTGTGAAATATTTAGACTGAAAACTTGGAACTTCCTCAAAGGTGCAAAACGTCTGTAAAAAATCTTGCTATTAGGGCGAGGCTCACAATCTATAGTGGACTATTTCTTCAGTCAATGAATAATAAAATATTGGGTAAATGAATTATCACAATATTTAAGTCTACAAGACCGTTTTGTAACAATACATCAGAATATCCGCTAGAAAACTGTTACAAATATGTTTTGAGTCCAAAAGGGGCCATTAATTTCGCTTTTATTTTTATTATTTTTATTTTGAAAGTAAATTAAGCTTGTAACAATTTACTATCAGATAATACTAAATAAATTTAATGCTAATAACAGACAGTATTTATTATTCGTATAAAATATCTAGATATGTTTTTTCGTTTGTAGTTGGAAAGTTGAAAAATTGCATTTTAACGCAATTTCACAGGCTCGTTTTACAAAACAACAGTTAAACAGAACTAGGATATTGAAACCAGTGTGAATAAATTCGAAAAATTTCCATAGTTGAAACACAGCATCGCATAAGTTAATAGTAGAGCTGGCCGCGGGCGCGCGGGCAGAGATAATGAAATTGTGTACAGGAGCGCAACGAGCCGCGAGCTTGTCTCGGGCAAAAATCCACTTAACAAATTGCTGCTGATTCGAAGGGTTCTGGATTGTTGCCTGCTTTTACCGTAGCCTCAGTGCATCCATGTTATCGATACACAAAGCTTTCTCTCGCCTATTATTGTGTATATTCAAAGATTAGAATTTGTGATAAGATTATAGCAAGCATGACTGTCAATGAATTAAGTAGTAATCCAGCATCAAAATTGTCAGACTTAAAATATCCAAACCGGTGTCGGGATGATTTATTGTAATTGTGATTTTTAGCAAAATGACTAGCAGAACTTTGTACACAAATAACTGTGATTAAGACAGAATGTCTTTAGTTGAATATGTTGGGTGTCTATCAGCATAACAATATTTCACAGACTTCCTTTTGTATCAAGTCCAATGCAAGTAATTGAAAATTAAGTGGACTGTAAGATTTTCATCTCTAAACGATGGAATAGTTTGAATGACTAATTACTAGGTAGATGGGGTGCACAATAGTACAAAAGCTTCTTTTCAGTTTTTATGCGTTTTATTTAAGCAAATACGAAAGCCGTGTAGCTCGCCGTAAGACTTCAAAGCACAGGAACAAAAGTGTTCGATTCCCGCGAGGACTAATGAAACTGGTATGGAAATTTTGTGCTTATTTTCCACGTGCTCAATGAAGTGGTAAAGAATAACTTGGAGGTGAATCATTGATGTCTAAGTAGTTTTAAAAAAAAATCGTGGACATGTGAAACCACTATTTTGCACATGGGTAATTAGCAGCCCTGTGCACAGTTGTAAGACGTATGTAAGCTGCTTCTTTACTTTTTTACTTTCAATGAGACTTATAAAACAGTTTGTCATATTATATTAAGATAGCTTTCATATTTTCAGACATACCTACCTATTGAGATTTTTGTGACAGTCCCGGTTTCATAGCTGACATAAGCAAATGAACAGGCTCTTGCGAAAAAGTACTATAAATATCAAAGTAAGCAAATTTTAAACGCATGTTTATTTTTATTTTAACTATGAGTAGAACTGCATTGATAGAATCTTGAAAGTTATCCGGTAACCGAACCAATCCCAACGTAAATTTCATAGTACGTAAGCAACACAAATTCGATCCGCACCGACACCACTCATATTTTAATTGCAATTTGAAGTTTCGATTTATCACGTTCTCGGTGGTGAAGGAAAATATCGCGAGGAAACCTGCATATTTGAGAAGTTAAAAAAAAATATTTCGGAAATAATTTTTAGGTATACTTATGTGAAGTCGGTCAACCCGCGTTGGAGTCAACTCAATCAACTCTTTTGTCCTAAAATTTGATGCGGCCTGACCCCAGTAGTGGAATGTATGTAGGCTGCTACTTTTTACTTTTAATAGGCCTATCCACTGCTGATCATAGGCCTTTCCCATTGTTTGTCAAATAGGCCGGATATTTGCAGTAGTAGCCACGCTTGGCAAGTGTGTTGGCAACCGCAGCTTTTTATTACTCTGCACTGTTATCAGGAAGATGCTGCCACCCATCTCCTGTTTCAGTTTCCCTTCTGTCGCCGCTTACGACACTCACGAGACGAAATGAGGTATTGGTTTCTATTTCGCCGCCTTTACATTACTAATATATTTTTCCTCCCGTTCATCATTTCGATTCCTACCATAGGTTACGAAATAAGTTGGATATTAGCCGTTGTTGCCACGCTTGGCAGGCGGGTTGCCAACTGCATCTTTTTATTATTTTGAACTGTAATCAGAAAGACGCTGCTGCCCATCTTCTCTATATTTCTACTCCCGTTCATGTATATAGTTCCTGTCACACGTTCATTGTGAATTGGACTACATTTATGAAATTTTAACTTTAATTTGAGTAGTATTAATGATATTTCTAAATTGAAGCCAACGCGAGCGAAGCCGCGGATAAAAAGCTAGTGAGATATAATTAGATAAAGTGACGGCCTGGTAAGACATGCACGAAGTCGATGGATGCAGATGGCTCAAGACCATGTTTAACGGCACACCTTGGGGGAGGCCTGTGCTTAACAATGGACTCTAATTATAGTATTGAAATTAGTTTTTATAAATTAGTCTAGTGCAACTTTTATGCAGGAGACTTGTGTGTGCCCTTCAGATAAATTAATTTAGAATGGTTGATTTTTGAAGTGAAAACTTCTTTAGACGCGTTGAACGATTTTTGGTAGTGGGAAAAACTAATGGGTTCGCGTTACCGATATTTCACGAGCATGGCTTGCGCCAGACTAGCGACGCGTAGTATAGCGGCCTGTGTACATACGAGTACACATATATCACTGAATTTTCACTTCTGTTTGCAGTCCTTATAACTGCCTCTATTTTATTTTTTTTTGCTTTCACTTGTGTCTTCTTACTGATAATAATCATAGATAATGCGATAGCTTGATACACCAGATGTCAAATACCCAGACACACGACGAGGAGCAACTTCAAAGGTACAAGACTGTTATTGTAATCACCAATCCGACTGCCAAGCATGGCAAACCACTAGAAGAAAGGCCCATATCTGGCTGATAAAAAAATCGAAACCATTTAATAAAAAATGTATGCTTTATTAGCTATTATTATACAATTACTTACATAAGCTTTATATTACCATTTTAAACTATTTTTCGTAATAAACTGTACATCATCATAGCCGGCACATTATAATAGTTTGTATGTGAACCTTAACAATTGCCACTAAGCATATTAAACTAAGCACCTACAAAATATCCGGAGCCACAGCGACGATCCATTTGCTAAATAAACCATTATGGCGAACTCATATAATAATTAAATCATCAACGAAAAAGGCTATCACTCCTCAGGCAACGACACTGTACAAAAAATATAAAAAGACAAATTGTGAAACGCGGGGGTAATGAATTCGGCGCCGGCGTTTTGCACGCAATTGCACAATTTCAATTATCGCATTACGAGTGACTCGTATGTGAGTGATACGTGGGTGAGGCTCTACGCCTGACGGATTTTTTGCCCAACCTTTATTTCATATTAAAAAGTTTATTTTGATTTTTTTTTATTAAAAACTATATTCCCTTAAAATATTGAAATACCTGTTCAAATTAGATACTAAAATAATAAGAAGATCACGAAAACATGTAGTCGAATAATTTTAAGAATTCAAAAAATGTCTTTGCTGTCCCGTCCGTTACATTTTCAAATTGACTTATACCTTACTATCCAGAAAAATCTAGAGATCTCCTACAAATTAGGGAACAACCTGTTTGTAAGTTATCAATACATTAACTGTTAATTCAAACTGGTAACGGAGAGCGTTACAAGCACGGGTCAACAGATTCTTTGAATCCAAATCAAAAATAGACCAAGTAAAGTTTCATTCCATCCATTCCATTACAGCCTATAAAAGTCCACTGCTGAACATAGACCCCTCCCATAGATTGCCTCACAGGGAGGAATATGCCATAGTTGCCACGCTTGGCAGACGGGTTGGAAACCGCAGATTTTTATTATTTTGAGTTGCCATCTGCCCATGTCTTGTTTCATTTTCCCTCTGTCGCCTCTTACGACACCCTCGTGACGATATGGGGTAGTGGATATTCTTACACCGCCACTACACTGTTAAGTAAAGTTAGTTGAACTTTACTGACTCCTGACATTGATAAAATATATATATGTATTTATGTATAAAAAGGTACATTTAAAGTTTTTATTACCTTAAGTATATCACGGCTCCGTAGCGCAGTGACTTAGCAATGAGTTGCAGCGCTAAGGGCCGCGGGTTCGAATCCCGCACGGAACAAATATTTGTATGGCCTACAGATAATTGTTCCGGGTTCTTGTGAAATTTATGTATGTAAACTGCCCCCACGATATATAGAAAATCCTAGTGTGAAGGTAACGTTTGTTAAAAAAAATATCAAAAAATATAGCTTATATTATCCCCAAATATTTCACACGGATTGATTGTAAGCAATTTTTAAATATATCATGTGAATTTAATAAAATTGTAAAACAGGATCGATATATTACGATTATAAATATTCATCAGCAATTTCGATTATTTTTTACAATGGATTTCAATGGCGGATTCCATCACACTTCCGAGCAAAGCTTAATTAAGATACATCAAACGTTGGAAAATCACAAGTTTACACAATTTCCAGGTTCAACTTTATGCTCTGTCGAAAAGCAAAGGAAAGTTCACGTACAAAGGCCGTCATTTATTTTATTTTTTGTTTTCGAGGTACAAAAAATTTGAATCGAGCGAATTACAAAACCGACGTACGAATAGACAGGGTTGTCAATTACTGAGGTATTATATTAATTATAGTCGTTGTTGTTACCAGCTCTTTTAAGTCCATTACTAGATATAAGTTCTTCCAATAATGTGCCAGCTAGCATGAATTTTTGAGAGGCTGAGCTTGGAAATTAGACAGGTTTATACATGTATAAACCTCGCATTAGTAATAGCGATTTTCCAATTTCAGTTTTTTTAAATAGCATAAGGGTGACAAGCAAGCACACCGTCCACCTGGTAGTAAGTGGTTGCTGGATCTACATCTTCGTTTGCGAATCAAAATGCGTTGTCCAAGATGGAATGCCTCTTTTCCAGTAAAAAGGGTCTCCAGTTCTCTGCACTCATCATACGAAACACAGCAGCATTAAGCTGCTATTTTACGCTGGTATTCTGTGACAGCGTGGTCCCTTCCCGGTCGACCCGACCCATTCGTGCTACAACTATACAATTAATATAGCTGCAGTTGGCTCTACCACGTAAAAAACACACGTAAAGTAAAGTACGCTGAGTCCGTGATATTTATAAAAATATTAAACTAATAACTGTGGTAAAACATTTGAATTAATTACCTTTCGGTAATTAATTCAAATTTTTCCTTAATAAAGCAAGATTACAATGCTTTATTCTAAAGCATTATAGATAAATGGAAAATCCAGTAGCAGTAAACGTCTGTTATACTCAACTGCCCCAGAAGGAGTATCTAATGTTTTTTTCAAGTGTATGAATGAATATATGTATGTATATAAATATGTCTATTTATTTGCTCACTCTGTATTCTAAACGGGCTAATGGATTTTAACATATAGGTGTCCTTAGATTCGTTTTAATTGTGGAAGTGACATAGGGTATAAGGGTATAATATTTGAATTTTTCTCCCTTCGGTAGACTTTTCACATTGTGAGTTTTTTGAAGTGAAAATTTCTTTAGCCGCATTGAGTGATTTTGATAGGCGAAATACTTATGGGTTTGCATCACCGATGACCTCGACATACGCTTACGCGCAATACGTCACGAGCATGTCTCTAGCTGTAGCTGTCATAGAGGCCTGTGTATTTGTATACGCATTTATCATTGAGTTTTTACTTCTGTCGGCAGTCCTTATGGCTGCTTCTGGTTTTTTTAAATTACTTTTTATATTGGGCGTGTTTATATTCGAAACTGTACAGTAATAGTCATAACTGATACCGGTTTGTATATTAATCCGAATCAATATTTCGCAAAAATAGAAATTATTTATTTTCGGATTCCGTGTATTAAATTCGTAACTTGTCTCTCAACAATCTTGTAAACACTCATGTAAAGGTAGATTCCCGATGCAACGGACAAGGGTATGTGAATGCATCTGTGTCTTTATAACCGCAGACCTTTAAAGTAAGAACATCATTATTGCCCCAACATGAGACACCACGATATTACAAAGTACTCTTAAAGTTGTAATGAAAATTGTTTAAATTTTTTTACACAAATATAGCCTTTTCGAATTGTAAATAAACCATAACTTCCAACTATTTCTACAACCCTAAATTCGAAATATCGAACGATGTTCGAAACGGGAGACGCCTATCTCAATTGAATTCCCGAAAAAGGACGCAAAATAAAAGCACCGCGACACACCGCCTCACCCCCTCACCTACGGATAGTGCTCGCGTCGACTTCTATTGAAATTTCGATATTTGTCAGCCTGATTAGCTAGCACTCCGCCCGCGCTTTTTATACCGAATCCGAATGAATGACTCAGCGTGAGACGATCCGCGCAATTTTAGCAGGGCGCGATGTTGCGTAATCATTTTTTTTTTGTAATGGAGATTCATTGAGGTTTTCATTTGATTTCCTTTAGCACAATCACCCCAAGACTGTTTTGTTACGAAACGTTGAATGAACCTCGTGGAAATTTTAATAGATAAATAAATTTGTTATTAATTATCAAGTCCAGTACCACGCAACTAATACTTAATAACATATTCCGTCAACTTATATAAAAGGACATTGAAATTAGTACCGTGAACAACGATATACATATTTTTTTTTTATAAAACTGGATTGACCCGAACTTAGGGTCTACCTAATGGTAATTAGCTACTGCAGTCCATGGAAATCGGCAGTCAACTTTAAACAAAACAAAACTGCAAATGCGTTGTCGCCTCTGAGGAATAAGATGGAACACCTCACATCCTATAACTATATCGGTTATGAGGCTAATAATGTTTTAAAAGGTGGTTTTGGTTTCGCTTTTTTGAAAAAAAACTCCAAATTTTTCGGATAAATATAGCCTAGATCCTGGCATTGCTCTATATTATAATTATGTTCGTGAAGTTCCATTGCAATCGGTTCAGCCATTCCGAAGAATAGCCCGGATGGACTGACCGACAGACAGACATAAATTTTTTAAAACCTGTTGTTTATGTTTTAATAGCATTAATAGGAGTCACTTATTTTAATATCACAAACGGAAATTTCTTTTTTCCATTTTATTTATATGTATAGCCAATTGTAGATAAATTGTTTGATCCTCCCCCAAATTTTGCATCATATAGCCATTTGCCATAGTTGCCACGCTTGGGAAGCGGGTTCTTCGTTCAGCAGTCCTTTTTTTATTTAGCTGTTATCAGGAAGATGTTGTTGCCCATCTCCTAATTGAGTTTCCGTCTGTCGCCTCTTACGACACATTGGGGATGATAATATGGGGTATTGGATATTCTTACACCGCTACTACACGGTTATAATACAAAAAGAGGTTTATATTTAGATTTAAACCAGAATCTGTTTCACGAAAAAAGTCCCACGGAAATATGCGAACTCAAATGTTAAGTATGAAGTTTGACAATAAATTATATCGAATTTACAGTCAATGAACAAAAGTGGCCGCGACTAATGGACTTCTTTACTTAGAAGGACTCTTCTTAAACCATAGTTAAGCTTAAGACTATCAATAAACCACTTTTTGAAATAAAACAGATTATGCTTATCGCAATCTTTCCTTTACTTTTAGGAAACCAGCAAAATATTCTATTATTTTTTGCAACTTTTTTAAATATTTTTTTTATAGTTATATTATACAAACTTTCAGTATTTTTCAGTAAAAGACTAGAAAGCTTTTCTTTAGTACAAATAAATATCAAAACTTTTCGACATGGAATTCGCATATAGTATATTTAGAATATATACAAAATATTCAGATAAAAAGTGGCAACATTCCAAAGTTGCAACTACGTGCAAAATGCATTCGACGTAGCAAAGTTTCGAGATTGCCGTCATTGCGGCCTGATGGATCGTCGCAAATAAAATAAAGGGTTTTTTTATTAAAGAGATATACGATTTAAGATAACTTTTTCAAATATAATTGTCTATTTTGCTCCGTTAACTTTACGTTCTAAATCTTTTTAAAAATCATCATTATCATCATCGTTATAACCCATCACATGTCTATTATTGAATACACAAGGAACACCAAGAAGCACGGTCCAGAGTCACCTGCATCCATCCATCATACTGCATCCATAAATAATACATTATAATTAGGTAATATCTGTTTTAATTTCGCATTTCTTTTAAGTTGCCTACATCGATTTTGATTTCGGTTTTATTTAAAACTAGCTGTTCTCCGCGACTTCGCCCGCGTGTAATTTAGGGTTTTAATAATGTTGCGTGGAATCCTAATTCTTTTTCTAAAATATAAGTAGCCTCAGTTACTCCTTATAACATCAGCTATCTGCCAGTGAAAGTCCCGTCGAAATCGGTCCAGCCGTTTCGGAGATTAGCCGGAACAAAGAGACAGACAGACAAAAATTTTAAAAATTGTGTTTTTGTTATAAAGTACCGTATATACTTTCATATGCATTTAGTAAAAAGTTATTATTTTGACATTACAAACAGACACTTCAATTTTATTTATTTGTATAGATGTTAACATAAACAACCAGTATAAATTAATCATATCAAAGCAGTAAAACTCGATGCACCCCAACAGCTCAGATTTGACAAATTTATCCCATTTTAAAAGAAGAGGGTTAGTGTTCTTCTGAAAACCGAACATGGACCAGTTTAATTACAATATTAGATAATGAATATGATAAAATCATTGTTATTATAACTAACCGTGTAGTGGCGGTGTAAGAATATCCACTACACAGATATGAAAGAGGGAAATAACAGTATCTTCCTAATAACAACTAGAAAATAAAATAGTTTGGAAAATCCAAAAGTGCACGCCTCATGAGCGTATCATTTAATGTTGATGAAAAAAAAATTGTATTCCTGACTTTTAAAATATATTATTTACGTGTATTAAATTTAGTGCTCTATTATTGGAACGAAGTAGGACGGTACGAATTTGGCGAATGGCGAGGCGAGAAAAAGTGTAAGATTTTCCGTCACGACCCCGTCTGCACTTTTGCTTATCTTGCCATGAAAGAAATATTATTTTATTTTAAATGACGCTTCATTTTAATAGACGCTGGTAATTCATTTATTTGTATTTGTTAATCAATAATATAATACGTTTATCAATAATAATATACTACGAAAGGAACTTCGTTCATGTTTTTATTTTAACAGATAGTTTTACCTACAGGGAAAAAATTTATAATGTTTACCAAAATAAATCGATTACACAAAGTATAAAATCGATATAGGCTGTATGGTACGTTTGTCCTTTGCCTATCAAATGCTAAAAAAATATATGACAGCGCCTTTAAAATTTTAATAGCAATAACATTTACAAAAGTTGATAATCATTTTATTAACAAACTACGAATACTAGACTATTGATATGAAATAGGAAACCAGTTGATGTAATTCTGAAGCTAATAAAAAAAAACAGGATACAAAATCAACATCCGGACGTCCATGTAAATTTTTTTCAAAAAGTTTTTTTTTTCAAAGTAGCAATATAAAATTATTTTTTAGAAAATATAAGATGAATTAATTAGAGTGTTTTCTTCATATACGGCTACTCATATTATAGTATAAGTGCAATATGGTTATGATAAATGCATTTTAAGAACACAAAATTGTTTGACCTTGACATGTCGAGAGTAAAACACACCTATAACGCTTTGCGTTATGAGGCGTGCAAAACTGCGATTGCCAACCCGACTGCCAGGCGTCGTAACTATGGCAAACAAACGAGTATGCAGTCCACCTGATGGTAAGTGGATGGCTGTGGCCAAAGACATCTACATTTATCCTCGATTAAGAATCAAAATGCAGATGCGTGATCACCCTGAGGACTAAGATGGAATGCCTCATTTCCTGTAAGAAGCTAAGAAGAAACACAGCAACATTAAGTTGCTATTTTACGCTGGTATTCTGTAAGAGCGTGGTCCTACCCCGGTCGAGCCGACCCATTCGCGCTACAACCATAATATAGCTGCAATGTCGCGTTTTAAATAATAAAGGTCATAGGATAAAAATGAAGGATATCATATCGTTCTTAATAAAATGCTGTTATGGTATCAGTAGCTGCATTTATTAATATAAAACAATGTTAATACACAATGTAACGTTGTTTGTCTCTCTAACATCGCGCATCACCTCAAAGTGATTTTTAAATTCTTTGACCTCAAGTAGCAGAGAGAATGTCGAATACGCGCGATATTGCCTTGTTCTCTATTAAAGATATCAAATTAGGGGAAAAGATAAATTTTTGGGTCTGAAATATAGGACAGGACGTCTTTTAAAATAACCGACGTCTGGCAACCCTACATATGTGTGTTGTAAATTTAGTTATTTATAAGAAGCCTTTACAAAAACATACAATATTAAGTAGTATATCCCTAAAACCTTTTTATTAAGTTGTTAATTTTATAGACGGTTTTAGTATTTTCGAATTTTATAACGCTTATACTGATAAAATATTTAAATCACTTACCGATCAATAATGACAGGGTCCGAAGGCGTTTCGTTTCTATTTCCACAACTCTTCTTGTCGCAACACCGACTGAAACAATATATAACTTGAGAACACTTTCGTTCATTCAAACCAAATAAATTTACAAATTTGAGACATAATATCAAACTTTATACTGAAAAAAAATTAATAATATATATTAATATTATTTAATTATTGTCACGGTTGTAAAATTGTTAAAAATACTTTAAAAAGTAAACAGATCAAGCTATAACTTTAAAAATATATTAATAACGGGTGTCGTTAAAGCCACATATTTTTGCATTATCCATCTAATTAAACAACAGAATTATAAAAGAGACAATCATCACTATAAACATCATCATTTTCAAGTCCACTGCTGAACAAAGGTCTCCCCAAAGGAATGCCATTAAACACGGACGTAAAATACAAATCTATCGACTTCAAATCAGAAGACATACATGTCTTCGCTCCAGGTCGTCGCTCCTACTAGTGAAGGGCTGCAATACTTCACTTACCGGTACGAGAGTGCCACTCGAGGACTTTTTTTACTATTGTATGTCGATTTTTTGAGCTATATCGCCGCCCCAGTGCCACTTCAACTTCTGGTTCGTTAGGATCGTTACGGAATCTATCACGATCTGTTAGGGAATGTAAAGTTACTCCGACTTACACCCCGCTGCAGTTGGATAGATTAAACTATAAAATAAAATATTTTCTGACACATTTAAACGTAATTTACGTATGTATATTTAAACTATAATTACGAATAACACGAAAAACGACCATTTGCAATACAATAAACTGTGTTTTTGCAGAATTATTGAACCTAGAGTCAGTAATAAATAATACCTTCAAATGACTTCTAACTCAGGACCGTGCTTTGTAGAGCAATATATGGGGAAGGCCTCAGTTCAGAAGTGGACTTTTGTAGGGTTATAATGATAATAACGACTTTAAGCAACAATTAACAAAAAAAATTAATACTATAAGCAAATATTACAAAATAAAGTCTTGTCCACAATAAGCAAAACAACATTGCTGCACGCGCCCTACCGTGCCTCCTTGACGCAAAGGGCAAAGACATTGAAAGGACAGACTCCCCTGAGACTCCTCCCCTGAAGACGAACAACAAGGACGCACATATCTCACACGATGAGACAGCAAAACTACGTCTAAGGTAGAATAAAATTTTAATTGCCAACACAGACATAACGTATGTTACTAAACACTAACACACTAACATGGCGGCGAGACGCTACGCTACTGTTACGACCGGAAAAATACCCCAAACAAATTGTTATAATAAAAAGGACATTCTTTACTTTTATATAGGTAAAATAACTAGTATATTTTTTACTTCGATGAATAAAGTCCTCCTTACATAATAATCCTTACACAATAGTTTAAAATTACTTCAGTTACACTCTTCAATATATATAGGATTGCAGAAAGCTGTTATTTTAAATACCTGTAGGATTGTGCGTAAATTTATGTCCTATGATAGGTAAGAAAATACCATAAACATACATACTTTTACATTTTTATTTATTTATAGCTTGGTGTTAAGCCCGCTGAATATATTACCCCTCAAAACGGGGATAAAAACCAAACAATAATAATAATAATATAATAATAATAACTTTTTATTCACTTTTTTGACATTAGAAATTTAACATATTATACAAAAGTTGTAATTTGAGAATTAATTATAGTAATTATTTACATTAATAATTATTTCGAAATTGATTTATGAATACATTAATTGTGTTAGCAAACATTAATATAATTCCGGAAAAGTATTATATTATACTGTATTCTGTAGTGATGATGATGATGATTAGGAATATACGAAGTGTATAGTTGTATTAATATAAACATAATATAATATTCCTTAGCAACAAAAAATTAAAGAAGTTTGAATTTGTTACAAGAACAGCTCGGCTATGATAAATGGGCTTATATTTAACAAAACATACGTATCTTGCAAGGCAAATACCATAGAATGATGACTAGCCTTTTTTCTTTTTGTGTATTTATAGTTCCATGACAAATGATTGTTAAGACACTTCTACGAAATTGTCGACTTTATTTATGTAACTGCAATGTGATGCAAAACTCACACAATAAATTTTATTCATTCTTTCGTTCATAAATAGCCTCGGATGAGGTATGTATCATGCATTGTCTTTTTATATGAGGTTTCAGTACGAAATAAATACTGAATTCTTAGTTATGTATACAAAATAAATTATTGTTAACTCTGATAACTAAAATAAAGTTTATTTTAGCCACTTTACTATTAATTTGAATTTAGTTCAGTTTTTTAAATAAAACTACAGAATCCATTTAAATGATAACCTTATTTTCAGTGTTTATTACACTAAATCATTATTTGGTTTCTGATAAACGAAACAAAAAAGTTACGAACTTTTACAAAAACATATCCTTTTCAAATAGTAGAAAGGGACTATAAGCACCTCGAAACAAATAAAGAACCAATTAAAACAATTTCCAAGTGGAAAATTAAAAAATATTACCTGCACATAACTTCATGTGTTAACAACACCCTGCACATTTCCGGATTCTTATCTTGTCCCTCGTAGACGATGGGCTACAACAAAAAAAAATTATACAGCATAAATGCTTCATTTTTTTATTAATTTAAAGTCATTAAGCAGATTAAAAATCAGCGGACAGATAAGATAATTTTTCGTCTTCATCGAGTTATTACTTTTTGCTAATTTATGCACCCCTTCTTGCATAATCATAATTAGTTATCTCGAAGAACATATATTTTGCATGTATATTATTTCATTTTCGCTTTTTAAAATATTATTATTATACTATATGCATTATAATTAGTAATCTGTATTGAATAAAAAAATATTTTATTCTATTCTATTTTATAAAATATTAGTGTCAATAGAGCGAACAGTTCATTTCATCGTAAGTGACTACGGCTGCCCATAGCCAACTACAAATAAGTTTTAACACAAGTGGTAAATTAATAACTTTGTACAAACAACTTCAATATAAATAAAATGAGAACATTATCAACGTAGTCCAAGTCAATTAAACGCATTATTAAGCATAACTCAAAAACTACCAGTCAGATCTTGACCAAATTTATATGGGACCACATGAGAAGCACCAGCTTTCAAATAAAAAAATAAAAATTCATCAAAATCGGTTCACCTAGAAAAAAGTTCAGAGCTAACACACATAAA
This sequence comes from Parnassius orleans, assembly GCA_029286625.1. Lineage (NCBI taxonomy): Eukaryota > Metazoa > Arthropoda > Insecta > Lepidoptera > Papilionidae > Parnassius > Parnassius orleans. The sequence goes on along the minus strand of JAGSMP010000030.1, from coordinate 6,403,448 downwards.
AAAATACAGTCGAACTAAATACAAATACGAAAAAAAATACAGTTGAGAACTTCCTCCTTTTTTAAGTCGGTAAAAAAAAGGAAATTTTCACTGTCGAGAAGTCAGACGAAGTGCCTTACAACCTTTAAATATACTGACACTTTTACTCTTTAAGCCGGAACACAGCAGTGATTGTACTGTTCCTTGGTGCCAAGAATATAACATGAAGCTAAAAAGAATATTGCTTCTGGTAAAATAAAATAAAGTATTAGTACACCCTTTTTACTGGAAAAGAGGCATTCTATCGTAATCCTCACGGCTGACAACGCATCTGCATTTAAATGCGCAAACGAAGATAGATGTAGATGTCTATGGGCCACAGCAACCACTTACCATCAGGTGGACTGTGTGCTCGTTTATCACCCTTATTCTATAAAAAAAACATAATTTGTCAATAAATTAAATATACATATAAGATTCAATTTACTTTGTTAATTACTATTGAATAAAATATTTAAAGAGAACGTGACTTAAAAACATTTTAACTACTGTTATTGAAAACTTTAATACTTAGCATTGTGCAGGTCATTTACAAAACTCTCACAGGATATAGGTTAGTATCTAAAGTCGACAAACTTTATTTCCCTTCTAGTAAACTTCCCCTCGTACACGTGTCAGGTTCGTTTATCTATTAATATCTAATTACTGGTTGCCCTTAAGCTTCGGGGTGCGCAATAATCCCAGATGCGTTCAGATGTTTCATTTTTTTTGTTAAGGGTGCTGCGATGCATTCGTAGAGTAACCATTTTGAGTCTATGAAAGTGTTTTCAACGAAAATTTTCCATAATTATTATCAAAACTACCACGGCCAACAAATCGGAAAATAATAGCTACTTATTTACTTCTTTCTGTTAAGATAATATACTCTTTCTTTTATTAAATCGAATTCAAATAATTTTTAAGAAAATGCAACACAATGTTTAGTATTTAAGAATAGATTAAAAACGTGTATTTTCAAGTCCAAATATTTTTTTAAATTATGAATTAAAAGGTAGGCGTATTTTTTTATATTTATTTAACGAAAGAAAAACATAAGAGTTGTGTAAGAAATTATTGAAACACTCCGCTGTATCTCATTATTTTTTTTAATACAGTTAATCTGAAAAACTTACAATTATCCACCAAAATCCATATTAGTGACCGTGAGTCCCCCAAATCCTGAAGATAGATTTTGTCCCTACCAAAACGTTTAATTGAATATGAAATAGCAGGGTATTACAGTCTTTTGTACATGGGATTTGGAAGGATTTTACGTTCGTGGGGTGTTTCAGTGAGAGGTATTCAAGGGTCATACGAAAGTATTTAAATATGACAAGATGGCTAAATAACTGGGGTCGAGAAATACGCCTAATGTTGTATCAGGCAATAACTAAGAGGGTAAAAGCATCAGGTGTTTACCAGTACCATATTTTATGTAACTAATTCATATTTATATAATATTTTTCACTATTAATTTATAGTCATCACGACATAAATAACCCATACTTGATTTGAGTTCAATAACATTCCAAGTTTGAAAATGCCACCATTGTACAAAAATATTGTAAAGTACAAAGATATAGAAATAAGAAAGCAGTTCGTTTTATTTAATGAGAAAGTCGAGACCTAAACACGCGACGCATTCGTCCACGCCGACACAGATACAAGCCGTAATATGGGAGTAGTAGTAATTTTGCAGTAAACTAGCCAACATTTTTCAAGTTGACTCCCTCAGGTCCCCCAGGATGACTCGGGGCGAGTCGGCAAACCACGATGGGCATACCGCGCCGCATGGGATTCAATCTCATGGGAATTAGTCGATACTCAAAAAAAAGATAGACCCTAATTTTTAGCTTACTGTTGTTTTAATGAATGATCTACAACTAGTGTAATATTCTAACTACATGTAATATGCTTAATTACTTTGAAATTATGTGTTAATGACATTCAATAGTTAATATAAATAGGTCATAGCTTTGATAAAACTTTCTTTTTCCTTTGTAAAGATTGCAGTAAAACCAATACACGGAACCAATATTGACTTTTTAAAATATATATTGAGTAAAATTAAGTTACTGTTTATAAATAAGTTAGATTTAATTATTATTTTAAGTGAATTTTATCATATTATTGTGCAAAATCAGTATAATATGAGTAAATAAAAACACAGTTATGATTGCAAAATAAAATTATTGTATATACAACAATCCGGCCGGGAAATGCTTCTCAATAAACATTATAATGAATTGTTGCCGCATTTAAAGAACTGCATATTATTAATGTTACCAGTAAAATAACAAAATATATTCCGGGTGCCAAGACTTTGCTACCATTGTCCTAGATTTATAGACAAACAAGAAATACAAATTTCTTTACGGAAGCTGTAAGGCAAGATGCAAAGCGCTGCAAACAACGTTTCTGCGTGATTTACATGAGCGACAACGCTCTTGTACTACTAGAATTTGTAGACAATGGAAATAAAAATACTTTTCGAGATCTTCTTTCCATGATATTTTTACGTTGGACATGTATGCTGAAATATGACTCATACATGTCGAATGCCTAGATATAATGCTTAAATATGACTAATACATGTCGAATGCCTACATATAATGCTTAAATATGACTAATAGATGTCGAATGCCGACGTGGACCTATTGATCAGCACATCAGCGTTGAATATACTCCTGAAATTCAAATGCTATGAATATACATAGCATTCGAATTTCAGAAGGCAACAGAAATTACAATATTTCGGGCATGGGTGAATTTTTGGCCATAACAGTGTCTCAAAAACTGCACTGTCTTCCATGCGTTGTAATGATGCCACGGCTTTGTGTTCACCGTAGCTGGCTACTACACGACAGATCCTTAAGTGGAATCACAAGCGGATTAATTGTTGGTATTTAGGTTTTACTCTGTTGTGATACTCCCCGTGCCTTTGACACTGCATTCTAAACTCACCCTCTGATCTTATCGTTTCTTTTTGCTTATTGACCCATCCAAATACGCCAATTACACTAAAATTTTATTCTGCAATCGTCAGTAAGAAGTGAAGCGTTTTTAGAGTATTGTTGGATTACATGAAGTCGTTTCAGAACAATCTTATGTGTAGAGTGTACTAAGATCTCCGCACTCTACATTCTTTTTCGCGATAGAGTCATGTTGTCAGAGTATTATAGTTACAGCACGAATTTGTATATATCGGCTTGAACGGGAATGGACTATGCTCGTACAGAACACCAGCGTAAAGTAGTAATGTATTGTATGGTGAATGACGAGATCTGAAAACCCTTTTTACTGGTAAAGAGGCATTCCGTATTAGTCCTTAGGAGTGACAACGCATCTGCATTTTGATGTGGGAAACCCTTCCCGACTACGAGTCCAGCCTCTTAGCTTGTTAGTCCTTAAAATAAAATAAAATATCCTGAGATGCTCGTCTGATGACTTTATACATTCCCTAACTGCTTTTCGAGAATATACTCGTACCAACCATAAGCTTCCAGCGCGCTGACTGCAAACATTTGACAAAAATTTCTACAAATTTTCTATAAAGACAAGCATTTAATGGCTCGGTAGCGCAATCGCTAAGAATTTATTTATGGCGCTGAGAGTCCACGAGTTCTAATCTGTAGCGAAACAATTACCTACAAATAATCATTCTGGGTCTGGATGTTTGTCACATAAGCAATACATGTATTATTTCGCATTGGGATAAAAAAAATTTTCAGGTTGCCGCCCTAAAATTTAGCATATAAATAATAATAACTGTTACCTACTCTACCCACAATGACGCACACGAAATGAAAATATTACGTGTAAGCTATCTTTACTGTTTGAACAGTAAAAAAATTTATTTCAGTCACCAAAATGGATGGTCCTTATTTTGTAAAATATTCATGTTCTGGCTAATTTTTGCAGATTTTACTAAATGATTAGACTCTTTTCTATCTAGGAGTCCGTCTGGCTAGGTAAGTGCGGGCACTGCTGTGTTCCGATCTGAAGATATAGAAAGCCTATGTAATTACAGGTTGAGAGGCCCTTCCATCTTAGCCCACAGCGGTGACAACGCATCTGTAGCCTTCTTTGTTTAAAGCTGGTTGCAGACTTCAATTAAAAAAAGAGTTAAAAATCTACAATACTCGTAAGTTACTTACACGAAGACCCTTCTCGCAATAAAACTAAATTTTTCACTATTTTTATGCTTACATTGATAAGATGTTCTAGCAGTGCGATATAAAGACGCCTAGAAATAAGAACAAGGACATTAAAAAGGCAAGAAGTGCGCTGATTTACGAGTAAGTTGCGTCGCTACACCGGCGACACAGGCGCGTTTTGTGCAGTTGCCAGCTCTGGAGCTGCGTAGTTATTTTAACCATTATTTCTTTGGACTTTTAAATGTATAAAAGTAAAAGAAACTTTGTCTTTGCATTACGTTTAGTAGTCAATGTGCATTACGTTTAGTAGTCAGACTATAATATTACACCAGGAATAAATACTTTATATCTTTTCTCAATATTACTATCTCACAAAATCTTAATAAAGGTTTCTACAGTTGTTTGCTAATAGAAAACTATATACATTAACCCTTATGCTGCCGTGTCAGTCACTTTGCACGGAGTACTGCATTTAAAGGATGACTGACGGCAGTGTATGTGTTAATGAAATCAATCTTAAATTATGTGACTTTAAGTACTTACATATTTAGTTTATGTCATTCCCATTCATTTTTACAGTTTTCTATTAGCGTTTACAATTGTGTGAAGTCAACTTGGTTAACAATGAAGTGGCGGTGTTGGAATATTCCTATCCATATCGTCCCGTGAGAGTCGTAGGAAGATACAGAGGGAAACGAACCAGGAGTTGGGCAGCAGCGCCTTGCTAAGAACAACTAAAAATAAAATTGCAGCTTCCAACCCGCCTGCCAAGCATAGCAACTATGGCACATATGCCCCTATAAGGCAATGTATGGGGGAGGCCTATGTTTAACAGTTGACTTTTGCTACGCCGCAACGGTAATTTGCAAAACGCTACAGAAGTAGCTTCTGTTACGGTGTTGTCACATACAAAAACATCAACCAATTTTACAACATGTAGTTTATACGTAATAATTTCTTTATCGCATGTTATACATACAATGGCTTCCGAAGCTCATTTTCCCAACAAAAAGTCCTAAATTAATATGTTGTTTGAACATTGTTAAGTAAACACAATCACACGGGCACGTGCGTCGCGCGCGCCTCTCTTTTCATACGCCGAACAGTTCTATGGGATTTGTTGAAATCTCATTCCGGGTTCTACGAGTCAGTATCTTAAGACTATGTTCAAACAGAGGGTGGATAGATTGATGATTTAGATATTGATATGATGGTGATTTAGTGTGCGAACGTTAATAATGCCGTCGCTTAATGTTATGTTCTCAAACAAGCTTCGTTCACAACAAGATACAGAAACAGTCTTATAGTGAGTTCTTACAAAGGTTCTACTTATTCCATAATTTGCTGAAATATCTTCCAGTAGAGTTTCTCTGCGTGATAAACTTAGAAAAGAGGATATCCGCAGTAGAACCAGAGTGAACGACATAGCCCAACGGATTAGTAAGCTGAACTGGCAATGGGCCGGCCATATAGCTCGAAGAACCGAAAACCGATGGGAAAAAAAGGTTCTCGAGTGGCAGCCTCGTACCGGCGGACGAAGTGTAGGGCACTAGATGGAGTGACGACTTGGTGAGATATCGATGGTGAGAAGTCGATGGATGCAGATGGCTCAGGACCGTGCTTTGTGGCATTCCTTGGGGGAGGCCTATGTTCAGCAGTGGACTTGTGAAGGGCTGTGATGATAATGATGAGACCCACAGAGGAAAATATATTACAAAGGGCAAACTTCGTGCATACAATACTACTACTACTATAAATAATATACAAAATGTTACGTAAATTATATTAAATGGTAACTACTATAAATAAAAATAAAATAATACAATAAATAAAAATAATACACACAATAGCTACATATAATATATATAAACCAATACTAATATAATAAAATAACATATATTAATTAACAGAATGCAAAGAAATTATCTCTAACACGTTTTTTAAATACCAATAATGTTTCGGAATTTCTTATATTAGGCGGTAGTGAGTTCAACAACGTAACCGCGTGGACAGAAAAGGAGTAGGAGTAAAAACCGGAGTTATGGACGGGAAAATTAAGAAGAGTTTCAACAAGGAATCTGCATTGTTTATCTGGAGAATAGGTGAGGAAAATCGGCTTCTGAGGTATGAGGGAGAGGATGGATTGTGCAGGATGTTATAGAGAAGACATAACAATCGAGTGTTCCTACGAAGTCGAATTATAAGCCACTTGAGTTGCTTGCGAAACTGAGATATTCGGTCAAATTTCTTGAGTCCAAATATGAAGCGGATACACTGATATTGCAAGCGCTCGAGTTTGTTAAGGAGCTCCTCTGTAGCATCATCTGTAGGACAACGTTTTGTCCGTATAACTTGTATTCTAGAGGACTCGGTAGCACGGTGGCCATGCCTTTTTTAGCTGCGTTGCTGCCACTTAGAGTTTTGTTACTCGCATTGGAGTATACACTTATGTACAACATATGCTTGTAAGAAGCCTCCACGGTATGAACAAAAGTTCGTATCATGATACAGTAAGTAACATTTTTAAATAATAATAAAAAATACTAATTCAATATGCGTCAATTTGTCGTGAGAAAGCGGCGTATGAGAATCCCTCATTTCCCGTGGATATCATACTAAGAGACAATGAGAAATGCCAGAAAGACCCATGCGTAACGGTATATCCATCTCGTTTATGTTAGCAGTAAAATACACATACTAACGGCAGACAGCGCGTCAAAGTTGCGAGATGTTTGATACTTCGATTCACTAATCCCCTGCCAAGCGTGGCGGTTAAGGCAAACTCCCTGCAATAAATAAGGCAGCAGGAGTGAACTGGTGAAGAAGATGAAGGAAAAGACGTTGGTGCGCAAAGCTACTAAAGTAAAAATAACATCAGTTTATTACACATTTCCAAACTAATTCATAGCATGAAATCTAAGCTAAATGAAATGACAAATTTTTTTCATGACACACATAACAACTTTGTATGTAAAATACAAGTGACATTGTTAGTATGAAGGGAGAAAGAAATAAAGATATTTATTCAATAATAACACTTTACATAAGCAAACTAATTTAACCATATAAATAGTAAAAAATAAATCAGATATATACAATAAAAAAATTATCATTAGTACTGAAATAGTACCCAGCTAAGTTTTTAACTATATATTAAATTATAAATATTAAACAGGGCTATAAGAAGAACTTCACTGTTCTTTATTATTTAGATTTCATTTCATTGATTTTTATCATGGCTTTTTTTATAAAACTGAAATGACAAAAGAACTTACAGTCCACCTGATGGGAAGTGGCTTCTACAGTCCATTGACACCTGCAACCAACTTGAAACAAAGGAGGCTACAGATGCGTTGTCCCCTCTAAGGACTAAGGTAGAATGCTTCGCTGTCTGCAATTATACTGGCTTTTGATAACCTTTAAATCGGAAAACAGCAGTACAAACACTGCTATTTGGCGGCAGAAATAGTTAAAAGTGTGGTACCTACCCAGACGAACTTCTAGAGAACCTATTAAACTACATTTTCTATGATTAAAAGGAGTTGATATTCGCACACAATATAAAAAATTGTTGCAAATCACTTTATATAAAAATCAATTGCTGTACGTTATTGATGATTTTGATGAAATTTTTATGTGTTTGAATGAGACCCTGGATGGCTTAGATTCACATTTGAACCCGGTAGGTGGCGCTGTTTACGATCTCGATTTTCGATATCCTCATTTTTTTACGTGCCGGAGCCCCTTTTTACTGTAAACGAGTTATTCTTTCTTAGTCCTCAGGGGTGACAACACATCTGCATTTTGATTCTTAATTGAGGGTAGATGTAGATGCCTATGAGTCACAGTATCCACATACCATCGGGTGGACTGTGTGCTCGTTTGTCACCCTATTACTATAAAAAAATTAAGTCTATCGCGTAGAGAAACCCAGAGCACAGCCATCTTCTCTCGCTTCCTCATACAGCCAGCAGTGAAGGACCATGTCTCAGATCTATATGTCATCATTGCCGAAACGCACTGGTTGTACTATCTTGATTTCAGGTTATGTGGTATACCTAAATATAAAATGAATATGGAATGATATATTTACTGACACCACATTCCAATGCGCGTTATATTTTAAATGATTTTATAATATCACTTACACATTATGTAGAGAGACACTTTCTTATTTTAGATTTTCTAGGTATTCTTGCGCCTTAGAACCTTTCAAAAACACCAAAAAGTCTTGTCGTAACATAGGCTTGCGTGTCCAGTTCGCATGCACTACACAGCATTAGCTGATTGGCCGTGTGCCCTAACCTAACGTTTTAATACAATTAAACTGACCGCAACTCACTATTATCTGGACGCCATCTTCCCGCAATTTTTAGTGAACGACTGTTTTGCGTGTCAATCTCCTCTCGACGTGTGTAATCCATTGAAATGATGGATTTCATTAAAAGTATTAATTGTTTGACAGAACTCATTTTAGAAAAAAGTCGTTAAACTGTAACAGTAGATGATAAATAATATTTAATCAATATTATTTAAATTTATAAAATTTACATTTATGTGTCATTAAAATAAATTTAATTGTATTCATAAAATTGGTCTCCATAAAATTTAAAAAAATGCTTAAATTTTTGCTAAAAGTAAACTTAGTCATAAAGTATTAAATCATACTAAGAAACATGAAAGTTTGTCGTTCAATCACACTTTAAGTTCTGCAACTTTGAAATTCGACAGAGATTATGTAACGGATATTATGATTTATTTTATTTACTTTTCAATCTTTTTGGCAGACTCTTCACTAGTCTATTCCTCCCTTTCATGGGGGAATATTAAGCGAAGGAGACTGAGGACAAATATTGAGTTACTAAATTTATAATAATACATACATTAATATAAACTGATGTAATAATAATACTATGGTATATAATAATACAACGGCATTGTATTTTGATTCAATGTGTGTAAGTGTTATGGACCAAATGATTATAGGGCATTATTCATAATGCCGCGGCAACATTAATAATGCCCAATACCTATGAGTAGGCAAAGTGATAAAAAACTATTGAAATAATTAAATTGACCGGGCTTTATGAATGAAGTAGGTACGTTACTTATTGGGTAGAGTAATAAAAAGGTAAGTTAGGTTAAGTTAGGTTTCCACTCGCCCTATCCTCCGCGACTCTGACGGGGCCGCACCGTTAATTGATGCGGTGGTGGTGGGGCTGCGGGGGGAGAGGAGTGTTGGCATTGCGAGGCGCCGCTCTCCCTACCCTCCGCAGCTGAATCATGGTTGGCGGCGGAGCCATAGACCAGATCCGACGGTGGGGTCAGGAAGGCTGGTGCTTCTGAGTGCTAGTTTTTCCTGGCCCCATGGCCTTCGCGCATCGGACACGGGGGCGTGCGTTGCGCATGTGAAGTTGGAGGCCGTGGAGGGGGGCATGCCTTGTGTTCCTGCTGCGCCTTGCCTGAGGAGGAGAATAGGGAGGAGAGGTCCTCCCCCGAGGTGGGGCTGCTATGAGCGGCCGGCGCTGGTGGGGCCGCGGATGTGTGTGAAAGCGTTCCCGTGGCCCTGCCAATATGCGGCGAAGGTGGGACACCATGGGGTTTTAGTCGGTGCGAGTCCGACATAACCCGTCCTTGCCCCCGCGAGGCGGGTATGCGTAGGCATTTCCCCATGTAAAAAAAAAGTTAGGTTGTTTTTGATGTCATATATTTAACACTTAATACACTAAGGGAATAAAGTATTTCATCAAAGGTATTTTTTCTTTGTAACGCAAAGGAAGGAATACCTATTTCTGCTATTTTATAATACTGCAAAATAGTTTTCCCTTCCTTAACATTTTAACACTTATTTATTTCAGATTTGATACATTATTAACTTATTGTCTTAAAAGTGATTAACATAGTTAATTTAGGTTAGGTTATATCAAATTGCCTAACAGTTACTTAGAAATATTTATAACGACCAGAGCATGTGATAAATAATGAAGCTTACATCATATATAATGAAATTAGATATCCCGATTTGACTTCTCATTATTCATATTGCCAGGGTAATAAATAGTGCCCTGGTCAATCACTTGATCCATAACGTATGTGTCTAAAAGTAATTCTTCTGCTGCAGATTAATTATTATTTTATTTAGCTTATTTAGCTTACTACAATTGTGAGTATTGTAGTAAAACAGACGGCTACGAACCCGCTGCACCTACCCCGTACAAACGTACGCAGTTCTGTAATTCTTAGTTAACAACGTTCGGCCCGAGTTAATTATGTTCTCGGCATAAATCTTTCGTAATTGGCCTCTTGTTACACAACACTAAGAGCTCGGGACGTGTTGAAATTATATATGTGAGGCACACGGTGAAGTTTCATGATGGCTTCGTGTGCTAAAATTGTTATTTATGTAATAAAAGCGAGCGTGATAATTGCAAGGCGCCGCGTTTTGCCGGGCCTCCATTGTACCCTTTGTTTAAGTAGCACCGTTCTACGCATTGCTAACTGATTATCATTGTACGCTTAAGACAATCATTTTGCTGTATGGTCGTATACAGCTTTATAATTGCAATAAAGTAAACTTATTCTAACGCGTGAAAGTTCCGTATATATATTTTACTTATAATTTTAAAGTTGTTCTAATTATTTCATATGTTTACGTTAATACTACACATTTAATTAAACTACTTTTAAGGTATTTTAATCTCGTTTGTTTTAATTTATTTTATATTCCTGATATTTCGATTTCATGCTATAAGCACTCATAGATATAAGAAATAATTAGATAAACTTTACTTTTAAGTAATAATTACCATTCGCCGTAACAAACTGCTTTTGACAGCTGTTTGTGATTTAAACGAGATTAAAATACCTTAAAAGTAGTTTTATTCAATATGTAGTATTCAAGTAAACATATGACATCATTAGAAGAACTTTAAAATTAGGCTTATCACCTTTTTCACATTAGTATGATTCTAGGTTGGAAACTCTAAACGTTACCTCCTGTTATCCTCCTATCTGAGTATTCTAGGTCTGATATCTCTTTATATGGATATTCTGTACATTTATGTCACAGAATATTTTTGTCACAGTTCGTGAGATTTTTCTAAAGACCTTTAGGCGTTGTGTAATTATATAACTACCAAGTAATTACTTGGAAATACTTGGGAATTATATATAATTAATATATTGGTTCATGGTTTCTTTCAGTGCCCCATTAATTAATTAAGACATATTATATAATTAATGATTTCTTATATTTACGCGAACACTACACATTTACATCAAACTAGCTTTTACGGATTTTATCGCGTATATAAATTTATTTTATATTCCCGAAGTTTAATATTACGACGACGTTTAATAAGTTAATATACACGATAAAATCGTAAAAGCTAGTTTTATTTAAATATGGTAATTAAATTTATGAGGAGGGGTGAATTATTTTTAATATTAAAATGTGTTTTAGTAGAGGCGTATTCTGAAGAGAGACAACGCATCTGAATTTTGATTGTTTATTACGATATCAATGGACTAAATCATTCACTTATTTTTCTTCTTTATCAGCCCTTAAAAGTCTACTGCTGAATGGGGTTCTCTCCCGTTGTAAGAAGGATTTGCCTTATCGTTAGGCTTGGCAGGCGGATTGACGATCGCAATACCAAACGTCTCCCACTTTTGATGCTGCTCTTCGTCCCCGGTCTGGAATTTTACATCTGGTGTAGACGAGATAGTTTTAACGCCATCTATCGGAAGACTAGATTTTTCTGATATTTTCCAAAGTTGCCTCTTAAGACAACCGCGGGACGAAATAGAGCGATGAGTTTTCTTATACCGCCACTACACGGCATCCACAAAGCATTAAAAAATTTGGCAAGAAAAGCACTGATTAAAACTAAAGTTCTACTTTAGTTTTATTGGGGACTTTTCTATTGTTATATTGAGAGATTATTTCTTTGGGATAAACAAACCACATACTTTACGCAGAACGAAATATAATATTTCAAAATCATTAGTTATCTTACCTACAGAAACATAAATACACAGTCATTGTTTACAACAACCCTTTCGTCTGCCAATCAAACTTAAACATTCGTGACGCGGCGATTCAGTCACAAAAGACGAACTCGACACCCGTTCGCACTCGCTTCAAAACCATTGGAATTGTAAAAGTGTAGTGAAATAAAATAGTAACACGAGATAATGTTAATGATTGTTCTCAAACGCAAGGCAATTTCGTAGATCGGAGGGCGTGCGGATTAGGGGTCTAATCGGACGACGGCGATGAAAATCTGCTGGATGGGCACGTGGCAGAAGCGCGCTCGACACGTGGACTGCCCGCGGATGGCAGGAGGGACGTAGCAAACTACTCACTTAGTAATGTGTGTAACATGGAAGCAACTAAAACCGATGGATTAAAGAAATGAACATCACTAAGAATGAATTTGAAATTGATTTGATTATTTTGGTTAACTAAGTTATGTTTATCTATAAGGAAAAATATGCAAACACTTTCACATAAATACAGCATTATACTGCATCGGATGCTTTTTCGTTGCTACTAACCAAATTATTGGTAAATACTTAAATATGTCCTTTTTATTTATTTTTTTACTAACTTTAGTATACATTGTTCTATATTCTTTCTAAATGTAGAAAATTGATCCAAAAGTGACGAACACAAAAATTTCTAGTATTTATTTACAGACAGGAGTTAAGTGCAAGGCATATCGGATTCGCAATTACATACTTGACCAATATCTATACATATGATAAATCTGTAGAAAAGTCGTGTCTGTAATTCTAATATATTCTTGAAAAAACAAGTCCAGGGGACTAATTAAAGGATTCTGAAGCCAAATTAGTGTTTTTTAGAATTTTTGTCTGTCTGTCTGTCTGTCTTTCTGTCTGTCTGTCTGTCTGAGTATTCCGGATTCACACAAAAACTACTGGACCGATTTACATGAAATTTTGTATGTAGGTAGTTAGTAACCCGGGGCAACTTATAGGCTACTTTTTATCAGATTACGGAACTTCTAAAAAAGAAGGTTAAGTATTTTCCTTACATTAGATGTTAATTTTCTATTATATCATAGTTATAGGCGGTATGACTGTTGTTTTTCAAATAAATACCATATTTATAAATAAAGATTAAAATATAGTTATAGTCTTGGTAAAATAATTTGAAAGTACACTGATTTACTTATTAAAACAGCGCCATCTGTCATCAAATGGAAAAAGTAGTACATTTTGCCTTCAGTAACATAGTTATAAATTAAATAATGTAAATAACTTACAAAAATTTAAATAATTCGATTTTTAAAATTATTTAAAAATTCTAACGTTTAGTTTTTTAACATTTTTGTTATTTTATTTTAAAATTGTAATAATTTCAATAGATAAAGATGACGTATATCAAAAATATGAAAATTGATAACGTTTTTCTTAGAGTATTTATAATAGCTTGCTTATAAAGATTTTTATATTGTTCGCTTCTATCGCTGATATTATCTACTAAATAGTATAGTTTTGGCTTTCATTATTTCATCTAACAATAGCGCCATCTATTTACTTCTAAATAAACTAAAATGGTTAGTCATGATAAAATTAAATAATAGAATGCTACTGAATATACGATGTAAATAATTGAAAATTAGTTCTTGGCATCGTTGGATGTGTAATTACTAGGTAGGTAGATGTGGTCAACAATCATGCAAAATCTTAGTTTCAGTTTTTATGAATTGTATTTAAACAAATACGAGGGCCATGTAGTTCGCCATGAGATTTCATCATGGCACGGGAGCAAAACGTGTACGATTCCCTCGAGGATGAATCTGTTGATTGACGTAACATGTATGTAAGCTGCTACTTTTTTACTTTTCATGGGGCAATATATGCAGTTTTTATTTCATTCATATTTTCGGGTATGTTCTTTTTTGTTTTTACTCTACCGTAAATTTTAAGGGTTGCAAAGATGAGTAGAACTCATTATCGTCAGCCTATCAAAAGTCCACTGAAATTAACATAGGCCTCCCCTATAAATTGTCAAGTGGCTGGATATTTGCTATAGTTGCCACGCTTGGTAGGCGGATTGGTCACTGCAACTATTATTATTTTGATCTGTTGTCCGGATGATATTATGCTGCCCATCTCCTATTTATTTTCCTATGTCGCCTCTTACGATGGGACGGTACGAGGTGGCAGATTCTCTTTCACCGCTACAACAAGGCGAACATATTTCTACTCCCGTTCATGAGTTTAGTGCTTTCCACGTTCACTGTGAATAAAATTTATAAGGAATAGAACAAATTTTAAGGATTCTTTTAATTTTAACTTTTTTAATTTCCGATGTTTTGGGCATTTTACAGCACCCATCGTAACGGGAGGACTGAGGGGTTTGACCACCTGATGTCATAGTAAGAATATAATAGAATAGAATAGATGCAGTAGTATTAAAGTTGGTAAAAATTACTGCAGTAGTATTCTTGGGTTTCAATTTAATTTTATTAAATATGGGGTCCTTAGCAGATGGTAGCACTCAGCCATCTTCCCTTTTAAAATTAGGACGTTTTTGAATTTCAATAGCCTCGCGAATCATCATTGGTAGGAATCGGTGTTCTAATGCAAAGATTTGTTGTTTATTAGATCCGATATAATGGTTGGGACGATACTAAACATACTATCACTGACATATGACATGACATACTTTAGACTTCCCGAAGCGTCGGTGCTTCACATTAACGATATGTTCCTTTACGCGGGTTTTTATGGAACTTTCATCCAAAGATGCGTAAAAACCCCCTCGTAAAAAGGTTAAAATTAAATGTGATAAAAACCGTGACATTAGTTTTATTTCATGTGTAGTATACATTATTATTGAACTGCATTTATGAAATTTTGAAGTTTACTCGAACGTAAAAAATATCTACATCTATTTTATGGTACTAACCTATATTAAATAGGACCAATGATATGAATAAAATATTTCAAATAAACATTATACCGTAAATTGATAGAAGACCATGAAAGTCATCATTATTTTGTTAAAACTAAATTGACTTTAATTATGAATGAATGTAAAGAGTAAAATGTAAATAATAATAATACATTTTGATTCCAAGACAATTTACCTTTCTTATGGATACATCGGAAGACACGCCCGATATCAAAAATAGTAGGTGTATCTAGACATATACATATATGTACGTGTTTCTGTAGCTATTATATCTGTGCCAAATACAAATCATCTACGTCTAAATAGTATTTTAGAATTCAAAAAAATCTTTGACAGACATAGAGACACAGACACCGAGGTGACTCTAAAAGTAATCGAATTTTGCTAAATTTGGCACGGAATAGCATTTAATGATGTTTCTAAATTCAAGTTCACGCGAGCGAAGGCGCGGGTAAAATGCTAGTAGTATAAATAACTCTCAAATTTTATCCTGCTAGAACTCGAATTACTAATATGTATTTAGCATGGGGGTTAAATTACTAAGCGAATCTAACCTGAATTATAAGCCTAAGTGTAAAAACTGAATGGCGGGGCTACATATAGCACGGCGGGTACACGATTAACCTGATGCTATATTCTAAATATGTACATCTAAATTTACAAGTCTTAACCCATCGATTAAGTGAAAGTATAGAAATATTACATAAGTCAATAGCTAATTACACAATGATCCCTTATTACACAACTAGGGAGTTAATGAACAGTGTTTGGTTGAGTAGTCACACTTTACTTACCTGTTTTGTAACTGAGTCAATAAGCCGAACGAAAATGTCTTGTTCTTGCCGTATACCTGAGAAAAGAATTATTATTTTATTATACAAATCACATAAAAAAGAATAATTTACCAAAGAATGTAACAATATACATGTCCACTTCAATATATATTCTGTAAAATGTGTTTAAAATATACATAATCATAAATATTGCGTCTATATTCGATATTTTATTTAGATTGTTGTGATCTTAACAGGGTCCAACATTTTAGAAAAATATATTAAATTGTGAGTTTCCGAGTCCTTAATATGTTGTGATTGTTCCCGTGTCTCTGACAATGTGTTCTACTATTCCAAAAGTGTAACATAGAGCACGTACATAGTTTTTTTTACAATATTAGAATGATAAACGAACTAACAGTCTACTTGCTAGTAAGCAGCCCGCCGACACCCACAACTTCAGACGAGAAAGGCTACAGATGCGTAGGCTTCCTTTGGGGAATAAGTTGAAATGCCAATGCCAGCCTTTTCAAAACGAAGCACAGTAGTGGGTGTATATCGCGGATCAGCAGATGACAGAAACATTAGGGAGCAGTGCAACAGTGATAGTCTGTGTTTGCATGCACACTTTGATACTATAGTTTTTTTTTTAAAAACGTTACCTCCACACTAGGATTTTCTCCTGTATCGTAGGGGCAGTTTACATACATAAATTTCACAAGGACAAACATCCAGACCCGGAACAATTATTTGTAGGCCTTACAAATACTTGTTCCGTGCGGGATTCGAACCCGCGGCCCTTAGCGCTGCAACTCATTGCTAAGCCACTGCGCCACGGAGCCGTCAAAGATCATGTCATCGTGATTGAAATCGGTCGAAACAAAATCACATTTATTGAAATGACGGGTTTAACGTTTTTAACACGTTTTTAACGTTTTGCTTACAATACGCAAAAAGCAGTTATACACATTGGTCTCAAGAATGAAGCTTATATTTTACAATGCAAATACGCTTCGTCTGTTACGGCCTTAAGCAGTAACGTTTACACATAGTAGCAATTAAGATCGTAGCACGCTGACTACGAGCGTAGCCCGGCGTAGCTGTGTAGAGGCGGACTGCACAATTTGTTAACGTCCTGAAATTGCCTCCACACTCGCTCTCTCCTCTTTTTTGCCTTCCACGCGACAAGAATTAAAATAATAGACATGGTGCGGCGGGAAAATTAAAAACCGTCGCATTAACGGGCCTAATTTCGTACGTAATTGGATGAAACTGTCGCTTTCATGTACGGTGAATATGAACATTTTGGATACTTTATCAGTCCACATGGATATGTGTGAACTTTTTGGATTTCTCTGAAAATATTAACAAAGAAAAAGCCTAATGATTTCTTATATTTACGCGAACACTACACATTGAATAAAACTAATTTTACGGATATATCGCGTTTAATCAACTTATTTTTAAACTTCAGAGAATTCTTCAAGCCGCCGAAGAAGATTAGTCAGTTCTTACCATCCGTCAAGTGCAATATTCCTCTACAAGATGCAGGAGTGTACAAGCTTGATTGTGAATGTGGTCTCTCATATATAGGGCAAACAAAACCCGCGTAAAAGAACACATAGCTGACGTGAAGCACCAACGTTCCGGGAAGTCTGCAGTTTGTGATCATACCTTAGACGGCCCCCGCCATTACATTAGATTTGATAAACCACAAATTCTCGCGAAAGAACATCGATTCCTGCCAAGGATGATACGTGAGGCTATTGAAATTAAAAAACATCCTAATTTCAATAGAGAGGGAGACTGGGTACTACCACCTGCTTGGGATCCTGTAATTAATAAAATTAAAACTAAACCCAAGCATACCACTGCAAGACTTCAAGACACAGTTAGTTCATTCTGCGTAGATCGGACCAAAATAAATAATTAAAAAGCTGAAGGTACTCCGGATTAACTCTGACATCGGGACGTCAATCACCTCAGCCCCCGTGACCATGGGTGCTGTAAAGCACCCGAAACGTCGGGAATTAATAAAAATAAGTTGATTAAACGCGATATATCCGTAAAATTAGTTTTATTCAAAGAAAAAGCTTATTATCGTAACTAAGTTATTCATTATTTGAAAGTTAAATACTTATATTCAACAGTGTCCTACTTCTTCAAAAATAATCTACTCTTTAATAGAATAGAATCTTTATATGTATGAAGTCAAGGGAATAAATTGTTTACATGCTTAATTTTTTTTTTCTAAAGTAATATACGCAATTTATTAAATAGGTAATCTAATAGCCATTCTATTTGTTCTTCAAAATATTCTACTTCTTTAATAGAATATAATCCATATATGTATGAAGTCAAGGGAATAAATTGTTTACATGCTTGATATAAAAAAAAATTCTAAAGTAATTTACGCAATTTATTAAATAGGTAATCTAATAGCCACTCTATTTGTTGTAAATTTTCCATTACTCCGGACATAACGAGCAAGACAGCAAATTTTACAATGCCTCTATCGCATGTATTGTTTCCAACCTGCACTGAATACAAGATTTAGCATTGTTATCCACAAGCACCTTATTTCAATAAATACAGGGTTCAAAATTGGTAGCATAATTTGATCCGATAACCGATAGGTGAAAGACGATAGCCTTGTTTTCAACCATAGATAAAGACAATAACTATGAAATCGCAAATAACGCAAGGTAAGAATTGTTCTGTGTGCCTGTATTTTGTAATAAATCACACGTTTTTATAACTAATACTATTACGCCCAGTATTATATTTACTGTATTATTTACTGTATTATTTACTATAACTAATTAGTACATAACTTGTCAACTAAATTTATTTGAGCTTGATTGAAAATATGTCTTCTGTTCAAATGATAAGGATATTACTTATGTTAATATAATAGTAATATCCTCCAGACCGATTTTCTGTCACAGCGGTCAGTCTTAGCGGATACTAGCCATCTGCGCAGGATAGGGTTTCTTGACAGAAAAAGCCAATGGGCGATGGTCCGACCCGAGATTTGAATTTGAACTCGGAACTACATCATCAAATGTAGTCGCAATCGCGCTGCGACTACGAGACCAATCGAGCAGTAAATATATGTTTTTATATTATTTTGAACTAAAAAGGAAATGGAAAATGGAATTTTTTCTTTTTCTCGTTTTTCCATATTAAGGCAAAACACAGTCTGGTAAATTAAGTTCCTGGTAACATCACTTCATGATTTTTTAGTGTTTTTTGTTTTTTATTATATAAACAAGGATGATTTGTTATTATATAAACAAGGATGATTTTTCTCATCGACTAAACTCATTAGTCAGTATATTATGTACATATATGTCAGCACATACAAGTACTTCAATCATTTTTAAAATTTTATTAATCTGTATATTAAGATCGCAGTAAACATAATAAATTATTCCCTCGAATTTCTAAAGTTCGTTACTACCCTCAATGAACTAGTCTAACATTCTGTTTACTTAATGCTATAAGCAATGCATTGACAAGACAATAGAAGCAGGTCGGGACGACAATGCGGACCCCGGCAGAGGTAATATTTGTTTAACTCCAGAGCAATCTATAGACCTACCTGTGCATCTTAAGTATTAACAAAGAGAGCTAAAGCTATATAATGTTGCCATAATATGATGTGTAAGTATGTGTGCATGTGTTTATACGTATATAAGAGGTAAGTGTGACCCACGAACACACAGTCCACCTGATGGTAAATTGATATAACCCTCAGGTGTACTCGTTTAAGTATCAAAGTACAGATGGCGTGCCCTAGGCGAAATTTTGTCGACCAAATTGGCGATATATTGAAAAAGGGCCAAATTAGGAGTACCCTTAACCGACGAGCATGTATGCGTATGGATGTAAAGGAAGCAAGAGAGATGTGTCAGGACCGTGCCAAATGGAAGTTCGTTGTCTCTGCCTACCCTTCTGGGTGACAGGCATGAGTGTTTATGTTATTTCTTTTTATGTTATACAGATAGATGCGTTGTCACCTCTTAAGACTAAGATGGGATTCCTTTTCTTTTTACTGATATTCTATGTTAACGTGGTTCTTACCCTTTCGAACTGACCCATTGTGCTAGTAGCCATAATACATCGCAGAAGCTTTACCACGTAATTATATATATATATATATATATATATATATATATATATATATATATATACATATATAATTAATTTATATTAAACTAGCAATCT
The DNA here is from genome assembly GCA_029286625.1 of Parnassius orleans. NCBI lineage: Eukaryota > Metazoa > Arthropoda > Insecta > Lepidoptera > Papilionidae > Parnassius > Parnassius orleans. The sequence goes on along the minus strand of JAGSMP010000030.1, from coordinate 6,383,322 downwards.
GCCTTTTAGTGAGACTAACGGACAGCAATTGATTTTTATATATAGAGATAATTACGTTAAAACTTACCATTAGCATAAAGAAGTTGAAGTCTGTACTGAATTCCATTATTAGTCTTCTGTCCCTCAGCTTCCTAAACAAAAGAATTGTGTGAAAATCGAATATAGAAAAATTAATGTTTGTTTGTTCGCTGCCATATCGTTCATCAGATTGCGGTAAAACTTTGTCAACTTATTGCTGGCACTTAGAGGAAGGTTATAGGCATAGTACAATTAACTTACAGTAGGTGGCCCGCGTGTTGTATCGACAAATTTATTTGAAAGTTATATATCATCATCATTATCATTTCTAATGAAACTGTATACCTAACTTTTCAAAATGTAAAATGATATTTTCTCAATTATTTCTTCTGCAGCAGCAACGCGCTGTATACCAGCTAGTAACTTATAAAATACCATTGACTTAAAATCATTGTAAAATACCTACGAGTACCTACATTAACACTTTCACTGTCCGATTTTCAGACACAATAATAAGACAATAGCAATGAACTAGATGTAGTATACGGGACAGTGAATGGGTTAAACATCGTCTCACTAAATGATACCTCATAAGTCTTACCTACAAGGAACGAAAAAATCTCTCTGTATTCATATTACACACAAGCTCTTAAAGCGGTATTAAAAATGGAAAAATAGTGACTAACCAATCACATAATACTACATTTTTTTTTATATTTAGGTAAAAATATTTCATACTTCATAAAAAAACATAGATAATATCTATCGTTTATTTATTCGTGAGTCACGTTCCGTAAAAACGCGTTCACCGTGTTTACACACTGAATAATTAAGTATCTGCAAATAAATAACACATGAAAACGCCTACTAACGAGTGGAAGCTTTCGTGACGTCTGTTAGCTCACGCCTTTACGTGGAGCATTATTTCGTAACATTTCAAGTAAATTAAACTAGCTTTAAAGGTTGATGGGTTTTTTCCATCACCTCATTTCGTTCCGTGGGTGTCGTAAGAGGCATCAATGGGAAAGGCCAGAAAGGCATCGTGACTGCCGCCTCTTACGATACCCACGGGACTATATGGGATAGTGGATATTCTTACGCCGTCATTAAACGGTAAACTGTCTAGTAAATAAATAAATAAATGCTAAAATACCCAGGCCGGTGATGGGAGTGGTGTCATAGGTGCGAGATATCTGTCAATGTTATTTATTCAAACTGTTTATATTCCTGAGCTTACAAAATCTTTTAATTCCCTATATCATCTGTTAAATTTTGTACTAAAAGTAGACTTAAATTTATCTTATCAAAAATAACTAAAAGTAATTAAAGACCAACTATAAAAGCAATTTAGTATATATCTATTAAGTATTAACTGCAAAACAAAGTATTAATAAAACATGTTTTAATTTTAAATTATGGAATGCCACCGACACGGCGACGATGAATTATGTAAACCTTTATTGTACACAATAGACATCATGTCTAACCGATCCTGATTGATGCGCGCTTCATTCACGATAACATCGATGCTAAGGATTTACTGATAAGCGGATCCTAATTACGTTGTATAAAAAGAATCAATATCGGACATTCATTCCATGTATTTAATGAAGCTATTTTTACAGATTTCATCGCATTTTTTTACTTATTTTGAAATCCAGACATTTCGACGGCTGTCCAACATGTATGATCATGGGATGAAAAGAAAGTTATTATTAAAAATCATATTTCATTACTTTTATTTAAATGAGTAATGAGTTAAAACACGAACGCGAAGAAATTTGTAAAATTAGTCTAAGCATAAATATAAGAAATCATTAAACATTCATTCTATAAGTTCATTGAGGAATATTTTTTTGAAACATGTCATAATATATTAAAACCGTTTTATGTTTAAATGACGAATAATCTTTATATGTATTAATTTATACAATCCACTAGCGATCCGCCCCGGCTTCGCACGGGTGATTCCTAGATCTCGTCAGCAACGCCACCTACCGGGTCCAATTGTGAATCTAAACCGTTCTAGAATCAACTTAATCACACACACAAAATTTCATCAAAATCGTTCCGGCCGTTTAGGTGGTGTTCAGTTACATACACATGAACAGAAGAATTATACAGCACTAAATATAATTATATACATATATAATTATAATTTACCTGGGACAAATAGTCCGACTAGGTAAGTCCAACTTCGAGCGGGAGGTCAATCGACGGATTCAACTCGGCTGGGCACCGTTCGGGAAATTACGACTCATCTTCTCGTCAGGTATACCTCAAAACTTAAAAATGAGACTGTACAACCAGTACGTGTTGCCAATGATGACTTATGGAAATGAGACGTGGTTCTTCACTGCTGGCCGTATGAGGAAGCTCAATATCGCTCAGCGAGCTATGGAGAGGGCTATGCTCGGGGTTTCTCTGCGTGATAAACTTAGAAATGAGGATATCCACAATAGAACTAGAGTAACCGACATAGCCCAACGGATTATTAAGCTGAAGTGGCAATGGGCCGGCCATATAGCTCGAAGAACCGACAACCGATGGTGAAAAAAGGTTCTCGAGTGGCAGCCCCGTATCGGTAGGCGAAGTGTAGAGCGACCCCCCACTAGATGGAGTGACGACCTGATAAGACATGCAGGAAGTCGATGGATGCAGGTGGCTCAAGACCGTGCTTTGTGGCATTCCTTGGGGGAGGCCTATGTTTAGCAGTGGACTTGTGAAGGGCTGTAATGATGATGATGATGATATATAGGTAATTAATATAATTAACATATAAACCTTCCTCTTAAATCATTCTGACTATTGATAAAAACTGCATTAAAATCCGTTGCGTAATTTAAAATATCTAAGCATACAGACGGCGGGAAGCAAGTTTGTTTTATACTATGTAGAGATTAACAATTTAACAATTTAATAAGCCGGCTATAATAAAATGAGTTTTGATAAAAATTAATGTTTCATGAATTCCTTACGACAACGGCATTATTGTAAAAACTACTAAAAAGTACTCTAGTCTTTGTCTAACTCAAAGCATATTTAAAGTATTATTAAACCCTCAAAATATACCCCAAATTCAAAAATTACATGTTAGTTTAATAGTGTGTACTTACTACTAATTTGTGTAGGTCTTGTAATGCGATCTTCAATCCGCCTGCCAAGCGTGACTATTGGGGAAAATCCTCTCTGCAATGCATAAGGCCCATATCCAGCAGTGGACTTTTTCAGAGTGATAATGAAGAAGAGGGCGATACTTACTTGATCTTTCTCTATGAAACCGATGAAGGCAGTGCGCTCGATCTCGACGGGTTGGCCGGCGCGGTCGTAGAGCGCTACAACGAAGTGGAAGAAATTGCTCTTGCGCAGGTTGCTGGGAGGTTGTTTCTCAAAATGTGCTCTTCCAACGCCCACGCTGCTGTATAGTTAAAAATTATAAACGTGACATAATTCTACTTCAATTCAAGCGTACATAAAATGTCTCAGTAAATCAAATTTTAATACATTTACAAACTATTTTGATAATGTTTATTAAGCTTATAGAAGGAGATAATATTTCAAAACCTTAAATCATAAAAGAATTAAGAACTAGTTGATACACTATATAACAGATTAGAAATTGATATGGAATTTTAATTATATGGATGAGTCGGAGTTATATAGATTATTTTTATAGAATAAGGGTGACAAACGAGCACACAGTCCACCTGATGGTAAGTGGTTGCTGTGGCCCATAGACATCTACATCAATCTTCGTTTGCGAATTTAAATGCAGATGCGTTGTCAGCCGCGAGGACTAAGATAGAACGCTTCTTTTCCAGTAAAAAGTGTCTCCGGTTCTATTCTAACCCGGTCGAGGCGACCCATTCGTGCTACAACTATACTATTAATATAGCTGCAGCATGGCTCTACCACGTAAAGAAAAAGAAATAGCTGCCGTTTAGAAATAAAAAGTCACAAGTATGCACGCGCTGGGACATAATTAATAAATGAGAGGAGTTAATACGTAAGACATGAACACATTTTATATGGTGGTTTTGTAAGAGAATGCAACGCCCCATTTCGTCCCGTGGGTGTCGTAAATGGTCATTATAGTAAAATCCAAAGAGACCTTATCATGAATTATCATGACTATTCCATTTGACGTAAAAAAAAATACACTGACGGTGGGAAACAATCGCCAACCCGCCTGCCACGCGTTACAACAATGACATTATATCTTTCTTTATGTCTAGCAGTAGACATATACAGGTTGATTTAAATGAACACTCATATATATAAAGTAATTTTTCTTTCACACTTTGAAGCCGCTTGTATCATAACAATTTAAATATAAGTTTGTTAAATAAGTTTAATATAAAAAAGTAAAGTAAAGTTACAGCCTATATACGTCCCACTGCTGGGCACAGGCCTCCTCTCATTTCTGAGAGGGTTTTAGGGCAAGGAAATGTCCGCCGCTCTGCCCCAATGCGTGTTGGCGAACTTCACATGTCTTCGAAATATTTATTTTTTATTTTTGATTTCTCAGACATGCAGGTTTCCTCACGATGTTTTCCTTCACCGCCAAGCACGTGGTAAATCAGCACTTAAAATTGCAATTAACAATTTCATTGGTGCCGGCGGGGATCGAACCCGGGATGCTCGCGTACTGTGTAACTTACAGCGAGCGCTAACCATCTGAGCTACCACGGTTTAATATAACATCAAATATTTAACTTAAAAAATGAACCTTTCTCAAAATTTTAGAAATATATAAGTGGCAAGTTGTAATTAAACGCTTGATACCATTAAAAACATTCACAAGCCGCAAACAGAATCTAACATTGACACAAAATTCCAAAAAATATTATTCATATGAACCCCTGCAACATGGCCATAAATTTAAAATTCCTTTCACGGCTCCTTTCACATTTATTCCTCCATTTGTCAATAGAAATAGACATTCTGCCACCAGGAATATTATGTAGCCTGTTGTAAGCTGTCCACATTGAGCACGAAAACAATGGAATAGATTATGTTACTTTAAAACTGATTTACGATGGATGCCTTAACAGCCGTTATTTTTAAGCAACCCTTTATGTGATGTCTACATTTTGTAAGAAATTATTTAGAAATAAGATTTGCAAGTCATTTACACAGGTAAAGATTTTTGAATACATAATATGAAATACTGTATTGTAATTAATAACAAGAATTTGTTTTAATTAATAAAAGAAGTTTAAATTTTTTATTTAACAACTGTATAAAAAGGGTTTTACATTAAGGCATACATGAATAAATGTAACGCCTGGTAATGAGGTGATCGCTACCATGCTAGTTCTATTATAATTGATATAGATATTTTTGCAAAATTATTGTAAAATTTATATAAAAAGTCATCCCGCTGAGTTCCTTGTTGGTTCTTCAGTGGTAAATAAAAAACTGACTTCCTATAAATATTATCTAATATTCTACTTAGAATAAAAAATATTCTATTCTATTCTAGTATAATTGTTAAATTGAATTAGGTATTCTTATGCGGTTTTGGAACAGGAAAGAAAATCGATTTGAGCGGTCTTATTCGATATTCATTGAAGTAAAAATAAAATACAATAAAATGCATTAGGTTTTTTAAATTTCAATTAAATTGTCGATAGTAATGCTTGAAATTATATTACAACATTAAAACTTATAGTAATGAAATTATTGAACTGAAGGCGTTTATTATTTCGTAAACCAATAAATCTTAATAGTCGAAATATCGATTATACAAAATAGAGTGATGACACCCAAATAGTGCCACCCGCTTCGATATCGACACATGGCCAATTGGATTGAAACTCGTTCAAAAGAAACCGCTCTAATTCCTGAGCGATAGATGAGATTTTTGAACAGCGTAAATGAAATGCATCTTTTGTTTATCCAATAAATTTGTCACCGGTGTTCTGCTCCCTTTAATAATTCTTAGTTTCTCACAAAAATTATAAATAGACACACACAGTGAAAATAGCAAATAAAAATTTGATATATAAAAAGTTATCATTTGGATTCAATGACAATTTATTAAAATATCTATTTGAGTAGGATTTTTATTTTATTTTTAACTACATATCGATATAGGTTTAAATAAGAAAAACCGGCAGCATATACAACATTACCGCCAGGACCGTATTACGCTATGGTCGCCCATTCATCTCTCCCCGTTGCAGAATTTGCGTAAACAAATTGGTTTCGCGATTGCCATTTTATACTCTCGCGAGCGACGCTCCATTGTTTTATTTATCGCTACCAGTTTTGGCAGCACGCTCGCGATTAGGTCGTAGCGCTTTTTTCGCTTACAGATTACGTTAGATTTGTCAACTCTTATGTGATTTATTTTTTCTTTATACTGGAAAGACCTTGGATTTAGTTCTCGATATAATGTTTTCAAACATATTTGTTTTTAATCAACTACAGGACATTCACAACTAAAGCTATTCATAACTTGTATAAAATTTAAAATGTTTTATAATTAACTAGCGATCCGCCCCGGCTTCGCATGGGTGATTTCTGGATCTCGACAACAGCGCCACCTACCGGGTCCAATTGTGAATCTAAACCATTATCGAATCAACTTAATCACACACAAAATTTCATCAAAATCGGCCTAGCCGTTTAAGGGAAATTTAGTCACATACACACAGACAGTGTGTAATATATAATATATAATATGCATGTATTACACATATAAACCTTCCTCTTGAATCATTCTGTCTATTGATGAAATAAATTGCATCAAGATTAATTGCGTAGTTGAAAAGATCTAAGCGTACAGACGGCGGGAAGCGACTTTGTTTTATACTATGTAGAGAGTACAGAAGTGATACCACAGTATAATAAAAACATAGTAGTAATGGCAGTGGATAAGCGATTTAATCCCGCTCATTCATAAAGTTACTTACGCAATTTTTTGCTATTCATATTTTTATTTTGAATATACAATGTAACTAATAAGTTTTCTATAACTTTAACATTTGAAAAAATGTGCTGACGTATTGGTATTTATAAACATTTTCTCAGTTTTCTGTTTAAAAAAATTAAAAATATTGTAAATAAACATAATGAATACGTGTCATTACCGATGTCGGGTGCACGTAATCCCACAACCATGGTACATCTAATAAGTCTAGGGCGCGGTGCGACGGTGATTTAAAGCCGACTTTATAAATGCGCCTGTCAACGCCGAAGGACGGTCATTTGCGGGCATTTGTCATTTCAAAACATTTGTACAATATGTTTTTAATTAAGAAAGTTACTTATATAATAACCTATTACGGTACCTATTAAAACAACATTGATATATAATATACTACGTTTGCTAAGTGTTCACTATGTAATATTATCCTCTTTTTAACATTTTCTTTTGCAAATATAGAGAATAATAAAAATACAAAAAACACTTGTAACTAAATGTTTTCGTTTTGCTATCTACATTTGAAACGTGATGTTTTATTTTTCTGAAATTATCGTTATTCAACACAATTTACTTGACATTCCTATTTTTTTATTTATTTCATAAGATTTATATGAAGGGTTATAAATGTTCTCTGGGTTTTATAGTCTTGTGAAATGTTAAGAGATGATAACAGAAGACCTGATGGACTGACTTTGGTCCTTTCGAAGAGAAGCAAAACCCAAGTGTTCGACGCTATGTGCCAAGACACTTTGACGGCCTCTCATCTTAAGGGTTTAAAAATTAAAGCCGGAGTGGCATTCGAGATGGCAAAACTGAGTAAATGGCGCAAATATAAGTCTCTGAGAGCTGACTACATTTTTTTTAACGTTACAGCCTCTCACAAGTCGCTATAAATTCCCTTATATTTTACTATACTATTGCATGGATACTTGGATATTTGCCATAGTTTCATGGTAACTAAGGTAAAAAACGGCGAGCTGATTGGTAACCGTAGTTTTTTTGTTCTTGTTACTAGGCGAAACTGCTGCTCTGCTCATCTCCTGGTTTGTTGCCCTCTGTCGCTTTATTTGTTTTGAGTAACCACAAAACTTATTTCGCAAAACAACATATTTTCAATAATATATCTTTCAATAAAGACTTACGTGTTAATATAATAAACATTTGACAAAGCAAACTGTGGTTAATAAAAACGCAACAGATGTTAGGAGGGCTTACAACAAACAATACGCCTGCTCTCTAGCTATGAGCATAATTCAAAACTTTATTGCCTTCTATTAAAACATATTTTCCTTTAATCTTGAATTATTAGAAAGAGGTCTATTGCATAAACAAACACAACATTTTGAGGTATAATAAATATGGGTAGATTTCACAAGATGTTTAAAGTAAATATAATTAATGATAATAAAATATATTTATATTTGCCAGTCTAGTACGAACTCTTAATGCGTTTTTTATTTATTCTTTATTGAACCTTAGACAATTTAGAGGAACAAAAGGCAGACTTAACACTGAAAGCATTCTTTACCAGTAAACCTTGGTGTATACTGTTGGAATTTTCTTATATTTAATCAATGTAAATACTAAGCACAAGGTTCATGTAATATCAATCATCAGCTCATGATATATTTTCAAACTGCGTAATTTAATTTCAACAGCATTTTTTATTTGCTAATGTTATATGGGCAATGCCGTCCGTGTACACCTCAAACTCAGAAGGATTTGTAGGCGTCTATTCTTTAAGGTCCCTGGTCATATTGGTCTAAAATAAGACCTCTATAAAGTGGTCATGCCTGGCGGGTAAAAGAATCACACACGACGGATTCGCAAGAAGAACCACACCATCATGACGGATTGCCAACCGTCATGATGGTGTGGTGGAAATTCTATCAATTTTAATTTTGTTTAAGTAAAGAAAAAAGCAAAATAAGAGTCCCACGGGTCTCCTCTCGTTCCTAAGAGTTTTCGTGTTGGTTATTGGCTGTTGGGTGGGTTTTTTATTGTTGGTTTTGAAATATTTATATAAATCCATTCAATTATTATACGAAACGCGCAACAATCGAAGAAATCGAATTTTCTAGTTACACTTGTTCATAATACGAGTACAGTCAGAAGCGACGCAACCGGTCCCAACCGCGCTATGATTTATCACGCCCTTACCGCTTATGAATACACTTGTTACGGTTGGCTTCATTATCGCCTGCAAACTCGCCCCTGATTGGACACCATCCTATGCGGTGTAATGAACCTATTGTGCGATATCGATAAGTTGGCTTTACGGCGAAAGCTTCATTGCGAATGTGTTAAAAAGTGACATTGGAGAAAATAGGGAGGAAAGTCATACGCGTATATTTAACTTATAGAGTTTAATAGTTTTTCTTATCGTATGGTGGTTTACTTCAAACTTACATCTCAACTTGACCATTGATCCATTCATTCATAACAACTTCCGACCATTCATTCACTGCTGAATTTTAGGCCTCCCCTATAGTTTCGCCCAAAGGCAGAAATGGCAAATATTGACATATTTTTCATATTTGCCGCGCTTGACAGAATGGTTGACAACTGCAGTATTTTATTTTTAGTGGTTATTAGGAAGACGTTGCTGCTCATCTTCTGGTTTGTTCCATCTGTCGACACTCACGGGACGACATGGTTTAGAGGATATTCTTACATCGCCACTACACAGTCAAATTATTATTATATTTATCTTATATTTATATTTAATTTCTACATAATAAATTCAAAAAGCAACAGTAAATTATTATGAATGTGTATATATTCCGCATAGGATTTCACACTTTCGGATGCTTGTTGACATCAAACGCGTCTCCCCTATTTAGCGAAACTTTAATCTCATAGACTTATTTGGTTTGGTTATTTACCATGGAGCACCCATTCGTTTCGGTTTCGGTTTTGTGGGACTTAATGCAATTTGCTCCCAGAAATCTGTTTAGTGCGCTGCTCTTTTCGACTAGTAATGGTTTTAACAGAGCTGGACAAACAAAATATTTTATTTTTAAATAGTATTTCCATTATTAAATATTGAGTGTGGAATGTGCATTGTAATATTAAATACAAGTTCAAACCGCGGCTTTTTGCTTTCTCAACGACACAGTGACACAGTGACTAAGCCTTTAATTGGGGCACTGTGGGTTCGATTCCCGCTCGGAACAAGTATTTTGTATGGGCTAAAAAATAATTACCCTGGGTCTTGGCCTTTGTTCACGTGCAATTTAGCAAAACTCTTAGTGTATCAAAATGGTTTTTAAGAAAAATAAAGAGAAAAAGAAAGTTTTATAATAGGTACGTAAAATCATAATTAATCATTGGATATTGGACAGGACTATTAATGTTAATAATTCATCCATTAAATCATTATTATCTATCTTTTAAATAAACCGTTCAGATGTACAGGCAAAATAACAAACGTTGTATTTTTTATTTCAAAAGTTATAAAAGATATTAACTAAAATAGGAAATATCATTACATCGGAAAATAGTTATCATTATGTTGGCAATTTACGCTAAAATTAAAATGTTATATTTTCATAAAAGTAGCCATAACTTAAGTGGTAAATTTAATATAAGAATGACTTCCAATGAGTATTATTTATAATCTATATTGAATATTAAAGTTTCTATTTCTATTTCATTTTATTAATTCCAGCAATAACAAATTTTTTGCATGACTAAATACAATACAATTTTAACTGATTACAGAAACTCTACATTCAAATTTTATTTTCAGCCACATCAACACCTACTGTCGGTGAGTCAGTAGGTAGTCAAACACTTGCTTAAAATAGTTTTAAAAAAAATCTAATCCAGTGCACTTTCCATCCAAAATCTGGTACTCTCTGTATGTAGAAAGTCTTTACATACAGAGAGCGGTACTCAATACTTATTAAATATTAAGTACCGCGACTGCTTCTGCTTAAGTAAAATCAATTCCTACCTATTAAGCAAATCGAATTAAATTGCTTACATGATACGAAGGAGATAACTAAATTAAGGAAATATTTTAATACTATTAACTTTTAACGTAGGTTTATCCAACATTCATTTAAATTTTTATAGTAATAAATAATTCAATTATCACTGTGTGGCAGCGGCGTTAGAAAATCCAGCCTCCCATTTCATCTTGTGCGTATCGTAAGATGCGAATATGAAAGAATACTATCAGAAAGGTCTCGCAACTTCCTATAGATGACTGTTTAACCAGTAATAAAGACAAAGAAACGATGAGGCGTCAAAATGCGTAAAGACTGGTACTGCCATCGCCTACCAAGTGTGGCAACTATGGTAAATCCAGAGAACCAACAACGATAGAGACTCAAATCCACCGGGGGCCTCTTACGGGTTGATTACGAAAAAGAAAAATAACGATTATAAACAAAAACATAGTTAAGAAGAAAATGATTTAACTTTCTTTACCATTTCTTTACCACTAATATATATTTCACTAAAATTCAATTAAAATTCAACAACTAAACATTAGGGGAGTAATGTTTCAATCACTTAAAAAAAGCTCTAACTTAAGTATCAAAAATTAGTCAATTTAATATTATAAATTGCAAAACGATGTTGTTTAAACTCACTTGGTGTTGTCAACTAGGGAGCCGGGTGTCATCCAGGCACGCGTGAGGGGTTCTTCCTTTAGCGAGGTGACGGGGCCGCGGGGCTGCGCGTGCAGCCCGCCCGCCGCCTCCTGGTGGTGCAGCCCGAACATCAGCCCACCTGACACAGATTTAATCAGGAACAAGCTAATAATTGCGTAATCCGCGAGAGATTCGATCACCTAATTTTGTCCCGCGGGTGTAGTAAAAGTCGACTATTTCAGAGGCCAGCAAGACATTAATTCGCATAACATCATCGTCATCATCATTACAGCCTTCACAAGTCCACTGCTGAAAATAAGCCTCCACCAAGGAGTGCCACAAAGCACGGTCCTGAGCCACCTGCATCCATAGACTTCCTGCATGTCTTACCAGGTCGTCACGTGTTATCTCGTATATGGTAAATATAAAATACCCAGACCGGCGACGGGAAGCAGTGTCAAAAGCAAATCCTTCCTATAATGAAAGAAGCCAACGTCCACTGTGTTGGCAAAAATTATAGTGTCCCCAAGTGTACGCGCATTTATGCTCCAGCCCTTCTTAATCAACCTGCGCCCGATGTAACCCTCGTGTGATAAAGTTAGGAGGTATGTCAGGATTCCATGTTTTTTTTATAGGATAAGGGTGACAAACGAGCACATAGTCCACCTGATGGTAAGTGGTTGCTATGGCCCATAGACAGCTACATCTATCTTCGATTACGAATCAAAATGCAGATGCGTTGTCACCCGTGAGGACTAAGATGGAATACCTCGTTTCCAGTAAAAGGGTCTCCGGTTCTCTACACTCACCATACGAAACACAGCGGCATTAAGCTGCTATTTCACGCTGGTATTCTGTGAGAGCGTGGTCCGTCCTCGGTCGAGCCGGTCCATTCGTGCTACAACTATACAATTAATATAGCTGCAGCATGGCTCTACCACGTATAAAATATACCATGTCAAAGATACGGGTCAATCACGACACAATGAGACACGATTACCAACAATTTACTTATTAATATAACCTAGAATTCCGCGGGTGTAAAATAAGCGCAACTTCGGAATACTATTTTATTCTAAATAAACATAATATTAAGAAAAAATTGATGTAAAATTTAGGAATTCAGCAATACATAGAAACCCGAGCAAACTAGTCTACACAAGCATGTAGTACGGTATTATCATTTTTTTACACAGTTTTAGTTAAAGTACAACGTCGGACTTAAAGTCTTAAGTGTTCTCTACCATACAACCTATAGGGAACGAAACTTATATAATTTGAAAGGTACTTTACCATAGATGTGAAGAAAAGATCGTGTGTGTATCTTGCCGTAAGGCAAATGAAGTAAAGTGAACATACACAAATATTTTTTGAACCAATTAAATAATCGAATTTCCACCAGACGGACTTACTAATATTATACGTAGTTTATTATACCTTTTGTGAAAATGGATCTACCATGTGAAGTTATTGCTTCGGAAATAATACGTTCACAAGCGTAAATTCAATCACAAAGACACACACTTCTGCTTATCTACAAATACTTGCATTTGATGTTACACTTATGAGTCAAAAAATACCTAGCTTTACTAGATGATAGATGTCCCGTTCTGCCTAGTTACCTGCTCGGGTAGGTTAGCTATATTTTTATTTAACCAAGCAACTGTACATCTAATATTGTTCTAGTTTTAAGGATGAGGGAGCCAATACAATTACAGTCTATAAGTCATTCCTAAATCCTTAGGAATGACGAAGAATTCGTAGCCTTTTTTGTCTGAAGTTGATAGCAGGTGTCCATGGGCTACAGTAGTCACACTGATATTATTAAAAAATTAGGATTTTGTGTCAAGCAAACAAAAATTAGCTTTTATCAGTTCCAAACTTAAAAGTTGTCTTTTTAATGTTTGCTCCGACTGTCTGGAGTTTGTACTTTGATTGTTGCTTGAACCTGTGACTGTCAAAGAAATGTCTGAACTTGTCTTCCAACAAATTTTTCAAGAGAATAGTAGAGAAAAATTCCTGTATTTTTTTAGAATCGGGCAACAAAGAGAATACTCTATGTAGAGCCTCGTATATCAATGTTGGCAGTTTATTTGTTTTCGTTTGGTTTCAGTGTCTTTTCGATAAAACAAAATATAGATGCAAACCGTCTTTAGGTCAGTGCTGCATCCATCATAACGTTCTAGCTTATAGCACGAACATTAAATAAATATGCGACATTAAATTTATCCAGTCCAGTCGAAAGCTTCCAGTAGAAGGTATTCGGAAGACAATGATGTCATTGGCAAACAGAGTAACGTCATTACTTATGATGTTATTATTTAATTATATATAGTACTGAGGTGAAAATATTATTTAAAGTAGACTACTAAATACCAAATGTACTTGGAAATAAATTACGAACAATTTATTAAAGAATAATTTATTATATTATACCAAAAATATATATTACTTTACAAGAAACGCATCATTTGGTGTATTCTGAAAAGATTATAAATATTGCGAGTCCAGCATTGGAATCAAATAGCGGGTACAGAATGAGGTATTAAAACCACAGAATAAATAATAGTTAAAACTAAACTTAATTTTAAACGTTCGAGCAAATACTAGCGACAATAAAGTGATATTTTTTATATGTTTTACTTCTTAATAAAAGTTATCTTAATAAAATAATTAGCAATTTCACATTTTTAATTTTAATACAGTTATTCCAAATTTTTTTGTAATTTTTTGTTACGCCTGGGAATAAGTCCCAGGGATAACAATTGATTTTATATGTTACATTACTTATATAAATTTGCAATAAAAATATTTAAATAACACTTCTATCGTAGATATTACTGTAGGTAACACAAGTATAAAATAATCTCATGTTTAAAGAAAAACCTGTAAAATAATTTTAACTTTTATTTTTGGTCTCTCCATATTTTTCAAATTCCTTTTTTGATTAAATTCATTAAAAGGGGAACTACAAAAATAAAACTTTTATTTGTCTACTTTAAAAAATATGTTTACTTCTTTTAATAATATTCTAATACCTATTATTTAATAATTATAGTCTGACCCGCCGCGTATCTTTAAGGGCATTTTCAAAGGTATCAAGATCCCACTAATGGCAGTAACTTTAATAAGTAGATATACTAACTTTTCAACAAATTTTGTTGTTTTTTTTACAAATCCTTCGTACTGCGAGTATTCGAGAAGCATATTTCTATATGTTTAACCCCATTTATCGCAGCCATTTCTTTGGATAAACTGTATATGACTTACCTGAAGACCTTGGCGCTCCCGTAGGGTATAGTTTTCGTCCCCATCCCACGGGGTCGAGTTCCAGCGGCGGCCACGGCGAGCCCGTGTACCCGCCCGCCGCCGCGTTCAACTCGTCCGACCGAATCGCGAATCACGAACGGCACCCCGAATCAGGCGCCCGAGAGCGCACGAACACCCCCGGAGAATTACGAAGAACGAAAAAATTTGCGCGCTTTCTAATTTCTTTTAAATATTTTCGCGCACTTTTATATTGCGAAATTTAATTGTATGATATGATTTTTTTTCCGAAATAAATGTTATTTAAATAAACAAACCGAACTACGATTAACGTTGAATAAATTATTCACAGAAAGAAATTGGACACTTAAAATATGTTAAGTTAAAAACAGTAAAATCAGCTTAATCTTTTGAAATAATCGCAGGTAGTTTTTTGTTAGTGTTGTAAAGAATAATGTATAACTTATTCGATAGACGGCTCTGTCTTATCGTATGCGTACTGGGATAGCAGTCCCGGTTGTGCGGGCGATCCCGCTGTGAATTTGCGGCACACTAACAAGCGTCGCGGGAGCGCGCCGCCGAGTGCTAGAGCTTCGCGGCGCCCCCGTCCGTCCCCGCGGACTGTGGGAGGCGCCCTGGGGACACGCCCTCGCCTCACGAGCGGGACAACGCGACTGCCGCAGATGGCGCCACTTTTTCTCCATCTCTATAATTTTTCCAAACATAAAAAGCTCACTTTATTGACATATATTTTTAATAACTGGCCAGATATATTTTGTTTCTATTTTTAAAGCCACACGGTGACGTCTCTACACGATATAGAGGTCGCGGTTTATGACGACGGAGGGTCGGTGCGAGGTTTCCCTCAGAGACCGCACACCGATCGCGCGGGTAAGGGATGGGACGAGAAATGAGACAAAATACATCTCGCTGGACCAGCCAGCCTCTGCTCAGGGACGGCCCACAGCGCAAGAATTACTTATTAAACCGAGTTGGATTGACGATGATGAAATTTCAGTGGGAATTGACTGTAACTACTAGTAAATGAGGTTTTGGTAACTCGTAAATTATTATAGAGTAAGTTTTAGATATATAACCGCTTGTAAATTTAATTATTATCCATAAGCGAAGAAGATTAAAGGCTAGGTTACTAGGTGATAGGCTCATTTCCTGCCTAAAGGTCCATCTGGGTAGGTGCAACCCTTTTACTCATTTCTGCCACCACACTACCTACCTACTTGAAATGCTGTGCTTCGGTCTGAAGGGTATTATAGACAGCCAGTATCATTACAGTGAAGCATTCCATCTTAGTACTCAGAGGTGACTAATATGGAATGCCTCACCACGTTCTTTGTTTGAAGATGGCTGCAGGTGTACGTGGACTGCAGTAGCCACTTACCATCTGTGGTGGACTGTATGTTCGTTTGTCACTTCAATTTTATAAAAAGGCGTACACATCGGGAAATAAAGACAATATTTTCCGAAATTAGAATTCGAACTTGTAGATGTAAGATTTGTTTAAGCCAAACATAACATATAGATAAACTCTCACGCCTGTTACCTAGAGTGGTAGGCAGTGCCACCTCCCTCCTTTCACATCCGTGTAGGTTCTAACTACGTACACATGCTCGACGATTAAAGTTATTCTTAATTTTGCACATCTTAAATAAGTTCAACCAAACACAAAAATAATTACATCAAAAGTACAAATTATAACAAAAAACGATCTAACAATATACCTCTATTATCTATTCGGTAAGCCCAATGAAAAATAACGCTGTGATTTCATTTACAGATCAAGTGCCATAATCTACGTTACGACTCACGACGTATATGACATTATTGGATTTTTTTATTAGAAACTCAACACCATTTTTTTTAAAAAGATGCTTCGAAATATATAAAAAGACAGCCAAGACAACAGAGTTTCACAACATGCTGAACAACACTTACGAAGCAGAGAGGCAAAATTGTAACTTAATATAATTTGAATAATGCTCAACATTTTATTGCAGTATTATATATTTTATTGCAGTATAGGATTCTATATTTTGTCTTTTGTATAGATTGGTGTTTAGATTGGAAGCTATTTTATAAATAAAATTAAGTAGGTACATACTGCATAATAATGCATAGACAATTATTTTATTAATTTTCAATGAAAATTACTTAAATTTTACTTAAAATTTCTTCTATATCTAGAAGGCTTTTTACAAATATAACTGTGCATGGACAACTAAACAAACACAGAATATTTTACTAGGCCAATACTTGATCTGTGCTGGAATCGAACCTGAGGCTCGCATCTCCGCAGCCAAATGCTTGGTTACTGCTCTACTGAGCCGTCAAATATAAAAGGCTTATAGTGTTAATACAGCGCTGTTGTCACTTGATTAGGCCAAGTACAGTTTTGACAAAATTAGTAGTTGTGCAATCGAATTTCACCCGGCGTTAGAAGAAAACAATTCTCAGGAATGACGCCTAAAGTAAAACCAATCCATAATAAAAAAATAATCTTATTTTTCTTTTATTTCGCTTAGTCTTATTTTTTCGCATATATAATTTTGACATATGATATATAGCTGGCAATCCAAGCCAAGCAATATTAAAAGCATTACTATCATTACTGTACATTAAGAGTACTACTCTTTTGAACAACGGCTTTACAACATAATATAAATATTTCCAAAAAATAGATTATGACCAAAGTCCCTTTTCTTATCTGATCCTCACTCTTTCTGGTGAGAAAGACATTTCGCATTGTTATGTTTTTTAAATAAAAAGCTTTCAAATTAGTAACGACAAAATAAGAACTATGTGGGCATTAAGGTATGGTATCCCGAAACCAACGTAAAATAGCAGCTTAATGCTCCTGAGTTTTGTATGGTGAGCGTAGAGAACCGGAGACGAAGCATTCCATCTTAGCCCTCAGGGGTGATAACGCATCTGCATTTTGATTCATAATCGAGGATAAGTGTAGACTTACATGACTCGCTACTCGTTAGACACCCTTATTCTTATAAAATAAAAATTCAGCGTCGAAGTACGTAACCTTTTAAGAATTTCGCAATTTCTTCAATATCTTAGGTGACCAAGAATTGATTTCGCCTAGAATTCACATTTTATGAGCAATAATCCAATATGCAGAAGCACTGGTCTGTCTCTTTATAAAACAGAATTTAAAAAAACCATCACGAGAATTTTATTTTACGAGTAGGTAGATAAGGATGAGGATGACAAACGGGCACAGACACTACTTACCATCAGTTGCATGATGGTAAGTAGTTGTTGTGGCCTACATCTACTTGGAAACAAAAAGATTCTCCTATTTTACTCTGATGAGTCGCAGTGTCGGCAAGATACTCCCTCAGGAATAACCGACGAGCATTTATTCATTTGATTTTTCATTATATTATTCATTTAGAGTATTTATATCTGATTGCTGAGATACAGGTATAATTCCTAGTTCAGCAATCAGAGACTTCACATATTATTATTATTATTATTACTTATGGGTACAATGGATGTGAAAGAAGTGAGAGAGGTGTGTCAGGATCGTGTCAAATAGAAGTCCGTAGTCTCTCCTACCCTATCCTATGTATTACACTCGAACTTTATGCAAACGTGGTCCTTCCCCAGTCAATCCAAACTATTGGTGCTACAGTATTTACAGCTGCAGTGTGGCATTACTACGTATAAGATTTTTTAAATGACTCTTTGTTTCATATGAATATAACTGACAATATGCAAATGTGCACTATGAAACTGTTTATTAAATTATTATAAACTCACTGTAAAAAGTAACCACCTGTTACATTTTTCTATTTAGTATGGGACCTATCTAATATTTAAGAGGACGTACTGTAAAGTTTGACGTAAAAATCTGACAGATGACGGCCAGCAGCGTCATTGGTACGAAACGTCTGGCACTGCGATCATCAATCCACACATGTCCATCGGTGGACTTTCACAAGCCAATAAGGAAAGAAGAAAGATGTGTAGATGAGTTTTCGATATTCAGAAGAAGTGAGAAAAAACGCAAATGTTCCTATATCTTTTATATCGCATTTACAATTGGTCATCTCCATTTGTGATCGTTTAACTTCTGGACGACTTGACAGATTGAGGTCATATTCATGGAATATATTTATTTTTTAAAGACGATGGTTCATAGCTATACAATAGGTAGCGCTGTAATCAAGTTATTTATATTAATAAAAGAATTTTATAAAAGAATAGGGGACAAACGAGCTCACAGCCAGCATACCCGTAGTCGGCAGTATAACGCTGCTATTTTACACTGTTTCTCTGTGCGATCACAGTTCATTTACGGTTAAGTCGACTTTTGACGTATTGCAGATAGAAAACGCTGGATTGTGAAATTTTTCTTCTAGTCGCCTATTACCTTATCCACGGTGGACTCTCTTACGTCACCCTCCCTATGACCTTTTCACCTTCATGGCCCCCGATAATTAGCAATATGACCAATTCCTTTATACAAAATAAAAAATACATTCGAGGTAGAGCCGCGTTGCAGATATATTATGGATATGTAGCACGAATGGGTCGGCGCGACTGCGAAAGGGCCACGCTCCCATAGAATACCAGCGTGAAATAGTAGCTTAATACTGCTGTTTCGTATGACGATTGTAGCGAACGGAGAGCCTTTTTACTAGAAGCGAGGCATTCTATCTTAGTCCTCATGGATGACAACGCATCTGCATTACGATTCTTCATGTGGACTGTGTTCTCGTTTGTCACGCTTATTCTATAAAAAAACATAGGTATTGCCGACAGTGAATAGTATCAAAGTTGCAGTACAACTGGTGCTGCGATCACCATCAATCATCCGTATACCAACTGTTACCGTTACAGCCTATTGAAGTCCACTGTTGAACATACGCCTCCCCTATAAATTGACTCATAGGGGGGATATTTACCATAGTTGCCACGCTTGGTAAGTGGGTTGGCAACCGCAGTTTTTTATTTTTAGTCGTTATTACGTAGACGCTGCTGCCCATCTCCTGATTTGTTTCCCTCTGCCGCCTCTTACGACACCCACGGGATGATATGCGGTAGTCGATATTCTTACACCGCCACTACACGGTAATGCCAAGCAAGCAAGCAAAGTGATGCTGAACTTGACGATAAAAGTAAATTCTTCCTACAATGGAACATACCCAGACTGTTACCTACTGAGTTAGAATCCTATTCGTGTAAAGCACAGACTGTTAATTTTTTGTATTTCAGATTTAATAATTAAATCTTGTCTAATTCGAAGACACCATTTCTACTATTTTCTTTTTCATGTGGATATTAAGTAGTTAATTTTCACAGATATGTTGGATTTGTTTTACGTAAGATTTCATTAAAAAATAGTATTATTGTTTTTTTTTTTACCTAGGATGCAATGCGTGAACCAATCTCTCGTAAGTGACACCGCATTTAAATCTCCGTATCACAACCGCTTTATATCACTATAGGTAGGTTATGATAAGCTTATAGTAATAACCGCTTTGATAAACCTTGCATTCACGGAACCAATTGGAAAATCGTTGATAATTTTTTTTTTATAGGATAAGGGTGACATACGAGCACACAGTCCACCTGATGGTAAATGGTTAATGTGGCCCATAAACATCTACATCTATCCTCGATTACGAATCAAAATGCAGATCCGTTGTCACCCGTGAGGACTAAGATGGAATGTCTCGTTTCCAGTAAAAAGGGTCTCCGGTTCTCTACACTCACCATACGAAACACAGCAGCGTTAAGCTGCTATTTTACGCTGGTATTCTGTAAGAGCGTGGTCCTTCTCCGGTCGAGCCGACTCATTCGTGCTACAACTATACTACTAATATAGCTGCAGCATGGCTCTACCACGTTAAAAAAAATAAAGAAAATTCTCATAAATCGCTAACACGATAATGTCTTATGGCAAATGCTCAGGGGTAACAAAACATCTGCATTTTGATTCTTAACCGATAGATGTAGATGTCTATGGGCCACAGTATCTACTTACCATCAGATCCCCTGATGTAGTATGTGGACTGTGTGTTCGTTTGTCACTCTTATTCTATTAAAAAATTCCAGAAAGATGGGCTTCCAATAGACGTCCATATAACAATCTCTTTGCGCTAGGCGTGAAAGAACCAAGCCATCGACGGGGAGTAGCGTCAAAGGTTCGAGTAATCTGATACTGTGGTTGCCAATCCGCCTGTAAAGCGTGACTATAAAGGCATATCCTTCCTACAACGAGAGAGACCTAGAGATCCAGAAGAGGACTTTTATGAGCCAATTAGAAAAGGCAACCCCACACAATTGACAACTTTTGATGAAATTATATTTCATTCCCTCCAACTAACAATAGGTCATCATCATCATTACAGCCCTTCACAAGTCCACTGCTGAACATAGGCCTCCCCCACGGAACGCCACAAAGCACGGTCCCGAGCCACCTGCATCCATTGACTTCCTGCATGTTTTACCAGGTCGTCACTCCATCTAGTGGGGGGACGCCCTGCACTTCGCCTGCCGGTACGAGGCTGCCACTCGAGAACCTTTCTTCCCCATCGGTTAACTAACAATAGGTACGCGTAACAAAATAAAAATAGACGACTGTAAATAAACCTGCAATTTACTTTTCACTCCGACATGCACTAACATTCAGATGAAAGACTGTTTGCTTGTCTAATAAAAGTAAAACAGCAACATCGACATAGAAAATGACTAATATTAAAGTTATTTCAACAACAACAAACAAGTCGACGAGGCCTCAGCGGACTCAGCGTGCTCTGGGAGGTCACAGAGGGACCGCCCTCCTCTCGCCACGCCCATATCGAGCCACGCCCAGCAACAGTGCCTAGAGACTTGATCCATGTGAAATATTGTTTTTTATCTCGCCGCAAGATGTATGATCAATAAATAAGATTACTAGAATATCGTGTTTTTTTTATATATAAGAGGTGACAACAGAGCATGCGGCTCACCTGATGGTAAGTGACTACCGCCGCGCACGAACAACTGCAACACCAGGGGAATTGCAGATGCGTTGGCGGTTTTTTTAAAAATCATAATAAATAGTGGTTGAAACCATACACACACTGAAATCCTTATCAAATACGTTTATATAAAAAAAAACTCAGTAGTTGTGTTTTAACTATTATGGCAATAATACTGAAAATGTTCTCCTGGATGATTTCGGCCCCACCGTGAAAAAAACAAATACTCTCGAAAGCAATCAACTGTGCGGAAGATATTAAAGCTCTACAAATATCCTAGCTTACGCGTAGAGGCTAAGTCACTCGTTCAAACATACCTGTGCCCAAGGATTTTGGCTTCATACTTTGGGCACAGGTAGATTGAAGTTTGAAGCCAAAATCCAGAGTAGGGTATTGAGGTACCTAGCACGCGGTCTTCCATAGGCCAATAAAACGCAAGAGAACATCCAAATAAGGACAAAACGAATAAATGCGAAGATGTTAATTTATCCGACGTTACTTTTATTTTTTATTATCCGATTAATTCATTTTATGTACTAAGCCATGATAGCTCAGGGACTAAGCACTTCCTGTAAATTTCATAGTTTTTATTATGTTTTTTAAGCACCACCCAGACACAACCCGGGTTCAAACCACACCTATAAAATTATTTCGAAGACATGCAAAGTCCACCAATGCTCATTGGGGTAGCGCAATTAACACTATTTGCCCTAAAACTCTCTGAAAAATGAGAGAAGGCCTGCCTAGACTAACTTCATGCACTAATTATCTATTACGTCACATGGCTTTCAAAAAAAGAAAAAAAAATGCAAGATGTATTATTATTGCTTTGATTATTATTGTATAAAGTTTTACAATACTAATTTGTACACAAATTTAATTACTTGAGCGAAGTCCTGCGAATATATATGCCTATCCATTACGGCTCAAAGAATAAATAGGCAAGCTTTTCTACAAAATCCAGTTTTGTTGATATTAATCTCTCAAAAATTTTATGAGCTATTCGTATGCTACATTTATTTTAAAATAGTTACATATGAACGTCTAATTACATTCTGTTATGTTCTGATCGTTTTAGTCTTAAACCGATACAATGTTGGGCTCCAAAAGCAAGTGTCCAAAGTCAAGAATGAATGAGCTTCTCTTAGATTAGCATGTCTGTCAGTTTGGACCACAATCTTCCTTATTATATGTCGATTTCACGAATTACCTAAAACCAATAAAAATGGTAACACTGGAAGAATATACCTCAATCGTTTTCTCGAAGTCTATGTCTACACATCCACAAAATTCACGTTGTAACAAACAACTTTTCGAAGTAAATAATTTATTACATGTTGTCGTTTTACATGATACCTGAGCAATCGACTGACTATGTTAGAACGCGATGTAGAAATATACCCATTTAAATAACTTACTTATCCATTGTAACTCAACTTTATTGCTTGAAATAAGAATTCACGGCAATACTTAAATAGCGCATCTCAACCAACAGTTTCGTATTCTATAGGTATTTCTAAACGACATCGTTTGGTGCTTTAGTTAGGGTACGGACTAACTTTTTCTACAACTTAAAAATTACAGCACTCAAATTGAAAATAAAATGTTAAACAATCAACACAAATAACTTTACCCGATGTTATACCTACTAACAATTTCAACTACGATATCACCTACTGATAACTGCTAGAAAATAGACTACCTCGTTAGTCAAGTTGTAGTAAGCGTGACTGCTGATCATGCGGTCCCGGGTTCGAATCCCGGATCGGGTCAAAAACAGTTATCGGGTTGTCCTGTCGAAAAATTCTCAGTGCCGCCTGGAGTCAGGAAGTTGGTGGTGTTTCCTGTACAGAGGAAAGCACGTAAAGCCGTTGGTCCTGTGCCTAAACTCTTTGGTCATGTCGGATTGCAGTCCCATCGGACTATAAGAGTAAGGAAATATATAGTGCAAGTGTGCTTGCGCACACACTCGTGCCTATCTGCAGGGTCTCCGTTAAGACTGG
This sequence comes from Parnassius orleans, assembly GCA_029286625.1. Taxonomy (NCBI): domain Eukaryota; kingdom Metazoa; phylum Arthropoda; class Insecta; order Lepidoptera; family Papilionidae; genus Parnassius; species Parnassius orleans. The sequence goes on along the minus strand of JAGSMP010000030.1, from coordinate 6,359,498 downwards.
CCGCCGTGAACGAAATTTGGTCTCGAGAACATTATAATTATAACTGCTAGGAGAAAAGCATTTAAACCATCAATCATATTTTCTTCTGCATTACAGCACTACATGGACCTCCTTAAAATGAAATCGCTTGACAAGCGATTGTATCGAAGTAACAAACGCCTCACACTTTTGGTGCTTCTCCTCATCTGGTATTTTACATCTGCACACAAAAGTTCATACGGCCTATTGGGGGTATTGAGACATTCTGGACTTTGTTATAGAAGCAAGAGTGACAAACTAGCACACAGTCCACCTGATTGAAAGTAAGAACTGTGGCCCATAGACACCTACATTTATCCAAGATTAAGAATTGCCCTCAATAGACTCTTAAAATACCCACGGAGCAAAGTGTCATGATACCATGTCGTCATTACCCCGAATAAATATATCTCCACCTACCCAAGTATTTAACTTTCAAATTCAAAAAATGCTTGCTTGAAGTCCAAACGTCACGTCACGACATTTACCGTTACAGACCGAGAATAAGGAGCTCTGCATGGAAGGACTACAGAAATCACGATACAGTCAAAGCTAACGCCGAAATTTTTTCAAAAAATAAATCTAATAATTTGGAAGTGCAAGAAAATACAAAGGAAATGCAGATCGGTCAAGTGTTTAAAGCTTAAGTTACGCAATCGTCTTATAACATTTGTCACAAAGGACCAATAACCAACATTTGTAAGAAAATTAAAAATATTCAGCTCATGATCCACATATACATTTCAAACCATCCATAATATATTATGCGTATTATTATTTTTAATAAATGTTTTTGAGCATACCTATTTTCTCATTTGCATTCAGTTCCTATTTCCTCGCGGATAACCTTAAACATAACAATGGGATCTGGATCCAGGCATTACAATTAGGTTAGTATTGTGCCGGACGCAGGTAGCCCACCTAGACCGAAATCCACAGGGAAGTCATTTACATTTGAAAGTCGCTCCATTCATAATTGAGTGATTGTCTATTGAAATTTAAATTCTTATTAATATTCTTAATACAAATGGACCAAGATTCTAGTACTTTGAACATCAGATTTATTTAACCCATAAACTATCGAATCAAACCCATAGCACACAATAAATAAATTAATGTTTAAAAGATTATATTATGTACAAATAATTTAAATTTCATAGTAAAAACAGCAATTACACGAAACAAGTTATAGCTTCTGAAGTTTTTATTAATAAATAGGTCAAGGTTTTTAGTCAAAGCAATTAATTCTGAAGTACTTTAACGAAGTTTCGGCTATTTCTTTACCATATTTAACATTACACGTATGACGATATTAAATACCTGGTACATATCAGCCACGACATCTCCTTACGTTTTTTTATAGGATAAGGATGACAAGCGAGCTCACAGTCCACCTAATGAAAAGCTGCTATACTACGCTGGTATTCTGTGAGAGCGTGCTCCTTCCCCGGTCGAGCCGACCCATTCGTGCTACAACTATACAATTAATATAGCTGCAGCATGGCAATACTACGTAGAAATAAAAATTACGTTTATATTATTAGTGAACGTTCTCGACTACGTATTTATTTCATAATAATTACGTAGTCATTTTATACAAAAATTAAGTTTGTTAAAAGATAGACCAGGTTTACATACAATTAGTTACATAGAATTCATTGTTAAAGATGTATAATAATAAATTGAATTTTAAGGCTTATTCTAATAATATGCTCAATTTTTCGTATAGTTAATAATTAGACGTGTTAGCTCAGAGGCTAAGCGCTCGCTGTAAAATTCACAGTACGTAAGCAACTCGGGTTTGATCCCCGCCGGCACCAACGAAATTGTTAATTGAAATTTTAAGTGCTGATTTACCACGTGCTCGGCGGTGAAGGAAATCATGAGGAAACCTGCATGTTTGAGAAATAAGAAAAAAATTATTTCGAAGACATGTGAAGTTCGCCAACACGGATTGGGGCAGCGCGGCGGACATTTACTTGCTCAAAACCCTCTCAGAAATGAGAGGAAGCCTGTTGCCCAACAGTGAGACGTATATAAGCTGTAGCTTGAACTCTATGGTTATTAATATTTATTCATTAAAATGGTAATAAAGACTTGAGCGTAGTATTACATGGAATATTTGCTAATGCTCCGCACAGCCAGTTTCGTTTCTTGCCAGTGCAGGCAAAATAAAAAAATATTAATTTAAGAAAACACTCTATGACCTGCAAAATGATGTAAAAACATGTTTTATCTCGCTGCATTATTTAGTGAACCAAATCGGATCGTCTCGTACACCATTAAAGCACCAATATACAGTAACTTATCCCATTTACGCAGTTAGACACGCACTCCTAGGTTTCCCTTCCTACTTCATTTTAATTCGAAACCTTAAGTCAGCTTTAAATTACACTTTTTGCTGCCCTTATAACACCCCCGACGACTGTCCCGGATTAAGGGCTACCAACGGGTACTTTTTCCGGCAGTGTCAAGAAACATCGTAGTACCTTTAGATGCCCCCCAGGGGGTACTTTCAGACCCTTAACGTTTACGACTACACGATTGCTTTTCTATGAAGGGACTAAGAAACGTTCGCGACAAAAACAGACATATGGTTCGACGGAAGTCGATAAGGAATTGATTAGGTTCTAGTGAGTGTGAATATCTATGTCCTGTGGCCCCTTAAGTGGTTTGCTGCTTTCAAGTGGGCATTCGTTTTGACACTCTTGTTTGTTAGTTCATTGGCTTCCGATTTTTTATAATAGTGGTCGTTTGTCACCTTGTTAATAAGGTAAAGATAAAGAAATTATGGGAACGGTTTAAATTTAACGGTTTTAATTTATTTTAAATATAAATATAGAAACATATTTTTGTATTGTTTTATAAACTAAGTCGACCGGGGAAGGACTACGCTCTCACATAATAATAGCATGAAATAGCAGCTCAATGCTGCTGTGTTTCATATGGTGAGTGTAGAGAACCGGAGACCCTTTTTACTGGTTACAAGGCATTCCATCTTAGTCTTCAGGGGGATAACGCATCTGCATTTAGATTCTTACTCTAGGATAGATGTAGGTGTCTATGGGCCACAGCATCCACTTACCATTAGGTGGGCTGTGTGTTCGCTTGTCAACCTAATTTAAAAAAAAAGAAGGCTGCAGATGCATTGTTCCCTCTGAGAACTAAGATGGAATTATACCAGCTCTCTGTACTATTCAGAGCCAAACACAGAAGTGCACAACACTGTCGTTTGGCGACAAATTTAGGTACGGACTACTAGGCGTCTTACCACCTATTATTTCAAATACCCTTTAGGCCTTTAGCCTTTAGTCCTTTTAGAGTTCTAAATGAGGATGTCCGCGGTAGAACCAGAGTAACCGACATAGCCCAACTGATCAGTAAACTGAAGTGGCAGTTGGCTGGCCATATAGCTTGAAGAACCAATAACCAATGGGGAAGAAAGGTTCTCGAGTGGCAGTCTCGTACCGGTAGGCGAAGGCGAAGTGTAGGGCGACCCCCACTATATAGAGTGACGACCTGGTTGGATATGCAGGAGGTCTATGGTGCAGGTTTGTGGTATACTTTGGAAAAGGCCTAAGTTCAGCAATGGACTTATATGACAATAATGATGATGACGATGGCCTTTTATTTATTAATAAGCAAAAGTTAGTTTTGTGTATGACAGGTTATTCGTTTCAATTATATTTTATATCATTATTAACATTTTAAAGCCAATTAAAGTATGTACTGCAGCTTTTGGACAACCAACCTCAAATAGGGCTACAGATGTGTTGCCACCACCGAGGACCAAGATGGTATGCCTCACGGTGTGGTTGTAAACCTACCCCGACATTCTCCTAGGCAGAAAAGTAAAACAAACCACCACTTAATACAAAAATCATATTTTATAAGCATTTATAAGAAATCTCAAAATATTTTATTAAAGTAAATTCTAAAGTTACAGCTTACGATTACGCACGTCACGCTGCTGGGCACGTCACATACCTTAATTTCTAAGAGGATTGTGGGCCGATGAGTTATCGTTTTCGTGCAAATTTTTCCATGATGAAAGCATTTTATTCTTATTAAATCCTTTAATCGCCGCCTAGTGGTGGCATAAGAGAATACATTATATAATCTCCACCTAAATAATCCCATGGGTTTTGTAAGAGGCGACAGAGAGAAACTGAAACAGATGATCGGCAGCAGTATTTTCCTAATAACAATGGAAAATAATGAAAAACGGTGATTGCTAACCCACCTGCTATGATTTGCAATGGCAAATATACCGTCTTTGAGACAATTTATGGAGGTGGCCTAACTTCAGCATTAGACTTTGAGATTGTACTGGTAATGATGATAATGAAATCCTTTAATTATCAATTATTTATATTATTATAGTAGTTCGCCTCGGCTTCGCACGGTTGATTTCTGGATCTAGAAAACAACCCCACCTACCGAGATCAATTGTGAATCTAAACCATTCTCTAATCAATTTAATCACACAAACAACATTTCATCAAAATCGGTCCAGCCGTTTAGGAGTTCAGTCACATACACACGGACAGAAGAATTATATATATAATATATAATATGCATGTATTATACATATAAACCTTTCTCTTGAATCATTTTTCATTGATGAAAAGCGCATCAAAATCCGTTGCGTAGTTTAAAAGATCTAAGTTTACAGACGGCGTGAAGCAACTTTAAAATCAAAATGCATTGATACACATTGCCTTTATTGCAAAAGGGGAATTATGTATACATTGTGTTTTACGTTGTATTATTGTAATTCAGTTTGCAATCATTCGTTCGTCCGACCACAAAACTTACCACATGCGGTGTCGACAAATCGGCATACATTTTGACTCCAAAGATTGAATGGTAATAATAAATACGTCTTTACGGATCTCTTTGAAGTAACAAATAACCGCAAACAGAAATCAAAACAATAAGGAATGCATTGTTAACAAAATGACAAATAATTTTTACAGAATACTACTTAGGTAGTAGAGCCACGCTGCAGCTATATTATAGTTGTAGCACAATGGGTCGGCACGACCCAGGAAGGACCATGCTCTTACAGAATACCAGCGTGAAGTAGCATACCATCTTAGTCCTCAGAAGTGACAATGCAGCTGCATTTTGATTCATAATCGAGGATAGATGTAGATGTTTATGGGCCTCAGGTGGTAGGTCAGTATACCATCAGGTGGACTATGTGCTCGTTTGTCACCCATATTTTATAAAAAAAACTTATACAATTAAAATTTTAATCATCCAGTTTATACTCTGTCCGCCTTATTATAATAATTAAGCTTTAAAACTTACCTTACTCGTTATGACTTTACTCGAAATTCTTAGCTCCTATCTTAGAACCGACTTCAGAAGCTATTGTACGGAAATAATTTTTTTTTACGTTTTTGAAGTCAGTTTTTAGCTTTTACTAAAAGTTTAAGTTTTTACCATTCTGAGGGATCTAAGGAATATCACAGTTTAAGGTAACAACTTGAATGTTGTTTAAACAGGTCCATTAAAATCTCTATCTCCTATTTTTCCACCCGTACGAATGGATGGTACATACCACCCTAAAGCGAAAAGTACTTAATAAAAAAAAATTAAATCAGTTCAACCATTTCCGAGAAAGCGGCGAACATATATAAAAAAATATCGATCGAATATAAAATCTTTTCGTTTTTGAACTCAGTTAAAAAGAAAATTAACTACACACTCCAGTGTAGGACTATGAGGTCTTGACTTTATTTATGGAACTTCATTTAAGCTTAACCACATTACAAGCGACAAAATAAGTGAAGGCTAGCGTTCTTTTTTCTTAAATTTCTCTAATGATTTCTTATATTTACGCGAACAGTACACATTGAATAAAACTACTTTTACGGATTTTATCGCGTTTTCAGATCTCTCGTACTCTCTGTAACGAGGGATCTGTGACAGCAAACACCTGGCCGCCGAGCACGTCAAGCAGGTTCTGCACGACAACAAGCTTCGGGTCCCGCGCCTACGTCGCAGTGAACGAGTGAAGCCGGCCACAGTCGAGCGTGTGCCTGATGTACTACCATATGTCAGAGGTATCACTGACAACATTGGCTACATCTTGAAGCGTGCTTCCATTAAAACATACTTCAAACCGCCGAAGAAGATTAGTCAGTTTTTACCATCAGTCAAGTGTAATGTCCCTCTGCAAGGTGCAGGAGTGTACAAGCTTGATTATGAATGTGGTCTCTCATATATAGGGCAAACAAAAAATTCCAAAAAAATCCGCGTAAAGAAACATATAGCTGACGTAAAACACCAACGCTCCGCAAAGTCTGCAGTTTGTGATCATATCCTAGACGGCCCCATAACATCAGATTTGATAGACCACAAATCCTCTCGAAAGGACATCGATTCCTGCCAAGGATGATACGCGAAGCTATTGAAATTTAAAAAAAATCCTAATTTCAATAGAGAAGGAGGCTGGGTACTACCACCTGCTTGGGATACTGTAATTAATAAAATTAAAACTAAACATACCACTTCAAGGCTTCAAGACACAGTAAGTTCATTCTGCGTAGATCGGACCAAAACTAATTATTAAAAATCTAAAGGTACCTACTCCGGGTTAACTCTGACATCGGGCGTCAATCACCTCAGTCCCCCGTGACCATGGGTGCTGAAAAGCACCCGAAACGTCGAGAATTAAAATTAAGTAAACTAAACGCGATAAAATCCGTAAAAGTAGTTTTATTAAATTTCTCTCTTAAATTTGCAGAAGTTGCAGTAGGACTATTTTCCCCACGGTCAGTCTTATTTGATATGCTCGTGTGTGAGCTCACCCCACAGCCATGGTTCTGGCCTCAATTTCAGGACCACTGAATTGAGTGGGATTGCATTCGGATTTTTGCGTGCTATAAAAGCGCGCACTAAAGAGTGCTTGGTCCTTGAGATGCCGTCTCTTTTTATCTTATGTATGATAATGAATCCCCGTGTAGTGGCGGGTAAGAATACCCACTACCCCATATCTTCCTGTGGGTGTCGTAAGAGGCGACAGAGGGAAACTGGGGCAGAAGATGGGCAGCAGCGTCTTTCTGATAACAGTAAAATAATAAAAAACTGCGGTTCCAACCCGCTCGCCAAGCGGGGTAACTATGGCGATATAACCCCCATGAATGAATAAAGTTACAAAGAGACGTCCAGTCCCCGGCGGCCCCGCTATTCCTGGCTACGGTGGCGATCATGGTGACGGCGGTGCAGGGGGTGCTAAGAATCTCCGGTGGAGGTTCGATTGTCACATAAGGCGACTTAACCTGGCAACGCACGCACCCCGAGGACTGACGAGAAGATCCTGGAGCTGGAAGAAGAGATAGACAAGTTGCGCTGGAATATTATAGGATTATCCGAGGTCCGAAGACAGGGGGAGGATACGGTAATCCTCGAATTCGGCAACTTGTTCTATCACCGGGAGGGCGACCATCTGTCCCAAGGAGGTGTCGGATTTATCGTCCACAAGTCTCTCGTTAACAACGTTGTAAAGATGTACTCAGAATCACGAAGCGGTATTCGCTGAAGGTCTACAGGCTTACGCACTAACCTCGGCACATCCCGATGAGGAGGTGAAGGAAATGTATGAGGATATATCTAGAGCTATACATTCCTCCAAAACCCACTATACGGTGTTAATGGGTGACTTCAACGCAAAACTAGGCACAAGAGAGAACGGCGAGCTGAAGGTTGGGAAATTTGTAATAGGGCAACGGAACCCAAGGGGCCTGCAGCTGGCCGAATTCATGGAGAAAGAGGAACTCTTTATAATAAACTCTTTCTTCTATCCAAAGTCCCGAAACCTTTCAGCTCGAGTTACAAAACCGTTTTCAGTGCCTAGAAGACTGCAATGCAGTGGACGATATGAATGACAATCTCGTGGAAACTGTCCATGCAGCCGGAGCTAAGTTTTGCAAGACCTGCCGCAGAACAACACAAACACTCTCCGATCATACTCTTAATCTCATGGCTGTTAGACGGTAAATGAAGCTGCAGTCTTCAGCAGATTTGACAGCAAGGCAACTGAACAGACAGATCTCCAAATGCATGTGGCGGGACTTCCGCAACTTTAATACAACTCGTATTGAAGAAGAAATCGAGCGGAACCAAGGCTCCAAAGTCCTTACCAGAGATCAAGTGTACCAACCAAGTGAGAGTGACCAAGTGTAGCAGCATCGTTTCCGGAACACCTGAGATTTTGAGTGAGATTGAGAGATTCTATGTGCAGCTGTACACATCATCGTTGGAACCACACGCAAGTGTGAGTAACGATCCAAGAGCAAGTCTTATCCGACACTATGCCGATGATATTCCGGACGTTAGTCTAAGCGAGATTAAAATGGCTCTACAGCACCTTAAAAACGGCAAGTTCCCGGACGTGGATGGAATTACAGCGGAGCTTCTGAAAGCGGTTGGAAAACCGGTACTTGAAGTCTTTCAGAAGCTCTTTAATTCCGTCCTTCACGGTGGCTTTACACTGGAGGCGTGGAGCAGAAGTGCGGTGGTCTTGTTCTTCAAGAAAGGTGACAACGCTCTCTTGAAGAACTACAGACCGACTTCCCTTCTGAGCCGCGTCTTCGTACTGTTTTCGAAAGTCATTACGAATCGTCTCGCACGCAGACTCGACGACTTCCTGCCTCCCGAACAAGCCGGTTTCCGAAAAGGCTTTAACACCATAGACCACATACATACCCTTCGGCAAATTGTACAGAAGACCGAGGAGTACAATTTACCACTAAGTCTTGCATATGTGGACTATGAGAAAGCCTGAGATTCCGTCGAAATTTGGGCGGCGCTACAGTCCCTTCAGCGGTGTCAAGTTGACTGTCGGTATATTATCGAAGTGCTGAAGTGTTTGTACAGTAGGGCTACGATGGCAATCCGAGTACAGAACCAGAGTACGAAACCTATCCAACTGCAGAGAGGTGTAAGACAGGGTGACGTTATATCCCCGAAACTCTTCACCGCTGCATTAGAAGACGTTTTCAAGCTACTGGACTGGAAAGGATATAGTATTAACATCAATGGCGAGTACATCACTCACCTTCGATTTGCCGACGATATAGTCCTTATAGCAGAATCGCTGGAGGACCTAAGCACTATACTCAATGACCTCAATAGTGCCGAGAAAACAAAGATCATGTATAACGTCCATGTCACACCTATGCCGGTACTTGTTGGGAGCACTAAGCTAGAAGTAATAATATAATTACTTCTAGCTTAGTGCATATAGTATAAATAAATAAAACTAAATCGTTCCGGCCGTTTAGGTGGTGTTCAGTTACATACACACGAACAGAAGAATTATACGGCACTAAATATAATTATATACATATATAATTATAATTTACCTGGGATAAATAGTCCGACTAGGTAAGTCCAACTTCGACCGAGATGTCAATCGACGGATTCAACTCGGCTTGGCAGCGTTCTGGAGATTACAACACATCTTCTCGTTAGGTATACCTCAAAACTTGAAAACGAGGCTGTACAACCAGTGCGTGTTGCCAGTGATGACTTATGGAACTGAGACGTGGTCCTTCACTGCTGGCTGTATGAGAAAGCTAAAGGTTGCTCAGCTAGCTATGGAGAGGGCTATGTTGAGGGCGGGGTTTCTCTCCGTGATAAACTTAGAAATGAGGATATCCGCAGTAAAACTAGAGTAACGGCCCGGCCATATAGCTCGAAAAACCGACAACCGATGGGGAAGAAAGGTTCTTGAGTGGCAGCCTCGTACCGGTAGGCGAAGTGTAGGACGTCTCCCCACTAGATGGAGTGACGACGTAAGACATGCAGGAATTCAATGGATGCAGGTGGCTCAGAACCGTGCTATGTGGCATTCCTTGGGGGAGACCTATGTTCAGCGGTGTACTTGTGAAGGGCTGTAATGATGATGATCAATGATGATAATGAGAGATATACTTATATTCAAAAGTCACTTTTTTAAAGTGTTTGGTCTAAAGTAAAGGGTTATTCAAGAAGTGGAAGGTTTATTAATTTTTTGAATTAACTGTACTTTACTAACCATAATGTATTATTCAAAAATATCTAAAAAAAAAAATATTATGAATATCGATAAACAGTTGTTTTTATACGCGGGTTTTTATAGATCTATTTTTTTTTCATAAAACCCGCGGGAAAGAACACTACGCTGATGTAAAACACTGAAGCATACTACTGCAAGACTTCAAGATACTATAAGCTCGTTGTGCGTAGATCGGTACAAAAATTTGAAGGTAGCCTTCGTTAACTATGACATCGGGACGTCAAACACTCCCCCCCCCTCCCGTGACCATGGGTGCTGTAAAGTGCCCGAAACGGCGGTAATTAAAAAAGTTTAAATCAAACGCGATCAAATCCATAAAATTACCCTGTGTGTTTATTTCCTTTTACTGTCTTTATATTACTTTGTCTGTATTTAGAGAGAAGATTACTTTATTTTACTTTTTTTGATATTATTCCATTATTTTATTATTTTATTGTCATAATTCCAATTCATTACATTGTTGTCATTATATTATAGATTGTGATTAGAGTTAAGATTACTTTTTGTCATTAGTTTCTAAAATTCATTTCATTATTATCTTTTTATAGTCATTTCCTTTTTTTTTTTCTAACGTTGTGTGCGGCATGTACCAGACCATGAAACACAAAATTTTAATGTTAATCAAACGACTATTTTATGAGAATTATAACTATGTATAATACGCAAACAATTCTTAAAAAAATATATTAATTTAAGGAGAAGGCATACGTGGTATGTCTCAAATCGCAGAAACGCGTAACCTTCTCCGTGTGTCATAGTATAATTAAAAATTGTTCAAAATGTGAACAAATCTGTGGAAACTGACAATATACTCCCGCCGGTGGGGGTGTACCTTCCGGCGGAAAACATAAAAAAAATCCATAAAATTAGTTTTAATCCCTGTATAGAATTCGCGTAAATATAAGAAATCATTATGTTTACCTTTGCATTAAATATAAAAATTAACAAGAATTTGCGTAATAATGTAGCTAATATAGCTAATATATTATAACAGAGGCATATTATACAATAATTATTTTCTTGTTTTTAAAAGACGTTATTCGATATTAAGTATTGTGACTTCCACGTGTATCGACAAACATCCAAGCCCGGAACAATTATTGTTTGTTGGTTTTATGGTTATATAATTGTTCCGTGCGGATTCGAACCCGCGGCCCTCAGCGCTGTCAACTTAATGTCAGGGCACTAACCCAAGGAGCCGTCAAATAATTATATAAATCAAAAGGTTTTTTTAAATTTTCATAATAACTGAGTTAGTATTTCACAAAGTATCTTTACAGATTTTAGCACCAAATCTTTAATTTGGAACAACTCTATTCTAATTTCGTTACCTTAAAAATATTTTATATAAAATATCGAAGAATAAACACAGTTCATGAATTCCCAAAACAAAAGTAATTCCGCGTAGTAAGTGAAAAATCTGCCATTATCATTGCAGTCCAGGAAAAGGTAAAATTTGAGTGAACAATTCTCATTAGTTTAACGTTGCGAGTGTAACGTTTTTCTGACGTTTTTCTCGCAAGCCAACTCCAAGCAATGGTATTTCGATGTGCAGCAGTGTGTATAATAGAACACGAGATAACTCGTCATAATGCGTTTAGCAGCTACCCTTCTGCTTAACATCAAAGATTATAAAAAAGTGTAACAGATAGGCTATTTTATATCACAACAAATCTGTTGCAACAAAGCTTGGTAGTAAACTATTGTAAAAATTTCCCTATTTTAAAAATTAAAGTGAAAAACGAAATTACAGTCCACCTGATAATAAGTGACTACTAACAAACCATGGTCACTTGCGACCAACTTCAAACAAAGAAGAATGCTAAAGATGCGGTGTCTTCTGAGGACTTTGATGGAATACCTTACAGCCCGATAGTATAGTACGAGTATCTCTAATATATATTTGTCACCTGTATTTTAGTTTTAGTATACCGTTACCTTATAATCATATAAGGTTTTAGGATTTACATACTTTTTGGAGGAGTTAACTTTCTTATAATAAATCTTCTTTTACACTGCAGGAATAAGAGTGATGAACTTAATTTTTTTAATAAAATATTTTAATGAAACATTAGCCATTGAGATTGATATTTCACTATATTATTAATAATTACATGTTACACATTATTAAATGTTATTAATAAAAAAAGCTTAGTAATTCTTATAGATAATAATTATTCGCCAAGCTATGAATAATAATGATTTTAATAAATTGATGATTTAATACATTTTCCATTAATATTTTGCGCAAAGTATCGAATCTGTGAACTTTTATCTGTGTATTGATATTTTGGGAGCTTTTATATTATTCAATATTTCCAAATTGGCCTCGCACCGTTATAATGGAGCTGAAAAAATGCGGAAACCCTAGCAAATGGATTTGAGGGTTTATTATTTATTTAAAGTCTCAAAACTCATCTTTAGAACGTTGCTCTTGGTTAGTACTTAGCAATTTATAAGACTAACGTGTTGTGACAGGGAACATTTTTTATTTTTGTTTCGGATATTCTTTTGAAAATATTTTAATTTTATGATAAATTTCAGACTCTAGTATATTGGATCATGTTAGGTATAAAGCAGAATATTGTTCAAACGTCTAATTTGTTTTTCGACATATGTATTATAAATTTTTACGTTAAGTGCCTGGATTTCTTACCACATCTTTGCATCAGGACAGAAATTTTCCCGAACCAGCGCTAAAAGTAAAAAAATGACTTTCAATCAAATCTATTTATTGTTATCTATATTGAACAAAGATTATTTTATTCTAGTGTATTCTATTTTTTTTTATATTATTCTAAGCCCGCGCTCTACAATCCCAGTGGTGATGTAGCCTAAGATGGTGAAGCGCCCTGACTTAACAAAAGCCTATTCACTCTTGCCTTGAAGACACCCACACTGTAATCGGATGGAAAGACAGATGCTGGCAGCTTATTCCACTCCTTTGCTGTACGCATGATGAACGACTTAGCGAACCGTTTGGTTCGAATGCGTGGTAAGTCAACAACGAAAGGGTGGAGACGGCCGATCGTCTGGTTGTCCGATGGTGGAAGGGTAATATAATAGTAGAAGGGGTAATATAACATAAAAAAACATAAACACTCACGCCTGTCACTCAGAGGGGTAGGCAGAGACTACGGACTTCCACTTGGCACGATCCTGGCACACTCTCGCCTCCTTTACATCCATATATCTACGCATACATGCTCGTCGGTTAAAAGGTACTCTAATCTGGCCCATTTTCAATATATCGCAATTTGGTCGATAAACCTTCGTCTAGGGCGTCCTTTCCGACTCTGCCGTTCACTTCTGCAGCATAAATTTGCTTTGTCACTTTTCTTCGTTCATTCTTTCTATGACCAAACCACCGAAGCATTCCTTTCTTAATCCTGGTCACAACGTCATCTTGCAAACCACACTTTTCTTTTATCACACTATTTCTCACCCTGTCATTCAGATTCAGCCCTAGTATACTCCTTAACGACCGCATTTCTACAGCATTTATTCTACTCTCATGCTTCTTCTGCCAGACCCAACTTTCACTACCATACATTTATAAGACTAACGTGTTACGTATTAATGTATGGTAATATAATAGTAATAAATAATCTTTGTGTAGTTTGGGAATGATTATTTTCTATTAATGCATGGTGGGCTCAAGTTACAGTTACACCTAATCTAATTAAAATAACAGTATTTAATAAAGGAATTTGAAATGGGTTACATGGGGTAATATTTAATGGAGGTCATATAGTTTCAACTTCAATATTAAGGAATAAACTTCTATGAAAAAAAATTCAAAAAAAGGATAAAAAATACTTCTGAGATAAAAAACCTCATCATTTTTACTCACACAAAATTATACCTCATCGTAATCCTTTTGAAACTAGAATAGTATGTTTACCTTGTATAGTTCCTTCTAGATAAATATCTCGTCATCATTGATATAGAGTTATAATAATAAGTAATTGTGTCAAGATGAAATCGAGCAAATGCTAATGCTCTTTACCACAATTTAATAAAACATAATTTGAGATATTTCGAAGAAACAAGTGGTAAAATTAAAAATTTTGTACAACCGACTTCAATATAATTTATTAAGGATAACTCAAAAACTACTAGTCAAACCTTGATCAAATTTATATAGGACCACTATGCGAAACACCAGCTTTCAAATAAAAAAATAATCATCAAAATCGGTTCACCTAGAAAAACATACAGTCGAATTGAGTAACTTCTTTTTGAAGTCGGTTAAAAAGGTACTTAAGTGATAGTATATTGATACATACACTCATGTTCATATTATGTTCCAGTTTGAGGTGTATGAGAGCCAGCATAATCAGAGGTTACGAGATATCCAACCTTAATACTCAGGGCAACAAAGCATCTATGTCCAATTTTTTGTTTGTAGTTGGTTACAGGTGTAAATGCATTACGGAAGTCCTTAATAGAACTTACGAAACTTTAATTACACTGTTAGCTCGTTTGTTGCTATGACGCGATTCAAATTCTATGTCAAAATTAATTTTAAGTTAAATTCTGTCAGAGATATTTTTCAACATCACATTTTAAGAAGTAGGTGAATATACATGCTGTATCTTTCTTCGTCAATTTCATATCACTATATCGGTGATCATGGATCTTTCCTAAAGATACGCACAATAACATTAGGTGTGTTTTATTTATTTATGAAAAAATATTAAATTGTTGTTTTCATTTTATTATAATATTCACCCGGGACTGGGCCGATCATGTCTGCCGTATGCCAGAAGAACTGGGCCAAAATTACAACTCGGTGGACTCCTATAAATGGCAGACGACCCCGAGGCAGGCCCAGAAAACGATGGCAGGATGAACTGGACTCCTTCATGGAAGACTGGTCCTCCATAGCACAGAACCGTGAAAGGTGGAAAGAGGTTGGGGAGGCCTTTGCCCAGCAGTGGGACGTTATGGGATATAATAGATAAGATAAGAAGATTCACCCGCTCCCGATTCCCTTGTAATGAAATAGTAAAAATTAGTCACAACCTGTGTACATCCCATTGATAGGTTCACGCCTGTTCATTTTTCTGAAAGTTATTGGCAGGGGAAAGCCCGCTGCGCTGCCGCAATGCATATACAGGGTTATTTTGCAATAATCGGCCAAATTTTGCAGAGCGGTGACGAAAAAATAAATTTAAAAAATCTCAAACATTGTCCTTTTTATCTTTTAAATTCAAAATGCGTGGTAATGCATTATTTTAACTGATTTTACTACTATTATTTATTCTGTGATTTTACTGCGCACACACACATTTGTAAAGGTCGATCGGTAGGCAAAAATGTTGCATGCAATTTGGTATAATTTTAAATAAAAGTAGAAGCCTCATTTACACATATTTCAAAAACTGCAATCACGGTAGGGGAGAGTGGGGCACGTTGTTACATTTTTAGATAGTTGTCAATATGTCAAAGCCTATCGCATAATTTATACATTTGACTGTTTTTATCGATAATATAAATATTCAGCTAGTAACATATTACTGAAAAAATATTTAAATGAACGCTTTTTCTCACAATGGGCAAGTTAATCAAAAAAAAATCGATTGTAACCGTTCGGGGCAAGTTGTTACACCTTTGGGGCACCTTGTTACGGTACCTAAATTAATAAAGTCAATAATGATAAATCACAATTTAATGTTTATTTTTAAACGCTATAAACAAAACTTTCTAGCTTATCTTACAATCATAATCTGTAATGATAATGTCTATACCTTCACTTTTAAACTATTTTAACAGTAACATCACATTACTTTGGCTGCAGGTTTTATTTAATTCTTAAGTAAAACAACATTGTTATTACTAAAATTACAAATAAGCTTCGCTACAAGCAACTTTCAGCAGATATTGAATAACGTTAACTAATTTTAATATATGTGTGTAAAAAAGTAATCATAGTGCAATCACTTTTATTAAACTAAACTCTTTGGATTCTAACATTAATAAGGCACTTACTTCTATTTCATTTGTACAGAATAGGATACGATAGAAAAAATAAATAATCATTTTTAAAGGTAGGTAATAATATCACATAAAAGTATTAAATCAGTCTTCATCAGAATTGCAATTAATACAAATAAATGAGGAAACGTTTCCCCTTACACATTTGACATGGGTCCACATTTTGCATTCTTTACACTCTACCCACTCTTCTTCTTTAGAAGAACTGTAACTTTCTACACACTAAACAATACCATTCATCAGTATCAGAATCTGAATCTGAATCCAATATTTTATCCTTTGCCTTATCTTTTCCTTTTTTCCCCATTTTCGTCGCCTTTCCTTTACCTTTTCCCTTAGCTTTACTTTCGCAGCTTTTTCGTTTCTTGGCCAGTTTTTCTTCATGCTCTTTTACTAATGCTTCTTTTTCCGGTGTATCAGTTTATGCAGCGGATTTTCGTTTACGATGACTAGCATTATTCCAGACTTTCATAGACATAATTCCAGACTTTCTAGGTGCAGTGTCAAATTGGAGACGTTAGGCGAGGAAGTAGAAGTGTCTCTCAGTTTTTCTTAAATAATTTCTCATTCTGAAAAAGAAGCAATTATAATTCACATTTCATAAATATGAAGTTACGTATTGAAAATATGAAATACGAAAATGAATTAAAATAGAATGCCGCCTTGGAAGTGGTTTAAAAACTTGCTATTTATCCCTTCCAGAGACTGATAAGCTAATAAGACAATCAAGCCCAAATTATACGGGGCAAGTTGTTACATGTAACAACTTACCCCAAAAAATTGTAACTACCTGCCCCATAGCACAATTTTTTAAACAAATTGAAGTCACTATTGATCGATATCGCTAGCAGAAAAAAACAATGTTGTAAATTAAAAGTAGATATATTTAGAAAGTACAAATCCTAAAATGTAGTGAAAATAAAAAAAATATGTATCGGAAATTAAAGATTTCATAAAGGATTTTTTTTACTTACTTGGCTGAAATCGGAGCACATGCACACAACTTTACAGCACGCCATTGGAAAAAAAGCATGTATATACAGACTACGGAGGTTTCCTCATAATGTTTTCCTTCACCACCAAGCACAGAATAAATCATCATTTAAAATTGCAATCTAATTGAAAACCTGTTTTTGAAATTAAAAACAAATACCTATTTCGAAGACATGTTCAGTCGGAAAACATGCAATGGATTAAGAAAGAATGATAAGGTAAAGTATGGTAACTTAAATTTATACCCTCCTCTTACACATATTATCTCCTTACCTTCATTAGTTTGTTTATTTGCATGACACTCTTCACTTATGCGATAACAAAGGCAATAATTTCACGTCACAAAAACACCATTTCCATATATCACAACACGGCCCCTAAAAACGCAGAAATAACAAACCTTGAGCCGACAAGTGGCTCCAAATTCGCCATATGACCAACGTGTCAGAACGACCATTTATCATGAGAGATGTGACAACTGAATTTATTTTTATAAAAAACAAACAATAGTGCTGTTAGGGATGGGCTTGTGCCCCTGAATAACAGTTTTGCTTGTCCCGTAGTCCTTTTGCCATAGACTAATAATATCCAGAGACGACATGGTTGAACGTATTATATAACCAGCCACGCTTGTTATATTAAAACACTCAAGTTCCATTTTGTTTTTCAATGTTTTAAAAAGCATACCATTACTGCAATACCAGCGAGAAATAGCAGCATAATGCTGGTGTGTTCAGATTGGTAAGTGACGTAAAACCCTTTTTAATGGTAACGTCGGGTTTCATCTTTGTCCTCATGGGTAACACCACATTTTTATTTTTATTCGAGGACTGATAAATGTGTCTATATGCCAGAACATCAACATACCATCAGGTGGACTGTGTGCTCGTTTGACATTACTTCTATAAAAATATAAATAACACTTAACGGCTCTGTGACTACACTACTCTTTAAAATTCGTTGAAAATCCGAGGGTTGGCCGGTGTATCTGTGCTCTTTAGGGTGCAATACAATGGAGAGATAGCAATTTGATATTCAGGCCACATTTTTAATAAGCGCCGTCGCCTGCGCCCGCTGCATGCCGTAATGGCTTGGATGGGCCCACACTTAAATAGCTTTTTGTTATGCCATTAGCAAATCGCCCCTTGGATTGGTCAGTTAAGCTTGTTGCAGACCTGATGTAAGCAGTTACTTGAAATGATCATTTAAGATTCATCTAAGTTTTTAAAATTTAACAAAGAACTTTTAATTTTATTATCAAAGTTCTTTTATTAATATTTAATTACGAAATCTATTTTGATGGGACTTTCACTGGCGGATAGCTGACATTATAAGGAGTAACTCAGGCTTTTATTTCAGAAAAAAAAATAAAGGTTCCGCGCAAAAAAGAATGAAAACCCATAAAATCTAATATAGTAATAAATTACACGCGAGCGAAGTCACGGGGACCAGCTAGTCTCTATATATAAAAATCAATTGCTCCCCTTTAGTCTCGCAAAAACTCAAAATGGCTCGACCCATTTTGATGAAATTGTTTGTGTGTTTTTGGTGTGTTCATTCAGTAGGTACTATATCTCCTAAATATAATTATTTGTGTTACTAAGTAATTTATAAGAATCAAACTAAAAAATGGTAGAAAACCATTGTTTTCTTTTTGATTAAACCTCATTTATTTAAAAAAAAAAAGTTGAAGTTAAAGTTACAGTCTATATACGTCCCACTTCACAGGCCTCCTCTTACTTCTGGGACGGTTTTCGGGCAAGGAAGTGTCCGCCGCGATGCCCCAATGCGTGTTGGCTAACTTCACATGGCTTCGAATTTTTTTTCTCAGTCACGCAGGTTTCCTCACGATGTTTTCCTTCACCGCTGAGCACGTAGTAAATTAGCACTTAAGATTGCAATTAACAATTTCATTGGTGCCGGCGGGAATCGAACCCGGGTTGCTCGCGTACTGTGAAATTTACAGCGAGCGCTAAACTCCTGAGCTACCAGCTTTTATATCAAAACTAATTCATTATTTTTGTCCTCTAGATATGAAAACAGATACCTACATTATTTTTTATTTAGTTTATTAAATAAACATATTTAATAGAAGTAGCCACACTTTTTAAATATTTCAAACACTTGCCACTTATTCTTTAAAAATATATCAAATATTTTGTGTTTCATTAACCATTATTTTTTATTATATTATTCTATACCGTGTAGTGGCGGTGTAAGAATATCCACTACCCCATATCATCCCGTGGGTGTCGTAAGAGGCGACTGAGGGAAACAAATCAGGAGATGGGCAGCAGCGTCTTCCTAATAACGACTAAAAATATGGCAAATATCCCCCCTATGAGGCAACGTATGGGGGAAGCCTATGTTCAGCTGTGGACATTTATAGGCTGTAACTTTAGGTAATCATTATTTTCAATTAGCAAATAACAGAAGACAATATGTTTTTAAAAGCTTCTATGTTTTTAGAACGTTCGATAAATTATTCTTATATTTTTTAATTAAATCTACTTTAACTAAAAATTCATTTCGTTATTATGTTTACAATATATGCATATATTGAAATATGAAAGCAAGTGGAAATTTAGCATAAAGTGCTTACGGTAGCGAACCATCAATGTCAAAGAACACAAAAAAACACTCGAGAACCGAACGAACAGATGGGTCACAATACTTCGTTAGGACGCAAGCACACGGGCACTCAATAAAACATACCCGTCTCTATATTGCACATGTTAGACATCAACTATCATTACAATAGAAAAAAATATAATCTTGATTCAAATGGTGAATAATCGATTTTAATAAGGTCTCGTTAAAACCATGCTGCTCCATTTTGACAATCACTTTTAATTATTTTTATTAAGTTTTCTTGCAAACTGGATTTTTTTTATTTTATACACATCTTAATGTAAGTATTTAGAAATGATATGGTGATGTATTATAATCGCGACTAAAAATTTTAAGTTGATTTAACAAACTAGAGGATTATGTTTAGTAGAGGACTTGGAATGGACTTACTAAAATTATAATACTTGAAGTCTCTTAGTATCTTCTACGTGAGGCACACTGAAAGTTTTGTGTAACTCATAAATAAAACTATTTTTAAGCAAACAATTAAAACTGCGGCCAACCCTCCTGACAATCGTAGCAACCTGGTATGGTTGCTACGACTGTAATGATCATCCCCCTTTTAGGAAAACCCTGGAAGTGGTCTATTTTCAGCAGTAGACTTTTGTTAGTCTGTAATGAAAAAAACATATTGAATATCATGTAGGTATCATCAAAATACAGAGAGCACATATATATACCTATGTAGATTTAAGAGTAACAAGCGAGCACACAATCCAACTGATGGTAAGTGGATGCTGTGGCCTTATACCTACTAATGCTAGATTAACCGTTGTCACCCCTGAGGACTAAGATGGAATGCATGTTACCAGTTAAAAGGGTCTCTAGTTATATACACTCACCATACGAAACACAGCAGTATTAAGCTGCTATTTTATATTCTGTGAGAGCGTTGTCTTTTCCCGGTCGATCCAACCTATTTGTGCTACAACCATAATATAGCTGCAGCTTGACTCTACCACATAAAATTACTTTAACCACTCCAACTAAGCTTATTATGTCTATCCAGGACGTGGTTCACGACTGTAGCCGATTGGCGGATATCGAATTCACGATTATTTAGACACTACCCAAATTGTAGATACGAGAAAATAATTTGTTGTTTTCACAGAAACGTATCCAGGCTAGGATTCAAGTAACAATAGCTTAATGCAACCATGCATCGAAGTTTAGCAACAAAGCTGAGACAATACAACTTGGAACCAACTTAGCAAACTAACAGGAACAGGCTTGTACCACTTAATTAGTACTTGGATTGATGCACTACTAATTAGTTGAACTTGGTAAACCTCATTAGTAGCGCCTTGTAGAGGGTTGTCTCGTTTAAACATAAATGCGTAATGGACTAACGTATCTTATGCATTCTTATTACAACACGTGGTTATTGATAGCATTGGGCTTCAATAAGAATCTTTCTTCTCCTGCGTCTTCGCGAAGTTTAACATTTGGTGTCAAATTCATTACTTTTCCCTTTTTCATAGTTTAGGTACTTTATACATGGTAGAGTGTCTGCAGCTATATTATGGTTGTAGCACGAATGGATCGGCTCGACCGGAGAAAGACCACACTCTCGCAGAATAGCAGCGTAAAATAACAGCTTAATGCTGCTGTGTTTCGTATGGTGAGTGTAGAGAACCGGAGACCCTTTTTACTGAAAACGAAGCATTTCGTCTCAGTCCTTTAAGGGTGACAAAGCATCTGCATTTTGATGATTAAAATGTAGACGTCTATGAGGCACAGCATCTACTTACTATCAGGTGGACTATGTGCTCGTTTTTCACCCTTATTCTGTAAAAAAAAGATCGCATAATTTCCTCCTCCTTTATTAAAACACACACTACTTTAAAACTGAGACTTCTTATAAACTATTTTTATGTAATAAAACGGATAGAGTTTCTGTCATATAAGGGCCACACGTTAGCAATACGTTACGTTGCGATAGCGACGCGGTACCGTACCGTACCGCAATCGTGCTACCTAGCGTCGCAACGTAACGCAACTTTTGTACGTTATGCTAAATAGCACTAGATTTGGCAACAGAAGCGTTTAACTCAAGGAAGAGTTGTTGCTCCAGTATTGCATTATATCAAGTATCAGGTGTCAAGTATTGGTGAACCACGCCATGCTTATGCCACAAATGTTTATATAGGACACCGTAACAACACCGCTCAGATTCAGTGCGGCCACTCTAACTCACCTCCTTCTCATGAACCCTTTCGTATTTTTTTTAAATTTATTAAAATACGTAATAATAGATAAACTTGAGTACTTACTTAAGAATATGTATAAAACTAATCAATCA
Source organism: Parnassius orleans (assembly GCA_029286625.1). NCBI lineage: Eukaryota > Metazoa > Arthropoda > Insecta > Lepidoptera > Papilionidae > Parnassius > Parnassius orleans. The sequence goes on along the minus strand of JAGSMP010000030.1, from coordinate 6,337,482 downwards.
GTTGCTTAATATTTAAACAGGTCGTAAAGGATACGAGCAAGTAGAAGAAAGGTTCTCTAGTAACAGCCTCGTACCCCTTCCCCCCTCACTAGATGGAGTGACGACCTGGTAAAAGATGGAAGAAGTTGCTGGATGCTGTTGCTTTGTGGCATTCCTAGGACAGCCGTGGACCTATGGTGGGCTGTAATGATGATGATGATGATGAAATTATATTATACTTCCTTTGCTTTCCTGTAGATGGTGGTACTCTTAATAATTGAGGGCGCACCTGTCTTCTAATTTTGAGAAACCTGAGCAAAATTACTAACTGTGGCGGCTCCGCTGTATAATTCAATAACGCTGTATAGTAGGTACAATTTCAATAAGTACTTGCTGCTACCCAGAGCTAGTAAAGTTAAAAATTAATGCCGCCTCTCATTTTCGCAAGTACCAACCTATCTTAAAAATATAAAATCGGTAAAATTATTTTATGCCTTTGAAATTAAATAAAACATTTTTACTAAGTACTATCGACCTGCCCCGGCTTCGCACGGGTGATTTCTGGTTCTCGACAACAGCGCCACCTACCGAGTCCAAATATGAATCTAAGCCATCTAGGGACCCATTCATACACACACAAAATTTCATCAAAATCGGTCTGGCTGTTTTTGAGTTTTAGCGACACTTATCGGACAGCAATTGATTTTTATAAATTAGAGATTTTTGTACTGTATAGTGTAAGTGTGATTTTTCGATGCTACAATGTTCGTTATATTTTTATCAGTCGAAATTCAGTTTCAAAAGTCTTACCGAAATAGCAATTTTACAAATTTTTGAGATTTTTGCAGCCGACTTTTCGATCTGCCGCTCGAGGCCCTTTCCCCCTCTCATTACGCCACTGGACTGATAAGAGAAAAGCTCCCAACACTGCAGTACAGTGGTGGATTTTGTTTTGAAATTGCTCATATAACTACGGCGCGAGTCTTGGTTTTATAAATTGACCATAATTTTCCCCATATTATCAAAATAAAAATATAATAAGTGCAAAGACTAATATTTTTACTTTTTTTTAATAAAACAAGGGTTACAAGCGAGCACACAGCCCAGCTGATGGTAAGTGGATGCTGTGGCCCATAGACATCTACATCTAAAATAGAGATGCATAGTCACCTCTGAGGACTAAGATGGAATGCCTCGTATCCAGTAAAAAGGGTCTCCGGTTCTCTACTCTCACCAAACGAAACACAGCAACATTGAGCTGCTATTTTACGCTGGTATTCTGTGAGAGCGTGGTCCTTCCCCGGTCGAGCCGATCGATTTGTGCTACAACCATAATATAGCTGCAGCATGCCTCTACCACGTTTTAAACTTTTATAACATTAGAACTACATAAAGACTAAACACATGACCTGGGTACTGCAGCGTACGTACCTACTGCAAACATGCAGTCCCCTTCAGACCAAAAGGCAGATGCGTTGTCACTCCTGAGAACTAACTTAAAGTGCTGAGCCTAATAAGTCCGTAATTAGGTAGAATTATTAGAACAATTACTTTTTATCTTAGCATAAAATAATGGCACATGCCAGAAAATATCTCTTTTATATTTATTGAAAATCCAAAATTACTGTAATGAAAACAGTGAAATGAAGTTAGGATATAAGAATTTTAAAAGACTCCATCTTCCATTCCATTTTTCTTATTATATTAAAATTATAAATTAAAAAGAAAACGTGTTTAAAACGTAATGTTTGCAAAATGTGAACCGGTCATAGACACTAAACTATAGAATATTAAACATAGGCTCTTGGTAGAGAGTAATTGTGTTCTGTGAACATAGGTTACCTAGGTAGGTGCCGACCGCGAAGGTGAAAATGTTAATATCCGGCAGCGGCAACTGGCTGAGGTCGCGCTAATTAAATAGGGATCTCAAGACAATACGCAGGAGCTAAGACTTTTAGAACTGTTTATTTACACAAGGTGAAATTTTAATTGCCTAATAATTGTTTTTATACATAATGCTATCCTTCTAAACAAGTACACGATTTCACCTTGAAATTAAATATCTTTATCAGTGACCTCAGACTCAGACCAAATAATTTTATCTGAGTTTTATTTTGTCTGAGTCAGTGACGTAAGAATTTTAAATATCGTCTTTTAAACGTCATTTTTATTCAAACTACAATATTCTCTCAAAATGAGGTTCTACTGATTGGATAAAAGCAGCGAAAGAGACTCCGATTATTCATTCGTAAGTCTATGTCAGTTATCTTTTATGCATAACAGTGTAACAATAATAATTTGAATTAATTTTATATTATAAATAGTGAGTGAATGCACGAGCGTACAAATGTAGCACTATGTATCTCCTGTAGCCTTCGGTTATACCTTCGGATAATTTTTAAAGTTTGACGGTTAGCCTTCGGTTATACAACATCGATGATCTAGAAGATAAACGTGCTAAATGCAAAATTTTGCGGTTTAATGTCAAACATTCTAAATGAATAAGCCGCATCTTTCGCACTTATATACAGGAACGCTATAATTCCATTGCTTTTGGTCCAAACCAAAGCTGTCCATTTTGTAATAAGTAACGTGAAGTACGAGACAAAAGAATCAAAGTCGCTTATAGAAGTTACCCATGATAGAACTTACAAAATGTAATAAGTAGCCACTTTCTATGAGTATTGTAATTCACACAAACTTTAAGTGTTTTATAATGATAAGCAATTGACACCTAAAACCTAAAATTGATACCTAATTTACATGGTAATTTAGGTGGAATGTTATAAAAATAAATATATTAATACAATGGAAGTATTTTTGTTATAATAACCTTAACTTTCTAATAATTACTTAACTTAATAATTGAAGATCATTTGCTATACACAAGTGCAATAAGTGAGCAACTGAATAACAAAGTAATGATCGAAAGTATAAAGTGAATGTAATTTTTCATGTTGCTGAGTATTTCTCAGTACTTTTTATAGTTGATTATAATTCTTTAAAATTAAATCAAATCAAATCAACTTTATTGTGATCGACAGGTTATAAGGTATTTTACAAGGAAGAAATTCAGTGGCGCTGCGATCCACCATTTGATGTATAATATAAAATATTATATCATTTCCACATGCAAATAATAAAACAAACGGCCTCTATTGAAGAAATGTAAAAATGAAAAAAAAATGTTTCAGTACGAAATAATAACATTAAAAAATATTTATAGAAATGTCATAAATTTCTTCATATTTTAATTAATTAATTGATGTCCCTTAAATTGAAGAAATTCTTGAATATAATGCATTGTCAGTTAAAAATTTTAGTAGCTTACTTTTAAAACCATCCAGTTCTTGGTGGATCGCAATTGTAGGTCCTCAGGTAATTTGTTCTAGAGCTTTGGTGCCATAACAAAATAACTCTGTCTAAACAGGGCTGTTCTATAATTATTATTGTGTCTAGACGATCACTTCGACGCTCACTAGAAAAATGGGTAAAAAGTTTTTCGTGGTGTCGTGCAAACATTACCATTTCATAAATATATAGCGACGATATGGTCAAAAGTTTTTAGTTCCCTGAAATGTATATAGTTAATTATATAACAGATAAATACCAGAACTAATAGTGTATATAAATATCACATAGTGTGGAATGCACAATCCACTACAGACATCCATCTCTAAACTAGCGGAAGTTATAATTTATGAACGAAGTTCCGGACCAAGCCTTCACGACTGCGTCGTCGGGACCGCATAGTGAGGCGGTAATGAAACTCTTGATATATAATGCACGCAGCCGTCTGAGATCAACTTATAACTAATTCCAAGATTACTTAAGCGTGGAAATTAGTACCCCTAAGTAGAACTATACATTCCTATAATGTGACTAGGAAATAGAAATTGAAAATTAATGGAAACAGATATTATAACTAATAAATAATGCTAACGATTTGATATGCTAAATAACAAATTTATTCCAGCACAGCTCATGCATAAATATATTGTATAAATATATTTATGCATGAGTTGTGCTGGAAAAAAATATTTTTGCAAAATGTGATATTTTATTTAGCGCCATCTGTACGTCGGGCTTAATAATTAACTTTACTTGCATATCCATAATAAGAAATGCCAGGAAAATTACCATTTATCGTCTTTCGTTAAAAGCGCAGTAGATGGCGCGATTTTACAAATGGTGATACCTCAGTGAAAAAAGGTTAAGAAGTCATACCTAAATAAAACCTATTATAGCTTACACAATTATAATTATTTCATTATCATCATAATCATCATTACAGTCCTTCACAAGTACACTGCTGAACATAGGCCTCGCCCAAGGAAGGCTTATAATTATTTGCACATTATTAATTATTTACTTGTTTCCTCGTGAATGTAGCTTTGGCAACATAGACGACAACATAGATGACAGCAAAATAAATAGTACTTACCTATCATCATTTTTCAACTTATATACCAATGTACAAGATACTTATATAGTACTATAATATATTATTGTAATATCTAATAACACAAATATTATATATTAGCTGGCCCGGCGGACGTTGCTCTATTTTTCCGGTAGGTGGCGCGACGAGCTTAATTCCGCACTTTGAGTGTAACTATAAAATCTATTAATAACGACCACAGCAACACCTATCGGATAAACTTTATGATTTTGTTTTTTTAATTGTTTTCGTAATATATTGTGATTATGATGAGTTTCTTTTGGTTTATACTTAATTATAGTTTGTTATTATCTTGACTACAGCGCCACCTATCCGATTCCAGCATAGCTAAGGATCAACATCTCGACAAAGCAAATAAACATGTTCCGTCTTATTACACAAAACTAGTTAATAATTAGTCTCAAGTTTACCTAAACTAGAGACTTTATAAATACTAGCGATCCGCCCCGGCTTCGCACGGCTGATTTCTGGATCTCGACAACAACGCCACCTACCGGGTCCAATTGTGAATCTAAATCATGCTCTAATCAACTTAATCACACACAAAATTTCATCAAAATCGCTCCAGCCGTTTAAAAGGAGTTCAGTCACATACACACGGACAGAAGAATTATATAATATATTTGCATGTATTATACATATAAACCTTATAGATAAGGGTGACAAGCGAGCACACAGTCCACCTGATGGTAAGTGGTTGCTGTGGGGCTGTGGCCCATAGACATCTACATCAATCCTCAAAGAAACAAAATGCAGACGAAGGTGTTTTGAGTGTTTTATTCCTTACTAGCCCCGCGACTTCGCCCGCGTGTAATTTTGGGTTTTAATTTTGTTGCACGGAACGCTAATTCTTTTTCTAAAATATAAGTAGCCTAAGTTACTCCTTATAACATCATCTACCGGTGAAAGTCCCGTCAAAATCGGTCCAGCCGTTTCGGAGATTAGCCGGAACAAACAGACAGACAGACAAACAAAATTATAAAATTTTCATACGCATTTAGTAAAAAGCTGTTATTTTGACATTACAAACAGACACTTCAATTTTATTTATGTGTTTGTATAGAGTATAGATACTGTATACTTAATATAATATAATAAAAAGCTGTTATTTTGACATTACAAACAGAAATTTTAATTTCATATATTTGTATAGATGTATAGATAATATAATGTACAACGCATCTGCTGTCGCCTTATTTCGGCGCTAATTGAGTGCCTCAGACCTAATTAACTTTTGTTGGCCATTACTACTCTAATAATCGGAGATCCTTTTTACTGAAAATCTTATATTATATAAAATGTCTTATATAATCTAAGCTGAAAATGGTTCCAGGCATTCCATTTTAGTCCTCGGGGGTGAAATTGCATCTACATTTTGATTCTAAATCGAGGACTTAATGTAGATACCATGGGCCATAGCATACACTGCCCTATACAGTATATTATTATCTATGGCATACGCTTACTATCAGGTGGACTGTGTGCTCGTTTGTCAGCCTAAATCTATAAAAAAAAATAATTTATCCGTCTAAGTTAAAGGTCGTTTGTACTTATGAACTCAATTTCGCTTACTGTTTGAGGATAAACAATACTGCCCCCGGAAAGTTCTAAAGAAGCAAAGCGATAAAGGGGCTCCTTTGCTTTCGAAACGGATTTCCTGGGATCTCCCAACTGCTGATGTTGACCAACCTAGATCTTAGTAAATAAGATTTCTTGCATAACCAATCCGCTGCATTTGCATGATGACTGACCAATCAGTTTCATTACCATGAGGACTGCCTCGTTGATCTAGTGATCGTAAAGGTCGAATCCCGGGGCGGGCCAAAAATCAGAATTGAGTATTTCTATCAAAAAATTCTCAGTAGTAGACCGTAATCAGAAAGTTGATGGTGTTTCACCTCCGTGCCTCGAAAAGCACGTAAAGCCGTTGGTTCTGAGCCTGATCTTTCTCCATTCGTGTCGGATTGCCGTCCCATCGGACTGTAAGAGTGAGGGAATTGACAATAGTGCACCTATCCTTGCATATACACTCCGACACTATAATCCTGTCCTGCGCAGATGACTAGTCTCCGTCAAGACTGGCCGCATGACCGAAAATCGGTCTGGAGGACATTGTCCATCAGGATTTCTCCACGTTAAAAAGTTAATTTATTAAATGCGTTATTTACGACGAATGCCTCTAAAATAAAGCCTTAAGTACATACAACTGTTAGTAGATTGATAATATGCTTTAAAATTGCTATGCAGCGGCGGCATGAGAATGTCCACTATCCAATAACGGCTTTTTTATATTAACGGCGCAATTTTTATATAAATGGCGCAGAGACTTGGCATCGAGTTCGAATCCTGCACGGAACAAATATTTGTATAGCCCACAAATAATTGTTCCGGGTCTGGATGTTTCTCTTCGTGCAATTTATGTTTGTAAACTGACTCCACGATATAGGAGAAAATCTTAGTGTGGGGGTAACGTTTTTTGAAGAAAAATAAAACGTCCTGCGGGTGTCGTAAGAGGCAACAGAGGAAAATTGAAGCAGGAGATGGGCAGCAGTATCTTCCTTATAACAACCGAAAATAATTTTAAAAAATGCAGTTGCAAACCCGCCCGCCAATAAGACTGTAATGAATGAATGAATTAATTTTTTGCTTTAATTTATTTAAATAAAAACTATTATAAGTAAACTGTGTAGTGGTGGTGTAAGAATATCCACTACTCCATATCATCCCGTGGGTGTCGTACAGGCGACAGAGGGAAACGAATCAGGAGATGGGCAGCAGCGTCTTCCTAATAACGACTAAAAATATAAAACTGCATTTGCCAACCCGCTTGCCAAGCGTGGCAGCTACTGCAAATATCCCCTCTATGAGGAGGCATAAGTTCAGCAGTGGACTTTAATAGGCTGTAAGCCCTTTTTCACGTTATAAGAAAATTTCTTGTGTCTTATGAGAAATATCTTATAAGAAATTCAGTCGCATTGGTTGTTATATGAGATCCTACATATTACAAGATAGTTTTTTCTTTGTCACATCAGACACGCGCATTCTAGTCATTTTGTCGGCTGCACGTACGATGTCGGGTCTACACAAGACTTCTTGCTTAGACACGACGTCTACTCATCTATGTAAACAAGTTTGCGCGTGCGCATTCGGTGCGGCTGCGTGAGCAAAAACACGAGTAGTGTCCAAGCTTTCATTTAAATTAAACTTTTATTTAAATTTAACTATCAAACATGAGTACCAAAGTGAATATTGAACATTTGATAGCGCTTGTAGAAGAAAGACCGGTAATTTGGGACAAAACTTGTGAGGAGTATAAATCTAGAAATTTGAAGACCGCCGTCTGGGGTGAAATATGTTCCATATTAGAAAATTTTAAAGATTTGCCAATGGTAGAAAAAAGGAAAAAGGTAACTGTATCATATTTTTGATACAATATTAAATTATTTGGTCATCATTACTCGATTCATACACAAGAGTCTGATGAATGGACCCTACAACTACGGCGTTTTCTTCTGTGGTAAAAGTATGCAATCACTATATCACTATTAAACGCTGTCGCCTGTCCATTTGGTATACTCGTTTATCCTCCGTGAATTATGGTTACAGACCGACGATTAAACGTCTTGCATGAATGTGTACGATAAACCAGACGAGACATTTTTCTTGTCTAGTGTCCGTGTCTTATAATGTGCAAAAGGCCTAACGGTAACGGTGACGGTATAATAAATAAAAACTATTGAACATAATTAGAAAAAGATGTGTTTTTTCGCAAGTTATGAAAATATTAGTAACAAACAACAAATAAAAATAACTAAGTAATTTGGGTGCACACTGAACGCTCTTCTTACGAACGGTACGTAGTTACCATCAGTGTATGGTAAAATCCGCGTATATATACCGGGGTACTGCCCACACTCGTTGCCCCCACTTACGATGCCAACTTGAACGCCGAAACACACAAGGGGTCCTCCAGAATCGCCCTAGAGAAAATTATTAAATGATACACGAGAAAAGAAAAAAAACAAGAAAACTATTAGACGAGTATATGTAATAATAATAATAATAATTTTATTTCAATAAACTGTGCAATTAATTTAAACAATGTCTTAATTTAAATATGTATTTCAATGACGACATTCCACGTCTTTTTCTGCCACCAGGGCGGCGCCACTTAAAAATGAGGTATGTACATCGATTACTAATAAAAAGTATGTATAATATTTGACAGATTTCATAGCGGGGAAGTTAATTTGTTTGAAAAATGTAAATATTAATGTTTTTTCTGTATTATATGAAATATTTTAAAATAAAAATATTTTGTCCAAAAATTAAAGAACAAACCACTGAGGCGTTGTTTTGTGTATTGATATAATACTCTAAAAACTAATAAACTGTTATTTAAAACTAACTTCTTAATTAAATGACATTCTGTAACAAAAAACATCACCTCAGCGGAAGATTATTAGCCCTCATTACAGTAATGTAATATACAAGTATCGTGTAGTGGCGGTGTAAGTATATTCACTACCACATATCATCCCGTGGGTTTTGTAAAGAGGCGACAGAGGGAACAAATCAGGAGATGGGCAGCAGCGTCTTCCTTATCTGTACTATCTAACCCATTCAAACACAAAAAAAATCATCAAATACGGTCCAACTGTTTAAGAGAAGTTCAGTAACAAACACGTGTACAGAAGAATTATACATAATATAAAGATTAAATAAAATTAGTTAATATTCCTTACATAACAACTGTCTTTTCCTTCAGCGCCGACACACCAAAACATGGAATTGTAGAATGACAAACCGTAAATATATGCACATTCAAAACTGGATAAAATTGGAATGCACACCATTCTCAGTTCTTCAGAGGGCTTATCCTGAAATTTAAGCAAGTTTTATTTTCTTACTTATTTTTAATGTTTAGCACCTGTAGTTTTTTAATTATTTTAAATTGTTATTTAAAGAAGACGCTACTGCCCATCCTGTTCCAGTTTATCTCTGTCGACACCCACGGAACGAAAAGGGAGGGATTGATTGTTTTATGCCACCACAATGCGCTAATATTAAAATCAAAGATAATTAAATTATAATATATTGAAAATAATAAATTAAAATACTTCACAGCTCGCTTGATGTGTTCCAAATACAGTAAATTATGCAACAAATTAAATATATACCTACGTAGACATTTTTATAATTTAGACTGACTGGACTCTTATCCGTCCCGAGCTCCATTCTGATAAATTTGCCAAAATCACATGTGATGTTTAGCAATTGCATAAGATGGCAGCGATTGGAGGCGAATAACTTGAGATGATCCTAAATACTGCCTGAATGATGGATCTTACACCATGGCCTTGATCGAACGACCCACGACCATCGCCTCTACATCAATTCTGAGCGCACGACATCACCTGATTTATATAAGGATCCACTTGCGATCAGGTGGAATGTGTGCTGGTTTGTCACCTTCATTCTACATAAAATGCCTCGTTTGCAGTAAAATGTGTCCCCGATTTGCTACACTCACCATACAAAACACAGCGGCATTAAGCTGCTATTTCACGCTGGGTATTCTGTGAGAATGTGTGGTCCTTCCCTGGTTGAGCTAACCCATTCGTGCTACAAACCATAATATTATAGCTGCAGCATGACAGTACCATGTAACAATAAAATTACCGAAATATAAATATAATGGTTAAGATTTATTTACATTTTCCTTGAGCCCGTATCCTGACACGAGACATTTCGAGGTTTCAGCAATACCCAACTTTAAGTCGGGAGTGTGCAAGCGAACGGGTCTTACTGAAATTGATGGAACAAAGTGGTTCTCCACCTGTAACATGAAAACGCTGAATGAGCTCAAATATATTTAAATATTTTTATTAATTAGGTCGCTAATAACCTTATGGTTAATGATACGAACCGCGGCTTAAAAGTCGCGAGTCCGTATCGTTAGTCGAATCCGCTGTTCGACTATTTTCGTGTACTGAAAATTGTAAAAAAAAACATGCGTGAGTGTCGTGAAACACTCGGTTGGAACAAAGTTCCTTTCATAGTATATTATTATTTATAAACTTATTATATTATTGATTACAAATTGAAATAAATTAATAAATATTAAAATGAAGCGTCATTTAAAATAATATTTCTTTCATGGCAAGATAAGAAAAGTGCGAGTGAGATGGATATTATTCCATCTCATTCACACTATAGAAAGGGAGTCGTGACGGAAAAATCTTACACTTTTTCTCGCCTAGCCCCCATCCGTCAAATTCGTACCGTGCGTTAAGGAATTTCGTTCCAAAAACTAAAGCTTTTGTTTTAATTTATATATTATTAAACGTGTTGTACAGTTAAGTCACCGTTACCGTTACAGCCTATAAAAAAATCACTACTGAACATTGGCCTTACCCAAAAAGATTGTCCCATATTAGGGGTATATTAGCCATAGTTGCTACACTTGGCAGGCAGTTAAATACTAGTAATTACAGTTAAGTATTACTTACTAATCAAATAAGGATTATAGTAAAAGAAGGGTAACAAGATATTAATTTTACAATATAAAGGCAATAGATCGATATGTTACTTAAATTATTTGTAAGTTTTATTGTGCCAAGTTTATGCTTCTTCAATTAATCAGTTTATAGATTTAACATCCCGTAGAGCGTAGACGTTGATTAGCTCTTTCAAAGAATTAGATCGTGTTGCCGATCCAACGTTCCAACAGCTTTTGGTACAAATCTGGTACTGATAGCTAGCCCAGCGAATGTTTTACTTGGGTAAGAGCTACATAAGGTTGAATATTTGCAAACATACGAGTATATGAGCTTAGGAACCACAACGGATAGATCCGAGTGATGCTTTGTAGATTGTGAAGTGTTAAAGCCCAACAAATAATTAACTGTTCTTACATTAAACGTAGGTACTTTGTTTCGGTTTGTATCAAAATAGTAGAATAAAAATGTTAAATTGTATGCATATTTACCGTGTAATGGTGGTGTAAAAATATCTACTACCCCATATCGTCCCGTGGGTGTCGTAAGAGGCGACAGAGGGAAACAAACCGGAGATATGGACAGCAGCGTCTTCCTGATAACAACTCAAAATTATAAAAAAACTGCGATTGCCAACCCGCCTGCCAAGCGTGGCAACTATGGCAAAATCCTCCCTATAAGGCAATTTATGGGGAGGCCTATGTTCAGCTGTGGACTTTTAAAGGCAGTAATAGTAATATGCATATTTGGAATTGGCTTTTTACAAGCTTTCATTTCATAACCACAATGGTATTTTTTTATATTCGTAATTTTATATATTGGTAATTTTTGATTCGCAGGCGCCATATAATCAAATTTTATACGCTTTGCCACTCCCACTACTAAGACGAATCGGCAATGTTAAAATCTTTTTTTTTTATAGAAGAGGGCGCAAACGAGCCGTTTCGGCTACAGGCTACAGAGCGTACCCTTCTTCTGAAACAGCCGTGTAAAATGTAATAAAAAAATCAAGGGACAAATTAACTTATTAAATAAGAAAAGTTAATCACCTCAAGTAAACCTATGTCATGTCCCATGATATTCGTTTCATAGTCTTTGTCTACATAAAAATGTTGAACACGGCGCCAATGCTCGAAAAGCATCGTGAGAAATGATGCTCGTGATGCCGTTGTCCCAGCGACGACTCTCATTTCGAACGTAGGTAAATTTGTTCTGTGAACGCGATAAGTTAAATCTTAGTTAATAATAAGTATGATAAGTAAGGATTTGGTTCATTACTTCTAGAGTTCTCTTACAGTAGGAGGGGCCCATGTCTAAATGGAAGACGAGCTACTGAATTAGAAATACTAGTGAATTCTAGTAATTAGTATGAAAATTTTCATTGGAGCCGGTCTGGATCGAACCTGGAATGCTCGCGTACTGTGAATTTACTGCGAGCACTTACACCTGAGCTACTACGGCTGAGTGACCACCTCCTCGCTGATAATGGAAAATATCACGAGGAAACCTGATTGTCTGACGAAAATAATAATATATTTGACGAAATTTAAAAACTTTTTTACCATTCCTTGCGCTTGTAACTTAATACATTCTCTTTTTTTTTTTTTAAAAATAATTATTAGTTATACTTTATACGTGGCATTGGTTTACATTTATAGGTTGTTTAGATTTTTATGTAGTTTTAGATATTATCTTTTTCAAAAATTTCTACATTCGTAATTTTTAATAAAAGAAATCGATTAAAAATTTCGCAGGGTATATAAGCTGAAGTATAAACATACATATTACACATATTTTCTTTCACTATATCGTGTACAATTTCGCAATATAGTGCGCCGGAAGTATCTTTTCCCTCTGAGTTCTGTATTTTAAACCAATGAGGGCATCCACGACTTTTTCTGCCACCAGGGCGGCGCCACTTAAAAGTGAGGTATAATATGTGACAGATTTCATAGTGGGGAAGTTAATTTGTTCGAAAAATGTAAAGGTTAATGTTTCTTTATGTACTATTAGCTATATTTTATATTAATAACATTAAAAATAAATAAACCAAACCACATATTATTATATTCATAAAAGTAGAAAAATTAAAAAAAAAGTAATAAAATGTGCAAAAAATTAAAGAGCAAACCACTGAGGTATTGTTTTGTGTATTAATATAATACTCTAGAAACTGATAAACTTTTATTAAAAACTAACTTCTCAATTAAATGACATTGTGTAACAAAAAACTTTACCTCAGTGTCAACTAGTGACATCTGGTGAGCAGAAAATTATTAGCCCTCATTAAAGCTAGTTTAAAAAATTAAATAGGTACATACTTGGTGTTAAAAATACAATGTGCAGCCGTAAGGACGATCTTAAATGTAATTAGTGAACCACCACAAAATGAAGACCAATATATGCCAGCATAATGTTTTTTCCTCAAGACGACCTGAATGAATAACAAACACATCATAATCGTCAACAAGTGTAAAAGTTTTCTACTGTAAAGGGGTTTTAATATAACTAAGGGATTATATTATATAATTATATTAAGTGTAGGTATATAATTACATTAGGGTAGGTTAGGTTAGTACATTATGTATGTAATTACCTAAGATGAACACCAAATAAAGAAGTTTACAGATTTGTTGCCATTTCTAAGTACTAAGATAGAATGCCTTATAGACTTAGATATCTTTAGACTAAAACATGTCATAAATACATTTTTTCGGAGAACAATGAGAAACGAACATACAATCTATATCTATACATATAATAAATCAGTAGAAAAGTCGTGTCTGTAATTCTAATATATTCTTGAAAAATAATACAAGTCCAGGAGACTAAATAAAGGCTTCTGAAGCCAAATTTGTGGTTTTTAGAATTTTTGTCTGCCTGTCTGTCTGTCTGTCTTTGTATGCCGGATTCACGCAAAAACTACTGGACCAATTTACATGAAATTTTGTATGTAAGTAGTTAGTAATCCGGAGCAACTTATAGGCTACTTTTTATCTGATTAAGGAACTTCAAAAAAAGAAGGTTAAGTATTTTCCTTCCTTTAGATGTTAATTTTCTATTATATGTTAGTTATAGGCGGGATAACTGGTGTTTTTCAAATAAATACCATATTTATAAATAAAGTTTAAAATAAAGTTATAATCTTGGTAAAATAATTTGAAGCTACACCTATTTAGTTATCAAAACAGCGCCATCTATCATCAAATGGAAAAAGTAATAATTTGGCCTTCAGTTACTAATAAATAAAATAATATAAATAACTTACATTTATATGTTTAAATAATTAGATTTTTAAAATTATTTAAAAATTCTAAAGTTTAGTTTTTAGTATTTTTGTTATTTTATTTTAAAAGTGTAAAAATTTCAATAGATAATTACGTCTATCAAAAATATTACAATTAATAAGGTTTTATTTCAATTACTAATCTATATATATTCAGTCGCGATTCCACTCCCCGTCAGTTCAGTCGCTTCATAATGATGTGACGGCTCTAATGCTGAACCTACAATATTTTCGTAGCGTAAGCATACCTACTGCGCGAAAATAATCGAAATGGCGTGTCAACCTAAACGCCCGATACCGTCGTAGTCCAGGAGTTACTGGCCTTTGTTCAACAAAATTGGACATCATGGACCAGGTGTCTCTGGAGCAGATACGGACGACAAGTTTCACCGGGGACGAGATCATCAAAGCGAAGAAGGTGTTAGCAGATTCAGCCGTGACCCAAATCCGTCTTATCACACGTCACAGGGATAGACTCGGTAAGAAAGACCTGCAAGACATCTTCAGGCTATTTAATGAGACCGACCCTGATGACATCCCAACTTTCGTCGCGCGTGATCTCAACAAGCTGCCCCCCGTGACGTTCTATCACGTAGACTTGATCAGATTGTTGAAAGACATCACCACGTTGAAAGCCGAAGTTACCGATATCCGTTTTAAATTTGAAGAATCGGAACGAGCCGCAACAGAGCTGAGAAACGAAGTCACTATGTTGCGCAGCATAATTGCAACATCTGCGAATTCACTGCCGTCGCAGAATGTAAATACGAGACGCGTTAACCGTAATAGTAGTCATATTTTACCGATGATTGCGACTCCGTCACGCGATACCGTCTGTCAGCGGGTTGATGACCGTGAAACTAGGGCGACCTCGGTCGTCATTGCATCACCACCTCAGCCCTTGACTGAACCCATGAGTACCTCCGCCGAAGCCAACCTCACAACAAGGGAAGACGTTTGCGGATGTTGCCCGAAAATCTTCACAACCGGCGCACTTTGTGGTCGAAAGCGAAAGAATGGAAATAAAATCGGTTCCAGTGGTGACCTGAAACCTGATTGCTAATGACGGGTTTACTCTTGTTGAGAAGAGATGTCGGTCGAAACCCGTCTGTAACCAGCATGGGACCGCCAAAATAAACGCGAGTACAACTCTGCGTGCTGTGGAGCCAACCATACAGCTCACATCTCCCGTTTGGACAAAAGTACGTCGGGAGAAGACGTCCTGCGTTTCGTGGAAGAACGAAGCCGATGCCGCATTGAGGATCCGATCTCTTTACATTTGCAGCGTCGGAGTGTAATAGGTCAACGAACTTCAAATCCTACGTACCCAGGTTCCTGCAAAACACAAAGAGATATTCCTCGCCCTGATTTCTGGCCCTCTGGGATAGTGTTTCGCAGATACAGGGACGCGCCAAAGAAGAAAGTTCCGTAAATAGTGTTATGTCGATATTTTATATATATAGGTATTTTAGTTAAGGTAAAATTAACAACATTGCTATGGGTCAATGTTCTTAATTTTTAAGTCCTTGATGCCTGAAATAAAGTTATTGTATTGTATTGTATACGTAAATTGATTAAAACTGATCTGTCTGCAATTATTGCAAAATTTTCATTATCATTATAGTTTTATTAAAGAGATTTTATATACATCGTGCCAGATCATAGAATTGATCATATATCATAAAGTAGTCTATGATTTCGTGAAATGGTGTGGTCATTTCATGATATTTAACACTGTCTGTTGACCATGTCATGATATAGCTTGACCAAATCAATGAATAGAAATCGTTTGAAGATATGTATTATTAACTAAACACAACGTTGCTATTTCACGATATGATCATATGACGATATCAATAAACCTTTTCACCGCTAACGGCGCTGATAGCTTATTTTTAACAGAAATAGAACTTTAACAGAATTGACATCACTTTATGCTTTATAAATAAATGTTCGCTTCTATCGCTGATATTACTAGATAGTATAGTTTTAGCCATTATTTCATCTAATAATAGCGCTATCTACTTACTTATTAATAAACTAAAATGGTTAGTCACTATACGATATTATAACGAATTTTCAATTATATACGATGTAAATAATTGAAAATTCGTTCGTGGCATCGTTGGATGTGTAATTATTAGGTAGATGTGGTCAACAATCATGCAAAGCTTAGTTTCAGTTTTTATGAATTGTATTTAAACAAATACGAGGGCCGTATAGCTCGCCGTGAGATTTCTTAATGGCACGGGAGTAAAACGTGTACGATTCCCTCGAGGATAAATCTGTTATAGAAAATTTTACGTGCTGACTTAACACGTGTCCGTTAAAGTGGTGAATAATAACTTTGTGGGGAAACTAGATGTCTGAGTAATTAAAATAGTCGTGGAGATGTTAAAACCGTTAATATGCATTGAAGCATACTCTATTTTTCTGCCCACAAAACACTATAGATAATGAGGAGCCCTGTACACAGTAGTGAGACGTATATTAGCTGCTACTTTACTTTAATGGTACTTATAAATCAGTTTATAATTTAAGATAGATTCATATTTTCAGACATATTAAGATATTTGTAACAGTCCTGGTTTCATATCTCATATATGTAAATGAACAGGCTCTTGCGGAAAAATACTTAAATTAATGAAAGCAGATTTTATTTAAACAAAGGTTCATTTTATTTTACATGTCAAAGGCGGTAATCAAACTGATTAAAACTTAAATATCATGGTACGTAAGCATTATTATATAGTTCTCGGCGGTGAAGGAAAACCTGCATATCTGAGAAGTTTCCCAGTGAGGTCATCCCGCGTTGGAATCAGCGCAGCGAACACTTTTTGGCCAAAAACTCTCTGCGGCCTGTGCCCAGTAGTAACATGTATGTAAGCTGCTACTTTTTTACTTTTCATGGGGCAATATATGCAGTTTTTATTTCATTCATATTTTTGGGTATGTTACTCTTTTTTGTTTTTACTCTACCGTAAATATTAAAGGTTTCAAAGATGAGTAGAACTCATTATCGTCAGCCTATCAAAAGTCCACTGAAATGAACATAGGCCTCCCCCTGGTTCCCACGCTTGGCAGGCGGGTTGGCCACCGCAGCTATTATTATTTTGATCTGTTGTCAGGAAGATGATGCTGCCCATCTCCTGTTTGTTTTCCTATGTCGCCTCTTACGACGGGACGATATGAGGTGGCGGGTTCTCTTTCACCGCCACAACAAGGCGAACATTTTTCTACTCCCGTTCATGAATGTAGTGCTTCCCACGTTCATTGTGAATAAAATTTATACGGAACAAAACAAATTTTAAGGATTTTATCGCGTTTAATTTTTTTATAATACCCGAGGACTGAGGTGTTTGACGACCTGATGTCATAGTTAGAATGGAATAGAATAAGAATAGAATAGAAAAAAAGCTGTAGTATGCTTGGGTTTGAATTTAATTTAATTAATTATGGGGTCTTTAGCAGATCGTAGCACTCAACCATCTTCCCTATTAAAATTAGGATGTTTTTTAATTTCAATAGCCTCGCGAATCATCATTAGTAGGAATCGGTGTTCTATTGCAAGGATTTGTTGTCTATCAGATCCGATATAATGATTGGGACGATACTAAACATGTTGACATACTTTAGAATTCCCGGAGCGTCGGTGCATCACATCAACGATATGTTCTTTTACGCGGGTTTTTATGGAACTTTCATCCAAAGATGCGTAAAAAAACCCCACGTAAAAAAATTAAAATTAAACGTGATAAAATCCGTAACATTAGTTTTATTTCATGTGTAGTGCACATCATTATAGAACTGCATTTATGAAATTTTGAAGTCTACTTGAACGTAAAAAAATATCTACATCTATTTTATGGTGCTAATCAATATTAAATACCAATGATATGAATAAAATTTCAAATAAATATTATACCATAAATTAATAGAACAACATGAAAGTCAATGTTATTTTGTTAAACTAAATTAACTTTAATTATGAATGAATGTAAAGAGTAAAATGTAAATAATAATACATTTTGATTCCAAGACAATTTATCTTTCTTAAGGATACATCGGAAGACACGCCCGATATAAAAATAATAGGTGTTTCTAGACATTCACGTGTTCCTGTAGCATATTATATCTATGTCAAATACCAATCATCTACGTCTAATAGTCTTTAGAATTCAAAAAAAATCTTTGACAGACATAAAGACACAGACACCGAGGTGACTCTAAAAGTGATCGAATTTTGCTGAATTTGGCACGGAACAGCATTTAATGATGTTCCTAAATTCAAGCTCACACAAGCGAAGCCGCGGGTAAAAAGCTAGTATAAAATATTAATAAAAAAACATAATAGCAAATAATTAAGATAAAATTGGTTAATTGTCTAATGTAGAAAATGTAAATTTATATCAGATTTCGCTTACCATTCATTATATTTTATAGATGGCATGGTGACAAACGAACACACAGTCCACCTGAAAGTAAGTGGTTCCTGGCCCCTGAAGTCTATGATGGATCTTTATAACAGTAACAAGGACCTTCAGTTCTCTTCACTCACCATACTAAACAGCAGCGCTCGCACCCTATTGCATGCCTTAAGCGCAAAGCAATGTTCTACTAGCGCCTAAAAAGCAAGATTCCAACGTTTTGTCGCAAAAAATCGTATCTAACAATCATATTGAACATATAAATGATATAAAAAGCACATTGTCAGAAAGATAAATGATTGTTGAACTTATTGATTTTTTTTTAAATCGATTAATTGCTATTTTTACATAAAAAAGTGGTTTTAGTGATTTATTGTGTAGATTTATCAAGTCCGCATGGAGTGGTAAACACGATAACTTTTGAAAACATCAATTGTTTAACTCTATTTTTTAATATCTTCATCTATCATGTGGGAAGCCATGGAATGTAAATGGCAGTTTAATTTTGTTTTGTTTAGTTATAATTAATTTTTTCGGCTGCGAAATCTCGAAATTTTCGGTGTTTTAGCAGTCTTGTTTATTTTACTAAATACACTTTGCTCTGCAGCGGTAATAGGCAGCAAAATATCGATCGCTGTATTTTTATAACCACAGATTTTATAATAATATTTAGTCGCCAAAAGTACGTAGGATTTATATATAAATATACTTATACGTACCGGCAGGCGAAGTGTAGGGCGTCCCCCCACTAGATGGAATGACGACCTGGTAAGACTTGCAGGAAATCAATGAATGCAGGTGGCTCGTGACCGTGCTTTGTGGTATTCCTTTAGGGAGGCCTATGTTCAGCAGTGGACTTGTGAGGGGCTATAATGATGACGATGATGATGATACGTCTTGGACTTTATGGAGTAATCTGAAGGTGTACTTCGGTGAATGCTACTGGAACTCCTCGAAGAGTAGAACTAGGTGTGCCGAGTTTGGCCTCGTTTTGTTAGTTATGATGAGAACTTACCTCCGAACTTGATAGAATGACCTGAAAGTGTACTTCGTTGAATTCTACTGGAACTCCTCGAAGAGTAAAACTAGGTGTGCCGAGTTTGGCCTCGTTTTGTTAGTTATGATGAGAACTTACCTCTGGACTTGATAGAGTGACCTAAACGTGTACTTTGATGACTGCTACTGGAACTCTTCGACGAGAAGAACTAGGTGTCCCGAGTTTGGGCTCGTTTTGTTAGTTATGAATAGACATTACCTCCGGACTTGATGGAGTGACTTAAAGGTGAACTTCGGTGACTGCTACTGGAACTCTTTGACGAATAGAACTACAATTTACATTTTTTTTTTAATTTTTTCACGATGATATGAGCATTATGAGTCGTGCACTTTTGGATTTTCCAAGCTTTTTTTTTAAATTGAAATTTGACATAAAGTTATCGGAAATTTGAAGTATAGTAATAATTATAAGGTTCTTAGTGAAACCTTGTATGTAATTAAACTACTTTAAAAATTTACGTAAAATCATGTTATACGCAATTTTTTTAATGCGCTTAAGGCATGCACGATTGGATTTACCAATAGTTTTTTTTTTTCAATCTTATATGAACCATGTACGCCCGAATACCATTTTTTTTATTATAGAATAAGGTGTAGCGGGCTATAGACATTTACATTTCTCCTCGATTAGGCATCAAAATGCAGATGCGTTGTCACCCCTGTGGACTAAAATGGAATACGTCGTTTCCAGCAAAAAGGGTCTCCGGTTCTCTACACTCACCATACGAAACGCAGCAACATTAAGCTGCAATTTCACGCTGGTATTGTGTGAGAGCGTGGTCCTACCCCGGTCGAGCCGACCCATTCGTGTTACAGCCATAAAATAGCTACAGCGTGGCTCTACCACGTAAATAAATGCAAGTTTCTTATATTCTTCTCACGAACGTAAACTGCGATACTCTGAGGGAACCACTATATGTGTTTTCCTCAATTTATGTCTCAACTTTTTGCCGCAGAGTCTATGAGGCTTTGAAAAGGATTACTTCCACGTATTAGGAAACCGACTTATGTTGCTGCCGTAGTGAGAATGGTCTCAGATCATTACTTTTC
Source organism: Parnassius orleans (assembly GCA_029286625.1). Classification (NCBI taxonomy): domain Eukaryota; kingdom Metazoa; phylum Arthropoda; class Insecta; order Lepidoptera; family Papilionidae; genus Parnassius; species Parnassius orleans. The sequence goes on along the minus strand of JAGSMP010000030.1, from coordinate 6,316,722 downwards.
TCCAGTGGCTAAAATTCCTTAACATCTACTTATAATACGTTGATATGTTTTATATTTATTTTATACATGGAGAGCCATGCTGCAGCTATTTGGTAGTTGGTTGTAGTACGAATGGGTCGGCTCGACCGGGGGATGACCACGCCTTCACAGAATACCAGTGTAAAATAGCAGCTCATGTAGAGAACCGGAGACCCGTTTTACTGGAAAAAAGGCATTCCATCTTATTCCTCAGGGATGACAACGCATTTGCATTTTGATTCTTAATCGAGGATAGATGTAGATGTCTATGGGCCTCAGTATCCACTTACCATCATGTGGACTGTATGCTCATTTGTCACCCTTATTCTATGAAAAATATATATATATGTATATATAATATGTTTAAAATACTATGTATACTAAGTAGAAAACATATCAACTGTGTGTATTATGTATAGTGTATGCTACTTAACAAGCATAGAGTGTTTGTAGGTTATTTGTAGTGATATATATTTATAAGTGTTTTTTTTTAAATATGTGAGTATGTTGTGTGTGTATTTATACATATATGTAAATATATGTACATAGATTTTTATAATTATGTATACATATTATATATTTTCTTGCTTTATAGCAACAGCTTAAGTATCTCTGTTTCGCTCGTAGTTAAAATTCCTAATAATCGGAAACTGGTGACTGCGTAATGCAAACATAGAGACACTTACATGTACTTATCTAACAGAAACCGATATAACTATTTGTGATAGAACCAGAGGCAAACAAACAAACGTAACAAATATTGGCTTTCACTTTTACGAAACCTAGGATCCGCGGCGTTATAGCCAACCTAGACAGAGGAAACACCTGTATCATCATCATTTGTGCCACCTGCATCCATCGACTTCCTGCATGTCTTACCGGGCCGTCACTCCATCTAGTGGGGGGACACCCTACACTTCGCCTGCCGGTACGAGGCTGCCACTCGAGAATCTTTTTTCCCCATCAGTTGTCGGTTCTTCGAGCTACTAATCCGATGGGCTATGTCGGTCACTCTGGATATCCTCATTTCTAAGTTTATCACGCAATGAAACCCCGAGCAAAGCCCTCTCCATAGCTCGCTAAGCGACCATAAGCGTCTTCATATGACCAGCAGTGAAGGACCACGTCTCAGATCCATAAGTCTTCACTGGCAACAAGTACTGGTTGTACATCCTGTTATTAAAGTTTTGTGGTATACTTGACGAGATGTGTCATAATTTTCCAAAAGCTGCCCAGCCACCAGCTACCAGCTGACCTGGTAAGACATGCAGAAAGTCGGTGGATGCAGGTGGCTCAGGACCGTGCTTTGTGGCATTTCTTGGGGGAGGCCCATGTTCAGCAGAGGACTTGTGAAGGGCTGTAATGATGATAATGATGAAGAAACCATTAGTGCTAGCAGTGCCTGAATTCCAATATAGAGACAGTGTGTTTATACATGGCCAAAGAGTATAAAGACCTGTATTAAAGCAAAAGGCGGCCCATGTACGCAAAGTTTTATTATTATTATTACACTATTTATTTAAAAAGATATACATTTTAATAAGTACTAGGTAGTAGGAGTGTAAGAAGGAGGTACACACACTGCTGTGTCCGGAACACAAAAGGTTATAGAACCAGTATAATGGAAAGCATTCCATCTTTGTCCTCAGAGGTGACAACGCATCTATAGCCTTGCTTGGCTGCAAGTGTTTATGAGCCGCTGTAGCCACTTTACCATCAAAAGTGGACTGTAAGTTTGTTTGTCACTTTACTTTTAATAATAAAGGGTATAACAGAACATATAGCCATACTAAGTAGAACAAGGGCCAAACGAGCATGCAGTGCACCTGATGGTTAGGTGACTATCGATATCGCCGCCTATGAACCCCCACAGCACCAGAGAAATGTCAGGTGCATTACCAGCTATTTAGAAAAGAGTAGGCTCTTTTAAAAAGTATTAAATTCCACAATATAGTAATATAATGTAGGATATTTCTAGAAAAACACACAGTGGTAACCATCGAGATGTTACGGATTAAATTTATAATTATGTAGCAATATTTATAAAAGATTTATATCTGCACTAAGTATATTTCGAAGCTAAGAGGAATTGTAAAATTCCCACTTCGCGTCTCTGCATTCCATTTTCGGAATGCTTATGAATGGGCTGGTTCTTCTAGTTAACATGTCGATGGCGAATTAAAATGCTCGATCAGCCAAACTGTGATTGAGAACTTGATTGCCCAGGGCGCACCGGAAATATCACATGATATTCAATATATAATATTAAGTCAGTTCATTACTTGGGAAGGCTCCTTTATAACACCTCTGTCTGGTTATACTAAAAAATAAAACTATTGTCTTGTATAATTGGGAAATTTATCCTGACGTCTGTCGAAGGTCAAAAGATATTTATCGAAGAGCCGAATTTCAGAGATTCAATTGGTATATATATATATATATATATATATACATATATATATATATATATATATATATATATATATATATATATATATATATATATATGTCGGAAATTCAACAGGTAGCGTTAATTGTTAAAAATAGTAAAAGTGTGAGACACGCAATTAATCATTGTCAGTAATAAGACAGACGTAACACACTATTCATTCAGTATAGAGAAATTACAGTTCGACCACACCGTAACACATCCCCGCCACGATCACACACCAGTGTAACGTGAGGTACGTAATTACATGATAACACCAAAGTATGCAAACCAACAGCAATACTACTGATCTCAGTGTAACACAGGGCAGCCTCTCAGCAACACCATCCTCCTTGCCTGCACTGGAAGAATTACTACAACGAACAGAACCACGACACTATCTTAGCACTCGTAGAATGACTTCACTCGTAGAATGACTTCACTCGTAGAATGAATTAAGCGCAATCTCTCACGCACGGCGCTTACAGTGAACTTTATACTGCACAAATAAGTGGGGATTTCTCGATATACCCTCAATTCCACCACGATCCAACGCTACGACGTATATATATATATATATATATATATATATATATATATATATATATATATATATATATATATATATAGTTCATTCCCAGTGACCCGCGGCTTCGCCCGCATGGTCACTGGGAAATGAACTATCCATTGCTTTTTGAATTGAAATAAAACTGAGTTTTATAGATTTGTCAGAGATGCAGCCATTAAAAGAAAACTGAGCAAAATTTATTCGTCAGCCTATTTAAATGTTTTGAAACGCAGCGTATAGGAAAGCATGAAAATATCCTGTTTATTCCAAATGGAAATGGGATATTTTAAGGAAACTGAGCATAATTATCCGTCAGGGATGCAGACTTTTGAAAAGAAACTGAGCTAAATTGATTCGTCAGAGATGCATTGAATTGAAAGGAAACTGAGCCAAATAAAAGATCCGTCAGAGATGCAGCCTTTTGAGTTGAAAGGAAACTGAGCTTAATAGGTCCGTCAGAAGTGCAGCATTTGGAATTGAAAAGAAACTGAGCTAAATAGGAAATTTTGAATTGAAAGGGAAGATCTGTGGGAATTCTGATTAATTGATTGTGGGAATTTTGGAAAAAAAACTAACTGAACACTATTTTAAGACGCTACTGTACACAATGTTATATGTTTTTCCATTCGGGGAAAGAATGTGGAGATTCTGGGCATTTGACACACGCGAACATGCTACATACAGCTGACCTGTAACGTTTGCCCTTGCGCTTTATTAATTGTCATTGCAAAACTGAGCTTAATAGGGAACTGCAACCTTTTGAATTGAAAAGGAAGATCTGTGGGAATTATAGGGATCCGTGGTATAATAACATTTTTACCTTTTCCTACGCCTGTCAAAATTGTAACACCGATTATGTTCCGTCCAAGATGTGTCACACGCAGCCTTGTCCCGTTACATAACCGAGGAGCATCTAAATTTCGCATTAGCATGACTGGGACGCCTAATTTTAATTGAAGCTTATGTAAAGGCACACCTGACAACTCTAGAGAATTTAGAAACTCTACGGGATATGAAGTTCTCTGTTCTGTGTCCATAACTGTGCCTAATGACAAATACTCTGTTATTTCTCCTGCTACTTTGCTTAATATATCTGAATTTATTTTGTTAACGCTCTCATTTTTTGGTGCAAGAATCGCCCTTTCACATAACCATTTGTCTTCATGCATGTTGTTCGTTAAATCTGAATAAACGCTCGCAATTAATTCGGAATGACTCTGTACTAAATTACAAAAATCTCTCGTCAATTTAACGCAGCCCTCAGCATCCGTTTCCAACCGCCCATCGCCAATTTTTAATAGTGTGTCAGCATAGTTTCCAGCATTGATATCATTATACAAATGCACTCTCATATTCGTAGTTAAACTGAATTTTGTCACCTTGTTCCATAAAATAGACGACTTGAGGCATGCTTTAATTTCATCTGCAGGTGTGCCCTTTTGAATGACAGGTAAAGTTTGGCGAAAGTCACCAGCCGTAAAACCACCATTCCTCCCATTACATAGCATTATACCTCGTGCACTATTTTTGCTAAAGTTGCAGATCGGCGATTCTTCCTGGGCTAGATTTAGAGGGAGTTTTAAAACAGAATGTGCAGTGCGGCCCCCGCTTAGCAGCGTGGTGGCTATACCGGAGGAAGCTACGGCCACAGCAATGTTTTTATCTTTCCGTACTTGCGCTAATAATAAATTTAACAAAAATGTCTTCCAGTTCCTCCAGAGGCATCTAAAAGAAAAGTGCACCGTTTCCAGATTCAATTTGTCCTAATACTTTGTCAAAAACTCGTTTTGTTCGGGAAGCAAGCGGGTACAATTCGGCTACTTGCTGCTGCAAAGCTGGTATATCGTAGTTTGTTTCACGTATAATTTCATCACTTAGTTCATTTTCGGTTGTTCGCTGAGGGCTTATCATTCCAATGTCGCTTAATTTTTGCCTACCATTGCCATTACTTTATCTTCAATTTTCCAAGTGCTTCATTATAAATGTGTTCATTGTATGTCATGTTCGCGTGTGTCTGCTGTAACTTTCGCAAAATATCTTCCGCCATGTACTTTTATATTTGTGCCACAATTTATGTGCATTAGATAGCCCGCAAGATGATATGAGAGTTGCATAAAGATCCCTAATTTGGCTGGTGACTGGCACTGCACAGCTTCCTGCATGGTTTCATCCCAGTGATTATCGTTTTCAAAAGATGCAGAGCTTCACATGCTTCTATAAGTTGCGCATTCCTGACCGTTGACAGTTTTAAGGTCTTTATATCCTGTAGGACCCCGAACATGGTGCAGCAGCAATCGTAAACAGAAACATTCAAAATTAGTTACATGGACGGTATACACACGACCAAGGGCATCTGATGACTTTACACCGGCCAATGTGCAACAGGCGCGCCTTGAATACGGCGTTTCCACCTTCCTAGATGTGTTCCAAGTATAATAGCGGGGACTTCAGAATATAACAACGTTTTGCAAAGGGTCGGTTTGACAAAGTTGAAAGAAGGCTGTTAGTGTAGTTTTCGCGGTGATGCAATTCTTTCTTGGAAATTTTTCGGTGAAATATACACGCTCTCCATTTTCTAAGTGCACAGCAAGGTGAGTAACTGTTGGTGCCTCTAAAGGGAAGCCAAGGAGACGCCACGCTGCCTCGTTACTACATAACGCCCTGCTTTAAAGGTCTGTACTTCATTAACGGGATTTGCCTCACCTTCACTCCTGAGATTAAATATTGCTTGGTCGCTTCCTTTATTTATGTACTTACAGATATACTTCATTGCGCGGACAGAGCTACATGCTTCTACATTAATGTGGGCATTAAACATTTTACATAGAATGGGCGAATACGGGACAATCCAGCTGTTATCTAAGGTTTCGAACGCTCCAGAGCGAGATTTGATTGTAACTTTCCTACCACCATCTTCGGGAGCTCTGCGTCTGTATAAAGAGTAGCCATTGTCATTGTGCACTGTTTCTTTTAATAGCTGTTTAGGGAATTTCTTTGTACATTTTCCTTCTTTCATACATGGCGATATTGAATTTCGTGCTCCACATGGACCGTGAATCATATTTTGACGATGGTATCATACAATTCTTTATCTTGCTCAGGATCCGGAATCTCGGCGCTTATTATGTCGTCTATTTGGCTGGGCTGCAACTTCTCTTTAAGCCATATTAGAATGGGCATGCGGTAATCTCTTTTGCCATTCAATTGAATACATGAAGCACTGCACCTCTCCGAAAATTTTCCCTTTGTTAATTACATACATTAATTTTGTACTTTTAATCTAAATACTCTAGCAACTAAATCGTGTCTGTCAGTACTTTTTGGCCCGGCATTAGCTCCTTGGTTATTTCTTTCCATGTGGGATTGCAAGTAAAAGTAACAAAAGATCAGGTCTTCCGTAAGTTCGTACATAGGCGAATGCGTCTTGTGTGTACTCATGTAGGTAGCGGGGACTGTTAACGAATGATGAGGCAGAATTACCATTTTACCTAAATCTCTGGGGTTTACATTGGCGTCGCTAGAAACTGCATCTTGTAAATGTATATAATTCTCAACGCGCAGCTTTTTTGATTTAAAGATATATAACGGAGACGTTCACTTTCTACCTTCATACATGTCTACCAAAATTGATGAAATAATTGTCTACACCGGGCTAAGAGGTCAAAATCATTTTCTCGCAACATCATATGATACGCATAAAATCCATACATGATACTTTTTGTTCGGAGTAGGCTCCTTTGTGACCGGGTTAATGAGTGGAATTTGAAAATGATTACCCTCTTGTCCTTTGCAATAAATCAATGGGTACTGCAGAGCGTCATAAAACTTGTGTGTATCGGCTACCCGTTGCAACGTATCATCACGTGCTCGCAAGACAATGTCTCGTGAAGAAAATTGATCACCACTAATTACGGCTGCTATTTCGTTTATCAAAGGTGCATTGTAGCGCCTTTCATGCTCTCCTCGAGGGTCCGATCTGCGTGAATGACGACTTTATAATCCTCTCAGGTAGGTTTACTAAAGCAGTTTTAAATGTTTTGACTAAAATGTTACGTTCATGCAAGAATCTTTGAATTTTGAACACTGTGTCTCTCTCAACCCTGGATAAATTGGCAGCGACGGTCTACCTCAATTTCTTCGTCACCCATAAAATATACTTGTAGAAATTTATGCTGTTCGTTTTCAACTGAAAAGTGAACCTATTCTATGATAAATTTGCCCTTGCACCGTAAATGTAGGCGAAAATCCGGCATTATTATTTCGGTCAACTCCAAAGGACGTCATTTGAAAGCATGAGTTATATTTCCGGATCCTGTTTAAAAGCGCCGTGACTCATTAGCATCATATAAAAGAGAGTTTTCAAAGGTTCTTCTGGTTCCCCAAGTAACGGAAGAGACACTTTGCCATTGAACAGCACATGCCTGCGGTCTCATCTTTCCATTTTAAAGCGCTGCAAAATCGACACGCCTTGTCCATCAGTCCGATAACAACTAACCTGTGATTTTTATAATCAATCAACGGATCATAATTGAATGCTGCGTCATTAAAAACCGACCAATTGTTTCTTTGAAAATTTTGTCGACGTTCAACTTGGAGCTGTGCATTTGCATCTCTTCACGCCTGTGTCTGTTCTGGTGTTTCAGATGCCCTTATAGTAGATTGACGTTCAGCTTGCTCAATGAGTCTGTGTTGAGTTTCATCAGGTGTTTCCGCGGCTCTTAAGGCGGCCTGACGTTCCGCTTGTTCGAATAGCCTTTGCTGACTTTGAGCAGGTGTTTCAGTAGCTCTTAAAGTAGATTGACGCTCTGCCTGTTCAAGACGCCTTTGCTGACTTTGATCAGGTGTTTCAGTAGCTCTTAAAGTAGCCTGACGCTCTGTCTGTTCAAGACGCCTTTGCTGACGTTGAGAAAGTGTCTCAGATGCTCTAAAAGCAGCCTGACGCTCTGTTGCCTTCTCAGTTCAGCATCTTCTAAAGATTCTAGCGATCGAGCTAATCTTTTCGCTTGTCTTTGAGAAGATACTCTTGAAAAGCTGGACTTACGTTTGCGAGGCATTATGAAGTAAGAAAAAACCTATTTATAAAAAAACGTTAAAATACCTAAAAGGAATTAAATTTCCTTTTAAAATTTTTAAAAGCAAATCCAAAATATCTAAAAGGAATAAATATTCCTTTTAAATATTTTTTAAAATCAAAACAACAAAACCAATTCAAGACACAACACGAATCCGAAAACGATAGCCAAAAAAAATCGAATCAACTTAAACCAAATCACAAAACAAATCGCAGAAAACCGAAATCGAAAGCAGTAGTCAATATAAATATAACCAACGAAAAAAGAAGTAAGTGTATAGGTACCGTATACACTATCTATACTATTAATATTCCTTTGAAATAATGTTAAACAACCTAAAACAACGAAAACCAATTCACGATTCTAAATAAACAAAATCCAAAATCAAAGCCAGAGTCTAAATATGTATAAAGGAATACCAACCAAATCAACAAAACCGATCCAAGAAAATACACAAATCCGAAAATGAAAGCCAATATAAATCCATTCAACCTTAACCAAATCACAAAGCAAATAACAAACAACCGAAATGCAGGTAGTCGAATAAGCTACGAAATAGAAACAATTTAAGCGTATAGGTACCGTATGCACTATAAGTTGACGCGCTTTTTTTCTGAAAGTGTATGCTGTTGGCCTGCGGCCTTGACAGTTTTAAGGTCTTTATATCCTGTAGGACCCCGAACATGGTGCAGCAGCAATCGTAAACAGAAACATTCAAAATTAGTTATATGGACGGTATACACGACCAAGGGCATCTGATGACTTTACACCGGGCCAATTTGCAACAGGCGCGCCTTGAATACGGCGTTTCCACCTTCCTAGATGTGTTCCAAGTATAATAGCGGGGACTTCAGAATATAACAACGGTTTGCAAAGGGTCGGTTTGACAAAGTTGAAAGAAGTCTGTTAGTGTAGTTTTGGCGGTGATGCAATTCTTTCTTGGAAATTTCTTTCGGTGAAATATACACGCTCTCCATTTTCTAAGTGCACAGCAAGGTGAGTAACTGTTGGGTGCCTTTCGTGTAAAGGAAGCCAAGGAGACGCCACGCTGCCTCGTTACTGCTGACATAACGCCCTGCTTGAAAGGTCTATACTTCATAAACGGGATTTGACTCACATTCACTCCTGAGATTAAATATTGCTTGGTCGCTTCCTTTATTTATGTACTTACAGATATACTTGATTGCGCGGACAGAGCTACATGCTTCTACATTAATGTGGGCATTAAACATTTTACATAGAATGGGCGAATACGGGACAATCCAGCTGTTATCTAAGGTTTCGAACGCTCCAGAGCGAGATTTGATTGTAACTTTCCTGCCACCATCTTCGGGAGCTCTGCGTCTGTATAAAGGGTAGCCATTGTCATTGTGCACTGTTTCTTTTAATAGCTGTTTAGGGAATTTCTTTGTACATTTTCCTTCTTTCATACATGGCGATATTGAATTTCGTGCTCCACATGGACCGTGAATCATATTTCGGACGATTGTATCATACAATTCTTTATCTTGCTCAGGATCCGGAATCTCGGCGCTTATTATGTCATCTATTTGGCTGGGCCGCAACTTCTCTTAAGCCATATTAGAATGTGGGCATGCGGTAATCCTCTTTTTGCCATTCAATTGAATACATGAAGCACTGCACCTCTCCGAAAATTTTCCTTTGTTAATTACATACATTAATTTTGTACTTTTAATCTGAATACTCTAGCAACTAAATCGTGTCTGTCAGTACTTTTTTGGCCCGGCATTAGCTCCTCGGTTATTTCTTTCCATGTGGGATTGCAAGTAAAAGTAACAAAAAGATCAGGTCTTCCGTAAGTTCTTACATAGGCGAATGCGTCTTGTGTGTACTCATGTAGGTAGCGGGGACTGTTAACGAATGATGAGGGCAGAATTACCATTTTACCTAAATCTCTGGGGTTTACATTGGCGTCGCTAGAAACTGCATCTTGTAAATGTATATAATTCTCAACGCGCAGCTTTTTTTGATTTAAAGATATATAACGGAGACGTTCACTTTCTACCTTCACATACATGTCTACCAAAAATTGATAAAATAATTGTCTACACCGGGCTAAGAGGTTAAAATCATTTTCTCGCAACATCATATGATACGCATAAAAATCCATACATGATACTTTTTGTTCGAGTAGGCCTTTGTAACCGGGTTAATGAGTGGAATTTGAAAATGATAACCCTCTTGTCCTTGCAATAAATCAATGGTATTGCAGAGCGTCATAAAACTTGTGTGTATCGGCTACCCGTTGCAACGTATCATCACGTGTTCGCAAGACAATGTCTCGTGAAGAAAATTGATCACCACTAATTACGGCTGCTATTTCGTTTATCAAAGGTGCATTGTAGCGCCTTTCATGCTCTCCTCGAGGATCCGATCTGCGTGAATGACGTTTTATAATGCTCTTGGGTAGGTTTTCAAAGCAGTTTTAAATGTTTTGACTAAAATGTTACGTTCATGCAAGAATCTTTGAATTTTGAACACTGTCTCTCTCAACTCCCTGGATAAATTGGCAGCGACGGTCTGCCTCAATTTCTTCGTCACCCATAAAATATACTTGTAAAAATTTATGCTGTTCGTTTTCAGCTGGAAAGTGAACCTATTCTATGATAAATTTGCCCTTGCACCGTAAATGTAGGCGAAAATCCCGGCAATATTATTTCCGGTCAACCTGAAGAACGTCATTTGAAAGCATGAGTTATATTTCCGGATCCTGTTTAAAAGCGCCGTAACTCATTAGCATCATATAAAAAGAGAGTTTTCAAAGGTTTTTCTGGTTCCCCAAGTAACGGAAGAGACACTTTGCCATTGAACAGCACATGCCTGCGGTCTCATCTTTCCATTTTAAAGCGCTGCAAAATCGACACGCCTTGTCCATCAGTCCGATAACAACTAACCTGTGATTTTTATAATCAATCAACGGATCATAATTGAATGCTGCGTCATTAAAAACCGACCAATTGTTTCTTTGAAAATTTTGTCGACGTTCAGCTTGGAGCTGTGCATTTGCATCTCTTCGCGCCTGTGTCTGTTCTGGTGTTTCAGATGCCCTTATAGTAGATTGACGTTCAGCTTGCTCAATGAGTCTGTGTTGAGTTTCATCAGGTGTTTCCGCGGCTCTTAAGGCGGCCTGACGTTCCGCTTGTTCGAATAGCCTTTGCTGACTTTGAGCAGGTGTTTCAGTAGCTCTTAAAGTAGATTGACGCTCTGCCTGTTCAAGACGCCTTTGCTGACTTTGATCAGGTGTTTCAGTAGCTTTTAAAGTAGCTTGACGCTCTGCCTGTTCAAGACGCCTTGCTGACTTTAAGCAGGTATTTCAGTAGCTCTAAAGTAGCTTGAGGCGGTGCACCTGTTGAACACATGAGTGTTTGGCTCGAAAGCCAAACTGCTCGTCTGGAATTAGCTTTTATTGGCGCGACATCCTTCAGACGGCTGAGGATGATGCGCTCAGATTTTCCCCATAGCATTGAGGAGACTGATGGGTCTATAACTAGATGCCCTATTTCTGGGTTTGTTCGGTTTGGGAATACCTGATAACTACTGCTTCTTTCCACATTTCTGGGAAAGTGCAGGTAGACATAAGAACATTGAAAAACCACTAGGAGGCAGATCAACTTGGGAGGAAGGACTTTAACCTTATTGTCAATACCGTCAGCGCCTGGCGCTCAGAGCTTGAGATTTTGATGGGTTTCACCTCATCGAAAGTAACGGGAGGGAGTGGATCATCCGTCGGTGAAGCAGCGGACAGATTAGCCGCTTCCTCGTTCACCTTGTTCAGGTGGACGGAGTCGATTGGCAGGGTGCTTGGAGAGCATTGGCTCTCGATGCTGTCCGCCATGCATTCGGCCTTCTCCGAGTCATCGAACGCTAACTGACCATCAGATCTAACTAATGGTGGCATCGAGGTGACATTTTCTGATTTAAGAGCTCTTGCCAGCTTCCAGAAGGCTGTATGCGAGGGCGAGATATCCTCCATCAGATTGTCCCATCGTGACTCCCTCAACTGGGCTATGCGCTCCTTGACCTCTCTACAGAGGCGGCGCATTTTGGACCGATTATTGACGGTTCCGTAACGGTCATAGGCCCTCACCGCAGCGTTTTTCTCTCTCAGTAAAAAGTAAAAAGTAAAGTTACAGCCTATATATGTCCCACTGCTGGGCACAGGCCTCCTCTCATTTCTGAGAGGGTTTTAGGGCAAGGAAATGACCGCCGCTGCCCCAATGCGTGTTGCGAACTTCACATGTCTTCGAAATATTTTTTTTTGATTTCAGACATGCAGGTTTCCTCACGATGTTTTCCTTCACCGCCGAGCACGTGGTAAATCAGCACTTAAAATTGCTATTAACAATTTCATTGGTGCCGGCGGGATCGAACCCGGTTGCTCGCGTACTGTGAAACTTACAGCGAGCGCTAACCATCTGAGCTACCACGGCTCAGATGTTCGATGTTCAGCGACTCTCAGTAGTCGCTGAACATCCCTGAAGTTCAAAGCGACGATCTCTCGACGCCTTGACCTGCCTCGAAGACTCTTCGGCAACCACCTTGATATGAGAGGTGATATGAGATGGCTTCTAAAGCCATCTCTTTGATCAAACACATCTGGCACTTTATCTAAATGTTCCGAGTTCATAGATTCGAGATTCGCCTCGAACCTATGCCAGTCCGTTACAGTTTTGGTTAGAAGAACCTCACTGCTGAGCCGGCCTAACGTCATTAGGACCGGGCGGTGGTCCGATGTTAACTCATGCACCACTTCTATAGAGCGTATCCCTAAGGTTACGTTCCTGAAGAGTGCTAAATCGATTTTTGATGAGTTATAGGCCGGATTCATTGAATATCTAGTATCCTCTGAAGGAGCTATTATATCGAATAACAGGCTATCACTAAGGTCTACTAAATCACGACCGTTAATGTTATTTCTAACCAGATTTGATGTCTACTATTGAAATCGCCCGCTAATATGACCGAATTACTGAGTTTAATCAATGCTTCGAAATCGCTTTTTAATACCTTTTTCTTAGGTGGGAGATATATAGAGGCTACCGTGATCGGTTGATGATCGGTCATGGCTACTCTGCAAACGGAGGCTTCTAAGTTAGTTAACTGAGGTGTATCAATGGGCACTACATGTAGGGACGACTTATAATATATAAGAGTCCCTCCCATACTTGCCCCTATGCGGTCGTTCCTGACTATTCTATAGTTTGCTATTTTGGGACCTCTAATGCTAGGCTTAAGGAATGTCTCTTGCACTAGCAATATGTCTATCTGATGATCGATAAGGAAGGTTCGGACTTCGTCAATTTGATCTTTAAGGCCGCACGCATTAAAGAAGGCGACAGCTATCGACCTAGGTTTTATTCTACCTGTTGGTGTATTATCCATTTCGATAGAATAAAAGAGCCAAGTTAACAGTAATCAAAACTTCAGGCTTAATTAGCTCTGAAGTTCTTGATTGCTTCGATCACTTCCATGTGATCCAGGGAAGCCTGGAGGCGCTCTTTAGCAGAGCGCGCGGTCCTAATTTTGTGCGCCAAGGTGCGCAACTCGTTTACATCAAAACTGTCCACGAAATCGCAGACCAGATTGAAATCCTCGGCTAGATCCTCCGAGGCCGGGGTGTGGGACGACTTTAAAGCCGGTTTAGGAGAGGACTCCTTACGCGGGGCGCGGGCGACTGCTGGTGCCGGCGCGCGCTCGGGAGCCGAAGTTGAGGTGGACACCTGCTTAGGTGTTCCACTGACCAAGCTCAGCAGCTTTGCCCAAACACTCTGCTTGGGGCCGGAGCAGGGCGAAGGCAGGGGGAGAGGGGCCGTCCTTCTTTTGAGGGCCCTGTGCTCCCTTCTGCTTGGGGGGCTGCTTACGACCCCCGGCGCTTCTTCCCCCCCACTTCTGCGCTTTGGGGGCTTTTGGGCACTTGCGGTAGTTCGCAGTGTGCCCCTCCGCCCCACATAGCACACAGCTCGGGGGGGACGAAGCGTCGCGGTCGCACTCCTTCGTGCCGTGATTCCCTGTGCACTTAACGCACCTAGGACGGGCGAAGCAGTTCCGGACTGAGTGACCATAAAGCTGGCACCTATGGCACTGCCCGAGAACCTTTTTCTTATGTGGGGGTTCTATGGAGACCCCCGAGAGGTGACATACTGTACGTATGTCGAAGATTTTCTTGCCCTCTTCTCAGAGGTCAAGGATGACTAACACCAGATTGTATGGGGTGTTGGTGATCTTGTTGACCATGCGGTGCACTTCTTGCACCGGCAGGCCTTGACTGATCAAATCCTCCTTAACGAAGGCTGTATCGAATTCTTTAGGGATTCCGCGTATAACTACGCGGAGACGTTTTTCCTCCTCCAGGGAGTATGTGTGATAAGGGATATTTTTACCCCTGAGTAGGCTCGTTAGAGAGCGGAAGTCGTCGACCGTATTGGCCGAGACTACGATGCCCTGCCCGGAGGGCTTGGCTTTAGAGAAGCCAATCTTCCTTTCCGTCATGATGCGGGATACTCTGTCCCACTTGGCCACGTCCTGTATGATGACAGGGGGGGGCTTTTGGGACCTTTTGGTCCCGAAGCAGCCTTGACGGCTTCACCCTTTTTAGGGGAGGATTTGCCCCCTTGAGTGGGGGTAGAAACGGAGGGGGCTGAGGCCGCCTTCTTCGCCGGCCTGGCAGAATCCGCCTTTTTCGAGGACCGTCGCCTTTTGCGTCCTTCGACGAGGGTGAATCCCTCGTCTCCAGAGGAGGAAACTCCCTCAGGGCGCCTCTCAACCTCGGTGTCCTCTCCCGAGGAGGCCGCCGAGTCAGAAGCGCCCGCACTCGAGGCCCTAGAGGGCGCTCGGGAGGAGGCCCTAGAAGAGGGCTGGGAAGGGGTCGGAGAGGGAGAGGGGGTAGGGGACAAGGTCCTCTTGCTCGCGCCGCTCCCAGAGCGGCGGACAGGCCTTGTCGCCTTTGCCCCAGAGGCCACTGGCGTCGTTGCGCCGGAGTGCTCCATTTCGGTTTCTTCACGCGCCGGGATAATCCCGGGGAGAGTGGGGAGAGCATAAGCTCCCCTGGGTTCACATCCGGAAAGCGCTCCGCTAAAATGCGGAGCACCTCCCTTTGGGCGTTTTGCAACGCTGACATTTTAGCACATTTGGGGAAGCAGACTACTCGAAAACACAGGGATCCTGACACCCTGCTGAAGGCAGGGTGTAGTGCGAAAGCCCGTAACGGACACCAGTCCCGTTACGTTTTTCGCACCAACAAAACTAACAATTACAATTTAAGATTCCCCCCAAAATGGGGAGAAAAGATATTAAAACTATATAGATACTTAAATATAACAAATTGTATGTATAAAATGTATTGTGTAAAACTTACCAATGAAAATTGCGTGGAAATACCGGAATTTAACTTTAATCACTTCCCGCTTAAAGGCTAAATATAGAATTAACGAATTGAATGAAATATAAAAACTCTTTTAAGCGCGTGAACTTGTCTGCAAACGTGTGACGCGAGGCCCACACGGGGCGCCTAACGGCCGCCGGACTTAACGGTAGCCGGCCTAATCAAACCCTATGTGGAGCGAAATACGGTCGCAAACAGCCTAGCACGCAAAGAGGAATTTATTTAGTAATAAAACCGGAGTCTATTTAAAGAATGCGCGGCGCGATATATAGAAATTCTTGAGAGTTTCTCTAATTATCGAACTGACGTAAGGTCGTACCCTTCACTTTTACACTTTGAAACTTTAATCTAATCTAATTTTAAATTTTAAATTTAATTTTAATTTTTAAATTTAATTTTTAAGTTCAATTAAATTGAAATCGAAACGAACGGAAATCGCAAGTCGGATTCGGTTGCTAAACGAACAGGATGCAATGAAAGTCGGATAGAGAGTGATGAAGTTGACGCGCGGCTCAACGCCGGGAGTTAAGTACATATCAGGAAACATTTCGTTACCGCGTTTTAAAAACCTAGTAACGACACCTAGCGGAATCAATTTAAACTATGTATACGTTAGTTAATAAGAACTCTCAAAAAATATTTTTCTTATAATTCTGCACAATTTTTCTTATTGTAATACCGATTCATTCATAACCACATATAAGAACTGTATTCATTTCCGTTCAATAAATATTACTAAGGCTTATTAATAAGGCTTACTAAGAACTGTTTCTACCATTGTTAAGTAATAGTTAAGGGTGAAAGCGTGACAGGTGGTGATAGTATTTCTGATCCATACTTATAATCACGCCTGTGACCCTTGCGGGGTAGGCAGAGCATCAACGGATTACTTAATATCGTCTGCGAGGTTATCGCCTATTCTGTGAATTACGATGCACCAAATTTTTTATCGCTCTCTTCCCGGTCCTGCGTGGAAAAATACAGATCCATACATTTTTTATCTTAATTTTGGTAAAAAGACATAACAATCCAGATATTCTGACCTTCTGTGTTCGTCCAAAATGCCTATGTCACTCTACAGCCACCGAACTATCCCCATACAAATAATCATGCCATGCCGACGCTCTGTTGCGACGTGAAAGAAGGACAAACTTGTGCAACATATTCGATTTTCCCACGGAATGAGATGTTTTCCGCGGAAAAAAGTAGCCTATGTCACTCTACAGCCACCGAACTATCCCCATACAAAAAAGCATGCCATGCCGACGCTCTGTTGCGACGTGAAAGAAGGACAAACAAACAAACAAACACACTTTCGCATTTATAATATTAGTATGGATATATATATATATATATATATATATATATATGTGTATATTGTTTATTTTCAAAAATACGAGTAAATATGAGTGAATATTTGTCAAGTAAAGTCAAGGTCAGGTCCATATTTGTTGATCTTGGTGTATCGTATCACCGTCACGTGACACAGATATGTATTCTGACTATTAATTTTTGCGCAAAATTTTATAATTTCCGCAAGATCGAATTTGTAACACAGCGACCAGTGTTAACAGAGACTAGCCATCTGCGCATGACAAATTATAGTGAACGAGTTTTTGCGCAAATACAACATGTGCACTTTCGATTCCTTTACTCTCATAGTCAGTTGGGACGGCAATCTGATACAACGATCAAACGGCTTTACGTAATTTCTGAAGCACGGGAGTAAAACATCGCTAACTTCCTGAATTCGGGCTGATACTAAGAATTTCTTAACAGAATACGCCAATATTTTTGACCGACCGGAACGACATGATCAGCAGACGCGAACAATGAGGCAAACAAATACCAAATTAACGTGGAAGTATACTTAAGATACAAGTGGGTACTCGATACGATACGCCTGATCAAAAGTGCACCCAACCTTACATTCTGTACCTTTAGAAGATTATAATATATCATTAAAATATTTTTTCAAAACTTTTAATAAGGCTTGCAATAAGTATTACAAAAATAAAAGTTGCAACAATATTTTTATCGTCATTGCATTGTAGCCCTGGAGATTTTTTTTATTGACTGTTGTTGCTGTATATTGGACGGAACAGCAGTGTTGCCACAGGTAAAGATGTGGCAAGATTATTTTACATTTCTTTTACTACATGTTAATTTAATTTTTGACGTAACCAAATCAGGTGCTGTCAGAAGTGTCCACTTTATTTGCTTCTCAACCTCAGGAGAAGAGCTTTGTCACTTAAAAATATCGAAATATTAAATACATAAAAAAATATATCTCATCATAATTAAATACTAAACTGTGTTAACATTAATTTCTTATATATTCAAAAATTATATTCAAAAAACTGAAGGTAGCCGGGCTAACTATGACATTGGGACGTCAAACACCTCAGTCTTCCCCGTGACCATGGGTGCTGTAAAGCACCCGAAACGTCGGGAATCAAAATTAGTAAAATTAAACGCGATAAAATCCGTAAAAATAGTTTTATTCAATGTGTAGTGTTCGCGTAAATATAAGAAATCATTATTAATTTCTTATTTAAGATTTATACTTTCTATGTTACCTGGTAGGGAACTAATGAATTTTTGTCTTTTCGCCTCCTACAATTTTAAGGGCACAATAATCATTGATGGGCTCGTATTTTTGATTTTCTTTTATGACATCCTGAAGAAAAAAACACTTAACATTACAATTAACATTTAAGTAATGAGATAATAAGACGTGAATATTATAATAGCCAACAATTTAATAACCGTAACAGTATCTATTACATTTTGTTACTACTAAATTCAGTTACATTCGATTAAAACAGGAAGACTAATATATTTTTAAGAGATCTAGATTCGAAACCTACCCAAAATATTTTTGTTGTACTAGAGGTTCTATCTAATATTATATTTGAGGCGTAAGTCAGCTACCATCGTGCTTCGTAGATTACTTACGAGCCTGCCTTCATTAGCATTGCTCAGGATCCCCTTTTAATAAATTACTGCGGATGCGATTTCTTTTACTATTCATTGTGATACTTATGTCATTATTAAGTATTTGTCCTAAGTTCACTATAGCTTATACCACCCATATTTGAGCTTCGGAGATAATTTAACCCCTAACAACTGAAGGCGGTCAGTGTAGTCCAAGGATACATTCCGGAAAGTAGGAGCCAGGGTGAGCGGGCTCCTTTTAGCGATGAAAAGACACGCTTGTGTTTTGAAGGCGTTGAATCTCACAAGACTGCCTGCAGTGAGAGATTCGCCGGGAACCCGTTCCCACCCTGTCGTGGCGGGGGCTTAATAGCCGTGGCTTGGTAACCCGCGATGAACAAAGAGGAACCTCATGGCTGGCCTGAGGTGAAGGGCTCGCCCGAGGTGGCCACTTCGAGTATGCTTGTCAAGCCCACTTCGGATGTGTTGGTGGGCTGCGGCTATATGGGTGACCTCTCCCCCTACCGCTGCAGACTCAGTCGCGGAGGAATCTTCCGCGACTCTGACGGGGCCGCACCGTTGATGCGGTGGTAGTGGGGCTGGGGAAAGAGGAGTGTTGGTATTGCGAGGCGCCGCTCTCTATCCTCCGCAGCCGAATCTTGATTGGCGGCAGAGTTATAGACATATTCCGCCGCTGAGGTTGGGAAGGCTAGTGCTTCTTATTGCTTGTTTTTCCTGACTCTGCCAATATGCGACGAAGGTGTAACACCATGGGGTTTTAGTCGATGCGAGTCCGACATAACCCGTCCTTGTTCAGATCGCGTCCAGATCTCATAGTCATGGCCTCTAACAGGTGGCTTAACTATCTAGTATTTTTTATAGATGTAAAATCGACCGTAAGTATCGTCAACGGTGCTAAAGATCTCGAACTGCAATCGCCAATCGGCCTAGCAAGCGCATTGATCTTTGACCGACGATATGAACATGGAGAGGGAGCGTAGATCGTTGGCGGTTCGTTGTAATATGCTGGCTCGCAGGTTTGCGCGTTGTAGTAGGCAGGTTAAAGTAACGCTTTTTAAAGCTTTCTGTCAATCGTTCTACTGTTGCAGCCTGTGGGTGAGCTATACCAAGCGAGCAGGCAGCGATCTACGTGTCCAATACAACAATGCCTTGAGGGTACTGTTGGGGCTGCCATGGCGATGCAGCGCCTCAGGTATGTTTGCTGAGAGCCGTATTGACGGCTTAGCCGCGATAGTTAGGAGGCGGTGTGCCTCCACGCTGACCCGTTTGCGGAACAGCACCAACAGTATCCTTGGGGTATTCATTGATCGGTGGGACTTGCCACTTCTACAAGCATGGGTGCGGGTCCACACAGCAACATAAAAGTGTATATGTTGTTGTGTGGATCTATCTCACAACTGTTTGAATTTTTCTGTTGTTTTATAGATTTTTTTTAAATGTATTTTTTAATAACTCTAGTTATAATTTCAATTTGTTAAAAACTCATATGGGCTCTGCCTGAAATAAATAAATAAATAAAAAATAAATAAATCCGTCCTTATACAGGAGTGGCCCATATCCAGCAGTGGGCTGTTGATGCGCTGTTGAGAAGGAAAAGAAGGATAACTTTTGAAGTAACCAGATGTCAGCAGTTAAGTAATTTTCAAAGTTACAGCCTGTATACATACCACTGCTGGGCATAAGCCTCCCCTCATTTCCTATAGGTTTATAAAGCAATTAGTCTGCCGCGCTGCTCCAGTGCGTTTTGGCAGAGTTCACATATCTTTGAAATATGTTTATTCCTCAGACATGCAGGTTTCCACATGATTACCTACCTTCGTTGTGGTAAATCGGCACTAAAAATTACTATTAACAATTTTATTGGTGTAGGCGGAGATCGAACCCAGGTTGCTCACGTATGATTTACGGCAAGCACTCAGCCCCTAAGCTACCGCGGCTCATAAATATCAGCAGAGATCATGATATTGGTAGTTTCAATGTTAAATACATTTGTCATATACCTGCATTAAGTTCGTATAAAATACTTTAAAATGCAATAACATATTGGAATTTTTAGAGAAAATGGTAATTAATGGGAATCGTAAGCTTTTCAGAATAATTAATATCTATTTATGACGAAATTTGTACCTATAAGCCATGGTCTAGCCCTACATGACAAGAATAGAATAGAATAGAATAGAATAATTTTTATTCAATACATTCATAATAATACTTATTGAAAGTCATTTTTTACTTTTACCACTGGTTCGCAAAAAAACCTCTGTCTTGGGAAGAACCAGCAAGAAACCCAGCGGGACTTTTTTTTTTATAAAACCACAATTTATAATATTATATTTTATACAATCGTTATGAAAATATTTAGAAACAATAACTAAAATAAACTAATCTAGCTGTTTCAACACATGTAAGGCATCTAATCTTTTTTACAGCATATGCTGCAGAACTAAGTTTGCTAGCTAGTTTAGATATATGAGGGCCTTATTGAAGCTTCGCGTCAACTGTAAAACGAGAAAAATAGTGGATTCAACAAGACCCAGCTCCTCCCCACTTAAAAGCACACTGGTATTCACCTTTTTAACATTAGGTGTAGTGAATTTAATACATTTCGTTTTATTACCGTTCAAAAGCAAATTATTGACGTTAAACCAGTGTACTACTTTTGATATAGCATTATTCATACATACATAATACATAAACACTCACGCCTGTCACCCAGAGGGGTAGGCAGAGACTACGGACTTCCATTTGGCACGATCCTGACGCACTTCTCTCGCCTCCTTTACATCCATATGTCTACGCATACACGCTCGTCGGTTAAGGGTACTCCTAATCTGGCCCATTCTCAATATATCGCCAATTTGGTCGATAAACCTTCGTCTAGGGCGTCCCTTCCCGACTCTTCCGTTCACTTCTGCAACATAAATTTGCTTTGTCACTCTTTCCTCGTTCATTCTTTCTACATGACCAAATCACCGAAGCATTCTTTTCTGAATCCTGGCCAAAACGTCATCTTGCAAACCACACTTTTCTCTTATCACACTATTTCTCACCCTGTCATTTAGATTCAGCCCTAGCATACTCCTTAATGACCGCATTTCTACAGCATTTATTCTACTCTCATGCTTCTTCTGCCACACCCAACTTTCACTATTATACATTAAAGTAGGGACTAACACAGCATTATGAATTGCCAAACGTGCCTTTTTTGACACATTCTGACTCTTCATAATAGCGTGTAGAGCCCCATTCGATCTATTTCCTGCGTTCACTCGTCGTTCTATATCCTTATCATATCTACCATCCCTGCTAAATAAACATGCCAAATATACAAAC
The DNA here is from genome assembly GCA_029286625.1 of Parnassius orleans. Classification (NCBI taxonomy): domain Eukaryota; kingdom Metazoa; phylum Arthropoda; class Insecta; order Lepidoptera; family Papilionidae; genus Parnassius; species Parnassius orleans. The sequence continues at coordinate 6,294,943 of JAGSMP010000030.1, read as the reverse complement.
TCATCCACTTGCTCAATCATCTCCCCTTCTATTCTTATTTCACATAACGTTTTACTTTCTTCTCTTTCAAAAATCATCACTTTCGTCTTACTTGCGTTCACTTTCATACCCCTTTCTTTTAATGACCAGTTTATTAAACTAACCATCATTTGCAACTCGGCCGCCGACGATGGAAATATGACTAGATCATCGGCGTACAAAAAGCATTTGACGGTTAACTCACCCATTCTCAACCCATATTCTTCAACTTTCAAAGTTTGCAAACAACTGTCCATAAATAGGTTAAACAACCACGGTGAAGCTACACAGCTCTGTCTGACACCTTTTTGAATGCCAAACCAGTCCGAGTAGACCCCATTGATCCTGACACAAGCACTAGAGTCCCTACAAAGAGACCTTAATGCCTGTATCAAACCAGCGCTCAAACCAAATAGAGTTAAGTGTTTACCATAACACATTCCTGTGCACTCTATCGTAAGCCTTTTCCAAGTCCATGAACGCACAAAAAACTTTCTGGCCAAAAACTTCTCCGCAATCATGCGCATGGAAAAGACTTGATCCGTACACCCGAAGCTGGATTTAGAAAGGGGATGCCCTTTCTAAATCCAGCTTGCACATCCCAAATTTTTCCATCAGTTTCTTCCATAACTCTTTCAATTAAAACCTTAGTCTTCCGGTACCCGCTTCAGTTTCCAACATAAATTAAACAAGGTGTACAGCAGGCCTGCCACCACTCCCTCTCCAGCCCTTAGCATTTCGAGTGATACTCTATCATATCCGGCTGCCTTACCTGCTTTCATGCTTTTCATTGCTTTTATTATTTCATCTACACTTATCTCCCTACCTCTCTCCACTTCTTTCGGAATTTCTATTTCACTAAATTCAGATGACTCTTCCCTCATAAACACGCTTTCAAAGTATTCCTTCCATCTCTTTAAATTAGAAACTTCATCATTCAGCTTACAGCCATTCTCGTCTCGTATAGCATTCATTCTAGGCTATATTGAATTTCCCCTGGCAGTTCTTACGAGTTTCCAGAACATTTTAATATTTGCTTGGAAGTTATCAGATATCCTTCTATCATTCTTATCCGTTCTTTCTTGCTTTTTCCTTTCAACAACTTCTTTTACTCTCTTATTTATACGTCTAAAGTCTGCCTTTTTTCTTTCAATCTCATCAATCATACCGTTAGAATTACCAGCTTTGGTTGCTAGTAAATCTAGCCATGCTCTCTTCTTTCCTTCAACTTCCATCCGTACCTCATCATCCCACCAAAACGTATTATTTTTCCTTTCATTCGTTCTCTTACTTACACCACATACTTCGGTGGCTGCATCCACCAAACCTTTCTTGACATTATATCACACAGTCTCCAAGCCTAAATCATTCATACACAATTCATCGATACCACTTATATTTTCTCTCAGTCTACATTTGAACTTTTCTTTCACACCTTCATCTTGTAACCTCTCTATTCTTATACGCTATAACGCAGTGGTAGACACAGATGTCCGATGCCACCAACGCTTGAATAGACCATTAATTCGGCATAAGACCAAGTAATGATCCGTCCCTACGTTGGACCCCCGGTAAACCCTTGTATCCACCACTGCGCTCCTTAGTCTTTCATCCACAATTATGAAATCTATCATGCTTCTATCATCACCTCTTTCCCATATATACATGTGAATCCTCTTATGGCGAAAGAAAGTGTTCGCCACAAAAAGATTCTTTTCCACACATACGGTGAGGAGGTCTTCACCATTCTCATTTATACTTTCATCGCCAAACGTTCCTAATATCCTTTCATAACCAGACCTCTTCACCCCAACCCTTCCATTAAAATCTCCTAACATAATAATATTTTCATTTACCTTACATTTCATCAACACCATCCTTACCATGTCCCAAAACTGCTCTCGGATATAAGTGGGCTTAGACATATCTGGGCGTACACCCCTAGCACAAACAACTTTTAAACCCACTTTCATTCGTATCCATAGTAGCCTTGGGCTTACACATTCAAAAACCTCTGTCCTGGGAAGAACCAGCAAGAAACCCATAGCGGGACTTTTTTAAAAAAACCACAATTTACAATATAATATTTTTGAAAACATTTAGAAACAGCATGTAGTAGTGATCACCCCATTCCCAGGGGTTATTATATCCGGCTCCGTGAAGTGCAGTGGCTTAGCAATGAGTTGCTGCGCTAAGGGCCGTGGGTTCGATTCCAGACGGAACAAGTATTTTGTATGGCCTACAAATAATTGTTCCGGTCTGATGTTTGTCCTTGTGAATTTTATGTATGTAAACTGCCCCACAATACAGGAGAAAATCCTAGTGTGGAGGTACATTTTAAAAAAAATTATTATCAGTCATGTACTTTTAGTAGTATAATAACCTTACTAGACAATTTTGCTTAATAAATAATTTAAAGCTTTTGATAGAAAAGGTCTGCATATTTTCTGGGACTTTGTTGTGTAAAAGCGTATACATTGCCCCATGAAGGAATTACTGACTCTTTGAAGTCTAGTAAATGGTATAACTAACTTGTGCTTGTTCCTTAGTATTTACAGAATGTACATCACTATTTTTAATAAAACTATTTTTGTTTTTTGTGTACATACAATAAGTTCTCGTAAATATATTGAGAGGCTAAAGTTAATACATTTATTTCTTTAAATTTTATGGCAGTATATACATATATATATATATATATATATATATATATATATATATATATATATATATATATATATATATATATATATTAATTATGACATTATGCTACAAATAACTAAAATAAACTAATCTAGCTGTTTCAACACGTAAGGCATCTAATCTTTTTACAGCATATGCTGCAGAACTAAGTTTACAGCTAGTTTAGATATATGAGGGCCCTATTGAAGCTTCGTGTCAACTGTAAACGAGAAAAATAGTGGATTCAACAAGACCCAGCTCCTCCCACTTAAAAGCACACTGGTATTCAATTTTTAACATTAGGTGTAGTGAATTTATCATTTCGCTTATTACTGTTCAAAAGCAAATTATTGACGTTAAACCAGTGTACTACTTTTGATATAGCATTATTCACTTCGTCATATTTCAATAATTGCCTTTTAGTCGGAAAATCAACGAAGTATCATCAGCAATAATACCATCATGGTTATTCCCCATCAAGTAAGGTAAGTCATTAATATATACTAAGAACAGAAAGGGACCAAGAACTTAGCCCTGAGGAACACCCATAAATACTACCGATTCGAAAGAACTGCATCCATTAATAACAACTGTTTAATTAATAACAAGATGTACGAAATTCTCGGAGATGATGTTGTTCTACCAGTCTTCCTGATCTTAAAGCAACTGCTCCACCTCATCATCACCAAGTTTTTCCCCAAGGGTGGATAGCAGATGACGCAAGTCTGCTAATGTTAAAAAGTCATTGATTGCCATCTCAGTCAAAGTGGCGTAGACCTTCTATGAAGTCATTAGCTGTATTACCACCGAGATCAATATTAAAGACTGCATTATTACCTAACATTATTTTAAGGGCTTGTAGGATTAGATCTTAAAAATCAGCAATTAATTATAAAAAAGAGTACTTACAATAAAATTAAGCGTACTATTAGTAGAAGAGATTTCAACAAAGGGCACAAAATGAGTCAAAGTTCTCTTATGAAATAGGCACAGAATAATAAGCAGTACAGCGAATTTACAATTAATATTGTTCATTAAAACATTTCATTCGTCAGAAAAAATATAATCCATAATGTTATCTATACATATAATAAATTTGTGAAAGTCTTTAATAAAACTGTAGATGTTATTTTTAATAAGACATTTAGTTTTTATCACGAACGTTTTAAATATATATTAATTTCTTCAATGACATAAGCAAAGAGAATATAATCACTACGGTAGGAACCTAGTGTCGTAGATCGTCGTCCATAGTATTCTCTCAGTAATTATAATAATATAAACTCTCAGTACTTATTAAATATAATCTCGTATTATATATGCTAGTGTGTACAACAACTATTACAATCTACCACCATGTTCTACCGCCTCTCTACCGAGAGATCGAGAGATCATAAACGTGGTGACTTCCATTATACTTACTCTACTCTTTGGTAATGATATTTATTCTCATTGATAGCTTTTTCTAATGTTCTATCCATAGACTTAGAATATACTGGCGTATATCATATCCATAGAGTAACACGGGCCATTGCCGGACTGGAGGAAAGTAGCCATACGCAAGCGTTCCCCTCTGTCAAATTATAAGTCACACAGTGGACACTAGTTTTAACTATTAGCAGCCGCTCTGCTCACTAGACTAAATGACAAACGGTTAAGGTTACAAAAATATGAAAACGGTTGACCCTGCAGGCCATTCCTGGAACTTCCCGCTTATTTAAAATCTATTTAATTTTTGTTTATGGGTTTTTATTTTTTGACAATCTTTGAAACGGCTAGACCGATTGACTTGAAAATCTAATCAGCTCGAAGTGTCAATGAACACTTTCGAACGCCGTGTCACCCATCTCGAACGGTTGGTTCGTTCTAAAGATATCTTACGACAATATTTTATCTATATACATACTTCAACATTTTATTTACACACACACACACACACAAGCACACGCGCGAGCGCGCACACACACACACAATCTGATGAAAACTCGCATTCTCAAAATCGGACCGAAATCTATAACTTCCTACTTTTGAAAATTATTAATATTTTCAAAGCGGGAAGTTAAAAATGCCGAATTGTTTAATTTTTGCTGCAAAAAAAGATCTGTCATGTCAAATTTACGTTAAGATGGTGTTACCTTTCATATACATATAAGTAATTTTTAATCACATTATTGCTATTTACTTCTTTTTGAACTTAAAAATTACAATAATAACGTTCGTGTTGTGTCGGATTTGTTTACCAACACAGGCTGCTCGCCCTCATACAATATGAAGATCGGTCGAACGACTGACCTGAGTCTATATCCGTATAATACTGTTCCAATGTATCTATGTTAGTATATTGTTTTAATTGTTATGTGTGAGTTTCGTAGTGACAGACGATTGTTTCTCTATTGAAATTAAATAACCTCGCGAATCATCCTTGGTAGGAATCGGTGTTCTTTTGCGAGGCTTTGTGGTCAATCAAATCTGATGTAATGGCGGGGACGACCTTGAACATGTTCACAGACTACAGACTTTCCGGAGCGTTGGTTATTCACATCAGCTATATGTTCTTTTACGCGGGCATTTACAGATATTTTTGTTTGCAGGAGTGTACAAGCTTGATTGTTCAGACGATTTATTATTACTATCACAAATTTCTGCTCATTAGTGGCGATTGCAGCAAAAAGGTAGGGAGACGAACGAATGACCATCAGTGAACTATTGACAAGTTGATGGCTGTAAGAGAGAAATATGCATAATAATATGTCTCAACCTCGTCTGCACATGATGCACCTTTTAGCAGAACAATATCACACGACTAACTGATGGGTAAAAATCTACCCAAAAACACCTAAGCTCATTTTACAGTCCAGTGATGAGGAGCAGTTTACCCAGTGCGTAGTATCGTGCGTAGTATATTGATGGTATCAGTAAATGTAAGTTTGGAAGGCAAATTTTACAACTGTTGGCCAGCTGACACATTCGTTTCCTTTAAAACAATCTTTGCCACCGCACTAGAAACACTTTATACGTGGTAGAGCCATACATCAGCTATATTAGTAGTATAGTTGTAACACGAATGAGTCGGCTCGACTCGGGGAATTACCACATTCTCACAGAATACCAGCGTAAAATAGCAGCTTAACACTTCTGTGTTACGTATGGTGAGTGTAAAGAACTGGAGACCCTTTTTACTGGAAAAGAGGCATTTCATCTTAGTCCTCACGGGTGACAACGCATTTTGGTTCTTATTGAGGATAGATGTAGATGTCTATGGGTAACAGCAACTACTTACCATCAGGTGGACTGTGTGGTCGATTGTCACCCTATCCTATAAAAAAATCTCCTGTATTGTGGTCCGTTTTACGCACATAAATTGGACAAGGTGGAGGAAGACCGAGACCCGGAACAATTCTTTCTAGTCTAGAACACATGTTACACATATCTGTGTTACACATTCTGGAAATGAGGTGATCGCTAACATGCTATTTCTAATTTGTTTTGTGTTGTTAATTATTGAGTAACTTTTTTTAAGTTACACAATAATTAAATATATAATAATTGTAAACAATACTTTTTTTAGAGTCTCGCTGGGTTTCTCGCTGGATTTTCACACGACAGAGGTATTTTCCGAACCAGTGGTAATTTAAACATAAGAGTAACTTTTAATAATTATTATTTATAATCTATATTAAATAAAAAAAGTTTGTATTTCACGTGCTCCATGCGGGGTTTCAACACAGAGCCCACAGCGCCGCAACTAAACTCTTAGCCACTGCGCCACCGAGCCGTCCAGAGATGATTGTCCAGCTGTGAGCAATAAAAGGCTATTTACGTTTGATGCGATGTGAGAAGGATGAAAACAAATATCAAGCGTTAACGCAAACTTCTTTTACTAATAATTTAGCTAAATAAGTGCTACTATGTTACTATTTTATTCTAGGGTTTGAATCACCTAAATAAATGAACCAATAGAAACTTATAAAACAGTGTTAGAAAGCTACATTATATTAATTAAAATAACTTTTCATACATCGAAATTTCTAAACTTTTAGAGATTTCGTTTACACTTTTATTTCAAAATAAAAGTTAAGTACCTTAAAATATTAATGACAGATAATTAATCCCTACACAAACGAAAATACTATTGTTTTTATATGATAAGTAGATAAGTTGATAATTCTGTTCCATTCTAATCCGTTGAGTAAATCCACTGAAAGGGGTTATTTTCTCTCATTACGCTATAGTAATCCATTGATCGATTTGTGTCCACTGTTAGTATATATATTGAGAGTGGATTATGGTGGATATAATCCAAACGCAATATATAGGGCTTCTCGGCTGGGCCTATTCAACCTCAAACAAAACGGATAGAGCTGATCCTAAGCAACCTCGTTAGTGTTTTCATCTATCAAACTACTATGTAAAGTCTATATTATGAAACTTGAATATATAGCAGCAACATAGACTAAAGACGTAACAATTCAGCTTAAAAAATAACTGTTTTTAAAGCGATCTAGGTATGTAAATAAAAAATTGCTATATATTACCTTTGCTTACATATGACTTGTCGTCTACAATACTGTTGTGTACCTTGGATAAATCATGAGTATGATACTTTTTCCAAGTTGTGTACGGTAATCATTACCATGTATATTAATTCGTATATCTATGACTGTAATATAAAAAAAACATGTGTGTTAACACGCGGTAGAAGTGAAAGCTTCAGAAAAAGGCTACGAAGCACCGCACAAAAAGGAGACCGAGATAATAGGAAACACTATATTCTGTATTCTATCTCATTCTGTCGCAGGCTAAATCCTAAAGATATATGTTTGTCTCTTTTTAGTGTCGCTTTTTCATATATTTTTTTTTATAGAATAAGGGTGACAAACGAGCCCATACATATCTACATTTATCCTCGATTAAGAATCAAAATGCAGATGCGTTGTCACCCCTGAGCACTAAAATGGAATGCCTCGTTTCCAGTAAAAAGGGACTCCGGTTCTCTACACTCACGATACGAAACACAGCGGCGTTCAGCTACTATTTTACGCTGGTATTCTGTGAGGGCGTGGTCCTTCCCCGGTCGAGCCGACCTTTTCGTGCTACAACCATAATATAGCTGCAGCGTGGCTCTACCACGTATAACCACACAATAAATAATAGTACAAGAAGTAAAACGTTACATCGAGTTTCAAATAACAACGATTCTAAAGAAGTTTTCACTTCTACATACACACATATAAATAAAATTGAAGTGTCTGTCTATAATATTGAAATAACTGGCGTCTATTAAGTTCAAGGGGTTATTTGTATGCTATTAAGATATCATTTACCTATTTAAAAAAATTGTCTGTCTGTCTGTCCGAGCTAATCTTCGGAATGGCTGAATCCATTGTGATGAAACTTTATGAACACAGAGAGGGTAATTGTTATGGTGGAAAGGTGTTAATGAGAAGGAGACGTGTTGTTCTTTCTAAGACTTTAATTAGACTGCTCACTTATAACTACAATTGAGATGTAATATGTCGTGTGGGTTGCTCAACATCACACAATGCCAGGAGAGATCTAGGTTATATTTTATCCGAAAAATTTGATTTATTAAAAAAAAAACCAAAAATTTTAAAATAAATAGTTTTTATTTATCCTAAATCAAAATAACGACACAGTAATAGATCCTAGCCAAGCGAAGCCGCGACGGGTCGCTAGTCAATACAAATAAATAAAATTAAAGTGTCTGTCTGTAACATCGAAATAACTGCCTTTGATTGAGTTAAGTGGGTTGTTTGCATGCTGTTAAGACATGAATAACCATTTTTAAAGTTTTTGCCTATCTGTCTGTCTGTCCGGGCTAATCTTCGGAATGGCTGAACCGATTGTGATGAAACTTCACGAACAGATAGAGATCAGTGTCAGGAGTGATCTAAGCTATATTATATTTAAAATAACTTGGGAGATTTTTTTGTAAAATCGAAAAAATTGTGAAATAAATGATCTTTGATTATTTAATTATTTTAAAACTAAATGACGCCACATTAATAGATCCAAGTAAGGCGAAGCCGGGGCGGTGCGTTTAGTGCGTCTTGTACATTTAGTGCGTGTTGCCAGTTACGACTTTATAATATGCATCTAAGGCGTGGTCCTACACTGCTTGCCGTATGCAAGCTATATATAAAAGGCTATGCTCGGAGTTTTAGTCTAGTCAACAAATTCAAAAATGTGTTAATTCTTGTTCCCGCTCTTAAAATATGTGCGATAGGACATTCGATTCGGAATGACGTGTAGAAAAATAAATACGATTTTTTTTAAATCATCATTTTGCCATGATAATCAAAAGGTATTTTTTTTTATTTAAAAATAATAAACTTATCTATTTGTTTACCTATAAATAATTTCTTAAAAGACGACGTAAAATTTTTTCCTGCATTTATTAATGTCATTGTTGGATGCAAAAATATCAATATAATTACATTTGCAAAAAAAATATTTTAAATTATCACTTTTAGTTCATTTAAAAAAAATATAACGAACAAAATATAAAACTTTAGTAAACTTTTATCACGTGATTTTGTTAAGTATGTATATGTTACGGCTAATAGCCAAAGTGCTATTACACCTACACCTAGTTCTAGCCGGCTAGAACTAGGTGCGGCCAGCAGTATGTTACAGCTAATAGTCGAAGTGCGGATACACCTAGGTGTAGCCGGCTAATACAAGGTGTAGTCGATTGCGGTTGATATATCTACCACTTTTTCTCTGCTGATAGAATTCGTACACGACATAGACACACGGATCAGTAAGCTGAACTCGCAATGGGCCGACTATATCGCTTGAAGAACCAGCAGCCGCCGGAGAGAAAAGATTCGAAAGAGTGGCAGCCTCGTAACGGTAAGCAAAGTGTAGGGCGGCCCCCCATCAGGTGGAGCGATGAACTAGTAAGACATGCTCCTGCATGTTCGATGCTCCTGCATGTCTTATAAATTCATGGATAGAGATAGCTGGCCCAGGACTATGTTTTGTAGCATCACTTGGGGGAAGCCAATGTTCAGCAGTGGATTTGTGGAGGACTGTAATGACGATGATGGTGTGAATCAAAGATAATATAAAGCACTCTTTTGTTCCTAGTTTGGCAACAACCATTTCAATAAAGTACTAATAAAGAATAAAAATGACAAGGGCTAAATGATTTATTATTGCCACTACTCAACGTCATTCAAGCGTCAGTACTGACTGTCAGTTAATCTTCTTCTGTTACTTTTCAAAGTTTTCATGTTTACAAATCTCTTAAGATATATTATTATACTTACTATTTTCGGTAAATGTTTATCAAAAACTAATAAATCGTCCAAAATTGAGATAGATATCGTGCCTCGTGTTGTAAGCGGGTGGCCAGCAAAGCTTGGAGATGTTCCATACCAGGTACAAGCGATCTTACGCAATAGATGCAAATAGTACAATTAAGAAATGGCTTATAATCTTCTTACTGTCGGGTTGGGTACAGACCTCCTTACATTTCTGAAAAGTTGGTTTGCAGACTTCACATCGCCGTAATATATTTCGATAGAAGATAGTCAAGTGTGCTTTACTGTCGAAAAACCAATGTAACCATACATATCAAAATTCATAACCGGTCAAAACCACCTTTAAGTGTACTGACTTTTTACTACAAAAATCAGTCAAAACTGTTTTTGACTAAGGGCATCGGTCAAAACCATTTTTGCCTGATTTTTGCAGTCAAAAGTGGTTTTGACCGGTTATGAGTTTTGACTGATACATTTACAGTCACATTAATCGTATCTAATATTCATATACTAAGTCTTTACTTATAATCAATTAATCAATTCATACAAATAAGTGTAACAAACAAGCTAGGTCTACCAGGCAGTATACAGGGTTATATCCTCGATTAAGTATCAAAAGATTAAGTTGTTACTTGTCACCCCTGAAAACTGAAATGGAATACCTCGTTACCGATGAGTAGGTTATCTGGTTCTCTTCACTTACCATACGGAACATAGCATTATGCTGCTATTTTACGCGTTATCATAGAGTCCGTCTGGGTACCTCCCTCTTTTCTATTTCTGCCGCTAAATAGCAGGAAGTCTGAATAATTACAGGGTTCTAGCACTTCTGAGCCTGAAGTTACACTTCAGGCTCAGAAGTGCTAGAACCCAGAGCCGTAAAGCCAGTTATAAAAAAAAATAAGAAAAGAATCATAATTCTTTCGGGTCTTTTTAGGTGGCATTTAAGGCATTGGCATCGCGTACTACTCAGTCATACATTACCTTCTGTGGTGGTACAATCGTAGGACCCACAAAGATTCTCTCGGCCGCCCATTGTTTCGTGGAAGACAAAAGTGCATGCGTAAAACTCTTCTTTAAACCTGGGTACGTATTGTTTCTCCAAATAGGATTTTATTGTTATTATAATTTACATTTACCTAAGAAGTTAGATTTAGAAAACAAAAAAATTCCGAACACATTCAATATAATTATTTTGCATTTTATATGTAAAACCTATTAGGTAAAGTCAAATCTAATACTAATACAGGCGAGTTATGAGCTGGCGGTTATGGTTTTCTACTAAGCTAACACCACTGGTAATCACTTAACAGAGAAATATAATAATACTAAATGAAATAAATGGAAGTGCGTAGTCTCTGCCTACACATCTGGGTAACTGGGTAGTATTAAAAAACATAAACTCTCAGTTTATGTTTTTTAATACTATTATAACCTCGTGTCCCGTGGGTGTCCTAAGAGACAACAGAGAGAAACTGAACCAAGAGATGGGCAGCAACATCTTCTTGATACCATCTGAATAACAATAACTGCGGTTGCCAACCCGCTTGCCAAGCATGGCAACTGTGGTAAATATCCCTCACATAAGGCAATCTATAGGGACGGCCTATGTTCCGCAGTGGACTTTTGATAGGCTGCGAAGGAAGGAAGTGTTTCACAAATGTAACTGAAACTAAACTGTGGGAGGCATTTTTTTCAACAACGTATATTCTACGTTTCTTTATACTTGTTTCCTGTGTCTGTTAAGTGTTCCGACGTAAATTTCGCAGCACGCAAGCCCGCATTCGATTCCCACTGGCACTACAAAATACCCCAATAACTCAAAAGGCAATTTGACTTTAAAATTAAACGTTTTTAAAAAGAAAAAATCATTAAAAAAATCTACCGAATTTAGGCTACTTTGCGCCAGATTTTTGGCGACTCGAACTAAGCTAGAGTCGGCAACTCTGCTCCGCGCAATCAGTCTATCAAGCTATCATTGATATACTTATATATCATTGGTATACTATATTTGTTAATTCTAGACCCTAGTTCTTAATTTAGCATAGCGCTTGCAAAAAGAAAATTGTTACCTCTGCTTTTTTTAAGATTTGCATGTATTTTTTCTACAGGCGGGTTCGCGAAAAAGAGTTGCGAAACAAGTTCGCAGTGGCTGCTACGCTGTACAACAAAGGCTATAAACCGGAGAGTGACGATACTCCTGAAGGACAATGGAGAAAGCTGAAAGAAGTATATTATCCGGCCAAGTACAAGTTTCCTAAAAAGGATATTGCTATTGTGGTATGATATTTTCTTACAACAATATTGGAGTGAAAAACGTGCTAACAGACGGTGTAGTGTTACCCCATAGCTTACCATGGATGTCGTAAGTGGCAACAGAAGATAACACACCAGAAGATGGACAGCAGCGTCAGCGTCTTCCTAATAACAACTAAAAAATAAAAAATATACTGCGTTTGCAGCCCCTCTGCCAAGTGTGGCATTTATGACAAGTATCTCCCCTACGAAGTAATCTATTTGGGGTGGCCAATGTTCAGCAGTGGACTTTTGATATGCTGTAATGGTAAACGTGCTAACAGTTCACCTGATGAAATGAAATATTTATTTCTTCGACGTAAGAAAATAAAATTTTGTTTGTCAATTGTCTTTTTTTTAATCTGTAGAAGATTTTTTGAATTGAACGTTTTTTAAATGAGCTCCCTGTGAAACGGCGGAAGAAACGCCTCACGTATCCTCTTTTTTTAATCTTAATATTACAAAGCATAATAAACACAGAATGTAAAACGATAAAAGACATTTTGGTTACTGAAGCTATGATGTATTCAAAATAATATAAGAGTTTAAAAAAACATAAACAACACGCACTGATCATGAACTGTAATTATCCTGATAAGTAATTAAATTATTGTATTGTCATCGGTTATTGATACGAGTGCAAATTTTTAAGTTTAAAAGATTCCGTTACATAGATAGATAGATAGTCAAATAAAAGCTAATAAAATCGTATTAAAAATGGTATACCGCCATCAATCGGAGGCCTACAAGTTTCTGGCCTTGCTACAAGCCAGAAACCCAGAAATACCTCATGGTAAATGACTGGTTTTGTGGAAGCTGACACCACCTGCTTCCATCAGTAAAAGAACTTATTCGCTGCAATTGTTACATGCTACATGTAATATATCGCATAAATGTACATTATATTTTTGTTACTAGTTTACCAAAGCTCCGTTCATTTATAACAAATACGTGAACGAAATACCGTACGCAAGCCGCTACGCTAATTACCAAGGAAAATGTCTGGTCTCTGGATATGGCCGAGTATCTAGAGTCGGAAAGGTACATACATCATTATTTATTTATTATTAATGAAAAGTGATTAATGAGCTTGTAATCTACCTGACAGGAAGAGAGACAATGATAATCTTTGAATCGTTGCCAATTCTTAGGTCTTAGATAGCATGCCTTATAACTTATGATTAGAATATCATGAACATAACCACATGTTATCAGATAAAAATTTTCGGATAGATAAAAAAATCTTATGAGTTCGCGTCACCGACATGCTGATGTTAACAGTAGGTTTATCTGTAGTTATAGGTATGACGTGTTGCGCATATGATATGCGCGTTGCACACTTTTTGTATGGATAAAATTTTATAACTTCGCGTCATTAACATCTGTATACAGCAGTATATACAATAATATCATTATTTTGTCAATTAAGTTGTATTTTGATTTTGTACTGGGCTTACGCAGCCCTTCATATGTTTGGGTATTTTTTAAATTGTCAGTACTGCAGAACGGCAATTTCATAGATAAAGACCTATTATAAGTGACAAACGAACTTACAGTCCACCCAATGGTAAGGCTACTGGCTACTGCAGCCCATGGAGACCATGGAGAACTGCGTTTTCATTCTATCAACGATTAAGAATGAAAATGCAGTTGCGTTGTCTCTCCTGAGAACTAAGGTGATATGCTTCGTTACCAGTTAAAAAGACCTACGGCTCTCGTTATTCACTACCATACAAAATATAGCTTTTTTTTATAGAATAAGGGTGACAAACGAGCACACAGTCCACCTGATGGTAAGTGGTTGCTGTGGCACATAGACATCTACATCTATCTTCGTTTGCGAATTTAAATGCAGATGCGTTGTCAGCCGTGAGGACTAAGATAGAATGCCTCTTTTCCAGTAAAAAGGATCTCCGGTTCTCTACACTCACCATACGAAACACAGCAGCATTAAGCTGCTATTTTACGCTGGTATTCTGTAAGAGCGTGGTCCTTCCCCGGTCGAGCCGACCCATTCGTGCTACAACTATACTATTAATATAGCTGCAGCATGGCTCTACCACGTAAAATTCTATTTATCACTGCTATTCGGTTCAAACGTGGTCATTTCGCGGTCTATCCGACCTATTCGTGGCGCAGACATAATGCGCACCAGTGGTTGGTTGGTTCTACCTCGCAAAAAAAATGATTTCATTTACTTGACGTACCTAGGTCGACTTAATCTTTTCGATGAATTTAACTTCCATTTATTGGTTATTTCCACATTTTGTTATTCCTGCCATGTAACGTATATTATATTATTCAAGAGTGTTTATTTCTTCCCTAGCAACTCTTAATAATGAAAGAAGTCTTACGCATCAGTAAGAAGTTTAGAGGCGATTAACCATTTAAATCTACTTTCGATAAAATGTCACCCCCAAAGATGAAGTAACGTAATAATGCCAAATAAAATTCACTAATTTAACTATTACTGATATAAGGTAAAGGCACCTAATTCCGCGGTATTTTTACTAAAACTCGAATGGAGACCGAAATTTATACATTTATTGTATTCTTTTGAAAGTTTGGCTATTTTTATCAGAATCATTATTGTTTTACTCTTGAAATAAACAATAAGTTTGGCTATTAGATCATGATTTGTATTCTAAATTAATTAAATACGAAAAGAAGTTGGAGGCTTGGAGGTACCTTATTCCGATGTAAAAATCCTCATACCGATGTATTTTGTTCCCGAGTGTACAAAATGCAAAGGAAAAAGGTTGAAAGAATAATACATGGTGGAATTATACATGGTGTTCATTATCCGACAACTAAAATTATTATAATTTAAAAAATATAAATAAAATTTATTCGTTCACGTGGAATCAGTACTTTTGTTATTATAAGACTTAGAAAGACACTGATCTGAATAAAAACATTCAGTTAGTCGGTCAATCAGACAAACAAACGAACGAACAAATAAACAGGTCCACAAACGAATCAAGAAACGAATTGGGCAAACTCTACGCTTGTTTCATATTGTAAATAAAATAACAAAATGCCCGCAATAACGTAGTCCCCAATTTGCTCCCGAATTTCTTTAGCCAATACCTGGTTCCTCTACAACAAAAAAAAGATTGCCCTAAATAATCAAGCACCATCATCAATTATTATTGACTAGCTGATACCCGCGTCTTCGTCCGCGTTGCTGGATATATTAACAAAGTTTTCGTTATGTGCGAAGGAAAAAACATCAAAAATATCGCAAGCAAAATATACTTTGCTTACAAAATTTATTTGTAAACAATGTTATTCGTTGCTCCGTTTGTAGCTAAAATATATAAATTATCTGAGCAAGCGATGTATAGTTAACCGTGTGAAAAACTCCGTATAAAAACCGTTGTTTCTTAAAACATTTAATAACTTTATATTAAATGAAGATATCGCAATATTTTTTAGATAAGGGCCAAGGAAAACCTAATTGAAATCTATTCAGTAGTTTTTCCGTGATGCGCGCACAACTGCACACCTCTTTCATTTTATTTATATAAGTGCCTGCGGGTAATAAGGCCTGTCGGCTAATAAGGCCTAAGTAACAAAAATCGTATTTATCAAAACCGCACTCGCTTAAGGAGATTATAACAGACTCTTATTGCACGATAATGTCTCTACAAGTTTGCAGAGACGCGCTACCCCGCGTCCTGCCACCAGAGTTGCATTATGTATCATAAGATACGACTGCATTGCACCAATAATAAAAATCAGTCCAAATAAATCGTAGTTATGTTTTGTAATATTACACTTAGCTATTTAAAATCGTAATCTTTATCTTTATGAATAAATGCTTTGTTGATCTTGAAGATTTGAGTAACGTATCGTGGTAATTATTTTTAATTTGGTTTTTCTTATATACTTGATCAGCGGTTATTAAGGCCTATTAAATTTCACCATAGGCCTTATTATACTTCTTTTTCTTGTGTAGTTTTTTGTTTTATTATGAATTTTATATCACTTTTCAAATGTTATAAATGCAAATAAATCGTACGCTTTTATTATTAAACTAATGTCGTAGTCAGAAAAAGGCCTGGTTTCAGCTGTCCAAACAGTGCAAAGACAAAGTGCGTCGAAGAATTAAGGCTTTGACATTAGAAGCTATTAAATTATGTGTAAATTATTGGTCCTGCGCCTAAGCTCTCTCGGACCGTGTCAGATTGCGATTTGATGATTGTTATGGAATAGAGACTGCACCTGTGCTTGCGCATACATTCGGTTACTATAATTCTGTACTGTGCTGATGGGCTAGTCTCCGTTGATACTGGCCGCTGTGACAGAAATTTGGTTGGGAGGACACTCAACCCAACAATAAACTCAATTCTCAACTCAACCTAACACTCAACTCAACTCGAGACACAACCGACGCACGGATGATATTCACGAGGAGTGAGTTTGTTTGTCAGTTTTTCATCATTATGCTAATGACTTTAAGTATTGTTAGGCGAGGCAATTTATATATTTTTTTAGAATTTTAAGTCTTAATTGCTGCATTCATGTGATTATTGATCACAAATATTAAATTAGAAATGTTTATTTTTTGTTTGTTACAATTATTCGTTCATCCATACTAATATTATAAATGCGAAAGTGTGTTTGTTTGTTTGTTTGTTTGTCCTTCTTTCACGTCGCAACAGAGCGTCGGCATGGCATGATTTTTTGTATGGGGATAGTTCGGTGGCTGTAGAGTGACATAGGCTACTTTTTTCCGCGGAAAACATTTCATTCCCGTGGAAAATCGAATATGTTGCAAGTTTGTCCTTCTTTCACGTCGCAACAGAGCGTCGGCATGGCATGATTATTTGTATAGGATAGTTCGGTGGCTGTAGAGTGACATAGGCTACTTTTTCAGCGGAAAACATATCATTCCCGTGGGAAAATCGAATATGTTGCAAAATTAAATTCAGCTAGGTGGCGCCACCGTGATTCTACAAGACGGACGACGGTACGATGGACGAACACAAAAGGTCAGAATATCTGGATTATTATGTCTTTTTACGAAAATTAAGATAAAAAATGTATGGATCAGTATTTTTCCACGCAGGACCGGGAAGAGAGCGATAAAAAACATAAAATTCACCAGCTGATTTTCTTCAAACGTTTTGGTGCATCGTAATTCACAGAATAGGCGATAACCTCGCAGACGATATTAAGTAATCCGTTGATGCTCTGCCTACCCCGCAAGGGTTAGAGGCGTGATTATAAGTATGGATCAGAAATACTATCACCACCTGTCACGCTTTCACCCTTAACTATTACTTAACAATGGTAGAAACAGTTCTTAGTAAGCCTTATTAATAAGCCTTAGTGATATTTATTGAACGGAAATGAATACAGTTCTTATATGTGGTTATGAATTAATCGGTATTACAATAAGAAAAATTGTGCAAAATTATAAGAAAAATATTTTTTGAGAGTTCTTATTAACTAACGTATACATAGTTTAAATTGATTCCGCTAGATGTCGTTACTAGTTTTTTAAAACGCGGTAACGAAATGTTTCCTGACATGTACTTAACTCCCGCCGTTGAGCCGCGCGTCAATTTATAGTGCATACGGTACCTATACGCTTAAATTGTTTCTATTTCGTAGCTTATTCGACTACCTGCTTTCGATTTCGGTTGCTTGTTATTTGCTTTGTGATTTGGTTAAGGTTGAATGGATTTATATTGGCTTTCATTTTCTGATTTGTGTATTTTCTTGGATCGGTTTTGTTGATTTGGTTGGTATTCCTTTATACATATTTAGACTCTGGCTTTGATTTTGGATTTTGTTTATTTAGAATCGTGAATTGGTTTTCGTTGTTTTAGGTTGTTTAACAATATTTCAAAGGAATATTAATAGTATAGATAGTGTATACGGTACCTATACACTTACTTCTTTTTTCGTTGGTTATATTTATTATGACTACTGCTTTCGATTTCGGTTTTCTGCGATTTGTTTTGTGATTTGGTTTAAGTTGATTCGATTTTTTTGGCTATCGTTTTCGGATTCGTGTTGTGTCTTGAATTGGTTTTGTTGTTTTGATTTTAAAAAATATTTAAAAGGAATATTTATTCCTTTTAGATATTTTGGATTTGCTTTTAAAAAAAATATTTAAAAGGAAATTTAATTCCTTTTAGGTATTTTAACGTTTTTTTATAAATAGGTTTTTTCTTACTTCATAATGCCTCGCAAACGTAAGTCCAGCCTTTCAAGAGTATCTTCTCAAAGACAAGCGAAAAGATTAGCTCGATCGCTAGAATCTTTAGAAGATGCTGAACTGAGAAGGCAAGAACAAGCAGAGCGTCAGGCTGCTTTAAGAGCTTCCGAAACACCTTCTCAAAGTCAGGAAAGGCGTCTTGAACAGGCAGAGCGTCAAGCTACTTTAAGAGCTTCTAAAACGCCTTCTCAAAGTCAGCGAAGGCGTCTTGAACAGGCAGAGCGTCAAGCTACTTTAAGACCTACTGAAACACCTGATCAAAGTCAGCAAAGGCGTCTTGAACAGGCAGAGCGTCAATCTACTTACTTTAAGAGTTACTGAAACACCTGCTCAAAGTCAGCAAAGGCTATTCGAACAAGCGGAACGTCAGGCCGCCTTAAGAGCCGCGGAAACACCTGATGAAACTCAACACAGACTCATTGAGCAAGCTGAACGTCAATCTACTATAAGGGCATCTGAAACACCAGAACAGACACAGGCGCGAAGAGAAGAAGAAGCTGAACGTCGACAAAATTTTCAAAGAAACAATTGGTCGGTTTTTAATGACGTAGCATTCAATTATGATCCGTTGATTGATTATAAAAATCACAGGTTAGTTGTTATCGGACTGATGGACATTTTGCAGCGCTTTAAAATGGAAAGATGAGACCGCAGGCATGTGCTGTTCCAATGGCAAAGTGTCTCTTCCGTTACTTGGGGAACCAGAAGAACCTTTGAAAACTCTCTTTTTATATGATGCTAATGAGTCACGGCGCTTTTTAAACAGGATCCGGAAATATAACTCATGCTTTCAAATGACGTCCTTCAGAGTTGACCGGGAAATAATAATGCCGGGATTTTCGCCTACATTTACGGTGCAAGGGAAAATTTATCATAGAATAGGTTCACTTTTTCCAGCTGAAAACGAACAGCATAAATTTTTACAAGTATATTTTATGGGTGACGAAGAAATTGAGGTAGACCGTTGCTGCCAATTTATCCAGGAGTTGAGAGAGACACAGTGTTCAAAATTCAAAGATTCTTGCATGAACGTAACATTTTAGTCAAAACATTTAAAACTGCTTTAGAAAACCTACCTGAAGAGGATTATAAAGTCGTCATTCACGCAGATCGGACCCCTCGAGGAGAGCATGAAAGGCGCTACAATGCACCTTTGATAAACGAAATAGCAGCCGTAATTAGTGGTGATCAATTTTCTTCACGAGACATTGTCTTGCGAGCACGTGATGATACGTTGCAACGGGTAGCCGATACACAAGTTTTATGACGCTCTGCAATACCCATTGATTTATTGCAAAGGACAAGAGGGTTATCATTTTCAAATTCCACTCATTAACCCGGTCACAAAGGAGCCTACTCCGAACAAAAAAGTATCATGTATGTATTTTTATGCGTATCTTATGATGTTGCGAGAAAATGATTTTAACCTCTTAGCCCGGTGTAGACAATTATTTCATCAATTTTTGGTAGACATGTATGTGAAGGTAGAAAGTGAACGTCTCCGTTATATATCTTTAAATCAAAAAAAGCTGCGCGTTGAGAATTATATACATTTGCAAGATGCAGTTTCTAGCGACGCCAATGTAAACCCCAGAGATTTGGGTAAAATTGTAATTCTGCCCTCATCATTCGTTAACAGTCCCCGCTACCTACATGAGTACACACAAGACGCATTCGCCTATGTACGAACTTACGGAAGACCTGATCTTTTTGTTACTTTTACTTGCAATCCCACATGAAAAGAAATAACCGAGGAGCTAATGCCGGGCCAAAAAAGTACTGACAGACACGATTTAGTTGCTAGAGTATTTAGATTAAAAGTACAAAAATTAATGTATGTAATTAACAAAGGGAAAATTTTCGGAGAGGTGCAGTGCTTCATGTATTCAATTGAATGGCAAAAAAGAGGATTACCGCATGCCCACATTCTAATATGGCTTAAAGAGAAGTTGCGGCCCAGCCAAATAGACGACATAATACGCGCCGAGATTCCGGATCCTGAGCAAGATAAAGAATTGTATGATACCATCGTTCGAAATATGATTCACGGTCCATGTGGAGCACGAAATTCAATATGAAAGAAGGAAAATGTACAAAGAAATTCCCTAAACAGCTATTAAAAGAAACAGTGCACAATGACAATGGCTACCCTTTATACAGACGCAGAGCTCCCGAAGATGGTGGCAGGAAAGTTACAATAAAATCTCGCTCTGGAGCGTTCGAAACCTTGGATAACAGCTGGATTGTCAAAAACGAGTTTATGACAAAGTATTAGGACAAATTGAATCTGGAAATGGTGCACTTTTCTTTTTAGATGCCCCTGGAGGAACTGGGAAGACATTTTTGTTAAATTTATAAGTACGGAAAGATAAAAACATTGCTGTGGCCGTAGCTTCCTCCGGTATAGCCGCCACGCTGCTAAGCGGGGGCCGCACTACACATTCTGTTTTAAAACTCCCTCTAAATCTAGCCCAGGAAGAATCACCGATCTGCAACTTTAGCAAAAATAGTGCACGAGGTATAATGCTATGACAATGCAAACTTTTAGTGTGGGACGAAAGTACAATGTCGCATAAAAAAGCTGTAGAAGCACTAAATCGAACGCTCCAGGATTTGCGCAGCAATACCGATGTAATGGGAGGAATGGTGGTTTTACTGGCTGGTGACTTTCGCCAAACTTTACCTGTCATTCAAAAGGGCACACCTGCAGATGAAATTAAAGCATGCCTCAAGTCGTCTATTTTATGGAACAAGGTGACAAAATTCAGTTTAACTACGATAATGAGAGTGCATTTGTATAATGATATCAATGCTGGAAACTATGCCACTATTAAAAATTGGCGATGGGCGGTTGGAAACGGAGATTTTTATAATTTAGTACAGAGTCATTCCGAATTAATTGCGAGCGTTTATTCAGATTTAACGAACAACATGCATGAAGACAAATGGTTATGTGAAAGGGCGATTCTTGCACCAAAAAATGAGAGCGTTAACAAAATAAATTCAGATATATTAAGCGAAGTAGCAGGAGAAATAACAGAGTATTTGTCAGTAGACACAGTTATGGACACAGAACAGAGCAATTTATATCCCGTAGAGTTTCTAAATTCTCTAGAGTTGTCAGGTGTGCCCTCACATAAGTTTCAATTAAAATTAGGCGTCCCAGTCATGCTAATGCGAAATTTAGATGCTCCTCGGTTATGTAACGGGACAAGGCTGCGTGTGACACATCTTGGACGGAACATAATCGGTGCTACAATTTTGACAGGCGTAGGAAATGGTGAAAATGTTATTATACCACGGATCCCTATAATTCCCACAGATCTTCCTTTTCAATTCAAAAGGTTGCAGTTCCCTATTAAGCTCAGTTTTGCAATGACAATTAATAAAGCGCAAGGGCAAACGTTACAGGTAGCGGGGGTCAACTTAGAAAAACCGTGCTTCTCTCATGGTCAGCTGTATGTAGCATGTCTGCGTGTCAAATGCCCAGAATTCCACATTCTTTCCCCGAATGGAAAAACATATAACATTGTGTACAGTAGCGTCTTAAAATAGTGTTCAGTTAGTTTTTTCCAAAATTCCCACAATCAATTAATCAGAATTCTACAGATATTCCCTTTCAATTCAAAATTTCCTATTTAGCTCAGTTTTTTCAATTCCAAATGCTGCACCTCTGACGGACCTATTAAGCTCAGTTTCCTTTCAACTCAAAAGGCTGCATCTCTGACGGATCTTTTATTTGGCTCAGTTTCCTTTCAATTCAGAAAACTGCATCTCTGACGAATCAATTTAGCTCAGTTTCTTTTCAAAAGTCTGCATCCCTGACGGATAATTATGCTCAGTTTCCTTTAATTAAAAAAATATCCTATTTCCATTTGGAATAAACAGGCTATTTTCATGCTTTCCTATACGCTGCGTTTCAAAACATTTAAATAGGCTGACGAATCAATTTTGCTCAGTTCGTTTTAATGGCTGCATCTCTGACAAATCTATAAAAGTCAGTTTTCTTTCAATTCAAAAA
Organism: Parnassius orleans; assembly: GCA_029286625.1. NCBI lineage: Eukaryota > Metazoa > Arthropoda > Insecta > Lepidoptera > Papilionidae > Parnassius > Parnassius orleans. Next base: position 6,272,406 of record JAGSMP010000030.1, on the reverse strand, counting down.
GCAATGGATAGTTCATTTCCCAGTCACCATGCGGGCGAAGCCGCGGGTAACAGCTAGTACTTTATAAAAACTCTACTAAACTAATGATTTTTATTAAAATCTGTAGACCAAATTAGATATTTCTGATTTTATTTTCAATTTTCCCTTAGCTCCGCCTTATTACCCGCAGGTACCTTTATAGATATTATGGTGTGAGACACCATATTGCCATTAATGTTAAATAAAAATTAAGTACCTAATATACTAACAAAAGGAATGAAATTACCTATTATGTCTCATCCTGCAAACATATGAAAAATAAAACTAAACTCAACCTAGGAAAGTTTTTTGACCTTTAATAGGTGTGATTGGGCCCAAAATCAGTAGGGTTTTCTGTCAAGAAATTCTCAGTAGCAACCCGGAATCAAAATTTTAGCGGTGTTTCTTTCTTATGCCTCAGAAAGCACGTAAAGCCAGTTCTTCTGCATATAATCTCACTATATTTGTGTCGGATTACCGTCCCATCGGACTACCATAGGTTAGGTAACAAACCTTCTTTGAATTCAGCGCTAACGCCATCTATTTGCAAATTGCAATGATACCTATACACAATGATAAATAGACAACTTTACTGTTTTGTATGATAATTACTAGGGGCAGATTTTTGTAAAGTTCTACTCGTGTAACAGGTATTATTCATAATTATCATAATTTCTATTTACGGATTTCCCCACTCCACTATGCAATTAAAAACCATTTTTTCCACGCAAACCATATATTACAGTTTTAACACTTTAAGGTGAGATATTCAGAAAATGAAAAAAAAAACCTTATTTCATTATTTTAATCCTAAAGTATTCGTTGTAATTTTCAAGTTACGAAAAGTATTTAATAATTTTTCTCTATACAAATATGAAATCGCACCGTAAAAAGAGATTCTTAAAAAGTGGAACAACTTATTTCACTCTCTAAGGATTTAAATTTTCCAAAATCCTTTCTTAGTGGATGCCTACTTAATAAAGGAAGTTATTGGTCCAATTCAACGCATATCTTCGTCCAGCGGATTGAACTGTGGACTTAATACAATATTTTTCATACAAAATTTTGTATCTCAGTTTTAAAAGTAGATTTTTGCATTAGGTAGGTCTGAACCTCCCTAATGCAAAATATTGTATAAAATGATATTATAAAATTATTGTAGTTGGGAATTATTTTTTGTTGTTGTGAGTTGGGAAGCGTTATTGAAACTATAGGAAAGTGCATGGCAAGCTGCATAAGATTGTGAACACTCTGTATTTTGCGTGTGTATATGTCGCGGAATAAGGTGCTCATAGAACCTTATACCGGAATAGCGTTTCATACCAAAAAATCTCGTTTCCTAATACCGAGTATTAATAAATGCAAGATTTTTACATAATTTATATATAAATTAATACTTAATTACAAAATTTTCGTAAATATAATGTAATACTTGCTAAAAATTACATTGATTTGTGTATGAGCTTAATTTTTTTCTTAGCTTTCCCATACAATGAATTAACAAAGTACCTAAATCGATCACCTTTGAGGTGCTATAATTAGTGAATGAAACGCAAAAGTAAACATAGTATAAGAGATCTTTCAGTAAAAAAGAGCTTTTAAATCGCTCGTAAAAGCCATTGAGGTAGCTTTCCTAAATAACTCGGAGTATATTGCCAATTTTAGAACCCTTCGGAATAAGGTGCCTTTGTCTTAGTTAAATTCTATCTTTAATTTAGGATACAGGAAAATTAATGAAAAATATCCTGTACTGGAATGGATTTTCCTCCTTTAACAATACTATTTTAATTCAAAATAGTTTAAAATATTTAATTTATTTTTCAGCAAAAATCGGACAAGCTACTTTTAGCACATTTAGATATTGTTCCTTATCATTATTGCAATAAACGGTACAAAAAAAATATGCATGCTTTTGTTTGTACATCCAGCAGGGTCACAGACGTCGGGAAGGTAAGTTGTGTAACCGAAGTGACTAACTAGAGTTCGCCTGATGTTAAGTGACTTCTGCAGCCCATGAACACCTGTAGCCATCTTGAATCGAAGAAGGCCACACATGCGTTTTCACCTGTGACGACAGAACAAAAAAGCAGTGCAAGCACTGCTCTTTTTATAGAATAAGGGTCATAAGCGAACACACAGTCCACCTGATGGTAAGTGGATACTGTGGCCCATAGACATCTACATCTATCCTCGGTTAAGAATCAAAATGCAGATGTGTTGTCACCCCTGAGTATTAAAATGGAATGCCTCATTTCCAATAAAAGGAGTCTCGGGTTCTCTGCACGCACCATACGAAACACAGCAGCATTAAGCTGCTATCTTATGCTGGTATTTTGTGAGAGCGTGGTCCCTCCCCGGTCGAGCCGACCTATTCTTGCTACAACCACAATATAGCTGTAGCATGGCTCTACACGCTATTTGATAACAGAAATGACTAAGAGGGTGGTATATACTCAGACATACTTTTAGACAGAAAAGGAGTCCCACCACTATGTATTATATATTCCTATAAAGATTAATGTTAAAAACACATAAAAATTTTGAGTAAGTTGTCACTTTTATCAAACTTTTCCGTGGCGCAGTGGCTTAGAAATGAGTTACAGCGTCTTTGTACGGCCTACAAATAATTGTAAACTGTCCCCACGATACAGGAGAAAATCTTAAGAATTATATCGTGGCGGTACCGTTTCTTAAGAAATAAAAAAAAACTAATAAGTTTATATTACTGCTTGTCAGGGAATTTAGCGACCACCAGAACTGAACTTGAACACCAGAAGGCATATACCTAATTTTATTTAATTTAAGTTAGATTTTATTGAAACTTTGCTGGACTTTATCAAACATAAGTCAGTACGGTATTATTCTCCTGGATATAGGCCTGCATGTACCTAGTTATTTAACATTGTCACCATTCTTGACAATGGATTGGTGGTCGCTTGACAATTTATTGGTGGTCAATTGACCACACCACCAGGCTCCCAACACTTCAGACACTGGTTAACTTCCATCTCCATGCCAATTCATTCATACATTCATTACAGATAATCAAAACCTAGGCGCCCCTACAGATTGCCACATAATGAAGATATTTGCCATAGTGGCTCCGCCTGACAGGCGGATGAGTAACATCCATTTTTTTATTAGATTAATTTGTTACCAATAAGATGCTGCTGTTATCTCCTTTTTCGGTTTCCGTTTGTCACCTCTTACAACACCCTCGGGATGCCTTGGGGAAGTGGATTTCCTTACGCTGCAATATTTAAAACAATAGTACGAACATTGGTTGGTTTCGATTATTAACTTTCTTAATAATTATCGCCATTCGATGAGACAACTGTGATTTCGTAGCTCACATACTGATTATATTAAGACTTGTTTTTAAGTTAATATTTTAACAGCGTTCACTTGATTCAAGGGGATTGTTGTGTTATTCGCGCTATTATTTTTAAGCACAATGTTTGTTTATATTATTAACACTCCAAAAGTAATGCATTAGGAAATTTTTTTTTATAGGAGGGGGCAAACGAGCATGCGGCTCACCTGATGGTAAGTGACTACCGCCGCCCATGAACAACTGCAACACCAGGGGAACCAGAGGAATTGCAGATGCGTTGCCGGCCTTTAAAAGGCCAGGCTTTTCTTGAAGGTCCTAAGTCGTATCGGTCCGGAAAATCGCTGGTGGTAAACTATTCCACATGGAAGTTGTGCGAGGAAGAAAACATCTTCTAAATCGCACAGTGGTGGACCGCCAATCATCCAGATGGTGTGGATGGTATCGAATTCTGTCGCGATGTGCGTTCGTGAAATGTTGCGACTGGGATTAATCCGAACAATTCCTCAGAGCACTCCCCGTGGTAAATGCGAAGAAAATGCAAAGAGATGCAACATCTCTTCGCAGCGCAATGAATCGAGCCGATCGGAAAGGACTCGGTCGTCGACGATTCGAGCCGCTCTGCGCTGGATGCGGTCAAGTGGAAGGAGCTGGCACTGGGAGCCCCAGCCCAGAGATGGGAACAGTATTCCATGTGAGGCCGAACCTGCGCCTTGTAAAGTTGCAGGCGTTGTGCCGGCATGAAATACTGTCCCGCTCTGCTGAGCACGCCAAGCTTTTAGAGGCCAATTTGGCCTTCTTCCAAGTGACCGCGAAACTGCGTCACTCGATATGTCGACGCCGAGGATTCCGATACTGGCTGAGGCAACAAGGGAGTGCCTTGAAACCGAGGAGATACGACAAAGGGTTCTTTTAGCGGTAAACGCGCAAACTTGTGTCTTCTGAGGATTAAACTGGACTAGATTTAGTCGCCCCAATCCGAGACTTTGTTCAGCAAAGACTCGACTTCAGACACAAGTTGGTTCCGGTACTGGTGACGTTTTCCCGAGAAATATTCGCACGGCCGGCGTATAGAGCATCACCAGTGCTATCATCCGCATAGCAATGAATGCTACCGGTTTGCAACATATCATTGATATGCAGAAGAAACAGCGTTGGTGATAGCACGCAGCCTTGTGGAACACCAGCGTTAATAGTTTGTAGTCGGAGCATGCACCGTCTACAACGACCTTGATGCTCCGATCTGCAAGAAAGCTGGTGATCCAATTGCACAATTCTCGGGAAGCCCATAGGAAGGAGCTAAGAAGCGCTTTGTGCCAAACCCGATCGAAAGCCTTCGCAATGTCAAACTAACGGCCAATGCCTCCCTTGACTCTACTGCCTCCGCCCATCTATGAGTCAGACCAGAAGATCACCAGCTGATCGACCCCGACGAAAACCGTATTGGCGGTCACTAATCAGCTGGTGATCCTCAAGGTACCGCATGAGCTGGCAGTTTATAATGGATTCCATTATTTTGGAGAACAAGGGGGTGATGGCGATAGGCCTGTAGTTGGACGAGTCTGAGCGGTCGCCTTTTTAGGATCGGTTGGACAAAAGCTGTCTTCCATGATTTCGGGACTACGCCTAGGGAGTACGAGTACCGGAAAAGACGCGTTAGAACCGGTGCCAACTCCGGAGCACACGTCCTCAGCACAATTGGGGGGATTCCGTCAGGCCCACTCGACTTGTGGATGTCCAGGGAGAGGAGTGCTTTGCGAACCGAGCGCTGTGAGAACCGAACATCCGGCATGGAGCACTCACACCGCGGGATGGCCGGCGGTGTTCTCCCGTCATCAAGAGTCGAGTTGGACGCAAAAGTGAGCCTAAAAGGTCGGCTTTCTTTGCGGCGTGGGCCAGTGAGTCGTCCTCCCTGTGCAGAGATGGTAGTGATGGCTTACAGAAATTCCCTTGGACAGCCTTGGCGAGAGACCAGAATGCACGGGTTCCCGAAGGAAGGCGAACTAGTTTCTCGCCAATTCTGCCTATGTGCTCTGACTTTGCCTTGGCAATAACACTTTGAAGGACCTGGAGGCGAAGTTATACTTCTTTTAAGCATGCTGGTGTTTACATCCCGAGCCGCCGAAGCCTCAGCCCAGGCCTGATAGCACTCCTGCTTACTGCGTAATGCAGTCTTACAGGAGCGACCAAACCAAGGCTGCGATCTGCCTCCGATGGGTACCACAGATGATGGAATAAATAGTTCCATTCCTTGTAACACCACATCAGTGACAGAGTCAGCAACAGCGCTGGGATCATCCGGCGAGAAGCAAACCCGCCCCCATGGGTAGGATGCAAAGAAAGACCGCATTCCGTCCCAATCCGCCGACCTGTAATGCCAAACACGGCGGCATTCTGCAGAACGCAACCGCGAGGGAAGCGTGAGTGGCACCACACTCCGGATCAGACAATGGTCCGAAGAGCCGAGAGGGGCATCGACGGAAACCTGATATCCGTCCGGATGAGAGGTCAGCAGAAGGTCCAACAGGGAAGGTGTATGATCCTTCACATCTGGAATCCGCGTAGGCGAAGTCACCAGCTGTGTCAGACCATATGCCAAGGCAAAGTCATAAACAGATCTCCCCGCATGATCGGTTAAACGTGAACCAAGCCATTCGGCGTGGTGGGCGTTAAAATCGCCAAGGATTACGATCTCTGCGGATGGGACCTTTATAGACCTAATCTTTACTTTAATAATTTTTAATATTTTAGGGTGACTCCGGAGGTCCGCTAGTTTGCATGAAAACAGGTGATCCCAACGAGCAAAGCAAGGGTATTTTAGTCGGTGTCGTGAGCGGCCATCGACAAGGTGTTGGATCCTTCTTCACGAGAGTGTCAAACTATTACAAGTATATAGAAAGAAACAAATCATGTACCAACGATAAAAGCTACTTCATCTATCTTTACCTTGCAACTCTAATACAACACAGATTTTTATTATTTTCATTTAGTTTTATTGTCTACAGCTTACCGTTATAGTTTTTAAATTAAAAATACACTAAGCGTAGAACACCACTTTATTAGAAACCAATATTAAAGCAAAACACAAATAAAACATTAATTTCTCTAAGCTTAAGCCAGAACCCCTATCAGTGATCCACTTGTGATATAATCCAACTCGGTTATGCAGACTAGGCAGACCAACATTGATGAGCGAAGTTACACCAACAACGATGCCTTCTCCTTTTTCTTGGGGATCCCCGGTGCCGTGGCAAATCAGGCCACCTCCTTCTATTTCCTGACAATGTAAGGACGAGAGAAATGAAACGCTTGACTGTTGACATAAGACTACTCGTATTAACGTTATTGTTAAAGTTTTTTATATAATAAGATTATACCAAAACATAAGTAAGCCTAGGTAGATACTACACCTTCCTTCTCAAAGAATATTTATAACTTAGTAAAAACTGACTTCAAATTGTTAAAAAACAAATTATTTATTTGCTACCCTTAGGGGTGAAATTTTTTCTCCAATATATGGGACCACTTTTGGAGTATAACCTATTTAATAAAAAAATAATCATTAAAATCGGTTCACAATCTGCGAAGATATCACGTAACATACATACAAAAAATAAAACATACACTCGAATTGGGAACCGCCTCCTTTTTGAAGTCGGTTAAAAAAAGAAATGTACATATTTCTTTTTTTATCATAACATTTCAAAGTACACAATAATCATATTCATAAATATTCTAATTTATCAATAGTAAGTATTGATATAGGTAAAAGCTTAAAGAAATAATTAAAAACAAAATTCAGATAAGTATGTTCACAAGTATGCCGCGGGCGGCGGTGCGCTTGCATTGTCGCAGCGCACTTCCTGGCAGAGTCGCCATGTACGGACGAGAGAAATTAAATGCTTGTATTAACGTTATTGTTAAAGTTTATATAATAAGATTATACCAAAACAAAGTAAATTTCTATTACATTGTGACAATTTCTGATCATTGCAAAAAAATTGAAAGTTTGTCTATCATTTTATCCTTATTACTACTACAAATGAAGATAACGAATTAAATCATGTCGCCTCCTAACAGCCAAACAGGACACAGAGAATCATAAAAAAGTACAGTTACCATAACATAATAGAAACAGCAAAGATTGACTGAGTCACTGACATAAACCAAGAGATCATAGGCTTAAGTGGCAATGAGGCGGCCGATAGGGAAGAAATATTCTCAATTTGCAGTCTAGTACCGAGCACAGCATTCGGCGATCTCCCACTAGATGAAGTGACGACCTGATGGAACGTGGTGTTAATGAAGGGAGTCGACAGATGCATTATTGGGGAAACTTATGTTCAGCAGTGGACTTTTAATGGTTTGCAATAATAGTAATGATGATGCTGATAAAAAAGTATACGCCACATTACTCCAGAGTGACAAGTTTATTTTTCGCACTATATTTACTGAATTAAAGTGCAATACTAACAGTGTACATTTTTCGGCTCGGATCATATTTTGTACAGTAATATTGTCTACAGCTTTGTAGCAACGTGCATTGGCAAGTCAACCGTTTTATCAAACGTATTTCTTCAGTAAATAAATTCTTGTTAGATGACCAATCCTGTAATGAGTTATTTTATTTTACTATAGTACGTGAGGGTAATTTGGTCATCCGGGTAATATGGTCACTTTCTTTATTACTCCAAAACTACAGCCTTGTTTGCAAAGATGGCTTTGTGATACGATAGCTCTTCATCAGTCAATCAAATAATAAAGAATCAAAAGGGCGCTGCTTTATCATTACCATTTTGACAGCTGATATTATAGTCGATTTTAGTATTTTGTAGTGTAGTTAGTTTTTTTTAAGTTGATTTTTCCAAGTGTTCCTAATTATTGCCAAGGCTTGTTTGCTATTTTTTTTTCTTAATATAAGTTATAGTATTCGACTCTGTGTTTTTGTCTCTGTTCCCCTCCTAGTTTTGGTTATATAGGGCGGTAAAGCTTAAAGTGACCATATTACCCTCACGTACCTTATTTAAGGTTCATTAGTCTTTTTTAAATAGGAATCCATGAAATCAATTAACATGAGGCACATGCTTATGGCAAAAATCAAACATATATTAAGATTTTAAACAATTTAATATACTGTAAATGTGTAAACATTAATTGTTTACACAAAACACATTGATTCAGAATTTTTATAGACAGATTGCGTAAAAAGAAGGCTAGCTTTCTTCGAGCCGATAATAAAAAAAATGATAGGACATCTGTAGAGTCACTGAAATATATCCTTGTAGAGAAGAAATAACAACTTGTTCTCCAAATTTCAACCTCATCAGTACGTGGTTCACCCTAAAAAATCCCAGAGATGGTGATGGTGCACTCGGCCCTCTCCAACCCTAGTTGTGAGTACTCCAGTGTAGTGAGGATGGGCTTTCCTTGCAATCGTGCATCCCCGTTGCATTTTTGAAAAGACCTATTTCTATTGTCCAACAGTGGATTAAATTCTGATAAGGAAAAAGAATTTCTATTTTCGAAAACGAAATTCTTTTGCAAGAGGCTTTCGAAGGATGGTGTTGCAACCATCTCGTTAACGGCAAGCCATTAAAATCCAGATTAGCGACTGCCACAGAAGAGCCCATGTACAGCTGTGAACTTTTACGGGCTGATGTTAATTATAATACAAAGTATATCATCATTTATCGCTTTCTTTAAACTAATTTTTTTTTAATATTGTGAAAAAAAAATTATACCGACTTAAATTATCATCGCATTCAACTGAAATTTACCACTGGATACTTATCGGTAGCTAAAAAAAAGTTAAATTGGTTAACTAATCTCGAAGACATGATATGTACCCTCTTATTACAATATTATTATTTAGTTTCAATTCTAGTCTAACTTTATCTTTAGTTTAAAAAATTAAATTATTTTATTTTATCCTAGTCATCCTGAGAGAGCCGTGGTAACTCAGTGGGTTAGCGCTCGCTGTAAATTTCAAAGTACGCGAGCACCCCGGGTTAGATCACCGCTAGCACCAATGAAATTGTTAATTGCAATTTTAAGTGTTGATTTACCACGTGCTCTGCGGTGAAGGAAACATCGTGAGGAAACCTGCATGTCTGAGAAATTAAAAAAAATATATTTCGAAGACATGTGAAGCCTGCCAGCCAATACGCATTGGGGCAGCGTGGCGGACACTTCCTTGCTAAAACCCTCTCAGAAGTGAGAGGAAGCCTGTGCCCAGCAGTTGGATGTACATAGGCTGTTACGTTACGTTACATTAGTGATCCTGATCAGGATACTAGGATAAAGTTATTAAATTATTGTATTGTCATCGGTTCGTGATACGAGTGCAAATTTTCAAGCCAATTGGCCAATATACAAGTTGGTGAAAATTACATTAAAAAAATCCGTTACAAAGATAGATAAATACACGCGAAGGTAATAAAAGCATGTTAAAAAAGTCTCGCGGTAAATATGCGAACTAAAAAATGTAGTGTGAAATTTTATAGTAAATGTGAAATTTCGTGAAGACTGTGGCGCCATGTGGAGCCCCGACTAAACGGCTTTTTTATTCAAAAAAACTTTAGTTTTAGTCGATAGTGATCGAATTAATAACGTCCATACCTCTGAATGTTTCACTGCTGTAACAATGCAAGCTCCTTCTAATTCTTGGTTCACAGACGAATAAGGTATTTTGTTTACAAATTTATTAAAATTCCACGATTGATTGATCTCCTGTAAAGAGACGCGAAAAATTTATTTTTAGTTATAAATAGAAGCTAAACTCATTTAAATCGCTATCATACACATATATTTAGTAAGAATTCTATTAAAGAAATGAGTTCTATCATTTAAAAATATATATTTTATATTTTTCTTATTTCTTAAATTATTCGATTTAAAAATACTAACACATAAAACTATCACATGTCTGTCTCTCTTTTACATATGGTTTTTTCTGAGGCTATTTCACGTAGATAATTGTAATTTGGCAAAATCACAAATTCATATTAGAATAAAAATTCACTAAGATATTATAAGATACTTCTTTAAAAAATTTGTTTCAACAAAAAGCCATGAACATTTAAAAATAGTTGTAAAATAAACCAAAACCATTAATTACGATTGTTAAATTTTAATAGCGCAACCAACGAAATAATTGTTAATTAAAATAATTACAATTAGATTAGCCGTAAAGTGGCGACATAACATAATAAAAGTAAAGTTACAGCCTATATACGTCCCACTGCTGGGCACAGGCCTCCTCTGATTTCTGAGAGGGTTTTAGGGCAAGGAAATATCCGCCGCGCTGCCCCAATGCGTGTTGGCGAACTTCACATGTCTTCGAAACATTTTTTTCTGATTTCTCAGACATGCAGGTTTCCTCACAATGTTTTCCTTCACCGCCGAGCACGTGGTAAATCAGCACTTAAAATTGCAATTAACAATTTCATTGGTGCCGGCGGGGATCGATCCCGGGTTGCTCGCGTACTATATCATCCCGTAGGTGCACTAAGATGTAACAGAAATTGAAACGGAAGATGAGCTTCATGACAACAACTTCTATACGTGGTAGAGCCATGCTGCAACTATATTAGTAGGTACTATAGTTGTAGCACGAATGGGTCGGCTCGACCGGGGAAGGACCACGCTCTCACAGAATACCAGCGTAAAATAGCAGCTTAACGCTGCTGTGTTTCGTATGGTGAGTGTAGAGAACCGGAGACCCCTTTAACTGGAAACGAGGCATTCCATCTTAGTCCTCACGGCTGACAACGCATTTGCATTTTGATTCATAGTTGAGGATAGATGTAGATGTCTATGGGCCACAGCAACTACTTACCATCAGGTGGACTACGTGCTCGTTTGTCACCCTTATCTTATAAAAAAAAAACTCAAAATGATTAAAACTGCGGTTAATGACCCGGCGCTATTCCGTTTATCCACCCTAAAAAATCCACCCTAGGGTGGATACTCGAAAACGCGTGTTCATCTATCCACCCCAGATGAGGTGGAAAATCGGAATTCATATATATTATTTTTCTTCCGATTTGCTCCCTCGGCTGTGTACAGTCATTTAGGCAATCATGGTAAAAACTGGCCTTGGGACAGTTTTTATCATACTTAGTAGACATTACCTATAAAAATATACACATACTTCTTTTTTGAAAGGTCAACGCTGAAATAAAAGGAGTACATCACAGGACTACAGATTCATTGGAATCATGGCATAAAACAATTTAAAATGAATTTAAAGACAAACATCCAAAAGTAACGTTTTTGGAACGCTTACAAAAAAACTTTTTTCGCTAACACATACATATGTTGTCGCAAATAAATTTAGAAAACGATTGCAAATGTACATTAAAAGTAACAAATTTATCCAGGATATTAAATTACGTCTACTTAATAATGAAATTAGTGCTGGTAATTTCCTGGAAATATTTCAGAATTTACGTAGGTAATAATATTATTTAAAACAAATAAGTTTAATTTTATTTAAATGCAATAAGTAATGCATTTAAATAAAATTAAACAACTTTAATAGGATGAAACGGTAACGGTAAGTGCAAATACGTAATATAATACGTAATATGATTTTTGTTTTAGTTTAGTGTTTATAAAAATATAATTAATAACTAGCTGGTACCCGGCCCGTTACTGCCGTAAAAGAAATAATTGTGGAAATATCGTTTTAAATTTGGAAGAGTAATATCGTTGGTTAGAAAGGATAAAAATACATTGAAATTGAATGATATATAACTTTCAAATAAATTTGTCTTTACTACACGAAGCCTCCATAGAAGCCGAGAAGCCGGGCTTGCCCTATCAAACTGCTCAATCAATAATATCAACTAATAAAATAACTCGTAAACTGTTTCAAACTATTTAAAATTTCCCGCGCGCTCCTCTGTTCTACACAGGTACCTCGTAGCCTTATTATATAACGTGGACCCCGGTCGCGGCAAAACTGCGCGATACTGCTGTCATAAAAAGGAGTTGAGTTGAGCGATTAGTCGTCTCTCTCGTACGCGTAGGCTTTTTACCGGGCTTTCGAGAAGACGATCGCTCCCTTTTTAACCTGTGGCAAAATGTTCTAAAATGAAATATAACTATGATTGTTTATATAGCAATTAGTATGGAACGATAAGCTGGGCTTTTGGTGTGAAGTTAGTCGAGCGCGGGGCACGCGGTCGATACATTTACAAGTTCACTTCACATTTCAATGTTTACTCTGTGTGTTTACTTGAGCGAATGAATATTGCGAGTAGAAAATTTATGCTATTTTAAAGATTTTTAGTGAAAATGGAGGATAATAGTGTTCCTTGTGATGAATTGAAGTGTGTTAAAGTGCTAATCGGCGAGGAAAAGGTAAAATCTTTAAACTTTGTTGAGAAAAAACAGCTCATATCCACGCCGAAACCAATGCCTGATCTGTGTATTTCTCAGATGAGTAAAACCCACAAACGGCAATTTAATAATTCTGTTTACAAAACTCATTGGATTGTTGGCTGCTCACATACCAATAAGTTGTACTGTTGGTGCTGCATATTCTTTTCCAACGACAAAACAGCTTGGAATACTACTGCATATGATGATTTAAATAACTATTCTGGAGCCATTAAAAGGCATATGAATTCTCAAAAACACATGAATGCGGTAATTTCATTTAGTAATATTATTAAAAACAACAAAACCATATCTTGGGCTTGCCCTAGTTTGGAGCCCTAGCTTCACCACTGGTACTATGCCTATAACCTTCGCGCAAGTGCAAGGAATAAGTTGACAGTTTTACGCAATCTGATGAACGGCATGGTAGCACATAAAATAAGAACAAACAAAAATTTATTTTTATATATAGTTTAAAGTGTGTGTTGAACTGTACTTGGGGTAAAAAGTTGGAAGAACAAATAAAAGTGAATTCTGACTATCCACCCCGTCTGGGGTGTATAAATGAACACGCGTTCCTGAGTATCCACCCTAGGGTGGATTTTTTAGGGTGGATAAACGGAATAACCCCCGACCCGCCTGCTAACCGTGGCAACCGTGGCAAATATCCCCTCTTTTAGACACTCTATCAGGCAGGCATATGTTCAGCAGTAGATTTTTGTTTGTCCAAAAGTAGTGTATTCTGTATATTTTCACACACTATAAAAAAAAGTGTGTGTGTCAGCTCCGACGCACGACTGGAGTTTACTTCTTACGAACGGTTATTTGTTTATATAAAGTAATACAGCCGAGAGTACTCTGTGCTGGGAGCTGCGATAGATAAGTTGCGCACGACATTACGAAGTCATGGAAACATGAATACATAACGTACGTAACGCATGACGATTTTACTCCCCATAAATTTACATACCCCGAGTTTATATATGAAAATCGATTCTTAAGGAGTAAACTCCAATAAACTCCAAAAATATGTTCTATGTGTTAATGTAATACGACAATAATAGACACTTTTGCTTTTAATTATAAAACGCCAGTTATAGAAATAGTACAATAAAAATAACGGTATTTTTATTGTGGTTGGTACTGGTGGTCCGGTTGATCTGATCTGATCCGGTTCCAAGGAGCAGTGCACTCACTGCTATATCTCGGTTTAAAGGATAAAAGAGTCAGTATAACAACAGGCTGTCAGGCATTGGCCAGGAGTGAAAATACATGTCTGTAGCCTTCTGTTCTGTTGAAAACTAATCAAAATGTTTTATTTTAAGACCTAAGTCTCTCCCATTATAGAGGATTTGCTTTAACTGCTTTCCGTTGTTGGTCCAACTATTTTATGTGGCGTAATGGCGAATCGCAACTAGCAGCTGAATTTTACGTCTCCTAAGGAATACAATGGGTTGATTATCTTGCGGTATAACTACACTGCAAATAATATTAATTTTCCTAATAAAATTTGTATACTTTACCACCACTGCAAGATTATAAGCTGGAAAACGAAAGAACTTCTGCGTATAAATGTGTCGTATTGTTCGCCATTGTTGTATTTCATCTGTAATTGGTTGTTGGACATGTGTAGTTAATATTCCTGCTATAACCATCACATCCTTTAAATTTCGCCTATATCTGCAATAAAACGCATTTGCAGAAAGTGCTAAAAGAAATTCATAAATCAATAAATTCAATAAATTCTGCTAAAGCGTCTCTTTCTTGAACTACTATATAAAGCTCGTCATTATCATCATCATCGTCATCATCATCATCAACATGGAGAAATGACTCGCACCGACTAAAACCTCATGGGGTTCCAACTTAGTCGCATATTGACACGGCCACGGGAACGCTTTCGCAAATATCTGCTTTCCCATCATCGTCGGCCACCCCATGGCGGCCCCTCCTCGTGAGAGTAGATCTCCTCCCCTTTCTCCTTCTCAGGTAAGACGCACCAAAACACATGGCGCGCCTTCCTTCGCGGGCTCCAATTTCACCAGCGCATCGGACCCCCCGTACAAACATAACGGATTATTATTTAAAATTATGTTTATTTTACTTATAATGTCATTTACAATAGTGGTTATTCAAAAAATACACTCGCCAGCCAGCACCAATACAAACCGTTTTGCGATTTAATGGTGCTGTACTGTAAATACTCTGCTAATCTGGTTTCCTTAAATTAAAAAAACTAATTCTAAGAAAATATGTACGATTTTTAGATGATATTAAAGAGTAAGTTATGAAAATTTATTAGAGTCAACTATGCTAAAAACTCGGTAGCGAAGCCTCCATAGCAGCCGAGAAGCCGGGCTTGCCCTATCAAACTGCTCAATCAATAATATCAACTAATAAAATAACTCGTAAACTGTTTCAAACTATTTAAAATTTCCCGCGCGCTGCTCTGTTCTACACAGGTCATGAACTCATAGCCTTATTATGTAACGTCAACACGTGGCAAAACTGCGCGATACTGCTGTCATGAAAAAGGAGTTGAGTTGAGCGATTAGTCGTCTCTCTCGCACGCGTAAGCTTTTTACCGGGCTTTCGAGAAGACGATCGCTCCCTTTCTAACCTATGGTAAAACTATAATGAAATATAACTACGATTGTTTATATAGCAATTAGTATGGAACGATAAGCTGGGCTTTTGGTGTGAAGTTAGTCGAGCGCGGGGGCGCGCAGTCGATACGTTTATAAGTTCACTTCACATTTCAATGTTTACTCTGTGTGTTTACTTGAGCGAATGAATATTGCGAGTTTACTATTTATGCTTTTTTAAAGATTTTTAGTGAAAATGGAGGATAATAGTGTTCCTTGTGATGAATTGAAGTGTGTTGAAGTGCCAATCGGCGAGGAAAAGGTAAAATCTTTAAATTTTGTTGAGAAAAATCAGCTCATATCCAAGCCGAAACCAACGCCTGATCTGTGTATTTCTCAGACGAATAAAACCCACAAACGGCAATTTAATAATTCTGTTTACAAAACTCATTGCATTGTTGGCTGCTCACATTTTCGTAACTATTCCAGCCACAAGTTCCTCCGCAGAACGTGCTTTTTCATCTCTGAAGCGCATCCGTACTTATTTGAGAAATACACAAGGTCAAGAGCGTCTTTCACGACTTATAAATTATCGCAATTGAAAAACAGTTATTGGTACAATTAAAACGTTCTCCAACATTTTACGCGGACGTAACATACCAATAAGTTGTACTGTTGGTGCTGCATATTCTTTTCCAACGACAAAACAGCTTGGAATACTACATATGATGATTTAAATAACTTATCTGGAGCCATTAAAAGGCGTATGAATTCTCAAAACACATAAATGCGGTAATTTGTTTAGTAATTTTGCTAAAAACAACAAAACCATATCTTGGACTTGCCCTAGTTTGGAGCCCTAGCTTCGCCACTGCTAAAAACCTTTCTGCCGCTATACCCGTAACACAGACAGCCTAAGTAAAGCTATAGCTCTAAAGATGAAAAAGCGAATGTAACAATTAACTTGTCCTTCCTAAGAACTATTGGAAAGATAGATTTAAAAAAAATTAATATGCTCTTCCATTGCGTGTTAACTGACTTCACATTTTTGATACATGGATGATTTTATTTGTTCGCCAAAAACACGTGGCAAGTCAGCATGATATGAAATAAACAATTTCAATGTTATCTACACCGAGAACCAACGGCAACGATATTATTTCTTACCCTAACAAAATATATTTCAACAAACCTTTTCCTATTTGTGAAAAAGCAGTGAGCAGAGGTTAAAACCCTATCTTCAGTAATAATACTCCCGCCACAGATCGCTCTGAAATCATTGTGTTCTTTGTCGTGTAGATGATAAATGAAGACCTGTAAGTTGGTATAATGCACGTCTTGAATTTATTACGTATAATTTAATCAATATTCATTACAGCTTATCAAAAGTAGCCAGCTAAATATGGACATACCCTATAGCTTGCCTCTTCTTATATTTGCTATATTTGCCACGCTTGACTTTGGCTTGAGTTGTTATCAGGAAGATGCTGATATCAATTTCCTGTTTAATTTGCCGCTGTCGCCTCTTACGACATCCACGAAATTATTGTGGGGTGGTTGATTCTCTTACGCCGCAAGTACATAGCGGAATTTCGCATGTCTTTGTTGGTTAAGAATCAGATTTAACATTTGAAGCGTTGTTACAGAGGTGGCGTTTCGGAGATAGATATACGGATATTTATTTATTTAAACTTTGTTGCCCAAAAATGTACAAAGGCAGGCTTAACAACTTAAGGCATTCTCTACCCGTCAACCTAAAGTAAGCAGAGAACACTACTTTGGAGATGCAGTATGATTTGAAAGATAAAAAATTAAGGATCAACAAAATAACTATATGAAAATCAACAAAGAATATACACTACTTATAAAATTATATATTTACATAATATATCTGGATAAAGGTAGCACTACTAATTGACGTTATACAGACGACCTTGTACTAAATAATTAATAAGATGTGGCGGCAAGCTTTTTACCTACTTGAATCACTAAAATACCATTAATGATCCGTTTTTATTATTTTTAAAACGCATAAATCTTCCTGAAGGGATGCAGATCATAGCAGTGTAATCTGCATGCACATTCGTTGAGTGGTTTTCAAGATTACTGTGATCACGCTAAAGGACAGACGCTCGTCAGGGATTTTCTTTCATAATGTGTATAGATAGATACATTTCTAATAGTTAGGAATATTGAAGTGTCTTCAAATCTTAGAGTATCAGACAGGAGCAGATAACTATCTAAATATGTAACTTATGTATATTAATAACAACAAAAAAGTTAAATTTATAGAACCTAAAAATATCCAGATCAGTGTACAAATAGCACAAAAAGAAGTGCCTGTACTTAAGTCTGGATATTTGGTGGCGGCCTGCCAAATGTGTTAATTTCGATAAATCCTTCCAACTTAGGAGACGCCTCGATATATAAGCAATATTAATAAGCAAGGATTTATAATGCGAACTTACGTGATGTTTTAAATCACCGAGTTTCATTTCTTTTCCAGGGTTATTCACATTTCTGGTAATATTCTGAAAAATATTCTTTATTAGTACCTCAAATTTTTTTGCAGTAACATTTTATTTATCCTTTCGTACATTATATTCATATTTTAAAACGACTTATACGTACACGGTGTAAGGGAGAATAATCACCAATCCCCTGTGCACCGTGTTCTCTGCCAGTTAACAAACAAGGGTCCGATGATCGACCGATGAATAAAAACTGAACCTAAATCAGCAGACTGATGAGGAGTAAGTAGCATAGCCAATGCTAGGGTGTCGGCTCAGCAATTATCAAACTAATATTGACGACATTTGACGTACTCATGGAAAATACTTTTTCTAACATTGGATCCTTAAGACATCAGTCTTGCCTTAGGCTTCAACTGTTCTTAATAAAACAATAAAATTTAATTTAAAATATATTATTAATTTTTAAGACATGTTGTCTTTTCACTGCCAAACACTTGGTAAATCAGCGCTTTAAATTGCAATTTGCAATTTCAGTGGTACTGGCGGGGATCTATCTCAGTTTGCACTCTAACTACATATTATTAGATATTAGATCAAACACAAAGGCATCTTCCACGATGTCAATTTTATGCGATGTTGTGAATGATGGATTAACAATCCGATTCTTAGTATGTGTATAACTATGGGCCTAACATGTAACTATTACACTCATATAAAATGTAAATTTTCTAAATGTTAATTTAACATTGACCTTTGTTTTATGAATTTTGCATTGGTTGAAATACGAACCGAACACCTTGACTAAGTAGGCTCTGATATTAATATCGCAGTGTTCATTGCAAACATCGAACCTTTTTTTAGAGCGTACAGAGAAATTTTTAAAATTGCCTTTAATGTATCTTGACTATTTTCAGATTGGGTTTTCACACAATATTTTCAATCAAAATTAAATCTGACTTTTAAATTTACTGTAAGTACATTAGTACACATACTTCATTTTAAAAGGACTTGGTCTTATCAAAACAGTCCAATCTTAAAATCCTCCGACTCGTTTATGTACTTCGTATAGTCTTTTATATACGAACATCTATACAAAAATATTAAATTGACTCTTATACCTTCAGAACGGTATGATTGAAACATAAACCAACTTCCAAAAGAAAAAGTAACGGAATGCTAAATAAAAATAACTTGGAAATGGACACTTTTATTCCCCATTTCACTTCGAAAGGGACAAATTGCAGACACAGGCATCAATATATTACACTCACAACACTCATAAAAATTACATATTATTCTGTAAGTTTTTTATAATTCTTTGATAGAATATTCTCAGCAAATGGTGCCTTATGTCAACTTCAGTTTGACAATGTTTATATAAAAAGTCTGTGTAGAGAGTAATCTTTTACAAGACTATAAATCATCCTTTTTCTTTTCGATGAAATAAAAAAATCTGAAAACTCAACTGTCGGAAGTACGTTGGATGCAAAGACATTTAAGTAGTAGTAATAGACCGGATATCAGCAACAAAATGGTCACCTCTTACTTATGTCCTATAGGATATATTTCGGATTTGTGTCATTTAGTCTTAGTGACATCGTCGAAAGCTCAAGACAAATTCTTTTCCTAAATTAAAAAAATATTTTTAAAGAAAATATACCCGATTGTGCGTTAAGGTATTGTAAGTCCCGATATGTAGCAAAAACTGAATGTGATTTCGATTTATTATCGCAAGTATAATGTATATTTACCCCATAATTTTAAAATTTTATTATTTCTGGTAGATTGTTCTAGAACATTTATCATTATTGTAATAAGCGCCCTCTGTTATCCAGTAACGTACCAAATGAGTTAGTGATTGACAACGTTTATCGATTGGTGCTATTGATAAAAAATATTATAAAGGATGCATATTTAATCATCTACAATATTTAAGGAGGTAAAACAGTATACGATAATGTACCCATACCAATAAAGAAATCGGGTGAGCCTGTGTCGGAGCACATGGCCGTTGGTTTTAACGTGAAACGTCTATGTCAGCCAGTACAACCAGTCAATAAGTTAGCCTTCTTTTTAAAATTTTCATATAATTCTACAAAACCAGGAGAATTGCAGATGCGTTGCCAGCCTTTTAAAAGGAGTAAGCTCGTTTCTTGAAGGTCCCTAAGTCGTATCGGTCCATAAAAATCGCCGATGGTAAACGATTCCTAAGAAAACTCCTAATAAATTGCACGATAGTGGACCGCCAAGCATCCAAATGATGTGGATGGTAACGTAAGTTTTGTCGCGATGTATGTTGGTGAAATTTGGTGGCTGGAATTAATCCGAACAATTCCTCAGAGCACTCCCCGTGGTAAATACGATAAAAAATGCAAAGGGATGCAACATCTCTACGCAACGCCAGTGAATCGAGCCAATCAAAGAGAACTCGGTCGTCGACGATTCCAGCCGCTCTGCTCTCTATGCGGTCAAGTGGAAGGAGCTCGCACTGGGGAGCTCCGGCCCAGAGATGAGAACAGTATTCCATGTGAGGCCGAACCTGCGCTTGTAAAGTTGCAAACGGTGTGCAGGCATGAAATCAAGTGACCATGCTACTGCAGGTCATTCGATATGTCGACGTCGAAGATTCCGCTACTGGCTGCGGTAACAAGGGAAGTGCTCTGAAATTGAGTAGATAAGACAAAGGTGTTCTTTTTAGCGGTAAACGCGCAAAATTGTGAATTGGTATAACGATTTATCGTGTAACGACTTTTAAGTTCAGTGCTTTCCTAAAATATGTTAGATTAAAAGTGTATTTTTGTAAAAGAAACAAATTTGAAAAACATGGAGGCGCTCTCTTATTGGATATGACGTTTTGCGATGTGCCTTCGACGCCGACCGACCAATCATATGCTATTATTATTGCGTCTAATAGACCTAGTAACGTCATCTAAGATGCCACCAATGTGAATTGATTCTTAGTTATTGGAAATTAAATATTTTATTTCATGACATTTCATTTCATTCATGACGTTATTCATGACTTAAAAATTTTAAATGACTTTTTTGGTGTGATGGGAGTCATAATAAATAGATTTATACAATAAAAAAGCATGCGTAAACTTAGTAATCTTCAACAAAATTATCGATACTTTGATGTCGAAACGGTAACATTCCTAAAACGGGTTTTTACCTTACATTTATTGGCGTTACCTACTGGGGAATAGCTGAAATGTTTTCCTAATAAATGTAGTTTTGCTATGTTTAGCTAGAGGGCGTCACACACGCGCGAGCTCAAAGTTTTTGTATGCAAATATTCCCTATGTCCGCTCTATGGTATTATTATATATATTTACGGTTACGATTTAAACGGTTACGATTTAAATATATATATATTAAAACGTAATAAGGTGTGTTGACGTGAAGAAAATTAAAAAACAGGGTAACATAGCCAGCATAGGCTGTGAGGCATTTTATTACGGTCGTCATAAGCGACAACACGTCAGTAGCCTTCTTCGTTTGAAGTTCGTGGCAGGTGACCATGGGCAGACTGTTATCTGGTTTGTCACCCTAGAATATTATTGAAGACAATACTAAACAAATTTTAAGATATTCTATGTAGTCATATCGTACTCTATCATCATCATCAGTATCATCATCATAAGCCTACAGCAATCCATTGCTGGACATAAGCCTCTCCCACGGCGAGCCCTTTAGCCCGATCTTCTACTTCAACTTCTACAAACTCAAACTTGTTAACTGATATGGATATCACGATTCTAAGCCATCTGCATAAATCGACTTCCTGCATGTTTTACCAAGTCCTCACTTCATCTATTGCTTTGTGGCATTCCTTAGAGGAGGCCTATGTTCAGCAGTGAACTTGTGAAGGGCTGTAATGACGATGACGATAATGACATGGATAGGGCTATAATGGGGTTTTTTCTGCGTAATAAAATTCGTGACCAAGATATCTACAGCAGAACAAAAGTAACGGATGAGTTACTTAAGCAATTTGTTAGAACGATCTTGGATTGACGTTGAAAAGATTTTGATATCTTTAACCAAAGAATAAATAATAGTACTTTACCAAACAATAGATTTAAATTGATAATTTATTTAAAAGGCAGCACAATGGGCTAACTATAATTTCTGTGGGCTGTTTAAAAGAAGGTTAATATTTATACATCAACATATTATATTATTACGTATTTAAATATGGTAAAGTAACATTTTTAATGTTGTAGAGCCACGCTGCAGCTATATTATAGTTGTTGAGCGAATGGGTCAGCTCGACCAGCGAAGGACCACGCTCTCACAGAATACCAGCGTAAAATAGCAGCTTAATGTTGCTGTGTTTCATATAGTGAGTGCAGTGAACCGAAGACCGTTTTTACTGAAAATCGTTAAGGCATTCCATCTAGTGTCGTAGCTATGTATTCTAGGGCCGCGGGGCAAAAATGAAATTGGGGCCCTATTTAAACTAAAGTAAATAATTTAAAGGTGCAAAACTACTTCATCATCAGCTCCTTATCGCCCAATTATCGCTAGGTCTTTATTGTTAAATTTAGGAAGATGTATCCGACTGCATGAGAATGTTTATAGTATTAAGTTTAATAGTCTTCCTCTTAAAATAAAATTTTCTGACAATATCAAGGCTGAAAAATTTACATTTTAAGTATATTCGATGCTAAATAACTTCCTACATTTTTTGTATTTTTTTTTTCCAAGGACTACCGCAGTTCTCCGCAAATGGTCATTACTGCTTCGATGGGCGAAAAGGCGACTACGAATGGTATTCTCTGCAGAATAAGTTTAGGGACAACTAGCCTATGGGCACGGATCTCAGCTTTAGAGTGTAGTTACGGGGTGTGGGAACAGAAATAGGTCATGTTGTTTCCATCTTTTTCAATGTTCATTTTTTACGCAGTCGGGTTTTTGATTTCTTAAATTTACTTTTTTTATTTTATAATGTAAACTTATTGTGCAACTGTTTCTATTCCTAAAATAAATAAAATAAGTAAAGTTAATTGTTGGCACGGCATAGGCAATGTCATATCCGTCCTTCCTTGTTTCTATTTACTATTTAGATTATAATAGCTAAGAATCTGCTTTGCAATGGGGATAGCGAAAATATTTACGTAATGTAGCTCCAAAACTAGGACCTAAAGTAATCTGGATATATTTACTCATAGTTTACGAAAATGAATGCAGTAAATAAATAAATTATAATTTTTATAATAATATCGATTAAAATACTTAGGTTACGTAAAATCAAATCGAGTGCAAGAAATTCAGGTTTACAACACTTTATCGGGCGGGATCTATGATGAAGGTTCATTCGTTCAGGGGAATTCCCTACAAAAACAATTGAGTAGCCATGCTTAAAGCCATGTTATACCCTGTTATGTTTATGTTCTGGAGGTGGGAGAAATTTTTGTGATTTCAGTTTGAGCCGTTCGAGGATTTTTGGTCAGGGGCCAAAAAGTTAAAGTTGAAAACTCTTTATTCAACTGAGATATATATTTTTCGAACGTCGTTCATGGAGGCCGAGAGGCCCCTTGAGTTTGACCCCGGGGCACTGCCCCGCCTAGCCCACGGTAGCTACGCCACTGAGTCCATCTTAGTCTTAAAATGAAGATGCGTGGGGTGATAACGCATTTTCATTCTTAATTGAAGATAGATGGTGTCTATGAGCCACAACATCTACTTACCATCAGGTGGAATGTGTGCTCGTTTGTCACCCTATTCTATAAAAAATATTCTTCGTCCCAGTGACAGTCAATCCACCGCGCTGTTATAGTAAATATTAATGGACTTCAAAATGTCGTATAGATTTTCTTACATTTTTTTCCTACAAAAACGGACACGTTATAAATTAACAATTAAAATTAGTTAAACTACTACACACAGCTTTCAGAGGCTTGGTTTGAACTCTGGTTATTCGCGTAATGTGAGAATTATAGGCGAGCGTTCGGCTCCTGATCTTCTAAGTCAAATCAACTACAATTCTTATTAGGACATACCTATACACGATTATTATGTTGTGAGGCTGTTCGATCCCCACCGGCACCAATGAAATTGTTAATTGCAATTTTAAATGCTGATTTACCACGTGCTCGGCGGTGACGGAAAACATCATGAGGAAACCTGCATGTCTGGGAAATAAGAAAAAATATTTCGAAGACATGTGAAGTTCGCCAACACGCATTGGGGCAGCACGGCGAACATTTCCTTGCCCTAAAACCCACCCAGAAATGAGAGGCCTGTGCCCAGCAGTGGTACGCTTATAGGCTGTAACTTTACTTCTGTCATGCAGTTGGACAGAAGATAAAAAAGCAATAATTACAAAATACATTGTATAATATTTTGTACTAATAATATATTTTATACTATTATTAATTTTAGGTAGGACTACCGACCCAAGTCGGGTTTGGGTCGCGGGACGTCTCGTGTCTCGAAGTCCCGAGGCTTTTCATAATTTTAGTTGTCTCGAATCCCGGGACTTTCGGCTCGAGACTCGAGACGAGACAAGATTGTCGAAATTGTTATGTAATAATTTTTTAGTTTATGTAAGCAATAAAAAATATCCAAGAAAATGTACCCGAGATTCTGGAAAAAAAACAAGAGCGACATTAAAAAAGGAGTTTCAGTTGTTTGAAGCAACCGGAAAACGTACAGAAAGTTTGGAACGACTGTATAAAGCCTTAAACACAATTAAACCGACATATGTTGAAAAGGAGAGAGTGTTGTCGTTGTTCGGTGACATTATTACAAAAATCAGAAACAGATTGTCGGATAAAGCTGTTGACGCTCTGATTTTTTTTAAATCCAATTTTATTAAATCAGCAAAGAAGTCTAATTAATGTGTTATTTGATTATTTAAAAGACTGATTTATAAGTCTGTTTTCTTATTTATATTTAGCTTCTTTAATTATGAAACAAATCTGTGATTATGAGAATTAACAATGTTGTGATTATGACCAATGATTAGATAGAAGAATTACTAGATAATAGTAAAGTTATTAAGAATTAGTATGATTTTTAACTAAGTTCGTTTTATAACTATAAGATGTAACTGCTTAAAAGTGAATCTCTGTGTGATTAAAATAAATAAACAAAGCAATTATTAAGACTGAAATTAACGTTAAAGTTATTAAGAATTAATTTTCTGTTTAGTAAATGTTGATTTTTACAAAATTGCCTTTTTTTAATACGTTTCACCAGAAATTAAATCAATTAAAATTCTTCAAAAAGGCTTACCCTCTAAAAAATTTTTTTTTTTCTTAAAAGTCTCGAAGTCCCGAGAATTCCCGGGACTTTGATAGTAGGCTGTCTCGTGTCCCGGGACTTTGAAATTGTCGGGAATTCCAAAGTCTGTCTTCCGTATATTAATATGCCGTTATTTATATTGAAGGAAATTAAAAGTCAATTATTTACAAACTTTTCGTTTGTTAAAATTGGTTATTTCCATAGACTTATACTATTCTAAGTTATATATAGAGGTCAGTGTGTCTTAATGACATTCAAATAATCCCCTCAGCTCAATATAAAGCAGTTATTTAGATGATAATAAGATATTACAGACAAACAATTCAATTTTATTACCACGTTTTTATTAAGTCACTTTCTTCATTTTGTTTGTCTGTCGTTCCGGGTGGAATTTCGTAATTGATTTTAAACTAACTTCCCGATGGGCTGGAAATTTGAAATTTTGAATATAGACACAAAATCGGATAACAATGCAAGAATATGATAAAAAACCGTGGCAATATTTTTAAATAAAAAAAATGTCACTTGTTTATATTATGTATGTAAATAGATTAAAAACTATGTACAGTTCAATAAAATCGTTGTTACATTGGACGTGTTTTTACATGCATTACAATAATAATATATTATTGCTTACATAAATGCTTATACATTTAGCGTACACTTTATTTGACGCATATTCTTCAGCCTTTCTTTTCTTACTCAGCGTTTTCTACACCTAAGTTTGACTTAGTCATCTTGCTTCCTCCTTCTGTTTTACTTGAGAAAAGTTGTTATTTACAATATGTATGTTCCGCCCCCAGGTACTTCAAAAGAGTCATTGCCAAGGCAAAGTCAGAGCACATAGGCAGAATTGGAGAGAAACTAGTTCGCCTTCCTTCGGAAACCCGTGCATTCTGGTCTCTCGCCAAGGCTGTCCAAGGGAACTTCTGTCAGCCATCTCTTCCATCTCTGCACAGGAAGGACGACTCACTGGCCCATGCCGCAAAGAAGAAAGCTGATCTGCTAGGCTCTTTCTTTGCGTCCAACTCGACTCTAAATGACGGGGGGAACACACCGTCGACCATTCCGCGGTGTGAGTGCTCCATGCCGGATGTGCGGTTCTCACAGCGCTCGGTTCGCAAAGCACTCCCCTCCCTGGACATCCACAAGTCGAGTGGGCCTGACGGAATCCCCCCAATTGTGCTGAGGACGTGTGCTCCGGAGTTGGCACCGGTTCTAACGCGTCTTTTCCGATACTCCTACTCCCTAGGCGTAGTCCCGAAATCATGGAAGGCGGCTTTCGTCCACCCGATCCCTAAAAAAGACGATCGCTCAGACCCGTCTAACTACAGGCCTATCGCCATCACCTCCTTGTTCTCCAAAATAATGGAATTAATTATAAACTGCCAGCTCATGCGGTACCTTGAGGATCACCAGCTGATTAGTGACCGCCAATACGGTTTTCGTCGGGGTCGATCAGATGGTAATCTTCTGGTCTACCTGACTCATAGACGGGCGGAAGCAATTGAGTCCAAGGGGGAGGTATTGGCCGTTAGTTTGGACATAGCGAAGGCCTTCGATCGGGTTTGGCACAAAGCGCTTCTTTCGAAGCTCCTTTAATATGGGCTTCCCGAGAAATTGTGCAATTGGATCACCAGCTTTCTTGTAGGTCGGAGCATCAAGGTCGTTGTAGGTGGTGCATATTCCGACTACAAGCCTATTAACGCTGGTGTTCCACAAGGCTACATACTATCACCAACGCTGTTTCTTCTGCATATCAATGATATGTTGCAAACCGGTAACATTCATTGCTATGCGGATGACAGCACTGGTGATGCTCTATACACCGCCCGTGCCAATATTTCTCGGGAAAACGTCGCCGAGTACCGGAACAAACTTGTGTCTGAAGTCGAGTCTTTGCTGAACAAAGTCTCGGATTGGGGGGCGACTAAATCTAGTCCAGTTTAATCCTCAGAAGACACAAGTTTGCGCGTTTACCGCTAAAAAGAATTTTTGTCGTATCTCCTCAGTTTCAAGGCACTCCCCTTGTTGCCTCAGCCAGTATCTGAATCCTCGGCGTCGACATATCGAGTGACGTGCAGTTTCGTAGTCACTTGGAAGAGAAGGCCAAATTGGCCTCTAAAAAGTTTGGCGTGCTCAGCAGAGCGGGACAGTATTTCATGCCGGCACACCGCCTGCAACTTTACAAGGCGCAGGTTTGGCCTCACATGGAATACTGTTCCCATCTCTGGGCTGGAGCTCCCCAGTGCCAGCTCCTTCCACTTGACCGCATCCAGCGTAGAGCAGCTCGAATTGTCGCCTACCGAGTCCTTTCCGATCAGCTCGATTCACTGGCGCTGCGAAGAGATGTTGCATCCCTTTGCATTTTCTTTCAAATTTACCACGGGGAGTGCTCTGAGGAATTGTTCGGATTAATCCCAGCCGCCAAATTTCACGAATGCACATCGCGGCAAAATTCCCGATACCATCCACACCATCTGGATGCTTGGCGGTCCACCACAGTACGTTTCACTAGGAGTTTTCTTCCGCGTACGACCTTTCTGTGGAATAGCTTACCACCGGTGATTTTTCCGGACCGATACCACTTAGGGACCTTCAAGAAAAGAGCTTACTTTTTAAAAGGCCGGCAACGTACCTGTAATTCCCTTGGTGTTGCAGTTGTTCATGGGCGGCAGTAGTCACTTACCATCAGGTGAGCCTTATGCTCGTTCGCCCCCTTTCCTATAAAAAAAATGTACCGCAAGCGTCTTTTTTTTTCTGTAGTTGAGAAACGCATACAGATTGAATCTAATGACAATTAGATGAATTCAACTCACTTTCAACTTTCTTTCAATTCAAGAATGTGAGTGGAATTCATCTAATTCATTCAAATTCAAACCTTATCTTCTTACTAACTGACAAGGTTTTTCACCCAATGAGTGCTGTCTTTGGATTGAGTATTTGACGTCGGGCATTAAATAAGATGGTTATTCTGCTGAAGACTTTATGAATGCAACTGTTAAAAGCTTCCCTAAGCAAGAGTGTCATATTTGTGTGTGATTAATATACAAGTTTATTTTGCAATAACCGGCCAAATTTGCAGAGAAGGTTCAGAATAAGTAGTATAGGCAAATGGTGTAAAAAAAATCTCAAACATTCTGTCCTTTTTATCTTTTAAATTCAAAATAATGCATTACCAATGCATTATTTTAACTGATTTTTCTGCGCACGCACACATTTCTAAGGATCGATCGGTAGGCAAAAATGTTGTTGCCCATAAATCACATTCAATTTGGAATAATTTCAAATAAAAATAGAAGCCTTATTTACTCGTATTTTCAAAAACTGCAATAATGGTATATCATCTATACTAGTCTATACTAATATTATAAAGAGGTAAAGTTTGTAAGTTTGTGAGTTTGTTTGTAGGAAGTAATCTCTAGAACTACTCAACCGAATTTAAAAATTCTTTCACCAGTAGAAAACTACATTATTCCTGAGTGACATATATTTGATTGTGATTAATAATATTTTTTAATGTGAAATAACAATATTTTTCATTCAATTCCGAAAATAAATCCTAAATACTCAGTACTAAGAACCACACAAGTAAAAATGTTTGACGCCCAACAAAGTGGGCTCGGGTCAGCTAGTTATTTATATATTTGAACTTAAGTTTAAAATTTGGCTATTCTGTATATCTTAGTTTCGACAATGAGTGGATTTTTTTGGAAAAATAGTAAAAAGAAAAGAGTAAAGCAAAGTAACATCAAACAATAAAAGGGCCACTGGAGGGTACAGGCTCCCTCTAATTTCTAACAGGTTTTCCGGAGAAGTCCCACTGCTTCAATGCGTGTGCGGGCTTTACATGTCCTCAAAATATTTTCGATTTCTCAAACATGCAGGTTTCCGCACGATGTTTTGCTTCATCCGAAACATGTGATACGAATCGATCTGTTAATTTAGAATAATATATTTCGAGAAATTGTACTAAATACCTATTTTGGTAGCTTGAATCTACACATATATGTGTATATATAAATAAAATTATAGTGTATGTCTGTAATGTCAAAATTACTGCCTTTTATCGTACTCAGAGAGTTATTTGCATGCCATTACAAATTAATAACCATTTTTAAAAAATTTGTCTTCTGTCTCCCCGGGATAATCTTCGAAATTACTGAACCGATTATGATGAAACTTTACGAGCTGATAGAGAGCAATGCGAGGAGTGGTCTAAAATACATATATTTTATGCGAAAATCTTGTAGATTTTTTTTGTGAAATGGAAAAATTTATAATATAAAATAATCATTGACCACATTAATAGACCTCACAGAGGCAAATCCAGGGAGTGTCGCTAGTATTATAATAAACCGTGAGGTTATATTTGTTATTATCATCATAGTTATTATGTCTTATTATAACATGTACCTTTTCAATGTTTAATTTAATTTCCCTTATGCAATTCCACATTCCAAACATGCTACTATTACCATTGTCCTTTTATCGCTTATTTTAGCTTAATGATTGTCTTTTTCTAATTTATATAACAGACATGCAAATGAATCATAGCTTATACTTCAATTAATCATCATCTTCTTCCTCAGCTTTTAGAAGTCATCTGCTTAATCTAATTAAATATGCTTGTAAATGGAGCATGCACCTTCTACTACGACTTTATTGCTCCAATTTGCAAGAAAACCGCTGATCCAGTTGCACAAATTCTCGGGAAGCCCATAGGAAGGGAGCTTCGAAAGAAGCGCTCTGTGCCAAACCCGATCGAAGGCCTTCGCTATGTTCAAACTAACGGCCAGGGTCTCCCTCACAGCTGAGCAACCCCGATGGAAATCGTACTGGCGGTCACTTTTCAGTTAGTGATCCTCAACCTCATGAGCTGGCAGTTCACAATGGTTTTCATTATTTTGGAGAACAAGTTGGATAGGTATGAGCGGTCGATTTTCGGTTATTTTTAGGGATCCAGTGCACTAAAGCTGTCTTCTTTGAGTTCGGGACTACGCCTAGGGAGAAAGAGTTTTAGAAAAGACACGTTACGACCGGTGCCAACTAGGGAGCACACGTCTTCAGCACAATGGGAGGAACTCCATCAGGTCCACTCGACTTGACGTCTAGAGAGAGTAGTGCTATGCGCACCGAGCACTGTGTAAACCGTATCGTACCGCCCTGAAAGCGAAATTATACTTCTTTTTAACAGCGCTGGTGAAGCCTTCCTATTATAGCGCGATGCAATTTTACAGGAGCGACCAAACCAGGCTTCACAGATGATAGAATAAAGAGTTCCATTCCCTGTCCACATCACATCAGCGTACCCGCCTCTGTCATCAAGGGAAGGATGCAAAAAAGACCGCGTCCTGTCCCAATCGGTCGACCTATAATGCCAAACACGGCGGCGATCTACAGAACGCAACCGCGATGGGAGTGTATGTGGCACCATAGTCCGGATCAGACAATGGTCCAATGAGCCAAGAGGGGCGTCGATGGAGACCTGATATCCGTCTGGATGAGAGGTCAGCAGAAGGTCCTACAGGGAAGGTGCACGATCCTACACATCTAGAATCCGCGTAGGTGAAGTAACCATTTATGTCGGACTATATGCCAAAGCAAAGTCATATATAAATCTTCCCGCATGATTGGTTAAACGAGAACCAAGCACTTCAGCGTGGTGGCCGTAAAAATCACCAAGGATCACGATCTCTGCAGATGTGACCTGTTGTAGCACGCAGTCTGCAGCGATTTGGACGTGGTCGATGAGTTGGTCTGTGTCGGAATTACCTATAGAGGCACCCATAGACGCGAGGATGGTCGTCGCTGACCTTCAAGACTGCCGAGGCGTCGAGGACAGATGTCCTCTCTGACGTATACACAAACTCCAGCCCGAGGTACAAAGGTGTTATAATTTGTACCCCGGATAGGAGAGAATTATCGACCGGAGAGGACACCTGCGTCTCGGTTAGAAAGAGCAAGGTCGGCTCGCCGTCTTCAGATGGTACCTAGTGGACTTCGTTAACGTTCGAATGAAATCCCCTGATGTTGCAGAAATTCACATTAATTTTTAATTTATTAACTAATTATATCCTAACATGCGATTTAAAAACTGATATCTCTGACTAGTTCCGTGACGTGAATATAATGAAAGCGCTAAAAGAAAAGGCATGTGGCATCCAAAAGAAAATAAAAGACAATAAATAATAAAATTGAAGTCTCAGTACTGTCTTACGCTAAATCTAAACCTTCTTTTTTATTTTCCTAGTGTAGTTGTAGTGGAAGTAGTGGTGTTGGGATTAGTGGTGACTTCAAACTAGGTAAGACACATTATTTTATTTTATTGAGCGGATATGGGCAAAGTAAATTTTTCCAACTTTAATAAGAGTGACAGACAAGCACACCATCCACCTGACGATAAGAGAAGGTTGTGGCTTATTTATACTTGCATATTTTATCGATTAAGAATCAAAATGTAGACGCGATGTCATCTCTGAGGACAAGCATCTGCAATTTGATCATGGGCCATAATATCCACTTACTATCAAGTGTAACGTGTACTTCTTTTTTACTTCAATAAAAAAAAATGAAATGCCTGGTTACCAGGAAGAAAGGACTCGGTCTAGCCATCCTAGGAATTCAAACTAGGAGTGTTTAGCAGCATTATTTTGCTATTTTACGCTGGTAGTCTGTGAGAGCTGCACCGTGACTCTATCCCGTAAAAATCTATTCGGTGCGTTTGACTGCACGCCTTTTCTACTGGAGCTTTCATTTCTAGCGGGTTGCGCTAATTTAACTTACAAATCCTCTGACATGAAATTATGTGAATCACTGTGTTGATAAACACTGTAGGCAATATAATTCACCTAGGTATGAGTAGGTAACTTAGTATCAATAATTTATTTCGTTACTTAATTTTAAATCCTGATTAACGTGATTGTTTAGTCTTAGCGCATACGCCTTCGGTGCACGCACGCATCAAGCTGCCCCTCCCAAGCTCGGGGTAACCATTTCTTTTGAAGGAACATGGACTTCATTGCATTAAGGAAATAATAACATTTGAAGCAATCCTCAGATTTTTATTACAAATATTTTTTATAGAATAATACTAGTATCGCCATTAACATTACTATTACTCTCGGTAACCACTCTAAGTAAGCTTAAAATGCTTGTGGTGACCACATTAGTCGAATGGCGGATTCGAACCCACGATTCGCACCCTACCATTAGGCTACTCGCGCTTCAATTACAATTCATCAATTACATATATTAAGATTAAAAGTGAAATCCGGGGTTTGATAACCAATACAAAGTATAAAATACAAGGTATTATTAAGTTTTTATAACAATCGTTGTGATAAAAAGTTCAGTGACCCTCAGGACACGGAGCTCTCCTAAGTACGTAGAGTTTGTGACCATCAATCATGGTAGATGAAGCAATTACAGCATGAGACGATTCACTCCTATTACGTCCCCATTTCCACTTAGGTATTTAAGGTATAGCAAAACCGTGATGACTTAAAAAACGTATCCAACGGATATATAAGGTTTTCGGTTATTCCAACTTTAGGGCCGATCCATTGTCTCATTGCTTACTGATCCGTTTGGCTAAGTTGGTTATGCATCGTTACGAACTCTATCACGTTGAGGAACTCCAAGCGTATTCCTCTTCATAGCTAGCTGTAAGGGCCCTCGACACCACCATTTTTCTTATACGTTGATATAATTTTAAATTATCATAAGCTGCATTTTTTTATCCAAATATGTATATTAATTTTCAACGGTTAAATTTTAATCTATATTTCATTACCCACTTTTATGTGATTTTTTAACTTTTGCTACTTTAATATCGTAGTAAGTACAAACCATTAACTATTGACAAGTGTACATATCCTCCCTATGAGGCAATCTATGGGGAAGACTATATCGTATAGTATATGACTCTAATGGGCTATAACAATAACCAACCAAGCGCACACGCAAACACAAGGGCACTCACTCGTTCTAACCTACCTGTGCCCGATGTAATGCATACGTGATAAAATCGTAGAAAGACTACCTGCAATACATATCAGACACACAGAGACAATTATAATTCAATCAAATCCCGAGGATTAACAACTTGTGTTCTTGCACAAATGCTAAGAACCGCATTGTAGTTAACTGTGTAATATGAAAGAACTAAATACATAATAACATACTAAAATATGAAAGAGGAATGCACACGCGATTAACAGTCCATTAAAAACCAAAACAAGACTGGTTACGATAAAACGAGCCGTGTAAAGAAACGGGACTGTCCGGTCAGATGACGCACACCTGGCGATCCTCAGTCCCCGGCACATCACAACTCGCCTACAGACAGTGGAGGCACATCGTCCGCAGCCAGCCAGAATGCAGCACGTTTTCACGCTCGTCGTTTTTACTTGTGAGTACATACTTTCATACATTGTTTAGTTACAAGTTACAACGTAAACATTAACCGGTGCGTTTAGGTGCGCTAGTGGAGTGTATGATGCGACCTATATATGTCGTAAACGTATTGTTGATTGTTCTTAGCATTAAAACAATTCTGGCGAAAGTTTGTTATGGTCTCATGGCTTTAAACTATTTCAATGTAGAAAATATCCATAGGAGTTTTTAGTATATTACACAAGTAAACAAATATTTTTTCTTGTAAACATTAGATAAATGTAAAAAAAAAATTATTCACAGTATTTTTTACAAAAAAAAGTTTTTTACAAAAGTTGTTCATTTATACTTTTATTTTACTGTATGCTTTTCCTGACCACTACAACTAGAGACTTTTAAGAACAAGAAGAAAAAAAAAAGCATTTTCTAGTCTTAAAGTGCTTAGAAGTGAAACAAACATTTTATTTATTGATTTTATAACATTAACATAACATACTGATAGACGATAAATTGTATTAACATACACGTTTTTCAATTATATTCACAGAAAAAGTTAAAAGTTTTGATGTTCTTTAGTATCTAAATGAATAGTTTTATTTTAAAAAAAAGTAATTTTACGTGCTTAGTAAACGATATTTTACTAATTTATTAATTAACAAGGGCAAATAATGAAAATTTATAGGTACGTCAGAATTCAACAGCAATTGAGTAATAAAGTTAATGTACCAATAACCATTTGTGCACCTGTACACACTAATGTTTTATGAGGTTTCAATACCATCAGTGTGAATAATGTTGTAGCTAACACAGTCTGTTGAATGGATATATGTGTAACATACACCTTTCATTTTAAAATATTATATCAAATTAATATGTACAAACGCAAAATAGACAAGCTAGCCTCTTCAAAATGTCCTTAGAAACCATAATAATAATATAATAAGATAAAATTTCAATCAAAAAACTTTCGAAAGTGACTATATATATACATATAATAATTATTATTATTATATGTACTAGTATTTAAATGGTATATACATATACACGTTTATTTTTCAAAGAATATCCAAATTTTAAACTTAATGTCAAATATATAAACAATAATATACCGTTATTGCTGTTTTTGAAAATACAAGTAAATAAGGCTTCTACTTTTATTTGAAATTATCCCAAATGTGATTTATGGGCAACAACTACGCGTACGCGCGCTTCTCTGTGTGCGATTCAATTCACAACGTTTTTGCCGATCGAGCGACCCTTATAAATGTGTGCGTGCGTAGTAAGATAGTAGGCGTTAAATATTTACGAATGACAATCAGTTAAAGTAATGCATTACCACGCACTTTGAATTTAAAATATAAAGAGGACAGAATGTTTGGGATTTTTTTAGTATATTTTCTTCACCATTTGCCTATATTACTTATTCTGAACCTTCTCTGCAAATTTGGCCGGTTATTGCAAAATAACCCTATATACATAATTAAATTATCATTTTTGGTGGTAAGTCCCAGACGGACTCATAGGCAGAACAGGAGTACCTACCACTTAGTAGCATCTGTGGGTTCTGTATACATATATAGACAATATCGTATACATATGTACGATATTGTCTATATGTAAGATCCAAGAGCAAGTCTCATCCGACAGTATTCCGGTGATATCCCGGACGTTAGTCTAAGCGAAATTAGAATAGCTATCCAACAGCTTAAAAACAGCAAGGCGCTGATGAAGATGGCAGATACAGCTGTGCTTTCAAAAGCGGGTAGAAAACTGATATTTGAAGTTTTTCTAAAGTTATTCTATTCCATCCTTCGCTATCCGGAAGCGTAGAGCATACATGTCTTCTTATTCAACAAAGTCGACAACGCTCTATTGAAGAACTAAAGACTAATTTTCCTTCTAAACCACGTCTACGCGCTGTTTTCGAGAGTCATAACGAATCGTCAGCCAGTCAGTCAAGCCAGTTTTCGAAAAGGCTTTATTAACATAGACCACATAAATACCATCGGCAAATTGTTCTGAAGTCGGAAGAGACAGACAATCTACCACTTAGACTTGTATGTGGACTATGAAAAAGCCTTTGATTCCGTCGAAAGGGGAATGCCCACCGTTCATAGACACTTCGGCCATGGGTGCACACACATAAAAGCATATGGAAATGATAAACCACAATTGACACAGCGTAAATGTCCTCTTGAATGAGTTACTGAGGACTGCGAAGAACTCTGGCCGGTGTGAAAGCTGGGGTCTTCGTTAACAGTGGATATCGAGTCCAAGTTCGTGCAGAGCTTATCGTAAGAAGCAGGAGCGGGATCCATGTTCAGGCCGTGGTCAATAGGGTGAGAAGAATTATCGGAGTCCATTTAGAAAGCTTATTCGTTGCTTAGATAACAAATTTTTTATTTTGACTATTTAGTTTTGATAATTATGACATGGGCCTAGCTGTCAGATTCGATGTTGCTACTTAACAGACAAAATCGATAAATCGATATAGATTTTTTTATTCCATTTATAATTTCATAAAAAAGAATAATGTTTGATTCGCTTTAAGTTCTGCACGCCTTATAAAATGTTTTGTTTTATTTATTTGAATTCCATTTTAAATGTATTTTTAAGAATCGATAAGAATAACAGTTAAATGGTGCAGTAGCGTTTTTGTTATGTTCTAAAGAATTCATGGTAAATCAACTAGCAATTCGCTTGTTTAATTATTATAGCATCACAATAATTATCCAAAAATAATATTAGCATTATAATAATGACACCATAAAAAAATCGATTGAAAAAACAGAACCGATTTTTTTAACGAGATTTGTAATTGGCAACACTTTTTATTTTATCTACAAACTAAGGAATTGCGGATTTACCTAATTTCATTTTTACCTTTTCGGTACTTTTTTTTTTGTGCAAAAATATTGCAATCTTTTTTGGATACATGAATACCGCGATTAATAACCATAAAAAAAGATTTATTTTTTTAACAAATGCAATTTGTTGGGCGTTTCATGGCCAGAATTGGGCATTCCCATTTGGGTGGTGCTAGAGTCCCTTCAATATATCGAAGTGCTGATATGTTTTTTTTCTGTGAGACTATGTTGGCTATCCGAGTACAGAACCTGAGTACGAAACCTATCCAACATCAAAGAAGTGTAAGACAGGGTGACGCTTCATCAGCAAAACACTTCCCCCCTTCATTGGAAGCACACAGTACTTTGCTCAATGACCTCAAAAGTATCTCTCAACGGATAGGCCTTAAAATGAACACGGACAAAACAGAGGTCATGTGTAACGTCCATGTCACACCTATGCCGGTGGTTTAGCACTACGCTCGTAGTTGTCGATGAGATTGTTTACCTAGAACAAATTGTCAGACTAGGTAAGTCCAACTTTAGCCGCGAAGTTAATCGACAGATCTTACTTGGCTAAGCAGTGTTCCTCAAAGCATAAAAACAAGAGTGCGTATACAACCAGTGCATGTTGACAGTGATGACATATGGACCTGATACGTGGCCCTTCGCTGGCCGTATAAGAAAGCTCTTAGTCGCTTAACGAGCTATGGAGAGGATTAAGCTGGGAGTTTCCCTACATGATAGACTTTGTAATGAGGATATGCTCTGTAGAAACGGAGTAACCAACATAGTACAACGGATCAGTATACTAAAGTGGCAATGGGTCGGCCATATAGCTCGAAGATCCGACAGTCGATGGGGAAGGATGGTTCTTGAATGGTAGCCTCGTACTCGTAATGACCTGGTAAGACCTGGAGAATCGCCATGTCGATAAATGCAGGTGATCAGGACCGTTTTTGTGACATTCTTCTGGGGAGGCCTATGTTCAACTGTGAATGATGCAGGAGCTATAATAATGATAATAATTGTCTGTACAATATTTACGGCTCAGTAACGCAGCACAACCATTTGGCTGCGACGATGCCGGGCATAACGCAGAACATGTATTTTTGTGATCCACGGATAACTGTTTCGGTTGTAGATATATCACCATCATAATATCATCGAATATCATCTTTTGAAATTACTTTTTACACAAGTAAAGACAAAACAAAAACATAAAAGACAAACGAGCACAATTAGAAAATTCTGTGAGACATTCATATCTACTCGTATAATAGGTTCAGAATTAAACTTTTGATAAGTTGTCACCCCTGAGTACTAACATGTTGTGCAACGTTACCAGTTAAAAGCTTTTTGTAACACAACATACAAAATACTAGGTTGATCAATAAGTTTTCGGAGTAGGACAATAATTATCAATGAGTTATAGAATTGCGTTGTATTTTTTTTTTGGAAATTATTTTTGGCTATTAACGCCAAAGCCTGAAAGAACTAAATTAAAACTATATCCAATTTTTTTCAAATCGAAGAAATTGTTAAGGTACATTGAATTGTGCCCATCCGTTATTTAGCTGATATTCTAAAGCTTTCGGACAATTCAGTTTATTTTAACTCATACCTTAAAATTCAAAAAGATGGCCGTGCGCTGGGTTGCTCGAATGTTAACAGACGCCCAAAAGAAAGCAAAAGTTGATATTTCAAAGCTAAATTTAACAATAATTGAAGAAGATCCGGATTATTTTTGCGCTCGCTTCGTAACCGTAGACGAAACGTGGGTACACCATTTTGACTCGGAGATGAAAAACCAAAGCAAGGTGTGGAAAAAATCGTCTTCACCGCCAACCAAGAGATTCAAGGTGTCTACGTTCGCTGGAAAAATAATGGCCTCTGTCGTCTGGGATGCGGAAGGTATAATAATAATCGACTATTTAAGGAAAGGAGAGACAATACCGGAGATTCTTACGTATCATTAATCAAAAAACTACGCGAAGAACTAAAGAATAAACGTCGAGGAAAATTGCGTGCTGGAGTGCTATTTCATCATGATAATGCCCGTGCCCATTGATCTGATGTTGCAGGCACTGCCATCCGAACTGCTGGGTTTCAGTTGATGCAGCTACCACTATATTCTCCAGACCTACCTCCGAGTGATTTTCACCTTTTTACTCACTTGAAAAAGCACTTACGTGGTATTAAATTCGACGGCGACGATGAGGTGATGTGCGCTATAAAAGCATTTTTTGAGTCCCAGGATCAAACCTTTTTTTCCAAGGGAATTAACCAACTTATGGCTCCATGGGTGTTGTAAAAGGTTACAGAGAGAAATTGAAACAGAAGATGGGCAAAAGCATCTTTCTAATAAATAACAA
Organism: Parnassius orleans; assembly: GCA_029286625.1. Taxonomy (NCBI): domain Eukaryota; kingdom Metazoa; phylum Arthropoda; class Insecta; order Lepidoptera; family Papilionidae; genus Parnassius; species Parnassius orleans. Next base: position 6,233,745 of record JAGSMP010000030.1, on the reverse strand, counting down.
CTCAAAATAATATGAAACTGCGGTAAGCAACCCGCGTGTCAAGAATGGCAAATATCCCCTCTATGGGGCATTCTAAGGGTGAGGCCTATGTTAAGCAGAGAACTTTAATAGGCTGTAATGATAATGATGCTGGTGATGGTAGTGTGAAGGTTCATGATAACTTTGACCATTCAGTGATCTTTATTAATTTTTACACGTTTGATAAAATTAATCTCATTTATCGTTAAACCATCTGGGCTATCTAAGTCCACTTTCGTGGTACCGATTCTGGAAAAAGAAATTCTTTGCATAGAGTTTTCCCTCTCCGTGTAATCAGTCAGCTTATTACACCATTGGGTTCCGTTCCACAATTTCATAGTCACACACTCTCAGGTCAGTAATGGATTTTTAGAATGTTGTCGAGATATAATCATACATTTCTTTAACCTCCTCAAACATTGCTTCACACTAAGCTGAATCAGACTCCGTCTAATGCATTTAAGGGTCTAGACCACTCGTGTCCTAATCAAAGTCCTCATATTCCACAGCCCAAATTAAACAGTCGTATCCAGGGTTTACCGTGTAGTAGCGGTGTAAGAATATTCACTACCCCATATCGTCCCGTGGGTGTCGTAATAGCCGACAGAGGGAAACAAACCATGAGTTAGGCAGCAGCGTCCTCCTAATAACAACTAAAAATAAAAATTGCGGTTGCTAACCCGCCAGTCAAGCATGACGACGTGGTCCGGGGTTAGAGCAATATCAGTGACAAGACAAAAAATATATATATATATATATATATATATATATATATATATATCTGAACATACTTACCGTACCTTATAAATTAAAATCGATTTCCTTCTATTGTGGGGCACAGGATTTTTTTTAACAATGCTTAACAAATCCTTTGGGTAGAAACTAAGTAACGAGCGTAGCGGTCCTTTCTGCATAGGTGAATTTTGAGCGGCCGAAATTGAAACTGTGCACGAGTACAGACGAACAGACAAACTGTACAAGAGCATACGTTTTGACATACACGCTAACTACTAACATGTTGCAAATTACAACAGTAAAAAAACATTTTGAACAATTAACATGGGTTCAAAAGATTTTATTATTTTACGAGATCAAAGAGTTACAATAAATCACTTGCTTTATTGTATATTCACAGTACATATATACATTATTATGTTTCTAGGCTTCTAGCCTTAACTTTCATTAGTAAGATGTCTAATTTATCAAAGTCTCATAACTCAAAACAAATGCATATTTTATTATTTTCGTTAAGAATTTCACAGAAGATTTCACAATAGTTTTTTTTTAAATATAGTATAAGGGTGTTAAACGAGCTCCCAGTCCCCCTGATGGTAAGTGGATTCTTCGGCCCATAGACAACTCAATCCAACTACGATAAAGAATCAAAACGCAGATGCCTTGTTATCTCTGAGGACTTAGATAGAATGCATCGTTTCCTGTAAAAAGGTTCTCCGGTTCTCTACACTTACCATACGAAACACAGCAGCATTAATTCCCCGATCGAGCCGACCCATTTATGATACATATTATGGTAATATATATCATAAATGGGTCGGCTCGTAATATAATATAACCCCGTGTAGTGGCGGTTAAGAATACCCACTACCCCATATCTTCCCGTGGGTGTCGTAAGAGGCGACAGAGGGAAACTAGGGCAGAAGATGGGCAGCAGCATCTTTCTGATAACAGCAAAAAGCAATAAAAAAACTGCGGTTGCGCACCCGCTCGCCAAGCGTGGCAACTATGGCAATATACCCCCCATGATAGTTACGAAGAGACGGCCCCCAGTCCCCGGCGACCCCGCTATTCCTGGCTACGGTGGCGACCATGGCATGACAACGGTGGGGCAGGGGGTGCTAAGTATCTCCGGTGGAGGTTCGGTTGCCACCTAAGACGACTCGACCTGACTCGACTGACGAGAAGATCCTGGAGCTAGAAGAAGAGATAGACAAGTGGCGCTGGCATATTATAGGATTATCTGAGGTCCGAAGAGAGGGGAGGACATGGTAATCCTCGAATCCGGCAACTTGTTCTATCACCGGGAGGGCGACCATCTGTCCCAAGGAGATGTTGGATTTATCGTCCACAAGTCTCTCCTTAACAACGTTGTAAATATAGAGAGTGTGTCGACGAGGGTTGCGTACCTTATAGTCAGAATCACCAAACGGTATTCGCTGAAGGTTATACAGGTTTACGCACCAACCTGGGCATATCTCGATGGATTGGATGTACAGTCTAGTTTTCAAGTTTTGAGGTATACCTGACGAGAAGATGTGCCGTAATTTCCCGAACGCTGCCTAGCCGAATTGAATCCGTCGATTGACTCTCGGTCGAAGTTGGACTTACCTAGTCGGACTATTTGTCCCAGGTAAACATACTCGTCAACAACTTCGAGCTTAGTGCTCCAACAACTACTGGCATAGGTGTGACATGGACGTTATACATGATCTTTGTTTTGTCGATATTCATCTTAAGACCTATCCGTTGGGAGACACTATTGAGGTCATTGAGCATAGTGCTTAGGTCCTCCAGCGATTCTACCATAAGGACTATATCGTTGGCAAATCGAAAGTGAGTGATGTACTCGCCATTGATGTTAATACCGTATCCTTTCCAGTCCAGAAGCTTGAAAACGTCTTCCAACGCAGCGGTGAAGAGTTTGGGGTATATAACGGACTGTCCCGACACATCTATAGAGATATCGGCTTCGCACGGTTGATTTCTGGATCTCGACAACAATTCCACCTACCGGGTCCAATTGTGAATCTAAACCATTTTCTAATCAACTTAATTTCATGAAAATCGGTCCAGCCGTTTAGGAGGAGTTCAGTCATATACACACGTACAGAAGAAGTATATAATATGCATGTATTATACATATAAGCCTTTCTCTATAATTATTCTGTCTATTGATGAAAACCGCATCAAAATCCGTCGCGTAGTTTAAAAGATCTAAGCATACAAACGGCGGGAAGAGACTTTGTTTTATACTATGTAGAGATAGTACAATAATTGTATAACATTTAAGAATAAGCGCGTATAGTTATTAGTATCTATGCATTATGAAGTTCACTCTAAGCATACTTCATAAAAGGCATTGTTGTGATTCTCAGTTGTCCATTGTTAAGAAAAGATAATAGTCTTCCTCATTATGTAAAAGTTTTCCTCCATTCACACCTACTGTCTTTTATATTTATCAACATAGGTTAATATCCATTTTAATACTCATACTTAGCTGTTAATTCCCATACCAGAGACACAATTGCTTTATTTTTTACGTGGTAGAGCCACGCTGCAGCTATATTATGGTTGTAGCACTAATGGGTCGGCTCAACCGGGAAGGACCACGCTCTCACAGAATACCAGCGTAAAATAGCAGCTTAATGCTGCTGTGTTTCGTATGGTGGGTGTAGAGAACCGGAGATCTTTTTTACTGGAAACGGGGCATTCCATCGTAGTCCTCAGGGATGACAACGCATATGCATTTTGATTCTTCGTTATCATGATTACAGCCCTTTACAAGTCCACTGCTGAACATACGCTTCACCCAAGGAATGCCACAAAGCAGGGTCCTGAGCCACCTGCATCAATTTTGATTCTTAATCGAAGATAAATGTAGATGGCTATAGGCCACAGCATTCATTTACCATCAGGTGGACTGTGTGCTCGTTTGTCACCCCATTCTAGTATAAAAAAAATCTTCTAGCCTGTGATCTGTGTTTCGAACACAAAACTTATGTTCTGCTTTTCATATTACGAGTAAACGCTGATTTACCACGTGCTATATGCTCGATGCTCGGTGATGTGCTATATATCAATACTGAATAAGTATCTTTTAGATTTAAACACAATACTCGTTAATGTTGGTATTCTGTGTGAGCGTAGTTCTTCTCCGGTCGTGCCGACTTATTCGTGATGCAACAATCAAGGAATACTACTCTCTGACGAGTGTTCAGCTGCAACGTAGATCTACCACGTAAATATATATATCTTTCACGTGATGTTACCTGCCATCAACCCCACTTACATTATTAGATTAAAAGTAGTAATTGTTCGCGGTAATTATTACATTGCTTTTTAATCTTGATGGTTTTGACTCATTCTACTTCTGCTTCGTAATTTACATATTTTTTAAATTATACAACAAATAAGACCGCACAAGGATTAGGTATATGCCTATTACTTGTTTGCTTCATATAATTTACTAACAAAAAATTGGAACATACAATTCTATATATCAAATGATTAATTTTTTACTTTTCAGAATCTCTATGTACGCTACTAAAGTTATGCCCACGGTCTTCCTTCGCAGTAATATGAATCTAGAAAGTGTCGGTTAACCCTTTCCCTGTCCCATGAATCATAGGTATATGAACATTTCAATTGTTTAACTATTGTGTCTGTTTTGCGGACAGGAAACTGTTAATGTACTCTTTTTCTTTAGCATGAATCTATATAAATAAAATGATAGAGGTTTGCAGTTGTACACGCATCACGGAAAAACAACTTGATAGATTTCAATCAGGTTTTCTAAGTTTTATTTCTTAGACACTTGGCCCTTATCTTAAAAAAAATTGCGATATCTTCATTTAATATAAAGTTATTAAAGTTTTAAGAAACAACGATTTTTATATAAGCATTACGTGTTGAGTGATGTGTGTAAGCAACGCGGACGAATTGCGGGTATCAGCTAGTACACAAATAATATAGTAAACATATAGTTTCAATAACTACTACCGTGAAAACTGGTTGTGTTTTAAGAGAAACGACTCTCTCGCGTGCCGTATGTATTTAAAAAATAAGAATAATAAAAATATTGGAAATATTAAAAAATGTAAGCGGAATGCTTTTGTTTCCGTTTTTTTTTTATATAACGTTATCCTTACTGTAGGAGTTTTCTACTTTGTCGTGGAGGCGGTTTACATATTATATAAATTTCATAAGGAGGCACGTCTAGGCCCGGTACAATTTTTATAGGCAATACAATCACTTGTTCCGTGCGGGGTTAGAACCCGCGGACCTGCAGTGTCGCGACCAACAATTAGCCCCTGCATTACGGAGCCGTCCCTAAATGTTAAAATGATATTTTGTATTCCGATCGATAGTGAAATAACCAACTACTGTATCCTCTTAACCAGCCCGTAAAAATCTAGCCCTGGACATGGCCGTCGCCCATTAAAGGAAGGATTTGTAATGGGCTAATGGGATTTAAAAATCATGTCAACTTTTTTGTTATAGTGAAAAGCCTTCCGTGCTTGCACAAAATTCCTTAGAACCATTGTGCTCTGTCCCTAAGAGCCTAATCATGCACAATATAATGCTTCGTTGCGGATGGGTGTCCATTGCCTACAGTTGCCACACAGGATGAGGTTGACTGTTAGCGCTAGGATTAACTACTTTTTTTATTTCATATATTAGTATTTATATATGTATTATTTTCGAGGCTATTTTTTATCTGTAACATTATAGTATATAGCGTTCCGAACCACGAAAAATATTCCGTGTTTCGTACAACCTACGAATATTTTATTTGTAAAGGAAAATTTTTGCTGCTTTGAGCCTTTATTATCAGCCTATTATTTTCCCTACTATTTTCTATTTTTAGGTATATAGTAGAGAACTGCAGGCAACCCTAGTTGGTTCGTATGTCACTCCAAGATTATAAAAAGTAACGTATGGCTTTGGTCATTACTCTAAGCGATTTTATTGAAATCCGTCTTTAACGGATTTACTAGTATATACATAACACTATAACAAAATTTGTTAGCCGTAATAAATTTCGTTGATCGACAAACAATAAGGTATGGACATGATTGTCCTACGCAAATATGACGTAGTCGCGAATGGAATGTGAAACGCGTGCCGTTCTGAGCTAAGCCAAATGGTACTTCGCAACAGATTTATTACATAATATCAGAAACATTGTAAACCTAGTCAACGACTATAATTCTCGTAAGACAATTAAAACTAGTGGCTAAGCACTCGCCGTATGTTTGATAGTACGCGAGTTGGATTCTCACCGGCACTTATGAAATCGTTAAATGCTGTTTTAGGGACTATTTTATTATGTATTTGGCGGTAAAGTTACCGTGAAGAAATCTAGATATTTGAAAAATAAAACATAACGAGGGCACATGAAGTCTGCCAACACACACTTGAGAGTTACATTTGAGAGGCAGACTGGGTGCTCAAGTAGCCTCTCAGATGTAACAAAAGGCCTGTGCCCAGTATCGATACTTTTTATTTTACGAGGTTAGACGTATTTTTAACACGCTTTTATTAGCTTCGCGTGATCTATCTATCTATCTATGTAACTAAATATTTTAATGTAATTTTCACCAATTATAGACGGCCGATTGACTTGAAAATTTGCACATATTTTAAATACAATAATTTAATAACTTAATCCTAGGATCCTGATCAGGATCACCAGGACAATTCCCTCTAGAATCATCGCAGCTCATGATCAATGCGTGTTTTTAAGCTATCTTAAATTTTAATATTATTAATTGTTTATATGTTTGGGAAAATACCATCTCTTTTTCCAAATACTGATTAAACGAGGTTTTGACAACCAAAATATGGGAATAAATACATTCGATAATGCCGAAATTCTAAAAACTGACCAATTTTTAATAACACTAAAAGTAACCAATTTTAATGATATGATATAGTGAACACTTAATGATGATTTCAATGCCCAAATGCGCCAAATCTTCTTGAAGATCAAGCAGTTGACTGATACAGTGCGATGATCTCAAAAGTCCAGCATTGGACGCAATTTCCTATTCAAAAAAACAAAATGTTTTTATGTTTATGCGTGCGTGTAGCTATTTTAAGCGGATCTACATATAGATTTTTAAATAGATAGGTACCAATGATCGCATCGTTAGTTTTCCCACAGCGGAGCAATACAATGCATATCAATGCCCCTTTTATTTTTGTTGAGCGTTTGATCAATGAAACGAAAATATTTTATTCCTGTCACCGACCAAGGGACTTGACCTTACTAGGGAGACCGATCGCAAAAAGTAGACCTTGAAAACAGGTTTCTTTTCCGCCGCGAGATGTGACGGAGTTTGCTGCAATAAGAACAAATCATATTAACACAGGCTTAATATGTAGCGACTTACAACCTGAACGTACTCAGATATGTAAGCTTTAATGCATTTACAGGGCGTCATACCTTCGTTACCATAAAATAATACTGTTAGGACTTCAATAAAACTTGACCTCGATGGGATGATGTTAAAATATTCATAAAATTACGGCGTAGCTTTCCAAATTTTGTTTTATTATTGAATTTGTTGTATTAAAAAAAGCAGCAACAAAAGTAGGTAAAGTAACAGCCTACTTAACACCCGTTGCTAGGGACAGGCTTAAGTCCAGCTATTATCCTTTGAGCAACATAGGGGAAATAGACCATAAAAGTATAGTTAGTTACCGTTACCGGTTCAGCCTATGAAAAGTCTACTGCTGAACATAGGCCTCCCTATAGATTGCTATTGGGATATTTGCCATAGTTGCCACGCTTGTCGCAGTGTTTTATTATTTAGTTGTTATTAGGAAGATACTGCTGTCCATTTCCTGGTTTGTTTCCCTCTGTCGCCTCTTACAACACCCACGGGACGATGGGAGTGGGAGGTAGTGGATATCCTTACAGCGCCATTGCACTGTCAGAGTTAATAATTTCAATTAAACCATAAGTTAAGAGAGAAGCTATAAAATAATACTATTGTTACAGTGTTACAACTATGCCGAGCAGAAATCCTAAAGGCATTACCAGAATGGTATGCGGCAAATCTAATAAACGATGCAGGATACCAACCAAAACCACTTACTGAGATATTTACAACGCAAGCAACATCGAAGAATCCCATCATTGTTACGTCGACGTCATCCATTTCTGAGGCAAAGGAAGTGCTTGCAAGTTCACAAGCCAGCACTACTCGGACAACTAAATTGGAGTCATCCCCATCTACCGAAGATACTACAAAGCGAGTTTTACCATTACGAGAAATTTCTTCAACATCAGCCCAACCGAATAGAGAACAAAGGCAGATATATCAGCTACCAGTACAACCAATACAGTTTTTACCACCCCTACCATCTCTTCCAATCCCAACGTCAGACCAACAAGCTAGCCCGCAGACGACTGGACTACCTAAATACTTCCTCATATATCAACAAGCGCCGGTATCAATACAACAGTACCCTCAATCTGCTTCGCCATCGATAACAAATCCACAACCAACAACTCAAACAACGAGACAGGTAACAGCACAAGAAACGACTCCAAAGTTAACTCAACAAACTAATGAATTCACTCAAGAAAAAATACCATCGACAAGGATTTCAACTACACAAACAACAATTTTCCCTTCATCCGCCTTTACAGGCGTGCCGAAAAATGTAAGACAAGGGCCATTTATAAGTTCTACTCCAACACTTGTACCATTGGTTGGGACTTGGCAGGACCCAAATACTTTCCCAGGACCGGCATATTCTAGTCCTGCAATCAGTTCGACTACACCCTCTAGTAGTACTTTGCTGCCATGTGCCAAAATAAATTTCACCGAGAGAAATCCTAGGCCAAATATAACTACAGTCCCACGACCAAAACAGAGTGAGAATACAATGTCAGCTCTAACGATACGCGTTAAAGCGCCGAGAGGTTCAATCACAAATATAAAAATTAATCCCACAACCACAACAAGGAAACCTTCATCACGTCGATCGCAGCGCAGGAAAGGAAATAATTATAATAACTGCGTAGATTCTTGCAGTGGAAAGAAAGAACCGATTTGTGCTGCTCCTTTGGCGGTCATTCCGATAGACTCAAACAGTTTGAAGGGTTTCCCTTCGATTTGCCATTTGGCTTGTCATAACTCGTTTAGGAAAAATCGTAAGTATACCGTGCTTCGTGCTTAATATTTTCCAACTTAGTAATCAATATTTTATGACAAAAAACAGCAGTAAAGCAACTTAAGGGTAAGATATACGAAGATGTAAGATATAAGAGCGAAATACCACTGACTGACTCATCACGAGATCTCTAAAACTATACACCCGATTGACTTGAAATTTAGTATAGTTACTCATTTCAAAATGTAGACGCTCACTAAGAACGGATATTACGATAGTCCCATCAAAAAATACTTAATAAGTTCCGCAAAAATATTATCGTGTGCCCAGCGAAGCGAGCGGGTATCGGCTAGTTAAATATAATTACAAGTCGTCAAACATATTACATAAAGGCCTTAGAGGCCTATAGACGACAGATTTCCAAGCTCATTTGTCACTCTAAAGATAGATTAATTATCAATTTTACCATCAGGTTTAAAAATGTTTCAGTTGGTAAGATGTTAAGAAGTATTTTTTTTTTGGTTTCCGCTGGAGGGTACACCTCCCCCAGCGGGAGTATATTGTAAATTTTCCACAAACATTTTACAATGGTCACACAATTTTCATAAATTTATTACACACTGAGAGTGGAGAAACAATTTACGCTATTTGATACGTAATTGTCTTCCACTCTTTGTCTATTACTACTAATTCTATTTAAAAGTTGTTTAAAAAAATTTGATAAATGGTGATTACATAATTTTCTTCTATTTTGCTTAACATTTTGTAAGTAATGGTTCGAACAAATTTAGTTGGCGCCTTCGTTATGCTCTAATACAAACGAGTGTTTTCTAAAATTATTAATGCAGTGATTATCGTAGTTAAGTATATAAATTGAAATTGTATAATAAGTGTGTGAAAGTGGGATGACCTGTTCTATAACCTTTTAAGCTAATTAATTAAAACATGTTATTTAGTGGCACGTAAAGCATATACAAAAATAAAAACTAGTAGCAGTTGCAACTGCGTACTACAATTAACATAGAAATAATATATTTTTTTTACATAGGTGATTAACAAGAGATACAGTAATAAAAGATAACAAAAAGACAGTGTAAAAACCTTACATATTCTTAATCTATAATTATAAAACAATAATAAAACAAACAATAATAACGAAAACAAAAAGACCTTGTAAAATATTACATCTTCTTATAACTATAAAAACTAGCAGATAAATAACAAAAAATGCAGTAATTAAAGAGAACAGAAAGAAAACAGAAAGGCATTCTAAACCTTACACATTCTTTAATTTATAATTATTTTTATACCTACTTACTAATGTAATCATTGTTACCGCTATTTACAATCTTATTAAAGTTCTTTAGGTTCTTAAGTATATTTTCATTTAGTTTTATGAAGGAATCCAGAGCCGATTCCTTCCTCATCAGTTCCGTGAGTTTGTATGGCGACACTCTTAAGTTATTGCACAGTAATTCATGATGTATTCTGTATCGGCAGAAGGCAGGGCGGTTCTCAAATAGATATTCCAACGTCTGAGCTGTGCGGTTGTCGCACGGACATTTATCGTTTTTAATAATTTTAAAACGGTGCAGATATGTTTTATGATAACCGTGTCCGGTGAAAAATTGTGTAAGGTAGAAGTTAGTTGGAGTCAATGTCCGCAGCCTTTCAATATCATTCAGTGTGGGAAGAAGGTTTCTTGTGCGTTTGCCCTGTAATACACTGAGGTACCTAGTTTGCCAGATGGATCGATTGTTTTTCCTAATTATGTGCTTGATGTGTGTAATAGGGAACTCAGAATAATCAGGCGACTTGTGAAGTCTAGAGCCCGCACTGGCGGCCTCGTCGGCGGCTTCGTTACCCGATATACCTGAGTGTCCCTTAACCCAGTTGATGTATATGGTGCCTATAGACTTGTGGTGACTATGGGGTGTGTGTTACTTCTGTTCTGAATTGCATGAATGGATGAGCGTGAGTCGGTGCATATAATTGCGCGTGTGTATTTGTGTGAGGTAGCCCATTTGCATGCTTCCCGAATTGCGAACAATTCCACCTGGAACACTGTGCAACTGTCGTGAAGCTTAAACTTTTTGGTTGTCACTATGGAGTGAGGGTTGTGTTGACTGTAGCATATAAAGGCGGCTCCCACGGCTCCATCCTCCTGCTTGCTACCATCCGTGTAAAATGTATAATGTGCTTTCTCTTCGTCAGTACATTGGTGATTGGGTGTGTTATATAACAAAATCCCAGAAAATATACAAAATTCGACCTGCTCAAAATTCAAAAACTTTATTAAACATAGTTTGTATAAAAAGGGTTATTATAATGTTAAGGAATTTATGGATGATAATAACCCCTGGGAATGTGGTGTTCGCTGCCAGGCTGTTTCTAATTTGTTTTGTGTGGTTGTGTAACATACATGATTGCAAGCTGTTATTTTTTTTAAAAAGTCCCGCTGGGTTTCTTGCTGGTTCTTCCCAGCACAGAGGTTTTTTTCGAACCAGTGGTAATTAGACAAAAGAGTGACTTTCAATAAGTATTATTTATAATCTATATTGAATAAAAAAGTTTCTGTTTCTGTTTCTGTTTCTATATGGGTGTATAGTGATTCGGTCAGCGGGATGAAGCAACTCATGTATAGGAGTGGGTTTCTCCAAGGAAATGTCGTGCGGAATTAAGTCAGACATTCCCAACAGCCTAGTCTTTTCAATGTTATGAACCTCTTTGATTTTAAGGTCTAGGGGCATAAACTGGGCGAGTGCAATGGCGGCAGGCGTTGATATAGTGCGAAATCCTCGGATGGCCTTGTCGAGTATTATTAGAAAAAAAAACATTCCAAAAAAATTTTAAATAAATATTTTAATATTTAGATACATCGTTCATCACTTATGTTGCTTTTTGTTAAAAATCCTTTATAACGTTACGCTTACTTTATTTTCAGAGCCGTTTGAAAAGATCATGGATGGACGTTGCAGTAAACTGCGCACGCGCATCCGAACATTTGACAAGAACAAGTTGAACAGGGAAGAAATGAATAAGGCGCAATACACGATACTAAATAACAGTCCAGAAACTGTTGTTCAAGTTATACAAAACGAAAGAAGTGGTTGATGTTGTAATAACTAGTTCCAAAAAATTTCGCCGTGTTCGTTGTCAACAGGTTTATTAATTTTAAGAAAACAGATAGACAGATAAGATGATAGGGTTTCTAATAACATAAGAAGAGATATTTCGCATTATCTTCATATGTTATATTCATTTTGTTGCTTAAACATACATAAGTAATACGTAAATAAATCGCCATTCGATATTTAACGAACCAGACAAAAGGCTACATTACATGCAACAGTTTTTTATAATGTAAAGGTAAAAATGTTATTTAACTACTATAATAGCGATAAGTAACCTGTATGTTACATCACATACACAATATGAAATCGGTCAAAAAAAGTGTACTCATGTAATCGATTCATGAACGAACATTGTGCTAATTTAACCCGTCAAAAGAAACACGTCTTCCGTAGTAAGACCGTTATCATTTTAAAAACATACCTAGCCATATTTTAAGACTGCAACGCCACCTTGTATCCGATCGTGTCTAATATAAAAAGGAAGTAGTTTTCACCATATCAGTTAAATGGAAAAAAGGAAATCAAGTAGGCTTTCTTACATCGCTCTCCAAATACAAAAAAAAAACTTTAATAAAACGAGAGCATGATGTGAAATTCTCTTTTGTTATTTAAGAATAGTTGGGCTTATTTTTTTATTTGTAGAATTAAGGAAGCAAAAATACAAACTAAGAAAAATGTTAATATATTGAGGAAGGTAAAAATTACAATACCTAGGTATTACACGATAAAAATACCAGTAGGCATAACAGTAAAATTTTATACATATGATGTAAGAAACTCGATATGCTATGATATACTAATACAACATAATATTAATAGTATAAATTAAACTTGTAAAATATTATACAAGTTTAATTTGTATGCTTGTTGTTATGTTGTTGTGGTTGAACATCTAGAACACAGACTAACTAGTGGTACGTAGGTACTACGCGTTCATTTCGAGTTTGCACTTTGCAGTTAGTATAGTTATGTAGTTCTGTGTAAGTAGTTCTGTGCTAATGGATCGTACACTTAAGATATTAGTTTGCATAAGTATACTCTAAGATTCTACTTCTAGATAATCCAGAATCGAATTCGAATATTTACTTCACGTCATTGAGCGTGTAAAACCGCGTAGGTACGTAATATTCGGGCAAAAATATTTTTGATTTACTTGAAAGTATGCAACCAGAATAACATGCGACTTTGTATAATATTATACAACAAAAATTTCCCATAAAAACCTAACTTTCTTGAAACGGGATTGCATATAAAGTAAGGATTTAAGTAACATCACTTTTTGTGTGTCCTGTAAAGTAGGTCTTTTTTACCATGGCGTCTTTTTTACATAGGATGAATATTATATTATATAGGTATTGTTTTCTTTTAAAAACCTATTGATGTTATTATACATACTGCTACAAAACCCACCCACCAATATAGTTTATATGTGCAAGTAGCCTATTAGAAACTACTTTTATAATATTTATACTAACTTTAGTATTGTTAACTATACTTACCAAGTGTATTAGTAATTTCGACAATGTTAAGGGAATTTTTATTATAAAAATTTCCATACGTAAAAGTACATCATATGTTAACAGCCTTTTGAAGTCCGCGACTGGACGTAGTATTCTTTTCCAAGAATGCGCCACTTCGGTAGCACCACTTGAAAGGTTTGCCTATTGCCTCGGCATAGGTAGAGTATTGCCTCGGCAGCCTGGTTTGCAAACTTATAGTTAGTACCCTCGTACTAGTACTGGTTATGCTGCTCCTCATTAGAAAGTCTTTGTTCAGCACGTCACTATGTGCAAATGAGGGAGGCCAGCTAAATGAAATGTTGATATGCCGCTCACACCTTAAATATCCAAAAACTGTTTTTTTTAATTTAAGAACTTATATTTTAGTAACTTCTATTTGTAGTGCAATAAATGTAACCGGTCCGTCCATGGTTTTATAAAATTAAGTTTTATTACTTACGTTTTACTTACATACTTAATTATATTTTTTTAATATCAAATTTATATAACAGTTTACAAATAGATGATTAGTCAATGTAGATTTGACAGGCCTACGTATACAAATAAAGATTTAAATATTGTGGATTTTTATTTCAATGTTACCTTCATGAATAGTTTGAAATTTAATTTAATTTTGAACTGTACCTGAAAATAAAGTCAATTGGTGTTCCAGGCAGATTTTGAATGCCTTTTTATGTATGAAAACGAAATTACACATACTACAAATCTTTGACTTGTATGTTCAATTTTATCTCGATTAGAGAAATTGTGTTCTACTATACCGTCACTTAATTTTCACATCCAATCAATGTAGGATACAGAAATTTAACACAAGCACCAATCCAAGGCCTGAGGTGATCGACACGGCAATATTTTGTATGGTTTCAATTCAATTATCAATTATCTTGATAGTTTCAATTCAGTATTAAAAGTCATTCAAGTGCTTAAAAATAACGAATGTTCCATTCTAAGCATCAAGCTAAGAATATTACAGTTATGAAAAGAGACAAAAAATGTTCATATTGCTTTGAATGTTTTTGTACAATTTCGATTCAACTTTTTTTATTATCTATACAAATAAATAAAATTGAAGTGGCTGTTTGTAATGTTAAAATAACAGCTTTTAACTAAATGCATATGAAAGTATATACGGTACTTATAACAAAAACCCAATTTTTAAAAATTTTGTCTGTCTGTTTGTTCCGGCTAATCTCCGAAACAGCTGGACCGATTTTGACGGGACTTTCATTGACAGATAGTTAATGTTATAAGGAGTAACTTAGGCTACCTTTATTTTAGAAAAGGAATTAGGGTTCCGCGCAAAAAATTAAAACCCATAAAATCCAATCCAAATAAATTCCACGCGGGCGAAGTCGCGGGGAACAGCTAGTTCCACTATAAAACAAATTTCATGTAACAGTTGTATACATTTTTTGATCTCGAATTTCATCCCATAATATAATACGTAATTCTTTACGTGGTAGAGCCATGCTGCAGCTATATTAGTGGTATAGTTGTAGCACGAATGGGTCGGCTCGACCGGGGAAGGACCACGCTCTCACAGAATACCAGCGTAAAATAGCAGCTTAACACTGCTGTGTTTCGTATGGTGAGTGTAGAGAACCGGAGACCCTTTTTACTGGAAAAGAGGCATTCCATCTTAGTCCTCATGGGTGACAACGCATCTGCATTTTGATTCTTTGTTGAAGATAGATGTAGATTTCTATGGGTCACAGTAACCATTTACCATCAGGTGGACTGTGTGCTCGTTTGTCACCCTATCCTATAAAAAAAAAAATACATAAAATATTTAAGCGCGTTTTCTAGAATTGAAGTATCTTCAACAAAAGCACTTGCACGAAAAAACTGAGTATGACATGACACTGACTATGACATGCCACTTGTACCGTATTCTCTAAGCATTAAAAATCATTTAATAAGTTTAAGTCAGGGTACAAACAAAGAGTGACAAAGCAAATTTATGTGGCAGAGGTGAACGGCAGAGTCGGAAAGGGACGCCCTAGGCGAAAATTTATCGACCAAATTGGCGATATATTGAAAATGGGCCAAATTAAGAGTACCTTTAACCGACGAGCGTGTATGCGTAGGTATATGGATGTGGAGGAGGCGAAAGAGGTGTGTCAGGATCGTGCCAAATGGAAGTCCATAGTCTCTGCCTACGTTTACGTTTATGTTATGTATATGTATGTACAAACATACCTTATAATAACATTTTAAAAACTTAAACTTTGTTAAGAATTCCAAATTCAAATTTATAAATTAATTTAGCTAGTACATTTGAGTTTTGAAAACAGTCATTAATTTGTTATTTCCTCATATTTTATTCTTTGTCGTCGCTTATTACCGCTCAATGGAAAACATGAAATATCGGTATATTTACGAGTACGAGTTCTACCGTGGCACCAGTGCTGCAGAAACAGCTCCAAGGATTAATGATGTGTACGGCGCTGGTGTCGCAAAATAAAACACGGTACGTTTTTGGTTTCAACGTTTTCGTTCTGGAAATTTCGACCTTCAGAACCAACCCCGTGGACGGCCGGAGACCAAAGTGGAAAATGAAGAATTAAAAACTTATGGTAAAAGCGGATCCATCATAAAGCACTTCAGAGATAGCTGCAGGCTTCGGGGTAAGTGATCAAACTGTATTAATCCACTCGAAGCAAATCGGGAAATTAAAAAAACTTGAACGATGCGTACCTCATCAATTGAGTGAATTGAACTTGCAAACACGCGTCGACTGCTGTGTTACTTTGCTCAACCGACACAATAATGAAGGGATTTTAAATCGAATCATTACTTGTGATGAAAAGTGTATACTGTACGATAATCGGAAGCGCTCGTCGCAATGACTGAACCCTGGAGACCTAGCCAAATCCTGCCCTAAACGAAAATTGACTTAGAAAAAGTTACTTGTGAGTGTTTGGTGGACTAGCGCCGGTGTCGTTCACTACAGCTTTCTAAAATCTGGCCAAACGATTACGGCAGATATCTATTGTCAGCAACTGTAAACCATGAAGGAAGAACTAGCTGCTAAACAACCGAGATTAGTCAATCGCTCTAGGCCACTACTGCTTCACGACAACGCAAGACCACACACTGCACAACAAATAACCACTAAGTTAGATGAGCTACAATTGGAATGTCTGCGACATCCACCGTACTCCTCGAACCTTGCTCCAACAGATAACAATTTTTTCCGGAATTTGGACAACTTCTTACAAGGAAAAAAATTCAACTCCGACGCGGCAGTCCAAACCGCCTTCAAAGTTTATTGATTCTCGCCCCCATAGTTTTTTTAGTAAAGGGATCAATGAACTACCTATGAGATGGCAAAAGTGCATACATAACAACGGTGCATATTTTGATTAATTAAATATATTTTACAAAAAAAAAATTACTTTATATTCCTACCGTACAAAACGCCAATTTCATATGTAAAGACCTAATATTATACCCATATTCAATTGATATTTACAATTTTTTGGACAGGGATCAGTTTCACCACTTTATGAAATGGTACATATGGCATAAAATGGTTATTCTATAACTGCAAGGCAAGAAAAGTTTTTAAGTTTACGGAAGTTTATTTTGTAAAATTTTAATTAAATTGTACAGTTTGTGAATTTCATGATAGCATCCCTTTGCCTTCAATCATAACGATAATGATTTCAGTCTTAATTAATCAGTCATTTCATCTAGAATCTTTGTTGGAAGTTGCCCTGCTGTTGTGAGTTGCCTCCTTGTTGCTGCCCACCAAACATCATCTGTTGCTGTTGATGGAACTCTTGTTGTCCACCGCCTGAGGTGTTGTTACCTTGATTTGGTCCTAAAAATTTATTATTTTAAAGTTTTAAACTAATACACAAAATATTATGTTTCAATTAATAGAATAGAAACAGATCTGTTATAGTCTAATATTACTTTGATACACTTTTAAGCATTTTAAACAAAACTTTATAAAGTCTAGTGCCTAATAGGTTATGAAGAGCTAAATGGTCACCACACCTTTTCTAAAAATAACATAATTATTTGACAAATCTTGAATTTTCCGATAAAACATTTGCCACATCGTAACGTCCTTCGGTGTTAGTACGCCGATTTTTAATTAATTATTTTCTTTGAACATTTTAATTACTTACTAAGAGATGTTTATGACTTAATTAGTAAATAATACCTGGCATTCGCATTCTCTTTGCATTGTTGGCACCATGATCGTGGCTATTGGCTTGTCCTAGTTTTTGGTTCATGTTCAAAATAGAACAGGTAGACTGAAAATAAAATCGTAACTTTAGACCAATTATTAGCATACTTATGCTAATCATTGGCCCAAATGGCAATAGTTGGCACCTGGCCAGGATTTGGAAACATTATGTTTTTGGCTTTTATTTATTGATTATACATAATTAGGTGTTCCAGTACATATATAACGCACAAAATACACCTCTAAAAACAATTACTCAGAAAAACCAATTATCGTCATTAGTGCCAATAAATTGGAATATGGTAATTTTTCGATACCAAACGTTGGCACCGTAACAAAATAATAAAAACAATGCAATTTTTGAAAATAATTACTCAGAAATCTCGAACAATATTATTTAATTCGCTATAAACCAAAATTAAAGTAAAAACACATAATTAACTAAAATTCGACGATTTTTTAATAGCTTAATTAATAGCTAATATCTTAGCAAAAAACAATTTTCACTGGTATTAAACATGATAAATAGATATGAAGGTTGTTATCGTACCGACGCCATTGAGATTTTTTATTTTTAATGTGTTGCCATTTTAATACCAGCTCAGGATTGTATCACTCTATTTAGATAAGTTGCAACACCGTGAGACTAGGTTTTTTTCTTAATAAAGAGGTTAAATCACAAGAGTGCCATTAATTAGTGGGGTGCCAAAATAAGGTCACTTTACCCTAGTTTAGCTACATGCATAATTAGAAAAAACCTGGCGTAACCGTTAAAGAAAGAAATACAGATGTAAATAAAGTAAAATACATTATATTATAGGATATTATTAAATAACGAGAGTAAAAGCATATACCAATACTTCATTACAATTACATCAATTTTAAAATTTTACAAATTTTGCAATCATAAATCTTCAGCGCCATTTGACAGTAACATTCCCCATTCGGACAGAAATTATAAATTGCGCAGGAGATATTATTGTGTTACAATGTAACGCAGTGATGACCTATGGAACTGAGACGTGGTCCTTCACTGCTGGCCGTATGAGAATCTCAAAGTCGCTCAGTGAGCTATGGAGAGGGCGCCACTCGGCGTTTCTCTGCGTGGACTTAAAACGAGGATATCCGCAGTAGAACCAGAGTAACTGACATAGCCAAAATTAGTATGCTGAAGTGACAATGGGCCGTCCATAGGCTCGAAGAACCGACAACCGATGGGGAAGAAAGGTTCTCGAGTGGCAGCCTCGTACCGTAAGTGTAGGGCGTCCCCCCACTAGATGGAGTGACGACCTGGTAAGACATGCAAGAAGTCATTGGACGAGACCTTGCTTTGTGGCGTTCCTTGGGGGAGGCCTATGTTCAGCAGTGGACTTGTGAAGGGTTGTAATGATGATGATCATGATGAATGTAACGCTTGGATACAATTACTGTGTAGTGGTGGTGTAAGAATATCCGCTACTCCATATCATCCCGTGGGTGTCGTAAGAGGCGACAGAGGAAAACTGAAACAGGAAATGGGCAGCAGTATCTTCCTGATAACTCAAAATTACAAAAACCTGCGGTTGCCAACCCGCCTGCCAAGCGAGGCAAAAGCTCCTCTACGATGCAATCTATGGTGAAGTCCTATGTTCAGCAGTGGACTTTTATAGGCTGTTATAAATGAATGGGTGGAGTACAATTCGCATTCCAGGCAGTTGTTGAATTTTTTTCTAAACTTGACCTCTGTACGTACTTCTCGTGTATCGTGGCTGTATTTTAAATACGTTAATTTATAACCATAATTCCTCAGCGTTGTTTGACCGTAACATTCACGATTTCCGAAACCGGGACAGAAATTTTAAATTGCGCAGGAGATATTATTGTGTTACAATGTAACGCTTGGATAAGCGCAGATCTACTATGATGTTAGTATCTGCTAGGGCCAGCAAGTACTACCACCAGAACTTGTTTCTAGTAAAGCATAGCGATAGAAGGGCCCGGGTTGTGTTCTGAGCGGAGATCCCGAAACCTCCTGTCTACGTTGGTAGTGACCACCGTGGAGTTTTAGCCGCTAGAAGTCCAGCATAACCTTCCGCAACCTTTGCCTTTATCGCTGCTCTCCTCACTCTGATTGACTTGAGGCCAAATGCGTGTTAATATCAAGTATAATGAAACAAAATTCAGTTATCAGAAACTATATTTTATTAATGGTTTCCTTATTTCAGTACAAAATAACAATTTAGGGCAGAAGAGTTTATACATATTTTTCGATACGAGGGAAAAATACAAAAAATAATAGTAGTTGGTATTTCGAAAAATCAGTCTATTCAATATAACAACATTGAAATTCAAAATCTTTTGCAAAATAAACATTACTTTAATGAACCCAATACAATAATATAACGGTTTAATTTAGTTGTGGAATTAAAATATCATTATATTGTGTAAATATTCCTGTACTGTAAATTCATTTATTCACTTATTCATTCATTCTTTATTTATTTATTCATTTATACTTTATTTATTCATTAATTCGTTCATCATTTATTCATTCATTCATCCAAGAGCCGTGGGTTGGGGCCGGTAAAATCAAGGGCCTAAACAACCTAAAAGGTAAGTTATTCTACAACTCTGAGCACGACAAGCCTAGAGCGTGTATTTCTACTACTAAAGATCTGTGCACAACCAATAACAGATTTCTGTTCCAGAGACATGTATGCCGTTAGCATTCTTTATTTATTCATTAATTTTTTATTAATTCATTCATTCATTATTTATTTATTCATTACAGCCTATCAAAAATCCACTGCTGAACATAGGCGTCTCCCATAGATTGCCTCATAATGGGATATTTGTCATTGTTGCCACTGCACTGCCGGGTGGCTACTGCAGTTTTTTACTATTTCGAGATCTTACTGTACATATAAATAACAATTACCTATTTGTATTAGCCTTTTTTATGTATGAAAACGAAATTACACATACTACAAATCTTTGACTTGTATGTTCAATTTTATCTCGATTAGAGAAATTGTGTTCTACTATACCGTCACTTAATTTTCACATCCAATCAATGTAGGATACAGAAATTTAACACAAGCACCAATCCAAGGCCTGAGGTGATCGACACGGCAATATTTTGTATGGTTTAAATTCAATTATCAATTATCTTGATAGTTTCAATTCAGTATTAAAAGTCGTTCAAGTGCTTAAAAATAACGAATGTTCCATTCTAAGCATCAAGCTAAGAATATTACAGTTATGAAAAGAGACAAAAAATGTTCATATTGCTTTGAATGTTTTTGTACAATTTCGATTCAACTTTTTTTATTATCTATACAAATAAATAAAATTCTGTTTGTAATGTTAAAATAACAGCTTTTAACTAAATGCATATGAAAGTATATACGGTACTTATAACAAAAACCAATTTTAAAATTTTTGTCTGTCTGTTTGTTCCGCTAATCTCCGAAACAGCTGGACCGATTTTGACAGGACTTTCATTGACAGATAGTTAATGTTATAAGGAGTAACTTAGGCTACCTTTATTTTAGAAAATTAAGGGTTCCGCAAAAATTAAAACCCATAAAATCCAATCCAAATAAATTCCACGGGCGAAGTCGCGAGGGAACAGCTAGTTCCACTATAAAACAAATTTCATGTAACAGTTGTATACATTTTTGATCTCGAATTTCATCCCATAATATAATACGTAATTCTTTACGTGGTAGAGCCATGCTGCAGCTATATTAGTGGTATAGTTGTAGCACGAATGGGTCGGCTCGACCGAGGAAGGACCACTCTCACAGAATACCAGCGTAAAATAGCAGCTTAACACTGCTGTGTTTCGTATGGTGAGTGTAGAGAACCGGACCCTTTTACTGGAAAAGAGGCATTCCATCTTAGTCCTCATGGGTGACAACGCATCTGCATTTTGATTCTTTGTTGAAGATAGATGTAGATTTCTATGGGTCACAGTAACCATTTACCATCAGGTGGACTGTGTGCTCGTTTGTCACCCTATCCTATAAAAAAAATATAAAATATTTAAGCGTTTTCTAGAATTGAAGTATCTTCAACAAAAGCACTTTGAAAAAACTGAGTATGACATGACACTGACTATGACATGCCACTTGTACCGTATTCTCTAAGCATTAAAAATCATTTAATAAGTTTAAGTCAGGTACAAACAAAGTGACAAAGCAAATTTATGTGGCAGAGGTGAACGGCAGAGTCGGAAAGGACGCCCTAGGCGAAAATTTATCGACCAAATTGGCGATATATTGAAAATGGGCCAAATTAAGAGTACCTTTAACAACGACGAGCGTGTATGCGTAGGTATATGGATGTGGAGGCGAAAGAGGTGTGTCAGGATCGTGCCAAATGGAAGTCCATAGTCTCTGCCTACGTTTACGTTTATGTTATGTATATGTATGTACAAACATACCTTATAATAACATTTAAAAACTTAAACTTTGTTAAGAATTCCAAATTCAAATTTATAAATTAATTTAGCTAGTACATTTGAGTTTTGAAAACAGTCATTAATTTGTTATTTCCTCATATTTTATTCTTTGTCGTCGCTTATTACCGCTCAATGGAAAACATGAAATATCGGTATATTTACAGTACGAGTTCTACCGTGGCACCAGTGCTGCAGAAACAGCTCAAGGATTAATGATGTGTACGGCGCTGGTGTCGCAAAATAAAACACGGTACGTTTTTGGTTTCAACGTTTTCGTTCTGGAAATTTCGACCTTCAGAACCAACCCCGTGGACGGCCGGAGACCAAAGTGGAAAATGAAGAATTAAAAACTTATGGTAAAAGCGGATCCATCATAAAGCACTTCAGAGATAGCTGCAGGCTTCGGGGTAAGTGATCAAACTGTATTAATCCACTCGAAGCAAATCGGGAAATTAAAAAAACTTGAACGATGCGTACCTCATGAATTGAGTGAATTGAACTTGCAAACACGCGTCGACTGCTGTGTTACTTTGCTCAACCGACACAATAATGAAGGGTTTTAAATCGAATCACTTGTGATGAAAAGTGTATACACGATAATCGGGCGCTCGTCGCAATGACTGAACCCTGGAGACCCTGGCAAATCCTGCCTAAACGAAAATTGACTTAGAAAAAGTTACTTGTGGTGTTTGGTGGACTAGCGCCGGTGTCGTTCACTACAGCTTTCTAAAATCTGGCCAAACGATTACGGCAGATATCTATTGTCAGCAACTGCAAACCATGAAGGAAGAACTAGCTGCTAAACAACCGAGATTAGTCAATCGCTCTAGGCCACTACTGCTTCACGACAACGCAAGACCACACTGCACACAAATAACCACTAAGTTAGATGAGCTACAATTGGAATGTCTGCGACATCCACCGTACTCCTCGAACCTTGCTCCAACAGATAACAATTTTTCCGGAATTTGGACAACTTCTTACAAGGAAAAAATTCAACTCCGACGCGGCAGTCCAAACCGCCTTCAAAGTTTATTGATTCTCGCCCCATAGTTTTTTAGTAAAGGGATCAATGAACTACCTATGAGATAAAGTGCATAGATAACAACGGTGCATATTTTGATTAATTAAATATATTTTACAAAAAAAATTACTTTATATTCCTACCGTACAAAACGCCAATTTCATATGTAAGGACCTAATATTATACCCATATTCAATTGATATTTACAATTTTTTGGACATGGATCAGTTTCACCACTTTATGAAATGGTACATATGGCATAAAATGGTTATTCTGTGACTACAAGGCAAGAAAAGTTTTTAAGTTTACGGAAGTTTATTTTGTAAAATTTAAATTAAATTGTACAGTTTGTGAATTTCATGATAGCATCCCTTTGCCTTCAATCATAACGATAATGATTTCAGTCTTAATTAATCAGTCATTTCATCTAGAATCTTTGTTGGAAGTTGCCCTGCTGTTGTGAGTTGCCTCCTTGTTGCTGCCCACCAAACATCATCTGTTGCTGTTGATGGAACTCTTGTTGTCCACCGCCTGAGGTGTTGTTACCTTGATTTGGTCCTAAAAATTTATTATTTTAAAGTTTTAAACTAATACACAAAACATCATGTTTCAATTAATGGAAACAGATTTGTTATAGTCTAATATTACTTTGATACACTTTTAAGCATTTTAAACAAAACTTTATAAAGTCTAGTGCCTAACAGGTTATGAAGAGCTAAATGGGTGGTGAACCTTTTCTAAAAATAACACAATTATTTGACAAATCTTGAATTTTTCGATAAAACATTTGCCACATCGTAACGTCCTTCGGTGTTAGTACGCCGATTTTTAATTAATTATTTTCTTTGAACATTTTAATTACTTACTAAGAGATGTTTATGACTTAATTAGTAAATAATACCTGGCATTCGCATTCTCTTTGCATTGTTGGCACCATGATCGTGGCTATTGGCTTGTACTTGATTTTGTTGTGTCTGAAATAAAATAAGTTTGTATTATATTCATGCCATGCCACAGTTAGCAGTGGCAGACGTGATGACAACTGCACTATACTACCTATATATTTGTAATAGTGGTGAATGGGTCCACTATTAACAGACTCCGAGTGGTCTAGGAGCGGAGGAATGAAACTGTTTCTCTTGATATGCCTTACTATGTGCAGGCGAATGAAGGTGTTTATTTAGTGAACCCTGCCTATATTTATATTCCCGGCTACATCCTTAGTTACCCAATAGCAATATCTTTTATTTATTTAGCCAATTAGAATTTCTACATTTTGACCAATGAAATTAATCAATTACAATATTATGTACAACTATTATATGTCGCGCTCCATTTGCCGGCGTAAGACTCGTGGATCGCTTCTCGTAGCTGCGTTGCTGGACGGGGCTATATAAGCGATGCAGTCCGACGCGCGCGCACATTCCGCTTACCGCACCGCTCTCGAGCGGTCGTGCTAAGTAGTCAGCGCTCACGTCCCCGTACGTTGAGTGCCTCTCTCGCGCCTACGCTATCCTGCCCGCTGTGCCAGCGCAGTCGCTCGGTGAGTTGCTTGCCACCACTCACCCCCCCTGCCGCCTGGCAGAGGTTTGATCGCTTGTTTTGTTATTTAATTGTTACTGTTTTTGTTATTTTTATTGTTATTTTTTTTTTTTTTCTGTTATTGTTTGTATATTGTATTACTGTTTCTTGGGAAAGTCACGTCTCTTGTTCTTTTGAGAACAAGCCCCTGTTCTTTTGAGAACAGGATCCCTTCCATGCTGTTTCTTAAACGTCGCCCCCCCTCCCAACATGTCTACGATAAACGAAGCCCAGATCAGGGCCATCCTCAGTCTGTTCGTCCCGAACATTGACGAGACGACTCTTACGTTAATACTAGCTGCCCTAACCCCTGCCCTTCAGGCATGTACCCCTCCGGCTACCGCCGCGACTGTCCCCTCGGCTGCCCCGCAGACCGACTCCTCCCACGACTCGGACTCAATGGAGTACTCTGACTCCACCTCCGTTACGTCGTCCTCCCGGAAGAGGACCGCAACTAAGACCGACACCTCGTCCAGCAGCTGCTCCTCGGATTCCGATGGGACAGTTACGGACCAAACCCCCTTCACTGTAGTGAAGTCTAAACGCGGCCCAAAGCGCGCCGCTAAGAACCGCTCCCCGTCCCGCAGCCTGCCGCCACCTCCACAGCCCCGCCGCTGCACTCGCCCAGCTCCCACCGCTGCCTCCACCTCTGAAGCCCCCGCCGATGCCGCAGTACCCTTACTGCCGCTCAACCTTCCCCCACCCTCCAAGCCAGCAGCTCGCTGCGCCCCGACCCTCGCTAAAAATCAGGTCCCGCCCCTGTCTTCCTTAGAGACAAGGAAGATATACCAAACTGTCGAAAACCTGTTACGACAGTAAAATCGGCATCAGTCAGGCCACCAATCTGGTGACTCCATTAAAATCATCCCAGACCATCGACGACTTTCGCCGACTCACCAGGCTATTCACAGCCCAACGTGTGTCCTACCACATACGCTCTCAGAAGAGCGCAAGTCAGGGCCGTAATCCGCGGTGTCCCACACGAGCTCGCCAACGAGGACATCGCCAGGACCTTAAGTCCCAAGGTTTCCCGTAAAGCAGTGCATAAGATGCACAGCAGCAAGGGCAGAGGTTCCCGCTTGCTCTTGCCATTCTAACCAATGTGCCGGAGGCAACGAGACATCTTCCGGCAGGTACGCACCGTGTGCGGCCTGTCGAGTGAGATCGAGCCCCACATGGCGCGGTTTCCGGCGCAGTGCCACCGCTGCCAGCTCTGCGGGCATGCGGCGGCCAACTGCTCCAGCCCCAGGTGCGTTAAGTGCCTGAACCCACACCACTCGAAGAGTGCCCTCGGCCCACTGACGAATCCCCAGCTTGCGTCCTTTGCGGGCAACCTGCCACCAGGCTTCAGGGGATGCCTCGCGCTCGGCCCCGTCTTTTAGACCTCCACCGCCGGTGAATGACACCACATTCCCGGCACTCCGGTAAAGATGCCCCGTCAGGGCCCTTCCCAGCCCCTCAGGCCCCTACGCCCTCACAGGGCCCCTAGGCCTCTTATGGGCCCCTGCCCCTTATGGGCCTCCCAGGCCCCTTATGGGCGTCCAGCCCTCGGGCTTTTCTCGGCCCACGCAGCCACCAATTCTCCCTGGGGCCCCAAGCCAGCCGACCCCGCGGACTTCCTCCGCTCCTCAGCAGGCGCAACCCTCAATGGTTGATGACCTGAATACGGTTTACTCCGCTATTCAGAGCATCGACATTGGCGAGATCGCCATACTAGCGCGCAAACTGCGTGCTGCTAGGTCCCCTCAGGACCGTCTCCTCCTCTAGCGGAGCACCACAATCTGAGCTCGTTGTAAGTTAAGTTAATTTAACTTAACATTATGACGGATCTCTCTGTCCTCCCAAGTCCCACGGACGTATTAAGCCTGGAAGCATCATCGTCTCTTTCAATACTCGCGGTTTGAAATAACCTCCCGAGCTTAAGCTCTTCCTTCGAGATCGCGAAGCCGACCTCCTCCTCCTACAGGAGACCCACCTCAGACCCCAGAATCTCAAAGGTTTCTCCATCAAAAAATATTCTCTTCTTCGTAATGACAGACCTGACCGCAGAGGCGGCGGTACTGCCATTTACTAAGAAGACACTTCACTGCTCTCACATTCCCACTCCGCCGCTTACCAATATGAGCCACGGTATGCAGGCTGGCCTTGACCGGACATCCGTCCATCGTCATAGCCTCCTGCTATATCCCCAGTGGAACTCTCCCCCTCAAAAAAGATTTTGAGGCCATCCTTGCGTTAGGCAATTCAGTTATTATGTTTGGAGATTTTAACTCTAAGCATACTGATTGGACTTGTCTTACCACTACTCAGAGCGGCAAGATACTGCTTGATATCACGCAGTCTCTCGACCTCACTGTCCTCAGTCCCCTCGGTGTCACTCACTATCCGACAACACCGACCACGCTCCTGACGTATTAGACTTTGCGATAGCAAAGTCTGTATCTCAACCTCAGGTCAATCGAGACCCTTGACGATCTTGGTTCCGACCACCGCCCTGTCTCCCTTATGCTTGGCCATCAGCCACCCCCCCAACTCCTCCACGAAAACCTTCACTAACTGGAAGGGCTTCAAGACGTCTAGCCACAGCTTTGGACTCTCCGGACTCCCTATCCCCTTTCTTCGGACTTATTCGACAGTACCGAAAAATCGACACCGCGGTCGATTCACTCTCCACCCTTATAACATCCTCCTTAAGGAGAATGAAAGGTCGTCCCGTTGCTAATAATGGTCTTCCCCATATTAGCAACCTAATAAAACCAAGAGCTGCTCTCCGAGAGGCACTCTATCAACCCCGAATATAGACGTACGGCCAATCGTCTTCAACGAAGTCCGTTCACGCCTTACCGATTTCGAGACCTCGAAAATCTCATGGAATATCTCTCCCTCTCGCGTAATGCTATCGGATGGAAGCCCCCTCCGCAGACGCTATCACTCATATCCTCCTCTCTCTCCCCCACGGTACTATTGCCTTCGAGGACGAGGAAAAAGCTGAGTGCTTTGCAGACAGCATCGCTGCTCAATGCTCTCCCAGTTCTCAACCCACAGACCCCTCCCACATCCAGACAGTGGAGGATGAGGTCCGCCGCCGGAACTCACTCCCCACAGTCTCTGACCCTATCACTGTGTCCAATGATGAGATCTCATCCCTCATCAAAGGACTGAAGCCCAAAAAGGCTCCGGGCGCGGATGGCATCTCCAACCAAGCCCTTAAACATTTTCCTGAGCAGGTGTTAACCCTTTTAGCTATTATCTTCAACGCCTGCTTCAACCATAGTTATTTTCCCACCACGTGGAAAGAGGCAACTGTCATTGGTATCCCCAAGCCAGGAAAGCCTCACAATCTCCCCTCTAGTTATCGTCCCATCAGCCTCCTCAAGGCCATGGGCAAACTATTTGAACGAGTAATCCAAACTCGCATGAGGCGCCATCTGTTTCCCACAGACGGTGACCCTCTTGTCATCCCTCACCAATTTGGTTTCCGAGCAAACTCTTGTCCCAAACAAGTTCACCGTATTGTGGAATACATCCTCAGCGGTTTTTATCCTCGCCGTCATAAGACCATCGCGGTCTTCTTTGACATAGCGAAAGCGTTTGATAGAGTCTGGCACGAAGGCCTTATCTACAAACTACACTTTATAGTCTCCTGATGATCGTCTTGTTCGTCTCGTGGCCTACTTGAAAGACCGTACCTTCCGTTACAGACACGAAGCACGCTCTCCTCTTCGCGTCAATCAAAGCCGGTGTCCTCAGGGCTCGGTACTCGCCCTCTATATATATCCTGTACACCAACGACATTCCCATACCGTCGAATGGTGTTCAGATCTCCCTCTTTGAGACACTGCCTCTCTGCAAAGGCGTCCTACCCTTTATTCGGAACAAGATCCAAAGTCAGTTAATGACTTGGGAGCTTGGTTCCAAAAAGCGTATCGATGTGAACCCGGAGAGCTCCGCCGTTCACTTCGAACATAAACGACGCCGCCCCACTGTTATTCCGCCAATCCGTGTTAGGGACCCGGTCCTGGCATACGTCCGCTAAACTCTTAGGTGTCACCCTTGACACGAGGCTCACTTTCGAGCCCCATGTCAAGAGTAACTCGTAACGCACGATTTTATCTGGGTAGGCTCAACAGTATGTTGGGCCGACGCAGTAAATGTCCCTCCATAATAAACGGACCCTTTATGGTCTGTATACGACCCGTAATGTCTTGCGCCCCCATTTTGCTCACGCTAAGCCCAAAACCCTGAACAAACTACAAGTTGTTCAAAACCTTTTCTGTCGTCGGGCTACGAACGCACCTTGGTACGTCCGTAACGCCGACCTCCACCGGACTTAGAGCTCCCCACAGTCCAACAATTTCTTAAAAACTCTCTGAAAACTTCTTCAAAGCTTCAGAGTCCACTCCAATCATTTCATTCGTGAGGCAGCTTCCTGCAGCCCACTTCCCTCTCGCTATCAGTCCGCAAACCGAAACGCTCTCAGACCCCCAACAAGCTTTCGGCCGACCTGGACTGCCTCTTGGCGCTCAGGCAAACCTTCTTCTTCAATACTAATATGCCTTAGTGGCACGTCTCTCAGCGGCCACTCGCCGCCTGCGCCTCTTTTCTAAAGAGGGTCGCATCAAATCTCGGCAGTAAGGCCACTATGGCCACCGATCCCAAGGTGGTGTTTAGGTGGGTAGGCACTTGGGTTGGTTAGGTTAGTCAGTGGTCACATAACCACGCAGCCGGCTGCGTGGTATGTAGGCATTCACCACCCTCCCCCGCTTCGGAGGGTGCCTTTGCATTGGGCGCAAAAAACGCGCGCGCGTAATCGGCGAGCGGCGGCGGCGTGGGACACATCTCCGGAACAGCAAGAAGCGAAGCTGCGGCGTTGAAAAACGGCTCGAAAATGGTCGACGGATTCATGAAGATAGCCGGCATGTGAAGACGATGCGGCGCTGATGATATTTGCGACTGTTTCTTGTTTCTATATTAGAACGTTAAATATATACGTCAAATTATCTCGCATCGATATGCAGTCCGCAGTATCTCAGTAGCCGGGGGTAATTTGTAAATAAATGTTTTCTTCAGACCTCCACCTTCTGCGTTATGGTAGCAGCAGGGTAACATTATTTATTGGCGTTTAGGGTTGATTAGCCTGGCTGCTACATATGTTTTAGGAGCTATCTGGTACAAAAAGAATGCAAGTAGGATTTTCCCGTGAAAAAAGGAAATACAGCTAGGAAAAGTCTTCCCTCTTAAGTGCAGTTTGGCCAGCTTCACATGTCCATTTTTTATTTATTCACACGCCAACAGTATACATATTAAAATATTATATAAAAATTATAAGCTTGCGCACACCTAAACATTTACCAATATTGAAAGCAAATATAAAATATTATGTAGAAACAAAAAATGTAAGACAACTACATACTTAATTGCCAAATTAAGTATACATAATACTTTGGTATGTCTTTTTTATGTTTACTTTGTTGTGTTATGTTTTGAAGACTACAGGGTTTCTTGTCGGTTCTTCTCTGAGGTCTTGATTTTGTGAACAATAAAAGTTCACAAAAGAGCACATGTCGGAATATTTTATTTTTTATTTATTTTTTGGCCTCGGACAGATTGCTCCACAGTCATTTCCCTTTTAATTTGTATAACGCTAAGTTGCTAGAAGATTCAACACGGCCGATGGCTATTACGGCACCAAAATAAAGAGGTCTGCTTTTTAGAATCTACGTAGGTCATACTATATTTAGATTAGTACTAAAGTAACTCACATTAGGCTGCTGTTGTTGTTGATTTTGTCGAGCTTTTGAATCACTCTTATCTTCCTGATCATCGTCGGTTAAGAACTCTCTCTTTGGATATGGTATGGGGCAGCCGGCGAACACATCCTGTAAATCAATAAAACATAGTATTTTAAAAGCCATTATTTAACTCGCAATGTATGTTTCTTAGGGTCAAATCTTGCGACTGAATTTTAAAGCAGCTATCCTCAACTGATTGAGCTGATTTTTTTTTATTGGGTTATGTCACAATTGGCCCTTGGTATTGTGGTTATATCACAATAATTCTGCCAATGTCCGGTAGCTGAAATTTGGCATACTTCCTTAGTTTGGATGACAATGCATGATTAGCTAGGTGACGTCATTCTAAATCTAATTCGGCGGACCGCCCAAGATGGCGGAGTAGTTATTTTCTATGCACTGTCATGATATGGGTATCAAATGAAAGGGTTTGTTGAGAAGAATACGAATAAAATGACGTCCGCGTTCGGTTCTTCGAAGAGATGGTGTACTACTGCCCAACTAAATGGTAAGACTTAGCAGGTTCGTGGCTTAAATAAATATCAACCTACACCCTGGGCAAGTTCTGGTGGTAGTGTAAAAACTTTTTTCAATTAAATATTTTGTTATGTAATCTAAAGTGAATCAATTAGAAAATAAACTAATCTTATAATTCAATCTCTGTAGTTATTGTAACGTTAATAATAATATGGATTTGATGTCTAGCTATAAGTATAAGAACGATTTTATGTAGCGAAATTGAGGTATGGCCACATATCGAGTAGAGCACTCCCTCACGTTGTGAGGCGTGCAAATGCGGAAAACAAAATGGCCGCCATACACATTTTAAAGAGGTATAACTCGGCAAAGGTTAGGGATAGTTTGGTGGTGCTCGAACAAATGTTGTAGGCATCGACAAGGGTCAACTGTTGGCGATCAAAAACTTAGTAGCTCCAATCGGTCTGTAATTTTGTTACCCCGGGGTTTTTAGAGTCCCCGATTACGATTTTGGGGTCAATTGTTCAGATCAAATTTTTCAACTGAATTTTAAAAGTACACCTAGCTAAGTGACGTCATTCTAAATCCAATATGGCGGACCGTTCAAGATGGCGGACATGTTATTTTTTTACACTTCCATGATATGGGTATTAAATGAAAGGGTTTGCTGAGAAGAATACGAAAAATAAAATTATGTCACTCTAAACCCAATATGGCGGACCGCCCAAAGGGGCGGACTAGTTACTTTTTATGCATCCCATAATATGGGTATCAAATGAAAGTTTGCTGAGAAGAATCCAAAAAAATTACGTCACTCTAAATCCAATATGGTGGACTCCCAAAGATGGCGGACTATGTTTTTTTATTCACTCCCATGATATGGGTATCAAATGAAAGTTTGCTGAGAAGAATCCAAAAAAATTACGTCACTCTAAATCCAATATGGTGGACTCCCAAAGATGGCGGACTATGTTTTTATTCACCCCCATGATATGGGTATCAAATGAAAGTTTGCTGAGAAGAATCCAAAAAAATTACGTCACTCTAAATCCAATATGGTGGACTCCCAAAGATGGCGGACTATGTTTTTTTATTCACCCCCATGATATGGATATCAAATGAAAGGGTTCGCTGAGAAGAATACGAATAATATGACGTCCGCGTTTAGCTCTTCGAGGAGATGGTATACTACTGCCAGTGTTAACCGGTACGACTTAGCGGGTCGTGTCTGAACTAATGTCGACCTACACCCTGGGCAGATTCTAGCGGTGATGAAAAAAAATCAAAATGGCGGGAAACAAGATACCAATTTTAAAGAGTTATCACTTGGCAAAGGTTAGGGATAGT
This sequence comes from Parnassius orleans, assembly GCA_029286625.1. Taxonomy (NCBI): domain Eukaryota; kingdom Metazoa; phylum Arthropoda; class Insecta; order Lepidoptera; family Papilionidae; genus Parnassius; species Parnassius orleans. The sequence continues at coordinate 6,201,342 of JAGSMP010000030.1, read as the reverse complement.
TTGGTGGTGCTCGAACAAATGTTGTAGGGAACGACCAGGGTCAACTGCTGGCGATAAAAAAAATCAAGATGGCGGATCAAAAAACCTGACGCATTAAATGAAATGAACAAACGTAGGAACATGTCTAGCGATAACTAAAAAATAAATTATTAGTAATAAACATTTTTAAAAACTAGCTTTTATTTAAATGCTCTAAAAGAACAATGCCGCCACTCTCTAAAAAAATCTACCATGAATATTGCCACCAAATATTGTATGGACGACTTTTTTGCAAAATCACAAAATCTTGTTTTTGAGGTTTGTATGTATTCACTGCTTGTGTCTCTACCAATTTAGGATACTGTCAGGGGAACTTACGTATATCATAAATGCTATATTTACGCTACCATTAGGTAATGATAAGTGTTTATGTTTACACGTAGTCATGCAGAGTTAATTGTTTCCGAATGTGTTGGGAAAATGTCGCCTTAAAACCGCCGTTACGAAAAAGAAAAAACATGTACATAGTGCATATCAGGCGTGTGTTTATACTAACCTGTGTGGGTAATGGATCTTCAGTAAAATATGGGTCTTGCATGGCCTGTTCTGAAGTGATTCTTCTATTAGGATCCATTAGAAGCAGCCTTTGTAAGAGACTGAACGCTTTGCTGTCGGGTTTGATTTTATGCCTGTCCATGTACTTGCTTAGTGAACAATTCTGATAACTGAAAAAATGTGAAAATAAATTTAGAATGAGACAACATAATAATGCCAGAGTGTCAGGAAATAGGGAGCCTCTTCACTAAAATTGGAATGGTAAGTTTGCCTACAAGAGCATTGCTTCACTATCGCTACTACGTCACATTCCCAGAAATGATAGGTGTCAGTCATGAATCATGATGAAAAAAAGTTGTGTGATCCGCTCGTATTGTCTGCAGATTTTTTTCTAACCTAACCCTCGGCCGTTTGGTCTCCCCTGTCGAGGGTTTCCATCTAGTTGGGATTTTATATTTTATTACATATTATATTATATTAATAATAATAATGTCAGCCAGACTAAATTTTGGTCACGGCAGCCAGTCTCAACGGAGACTAGCCAGCGCCATCTGCGCTAGACAGGATTATAGTGCCCAATTGCATGGGCAAGTACAGGTGCATTCTTTATTCCCTCACTCTCATAGTCCTATGATCCGGCAATCCGACACGACTGGAGAGAGATCAGGCGCAGACCAACGGCTTTACGTACTTTCCAAGGCACGGGGGTGAAACACTGTCAACTTCCTGACTCCGGGCTGCTACTGATAATTTCTTGACATAACAAAAACTGTGGTTGCTAGCCCGGCTGGCAAGTGTGGCAACTATGGCAAAATTCCCCTTCCTGTGAGGCACAATATATGGGGACATTTATAGAATGTAATTGATATATACGAGGGGTGATCCAAAAGTAATGATAATCGGTTACTTCAGGTCCGCATAAAAATCCAAAAAATATTTTTGCTTATATACTCACTACGTCAGCCTAAAAAATCATATAAATAGATCACGATTTCCGGAGAGACATTCATTCATTTGAATACGAACTGTCAAAGAGATAACATCAACATGGAAAAACGAAATTAGAGCTGTCATCAAGTACCTCTGTTTGAAAAAATGTCTTCAAAGACATACACAGTGACTTAGTGGAAACATTGGGGATCTGTCCTCCATATTTTACAGTTGCACGCTGGGCCAAGGAGTTTAAACTGGGCAGAACATCCACTGAAGATGAACATCGCGAAGGACGCCCATCCACGTCCCTCACTGAAGACAACGTGAAAAAGTCGAAGATGTTGTGTTGGCAGATCGAAGTGACCATCAGGCATGTAGCTGAGGTCACAGGATCTCATATGGCAGCGTTCAAAGAATCCTTGCGAACGAGTTGCATATGAAAAGGTCTCTGCGCGTTGGGTACCCAGAATGTTAACCGACGAGCAAAGAAAATCGAGTTGACATTTCGAGGTCAATCTCGAAAGTTCAAGCAGATCAAGAAAATTTTTGTTCCGTTTTGTGACTATGGACGAGACCTGGATCCACCATTTTGATCCTGAAACGAAACAACAATCGATGACTTGGAAGCAGCCTCCTCACCGACGCCAAAAAATTCAAAGTTTCAAGTTCGGCGGGAAAGGTTATGGCATCTGTTTTGGGACGCTCAAGGCATAATTATGGTGGAATATTTGGAAAAGGGCCACTATTACGGGCTCTTACTACGCAGACCAAATAAGAAGATTACAGGAGGCCATTAAGGAAAAAGACGCGGCAAACTGCGAGCTGGAGGTGCTGTTTCACCAAGACAACGCACCGGCTCACAAAGCCGCAGTTGCGATGGCTGCCATTCAAGAAACGGATTCGAACTGCTCGAACACCTCCCTATTCGCCAGATCTAGCTCCTAGTGATTTCTACCTCTTTCCTCGGCTCAAAAACGCCTCCGAGGCAAGAAATTCGAAGACGATAGCAAAATGGCCGCTGTTGAAGCGTTTGAGGAGGTCAAGACAAAATTTTTCAAAGGAATCCTGGGTTTGAAAAAGATGGACTAAATGTATTGATTTGTTAGGAGACTATGTAGAAAATAAATTATTATTTTAACTTTAATTACCGTGTTTTATTTTCATTATCATTACTTTTGGATCACCCCTCGTATATATATCAATTACATTTTGTAAGTATTTATGGATCCTAAACGGACGAGAAAACAATAGAAGGTTGAGGTTTAGAATCAAGTCGCCTTAATAGGGTGGTGTGGGGCGGTGGGAAAGGGGTGGGGGAGGGGTAGATTCGCCCCCACTTTTTTCCCCTGCCGAACGTGCCTATTTTTTTATATTAAATGCTGAAGATTAAAATTTTTATTGAATGATTTCTGAAAAAAATCGCTTTAACAGGGAGGGGGGGCGTCCCCCCCTCCGCCGAACGAATACCAAAGTGTAGTCGACGGAGCCCCGCTTTCTGGATGGTTTATAAAAAAATAACCACGAAGGGGATGGAGGGGTCTGTTCGCTCGCATCGCTCGCTCACTCGACCCCGCCATCCCCTCTAACCTAACCTGTCCGAGTCGGGGTGCCCCAAGTCCGAGCTCGCTTCGCTCGCTCTTGTACCAAATAACCAAAATGTTAACTTTTATAATTACTTTAATAAGTAAACATATTTTATTACTTCCACCATTTCCAAAAACGTCGTAAAATAGCAAGCTATCGGTCTCCAGAGGGGTAGCGAAGTCGTCGAAAAACAGGAGGCAGATAATATCAATAAGGAGCACATTAACGTAAACTCGGAAGCAACGGAATGACGCTTATGACGCGAGTCGCGAAGTCAAGTATAAACGTAGTGATTATATTCTCTTTGGTCGAGTATATCTGTTACTGATTACTGTCAATGTCAAGTTCCGTTTCAGGTGTTAATTAGTGATTTATGAATATTTTTAGAAAATTATATTAAATATTTCGACGCAGCTCCGGCAGCTAATTGTATGGGGGCACTTCAGATAGCCACTCCAGAAAGCCCCCTTGACCCCCCCTACAGTGACAGACTCCTCAAATTCAGGCGACTTGATTCTAAACCCAACCCAAATAGAAACATCCCCAATAATAACAGATTTATTTAATCAATAAATTTTTACAGAACCTAATGTCACCTACATCGGGCTACTTCTATGCCCTTCTATAACCTGCTTCTATACTGTGGTATAGAAGGTATTTTTAAACAAAGACGCTTACATTAAGCAAGAAGTCTTGTTTCCAGTTTCCAAAATATCAAGCTTCAAAGTAGCCTACAATGTGTGATTACCTCTCACCCTTACTTTTTAAATAATGCAAATGAACTCATGCCACACCATGCCACACAAAGTGACACAAAGCCGTTTTCAGAAGCCATACAAAATTGTTTCCAGTGCCCAGAATATTGCAATATTGTGGACGAAATCAGTGATAAGTTTGTGAAAACTATCCATGAGATTGGAGCTAAATACTGCAAGACCCAACATTGCAGAACCCAAAAACTCTCCGATAACACTCTTAATTTCAAGAATGCTAAATGGGAAAAACCCTTCACTGCTGGCCGTATGAGGAAGCTCAAGGTCGCTCAGCAAGCTATGGAGAGCGCTAAGCTCGGGGTTTCTCTGCGTGATAAACTTAGAAATGAGGATATCCGCAGTAGAATAACGTAATTTCCGCACGATCTGACATTTGCATTGAGATTAAGTCTTACGGACAGATGTACACTTCGTCGTTGAAGTCACACGCAAGTGTGATTAATGAGTATGAGCGAGATTAATTAATCAGTATGAGATCCAGAACCTTAAAGACAGTACAGCGCCGGATGAGGAGCTTCTGAAAGAGGGAAAACCGGTGCTTAGTCCTTCAGAAGCTATTTAATTTCTTCCTTCACGGTGGTGCTACACCGGAAGCGTGAAGTAGAAGTGCGGTGGTTTTTTTAAATTATAAATTCCCTATTGAAGAACCTTAGGTGCGAATTATATAGAAGCGACATAAGGCGAAGGCGCGGCGCAGGCATGGTGCCACTTCAAAACTGTTTTCATATAAAATGTATGAAAGCGGCGTGTCATGAATTATAATCAAGCGGCGCGGCACAGGCATGCTGCTTTTATCCGTTCCAATTCTGCGCCCAGCCTGTGCCGTGTCTTCGCTTTGGCGCAAATTATACAGAAGCGGCATGCCAGCCTTCATCCGCGTCCTCTAACTCCACCTGCGTAAAGGACGTGAGCACGGAACCTATTCAACTTCAGAGAGGTGCAAGACTAGGTGAAGGTATATCTCTGAAACTCTTTACAGCTGCATGAGAAGACATCTTTCGAAGATATTTTCAACGTTACTGAAGGATCACTGAAGGATCCTAGCACTATGCTCAATAACCTCGATAGCGCTTTAATCTGGTAGGTCTTAAGATAAACATAGACAAGGGCAAGATAAAAACCGTATCTAATATCCGTTATACCAACGATACTGGTAGTTGTTGAGAACACTAACGCTCTAAGTTGTTGACAAGTATACAACTCGATCAAGAGATCAACCGATAAATGCAACTCATTTACCATTGTTCATTTACCTCAAAATATTAAAATCAAGGAGTACAACCAGTGCATATTACCACTGACGACTTACGGAAACGAAATGTGATCCTTCATTGCTGGCCATATTAGGAAGCTCAGCCACTCAGCATGCTATGAGAAGCTATGCTCGGAGTTTCTCTGCGTAATAAAATACATAACGAGGATATCTACAAAGGAATAAGAGTAACTGACGTAACCCAGAGTATCAGTAGGTTGAAGTGGCAATGGATTGACCATTTAACTCGAAGAACGAACAACCGATGGGGAAAAAAGCTTCTCGAGTGGCGGTTATGGGCGAGCCTCACTAGTTGATTTGACGACCTAATGAAACCTGCATGGATTCAATGGATGCAGGTGGTTAAAAATATTTTGCGACAATTTATGAGGTGAGGTGGTCATGTTCAGCTATGGATGTGGGCTATAATAACGATAACGATGATAATGAAATTTTGTACTGTAAACTATGATCTTAAAAAGAGGAATAAGGCTTTGTAATATCACAGTTTGATGTAAAATAAACTTACAAAATAAAAATGGAATAACTATATCTTACTTAGATCTTTTAAAATCTTTAACTAATGTAGCATGTTCTGGCATTTTTCTAATATCCTCCCAATCTTTTTCTAGGGGGAATCCCATGACATTGAATATCCTATCTAACTGATCATGATGATATGGGTTACTAGTTTTAATGTCTTCTTGGCGACAGTGAAATATTGGCTCTGATGTCAAGAGCTCAGCAAATATGCAGCCAATCGCCCAGATATCTGTAAGCGAAATAAAAATTACAAATAACATAACATTCCACTTCTATGTAAACGCCTCCTCTCGTTATTGAGAGACTAGCTTTTTACCCGCGGCTTTGCTCGCGAGGGCTTTACGAACATCATCAATGCTTCGTGCGTTAAAATTAAATTATGAAAAAACTAAAAAAAATTATGTTAGAATTTAAAATTTTTAAAAATAAAAAATAATTGTAAGTTATTTTATATTATTAAAATTATAACTTTTGCCTTCAGTTACATAATAATATTTATATTAATATGTAACTGAAGGTAAAACATACCATTTCTTGCATTTTATCATTATATTGAAAAAATATAATACTCCTTTTTGCAGTTTCATATTCAGATAAAAAGATTGTGATTTAGGAAACACATTCTCTCTATCCATTCTGACGCTGTCGGAAGTGATGACGTCAGTCGTAAAATTATCATTTCCTTGTTAGATTTTTTAACACCTATTATATTAAACCTTTATCTTAAACTTTTCCATACCCTCATCTTCTTTCCCTAACCAATGGAAGGACGCCCAAATCATACCTATACCCAAAAAAGCAAATCCTTCTAGTTTTTCTGAATATCGTCCTATTTCGATTCTTCCTTTCCTTTCCAAAGTTTTAGAACGCCTTGTGCAACAACAAATTAATTCCTTTTGTTTAAGAAATAGCATCCTCAACCCTTTCTAATCTGGCTTTAGATCTGGTCATAGTACGACTACGGCGTTATTGAAAATCATGGACGACATTCGCCACGGTATGGAAAATCATCAAGTCACATTATTGGTGTTGCTGGATTTCAGCAATGCCTTCAATACTATTGATCATGACATCCTGTTAGGGATTCTGCGTTCTCTTAACATATCTCCAACTGCAATTTCCTGCTTTCATAGTTATTTGTATGGGCGCCGGCAACGTATTCGTGTCCAAGATAGACTTTCTTCGTGGCTTGATACAGTAGCTGGCGTTCCACAAGGTGGCGTCTTATCTCCTCTTTTATTCGCAATCTTTATTAATACGATTACATCCCAAATATCTTCTCTCTAGCACTTGTATACAGATGATCTCCAAATATCTACAAACAACCATTGAAGATCTTCCCAAAGCAGTGGAATGTATGGAATAGAATAGAATAGAATAGAATAATGTTTATTCAATATTGATTACAAGTAATTGTTATTGAAAGTCATTTTTTTACTTTACCACTGGTTCGAAAAAAATCCTCTGTCCTGGGAAGAACCAGCAAGAAACCCAGCGGGACTTTTTTTTAAATAAATTTTACAATATAAATGATTACAAACTATTTACAAAATTTATTTTGGAAACAGCTTGGAAGCGACCACCTCATTCCCAGGGGTTATTATCAACCATGTATTCATTTATACTATAATAACCCTTTTTATACAGTTTCAGCTTAACAAAACATTTAAAGTTGGTAATAGAGAGAGCCTGTACACTTTCCGGGACCTTGTTGTAATAGCGTTACTTTAAAGAATGAATTACTGACTCTGTGGAGTCGAGAGACTGGTATCACTAGCTTGTGTTTGTTCCTAGTGTTTACAGAGTGTATATCACTTTTTTTACTAAAACTATCTTTGCTTATGTGAACATACATTAAATTTTCGTATATATACTAAGAGGCCCAAGTTAATATATTTATTTCTTTAAAATTTTTTTTTAGAGATTCTCTGGGTTTAAGGTCGTAAATAGCTCTTATGGTCCTCTTCTGCAAAACAAAAATAGTTTCTAAATCAGCCGCATTTCCCCATAGCAAAATCCCATAAGACATTATGCTATGGAAATAACTGAAATAAACCAATCTAGCTGTCTCAACACTAGTGAGATCTCTAATCTTTTTTACAGCATAAGCTGCAGAGCTTAGTCTGCTTGCTAGTTTGGATATATGGGGGCCCCACTGAAGCTTTGCGTCGAGAGTGATGCCAAGAAAAACAGAGGATTCAACAGGGCTCAGTTCTTCCCCATTTAAAAACACATTGGTATTCAGATTTCTAACATTCGTTGTTGTAAATTTAATACATTTAGTTTTATTACCGTTTAAATGCAGATTATTAATGTTAAACCAATGCACCAATTTTGATGTAGCATTATTCACTTCGTCACATTTAAATGATAGACGTTTAAATTTAAAAATCAAGGAAGTATTATCAGCAAATAAATAAATATGAATAAGGATCTAACATGTATTCTCGACTGGAGTCGTTCTTATGGGTTAACGGTGAACCCTTTAAAATCCCAAGCCATAATTATTGGGAGTTCAAGAATGATTTGCAAAATAAAAAAATGTCAACTACAACCCGTTATATTTAATGGATAAGAACTCCATCACTTATAATGACGTTGTCAAAAATTTTGGTATCCTTTTGGATTCCAGTCTTTCTTGGGCTCCCCAAATTAATGCAATTAGCCGTGAAATGTTTGCAGCATATGCTTCACCCCGGAGACTTCTCTACTTTTTACCCATCGCCACCAAAATTACGCTTGCACAATCTTTACTACTCCCTATCCTCGACTATGCTGACATTTGTTACCTTGATATCACCGAGGAGAAACTTAACAAACTTGAGCGACTCCAAAATCTCTGTATACGGTTCATGTTTGGGCTTCGCAAATATGACCATGTCTCAGAATACCGCACTAAGCTCAAGTGGCTCCCAATCCGTCTTCGTCGGAATACTCATATACTTTCTGCTCTCTACTTCTTCGTCTTGTTTAATATATCAAGTCCTTCCTATGTAAAAGAACGTTTTAAATTGCTCAGCTCCTGTCATAATTTTTCCTTGCACTCGTCGACTTATTATGATAAATCATTTTCTGTTCTTAGAGTAAAACTTTGGAACTCCTTACCCCAGTCAATTAAAAGTGCTTGATCCTTAAATGTGTTCCAGAAACAGGTTAAGGAATACTATTTGTCTCTCTAACCCCTCTCCCTTCCTCCGCTTAATTATGGTCATTGATCTACTTGAAGAATGTTGTCTTTTAATGCATAAGTTTGTATCTTTATTTTTTTTATTTGTTATTTTTTTATTTTAGTGCAGCCTACCCATTGTTCTTTTTCTCATTTTTATTTATTTCTTAATATTTCAAGTTTTTTTTTTCTTTTTGATATTTTTATCTTTTCTTGGTGTACAATAAAGATTATTGTATTGTATTGTATAAAGTAGCCTATAAGTTGCCCCGGGTTACTAACTACCTACATACAAAATTTCATGTAAATACGTCCAGTAATTTTTGGAATGAATTGCGAATACCCAGATAGGCATACTGACAGAGGGACAAAAATTCTAAAAACCGCTAATTGGACTTCAGTATCCTTTATTTAATCCCTGGATGGACTACTTGGTTTTTCCCAGAAATATTAGAATTACAGACACAACTTTTGTACAGGTTTATTATATGTATAGCTTAGAGGTAAAATAATTTTATTTTTCATGCTGATTTGCAACATCATGGTGGCGAAGCAAAATATCGTAAGGAAAAAACTCGCCATAATTTGAGAAATTAAACAAAGCAGCATCGCAAATTTATTTCTGCTCCATAACAATTCAAAACGAGAAGTGACCTGTACACACCAGAGGGATGAATTCTTAGGTGTGCATGCACAGACTTTTTACAGTAGAGCTATACTGTTGCTGTATTATGGCATACATGGGTCAGCTCAATGTGGGAAGAAACATGTTCACACAGAATATCAGTTGTTATATAAGATTGATGATTTAATGTAAAAGTGTCATTTTCTTTCAAATTCATAAGATTATCAAGTATTGTTACAGTAATCATCATAATAATTCTCACTTTTATTTTCAATTTCAAGTTTATTTATTTTCTATAATTTTGGCAACATAACTAGTATAAGTAAGAAGCCTTCATACAACATTTTTTTTTATAGCAAAAAAAAAACATGTATAATAAGCAAAAACAGGCAGTCTTACCGATCGCTTTGGTATAATGTCTAGCACCAAGCAGCAACTCTGGTGCTCTATACCAAAAGGTCACAACAACTGGATCCAAGTCAGCAAGGGGTTTTAATGGAGCATTAAATAATCTTGCAAAGCCCATGTCAGCTATTTTGACACGACCCCGTTCAGGGCCCTCACCCATTACTAATATATTGGCTGGTTTCTGTAAGTTTTTAAACAAATGATGTGAACATTAGAATTTCAATAACATATGTATGACATAGGCTATATTGCCATTTTTACTTTTCTTACCAAATCTCTGTGTAACACCCAGTTTGAATGTAAATAATGTATTCCATCCAATATTTGATACAATAAACTTTTCACCATACCCTTTGGTACCATCACTGATTTCTTATTGGCCTTTGCTGCTCTATGAAATTTGATGATATGCCATAAATCATGTTCAGCATAATCAAAGAGCAACCAAACTTTTCTATCTGTATGAGACAGAAACACTCGAATGAGATTTATAACATTTGGATGCTTTAGTTCTCTCAAGAGCTGAAAAAGTTTGAATTATGTTATACAAAATAAATAGGGTACCTACTTAAAATATATCTCAATTAAACTCAAATATAAGATTTCAGGTTGTTAGTTAGTTAAATAAAATAGATAACAGCCTTAATAAAATACATAAAATAGTATGGACCACATCACATATTAAAAGTAGCTAATCTAACTTAAGTGACTTAGTTTTAAATCCAGTAAAATTTGCAAGGTTCCCATTGGAAACTTAAGATTCTGTAACATTGTATTGACAAATTAAAATAAGGCCTCTCCTCATACAGGAACTTCTATTTTTTCAGTAGTCATCAAGAAGATACTGCTACCCATCTCTTGTTCCAACATCCCTATGTTGCCTTTCACTCTTATAGCCCTCTAGATGGCAATATTATCATATCATATATTAACTTAGTGCATATTAAGATAAGATTCAAAAGCACAGAAGTAAAAGTAGGGAGAAAGGTAAGAGCCCAATTATAATAAATATTCCTACTGTGCTATGGGTTCGGTAGCGAAGCCTCCATAGAAGCCGAGAAGCCGGGCTTGCCCTATCAAACGGCTTAATCAATAATATCAACTAATAAAATAACTCGTAAACTGTTTCAAACTATTTCAAATTTCCCGCGCGCTCCTCTGTTCTCCACAGGTCATGACCTCGTAGCCTTATTATGTAACGTCAACACTTGGCAGATTGCTTTCAATTCGAAATACACTGATTCATGTTCTCTCTATCTCAAAGCGAACACGCAATGGACTGTCAAAATTAATGAAAGCAAAGCAATATGGATGGACCCTGGTCGCGGCTAAACTGCGCGATACTGCTGTCATAAAAAAGGGGTTGCGTTGAGCGATTAGTCGTCTCTCTCGCATACGTGGGGTTTTTACCGGGCTTTCGAGAAGACGATCGCTCCCTTTCTAACCTGTGGCAAAATGTTCTATAATGAAATATAACAACGATTGTTTATATAGCAATTAGTATGGAGCGATAAGCTGGGCTTTCGGTGTGAAGTTAGTCGAGCGCGGGGGCGCGCGGGCGATACGTTCAGTGGCGAAGCTAGGGCTCCAAACTAGGGCAAGCCCAAGATATGGTTTTGTTGTTTTTAGCAGTTTTATAAAAATACACCAATCTTGATCTGTCTCCACTCTTCAGTTTCATATTCAGTGCTGTCGAGGACGTGTTTAACAAAGCACACAGAAGGCATACCTTCAGTGGCTTTGAAAAAAGCCGTTTGAGTTTGCTTGAGCGAAAGAAAAAGATATTTACATACAATACAATACATGAACAAAAGAAACGCATGAACAAAGTACAAACAAACTATGTACAAAATTAAAACAACAAATTATTTATATTCTAAATCGAATCGTCTCTCTTTCTTAAGGAAAGATTTAATTACGTCCGCGTAAAATGTTGGTGAACTTTTTAATTGTACCAATGACTGTTTTTCAATTGCGATAATTGATAAGTCTGAAAGACGCTCTTGACCTTGTGTATTTCTCAAATAAGTATGGATGCGCTTCAGAGATGAGAAGGCACGTTCTGTATGCGGTATGTATGCATTCATGTGTTTTTGAGAATTCATATGCCTTTTAATGGCTCCAGATAAGTTATTTAAATCATCATATCCAGTAGTATTCCAAGCTGTTTTTTCGTTGGAAAAAAATATACAGCATCAGCAGTACAACTTATTGGTATGTGAGCAGCCAACAACCCAATGAGTTTTGTAAACAGATCTATTAAATTGCCGTTTGTGGGTTTTACTCGTTTGAGAAATACAAGATCAGGCGTTGGTTTTGGTGTGGATATGAGCTTTTTTTTTTTCAACAAAGTTTAAAGATTTTACCTTTTCCTCGCCGATTAGCACTTTAACACACTTCAATTCATCACAAGGAACACTATTATTCTCCATGTTCACTAAAAATCTTTAAAAAAGTATAAATTTTCAACTCAATATTGTAACACGTAAACATTGTAATTTTCAAGTAAACACACACAGTAAACATTGAAATGTGAAGTGCACTGCATATGTATCGCTCGACGCCCCCACTCTCGACTAACTTCAGACTAAAAGCCTGGCTTCTGCATTCCATATAAATTGCTATACAGGGTATTTTTGAAACGCTCCCGAAAACGAAGACAGACGACAGTACTAACTATATCTTTGATGATGGGTGAAATATAAAATCGATCCTGATGAAAAAAAAATCATCTTTTCACAACGTTTTATTAGCTTTATTCACGCTCCATCGTGTTAGTATAGTTAAATAAAATGTTAATTTCATTTAAAAAAATCATGAAATACTTAAAAATAAAACCAGCAGTGGAATTACTGAATTACAATCAGCTGACTGGGGTCAATGTGCGCGAACGCCGAATTCGCGCGGCCCCAACTAACGATGGTACCACAATACCTAATAATTTACAACACTTCTAAATACCTAACTTATCTACTTAACCTTTGCCACTGTGCTTGTCTCTACATATACTTTAATTCGAATTCACAGGTTAAATAAACCAAATAACTGGTTCGATTCCCCTAATGAAAAATATACTTAAATAAAATGTTAACAAGGTTAGGTATATGCTTTTATCCATTGTGTAGGTATGTTTATTATTCTGATGTATTCAGTTATGTATCTTTTCAGATCAGTTCAGTACTAAGTTATTTAAAAAATTAGGTATGAAACAGCTACCGATCCTCCGTGGCCTTATGAGATTCTCAAAGCACATTAACATGTTGCCGTATTCACGAGCACTATAAACGTACCTACGCGTTAGGCATTATTAAAACAAAAGAAAAACACACAAATGTAACAACAAGAACAATATCATTAAGTAATAAATAACAAGTAATAACGACAATAATTTAATAAACAAAACAACTGAACTTGAACTGTCGCTCGTGATAGTCAACATGGAACTGTCTCAAAAACTAAAATTATAGCCAAAACAAATGCGCACAGGTAACGTCCTTGAAGAATGTGTAATTCCACAGCAGGGCGACACGATGCAGCGTGTGTGTGAAAGGAAGGGTAGAGTGAGTAGTATACCTAATGCATTGTTTCGTACCGATCTAGATAACGAGTTCGGCGCGAGGATATTGACCCTATTGTCAGCTGATTTTCTTTTTTAAGTTTCACTGCTGGTTTTATGTTTAAGTATTTTCGTGATTATTCGCGATCGAATTTCTTTGTGACCCATCATCATAGGTATCCTTAGTACTATCATCTGTCTTCGTTTTCGGGAGCGTTTCACAAACACCCGGTATAAACAATCGTAGTTATATTTCATTATAGAACATTTTGTTTGCCATAGGTTAGAAAGGGAGCGATCGTCTTTTCGAAAGCCCGGTAAAAAGCCCACGCGTGCGAGAGACGACTAATCGACAGCAGTATCGCACAGTTTTGCCGCGTGTTGACGTTCGAGGTCACGACCTGTGTATATTGTATAACAGAGGAGTGCGCGAAATTTGAAATAGTTTGAAACAGTTTACGAGTTATTTTATTAGTTGATATTATTGATTGAGCAGTTTGATAGGGCAAGCCTGGCTTCTCGGCTTCTATAGATGCTTCGCTACCGGATATGTTTGCAAGTTCACTTCACATTTCAATGTTTACTCTGTGTGTTTACTTGAGGGAATGAATGTTGCGAGTTGAAAATTTATGCTTTTTTAAAGATTTTTAGTGAAAATGCAGGATAATAATGTTCCTTGTGATGAATTGAAGTGTGTTAAAGTGCTAATCGGTGAGGAAAAGGTAAAATCTTTAAACTTTGTTGAGAAAAAACAGGAGGATAATAGTGTTCCTTGTGATGAATTGAAGTGTGTTAAAGTGCTAATCGGCGAGGAAAAGGTAAAATCTTGAAACTTTGTTGAGATAAAACACCTCATATCCACGCCGAAACCAATTCCTGATCTGTGTATTTATCAGACGAGTAAAACCCACAAACGGCAATTTAATAGATCTGTTTACAAAACTCATTGGATTGTTGGCTGCTCACATACCAATAAGTTGTACTGTTGGTGCTGCATATTCTTTTCGAACGACAAAACAACTTGGAATACGCTAACCATCTTGATAACCAAACATTGAAAAACCAATTGATTTCATTGTATTCCTCCCCTGAATTAAAAGACCGCAATGTTTTCGAACTCAATGGACTTTATAAGCAAAACTAGTCTTGAAGAGGCCTTTCCCCAGCTATTAAAGTTAGCTTATCTTGTCGTAACTATTCCAGCCACAAGTTCCTCCGCGGAACGTGCTTTCTCATCTCTGAAGCGCATCCATACTTATTTGAGTAATACACAAGGTCAAGAGAGTCTTTCAGACTTATCAATTATCGCAATTGAAAAACAGTTATTGGTACAATTAAAACGTTCACCAACATTTTACGCGGACGTAATCAAATCTTTCCTTAAGAAAGAGACAATTCGATTTAGAATATAAATAATTTGTTTTTTTAATTTTGTACATTGTTTGTACTTTGTTCATGCTTTTCTTTTGTTCATGTATTGTATTGTATGTAAATATCTTTTTCTTTCGCTCAAGCAAACCCAAACGGCTTTTTTCCAAGCCACCGAATGTATGCAATTGCTGATATGTCATACAATCTATCTAGCAGTAGTATGCCTTCTGTGTGCTTTTTTTAAACACATCCTCGACAGCACTGAATATGAAACTGAAGAGTGGAGACAGATCAAGATTATTGTATTTTTATAAAACTGCTAAAAACAACAAAACCATATCTTGAGCTTACCCTAGTTTGGGGCCCTAGCTTCGCCACTGTATGGGTTGCATGATAACTACACCTACTGTAGCCCTGAAAGCTATGCCAGACATTCCTGTAGACCTATTAATTCAACATGAGGCAGTGCTGTCAGCCCTGGGCTAAAAATCTTAAACCTCTAGAACAATAGTAAAACTCCACACATAAGTACCTTAGATAAAGTTCATGAAGAAATACCTATCATACAAGCTAAGAGTGACAGAATTTTAAAGCAGGTTATATTTGAAAAAAAGTATAAAATTCAGTTTTATATGACCGCAACCATCTGAAAACAAGAACTCTCATGAGCTCACAATTTTCACTGATGGATCTAAAACTGAGTCAGGTGCTGGTGCCAGAACATTTTCAGAAGACTTAACTATACTTATAAATACAACATTAGGAATCCAAAATACTGTTTACCAGGCTGAACATATGGTAATAATCCAGGCGGTGTCAGCAATTGTAGAAAGGGGAGTTTGAAAACATTCAATTTGCATACTTTCCAATAGCTTAGCAGTATTACAATCCCTAAAGTGCAAGGTTATTAACTCCAGATTTATACTTGAATGCTACCAATGCCTAAACGAGGTTAGTAATTTTATAAAATAAGCTGATACAACAATAGCTATGTAGTTGCTTTACTTTTAAGTATAAAAAACCCAACATCTATGTGAGGTAGCTCATGGTGTAGCCTGCACTTGAGCATTGTAACTGTTATGCCACATGGAAAATTTTATGAATAGTTATTAAGTTATATCCTCACAACAATATGAGCATAAGTTACCATGCTTTGAGGAATTCCTTGGGGGAGGCTGTGTTCAGCAGTGGATTTGTGATAGGCTGCTACTGCTGTAATGATGATGATGATGATACACTACTTCCAACAAACTACTTACTGCTATTTCTCTGCAAGCCGACATAGAGAGTCCAGTACCTTCAATTTGTTTTAGTGCGTAATCTTTAGTATCGGAACCATCTTTTCGTCTAGCTTTATAAACATGACCATATGTCCCTCTTCCAACTTTACATCCCTCAAAATCAAAGAGATCTTCAACTTTAGATCGCTCATTTTGAGTTTTTACTTTAAAATCATAGTCCATCATAACCGAAGCCATCGTTTTATTATTTTGAAAATTATCCCCCATTATGTCGGAAATACTTAATATATATACTTCTTGATTAGTTTAATTAAGATACCTTGCGCGGAAGGAATTCATATAATAATTAATTATTATTTATTTTTAAATTAACATTATAAACAGTGTTTGTACTTTGTAACAGCAACTGTTTTTTTTTTGGAATTTATGGCCTGGTATCTAGACCTTTAAGCCAAGTCTTGAGTATTTTTTTTTGGAGTTTATGGCCTGGTATCTAGACCTTTAAGCCAAGTCTTGAGTATTTTTATTCGGTTTATTATAATTTCCCCACTGTATTTTTGATGAATTTATATAGAGGCACGTAATAGGATCTCTTTTTTAACATATCGCTCAGGCAGCGGGAGGGATCTTGCACTGTCACTTGATTTTGAACTATGTCACTAATTTCACTGACAAGAATCAATCTGTCAAATGAAAAGCACTCACATGTAAATATGAAATGTTCGATATCACCAACAGAATTATTGCAGAAGGTGCAGTAGCTGCTCTCCACTATGCCCAACCGAGCCAGGTGGGCCGGGACGGTGGAGTGACCAAAACGCAGTCTATTTATATAGTCTAAAGTGACTGGCCATTTTCAGTTTGTTATACCATGGTGCTACAGGCAGGTTTTCTTGAACATTTCCATACCATTTACCCTTCTGTTCTTGAACTTTTTTCCAAAATTCGACCCATAAACTATTGACCTGGTTGTCAATAGATTGATAACAGTCGGTCAAAGGTACTTTTACTATGGAGCTAACATCCAACATGTTGGTTCCATCATGTGCAATTTTATCTACTATCTCATTTCCTGTTATGCCTCTATGTGATGGAATCCACATGAAAGAGACCTGTATACCATTTTGTGCATAACTAAATAACAATTTTTTAATATTATACAAAATATAGTTTTTTTTTAATGTCAAATCTGAGATTAGTTAAACTTTGGACCATACTTAAACTGTCTGTTAAAATTAAAAAATTATTAAAACTATTTATATGTGCGATCCTCTTCAGGGCCTCGAGGGCATATATCTCTGCAGTGAAACACACCATTTAGGGTCAGAAGAAACCAAACTTGGATTGGGGATCATAAACAGCACTGCACAAAAGAGCTCACTTTGCTACCATCTGTATACAAAGTATAGTAGTTATTGTCGGAAAGAAAACTTAATAATTCACAATTATTAAAATTTTTTAGTAACAATATTGGTCTCAAATATAATACAGGATATGGGTATGTGTATACTTTGATTGTTTAATTACATTTTAAAATCTTCATTCATTTGCTGTACAATGAGAGGCAGAACTGAAATAACCTCGTAAAAGCTCACCTCCCGAAGTCTGCTGGGCCGAGCGTTGTACAGGAAAAGGTACTATTTTGGAGAACATTATCATTACCAGATAACAGTTTTAGTAAATATCTCTATTAGCAGAAGTCTTCTAAGACACAGTGGCATTATTTATTTCAACTTCCATAGCTCGTATGGGAGTTGAACACCTCTTGAAATAATTTGCAGAGCTTTGTTTTGAATTATGTCTAGTTTTTACACAACTACTATTTGAGTAGGCTAAACAACTGTAGTCGAAGTGGCTTCTGACTATAGATTTATATAGCATACTTAAAACTTTGGGGTCTGCACCCCAAGTCACACCAGCTAAACATCTTATAATATTTAAGCCCTTAGAGAGTTAGTTATAATGTGATTGATGTGTAAATCAAAACAAAGTTTGTTATCAATGACAACACCCAGGAATTTATGGTTAGATACAACTGAAATTGGATGATTATTGTAGAGTATGCCATTAGAGGGAAAATCCTTACTAAAAATCATGGCCTTGCTTTTGTTGGGGTTAATCTGTAGAGCCAACTTGTTATTATAATATATGTACAATTGATCTAAAGCATTATTTATACTATTTACAGCTATATCTACATTATGGTCTGTACAATATATTACAAGATCATCCATAAATTGTAAAATATTTACACCTTCTATATTTACAAAATTAAGAATTTGACTAGTATATATATTGTACAACAATGGAGATAATGTAGCCTCCTGCATTGTACCTTTGGAGACCCTTCTGGGACCATGGAGAATATTATTATGCCTTATATACAAAGTTCTATCTGTTAAAAAAAATTATATAACCAATGACAAAGTATGCCTGGTATACCAGTGTCAGAAAGAACTTGAACCAAAATGCCAGGATCTACATTATCAAGCACTTTCAACATCCAGAAAACACAAACACTAGACTTATTATTATTATTGGCATATTTCAGATCTGACAAGAGAGATGAAGCTGTCAGCACAACTTCTCCCTCTCTGGAAGCCATATTGAACATGTGGAATGATGTTGTTCCTCTACACATAATACTCAAGACGCATCTTTATCATGTTTTCATTAAGCTTTCCAACACAAGATGACAATGATATGGGACGATATGAGTTAGGATCTTCAGGTGGCTTGTCAAGCTTAAGTAGAGGTTTACACTGTGTGCTTTCAAGATTCAGGAATTTTTAAGTGCCAAAGAGCATTAAGATTAGCTAATAGTTTCTTTTGAACGGACTGATTTAGGTTTTGATCAAAATGTATGGACAATCATCTAAACCAGGGGTTGTGTTTCGTCTGGATTGTAAACTTGCAAAACTCACTCAAGTAAAGGGTTCTAGAAGGAAACTGGACTTCTGAAGGCTGTATTAATTTGAAAATAACTTTATAGATTATCAATAACCCTACATCCATTTTGAGATAATTTTTCTAAGAGAAGGACAACAAATTCGTCTTTATATGTTCTATTATTGCATTTTATTCGTTTAAATAACTTGATGTATTTCCAAATAGTACTAAGAGGTGTAGTTCTGTTAAAAGTATTACAGATGTTCGCCTAACCATTGCGTTTATGTTCTGAAAGTCTTTTTCTTAACAGCATTAAGACTTTTGTAATTAATGTAATTATCAGTGGTTGGATCCCTTCTGTACAGTTTTAAAGCTTCATAAGTTTTAATAACACTGTTCACATGCGTCACTCCACCAAGGTGCTGGAGGTTTGCAACGATAGCTATTTGCTTTGACAAACTTTGGCACAGTGTCCCTCTTAAGTGTATCAAGCCTTTCGATAAATTCGTCATATGACTGTAATGGATTCTCATTATTAACTTTAAAGTTAGAAAAAGCAGTTATAGACAGCTCGTATTTCGTCCAGTCTGTCTTATTGTATAAGAATTTTTCAAAGGGAGGATTAATTTGGTATCTATCAACGGACAATAAAACACAGTAAGCGTAGAAAATGATATTCCCATACAATCATCATGCACCCACCATTCATGCATAGTGAAGTGATTGGAGCACTACAAAAACTGACATCAATAGCCGATGGATTTCGCTTAGAATAATTAATAGTAGTGAAGCTACCATTATTAAGGACACATAGATAAAATTCATCAATTAGATCGTATAACTGTTGACCCCGACTTTTCGTGGTCACCACCCAAATGCCACATGGTTTGAAATCTCCAGCCACATATATTGGCTTAGGCAAATCTCTAATTATATCACAATTTACTTATTCTGAAGTTACCATTCGAGAGGCAGTATACATAAAATCGTTAATTGTTTACCACTTACATATAACGATAATGCCAAAGTCTGAATATCTTGGTAAAATCTGGTTTGAATTATATTATATTTAAAATACGGTTTGATCTAAATTTACTCCGTGCTCATTTTGGACATTATGATAAAAAATTATTTCCGAAATTTTAAAATGCTGAGTATCTTTAGCCAAGTTTCATTGAGTAGACAGATATCAACATTTTGCTCATCTAAAATTTAGACAATAAGGTTTTTCCTATGTATACTTTGAATATTGTACTGAGCTATACTGCTGCTGTATGTTCTGTACTGCACTGTCCATTAATATGACAGATTTTTAAAGTAAGTCTTTAATGAACAGTGTAGTCACAGGTTCATTATCTGTTTTATTACCCAATTCAACTAAAGTTTGGACCATTGCCATCAGAATATTCTTATTGTTTGCAATTTGAGCCTTAAGTTGAGTTTGGTTCAAGTTAGTTCAGGCACTGTTTTATTTACATTATTTACAATTTTTACATTTTTATTTAATTTATGTACATTTTGGCTTATTGATGGTAGGGTCTTAACAGTGTTGCTCGACTGTGCAGGTAAAGACGAAAAATCAGATGACTTAATTGTATTAGCCACAGAGGCATAAGTAATTTTACCCTTTTTTTCAAGTATTTTTTTCATTTTTATTGGGCAAGATTTGGAAATGGCCTGGTGAGGGCCACTGCAATTGACACAACACACATTCTCTTTTTTATCGCAGTCTCTGAAATTAAGCTCCCCAGCACATATCGAGCAACGTTGTTTACCATTACAAATTTTCGCAGGGTGATTGAACTTGAAGCACCGGTAGCATTGCTGCAAAGGCAGGACATATTCAAACACCCTGAACGAAAATAGGTCAATATTGGATGTTGTCGGGCAGAACATTTGATAAGAAAGTTATACTGACAGTCTCGAGACCTACAGTACTTTGACCGACTTTTTTCGTGAATCTTCTCTCTGAAATAATTTCATAGATCGAAGACAATTTTGTATATAACTCCTTGTTCGAAATGTTGGTAAGCAGATATCGTATGATTCCAGTTTTTCTATCTGCGCTGCAGGAATATGCGCCTTCAAGTTGTGCTTTGTTAAAAAGTCTGTATTTGTGATGAAATTATTTGCAGTGTTATATTGTTTAAAAACAACCGCAATTTTGTTGGCCTTAACTCTATGTAAAGCTACCACACAAAATATGATTTAAATAAACTGGGCTTTTATTTTCAAGTTTAACCTGTTGGTCCTGGCTTTCAACAAAAACTTTGAAGTCAGTATTTGTACAATGTTCAGGATAAAGTCTCAGATAACCTGGCTTAAAAAACGGAATAAAGTCATTCTCACCGCCGCCTACTTCAGGTCCACATTCCTTCGTACCTCTTTTACGAACAATTTTGGATCGTTTCGGGGTTCCACCTGGGTCCTCCGGTTCATTCATTTTAATAATTAACAAAATGTACAATTATTTACACTGACTAAAATAAGTTTTGGTAATATTTACACAGGATATTTTAACGAAAAACAGTAATAATAATTAAATCGACTGCCACGTTTGGAAATCCCGCCAAAAACCCCCCAGTAACTGTTACCAACTCCAAAAACCACAGACCATAGATTACTACTATATATACAGTAATCTATGATTACTACATTATTACTAGTCTGTGGCTAGCATATACATATTATATGATGCTTGGAGTTTTGGCGGGAACTTGATCGGCGACGTTTTGCTGCTCCTGTATTATTGTTTGAATAATGGTTTGAAGTGGATTTTCATATGTAAAAGTGGTGCGATTTTGTGTATTAAGTGTCTGCGCATGTAAACTATTAGTGGAAACGGTGAAAACAGTGCTCTGATGGTGATGTGATTCTCAAGATAAGGTGTCTATCTGCTTAGGCGCCTTGAGATACCATCGCCAACTGTCAGCTGTCTGCTGATTCAAGTTGCCGTCAAAATCTCCAAAGGGCTGCACAATGTGACGCATCAACATATTGTGAAGCAGTGTACTAGGAAGGATGAATAAACATTTGGGGAAATTATAATAAACCGAATAAAAATACCTAAGACTTGGCCTAAAGGTCTAGATACCAGGCCATAAACTCCAAAAAAAATATATGATGCTTACCATAGACTTAGAATATATACTGGCGTATAGACGACCTGACAGCCCGAAAAACCCCCCTACCCCAGCCTACGAATTTGGAGTATAATATATAAAAAAAAATACTGACAGACGCAGGGTGATTCAACTCTGTATGAAGCCCGAGAAACTTGCACACAATCATAATTTTATCTATGTGTGGGGTGGGCGTGTAAAATTAAAACGAGAAAAAGATATCGCCGTTTCATTCTTTCGCGTTGTTTCAGATTGCCATTTTAAAATTAGGTACAAACATACATAACTATTATATCGGAAGAAACTGAATTTTTTAATTCTATGCTATATTTTTTCTTTTGTTTGCACCTTACAGTAATTATATACATATTACTTTGAGGTTTGCACAATTAATTGACCTACTAATTGATTAAAATTAAATTATTAAATATTAGCAGAATTCTATTAAGAGAAGCCATGAACTAAAAGAAGAAAAAAATGACATTTGTATGTCAACGTCTTTCATATTGAAAATATTTTCTGAAATTGATTCAAATTTATTTAATGATTTAGATTTTAATATTTGTTATTGCGTTTTGCTTTAATTCAGTTATTATCGGTTCAGAATACTTCATTTTCGTTTGTAGGCAATTCTACGCGATTGTGTGTGTGAAGATTTTTATGAGATACTGACTCTGTATGAGATATTGACTATAAATTAATTTATTATTTAAAAAAATTATGCAAACAAAAAGCACAAAATCATCCAATCACTTTCTGCAGGTTTCCTACAATAAAAATAGAAAAACTTTTGATAATATTGTGGTAAGTCTTTAAGCATTTTGAATTTATTCATCGTTATTTGTAGGGATTATTACTATATTAACTCGAATTTTATCTATTTCAGATCATGTATTTGGGCTGAGTTAAGTTTTCGACATGAGAATTTTGCTGATTTAAATTTACGTTAATGTTCTGTGAAGAATAGCTCTCACGATAACATATGTTATAAATCAATATTATGCGTGGAAATATTATCTGCAAAAGCAATAAAAAACATAAATAATAATATATAATGCATAAAACAATATCTTCCAAAAAATAAAATTACATAACTATACCTATTTTTAGTTTTATTTTATCCCACATACTCCTCTAAAGTAAATTCGAGTAATTTTGGTGCAACCTCTCAAATGTATGGGAATTTACCCCATAGGTTTGTGAGGCTTGAGCCAAAATTACTCGAATATGCCTTAAATAAAAAGTTCAAAGTTACACAATACAAAGGTTTGAAATTCCCGCTAAAAAAGTTTTATATGGGCGCCCACCGGAGGCGCTTTTCGTGTACATTCATAAACACGTGTTTACTTTTTTTAGTATGAAGTTGGCGTTCTTCTCTTGGTAGAGAGTAATTGTGTTCTGTGGACAGACGTAATTCAAATAGCACATCTCAAAAATATTAATTATATAAACTGCACCCATGTAGTTTAGAAATAATAAATAGTTAAAGAAAATAATAGTTAACGTCGATATTACTTCAAATAATTAGAATTGCATACTTTTTCCTATATAAGAAAACTGCACCTTGCTTGAATATAACTGCACCATCGTTAAAAATGCATAAAATGCAATATTAAGTGCAAAAAGTTAATAAAATATAACCAAATTTGTTAAATGTCGAATGCACCCCCCCTATCCCAGCCTACGAATTTGGAGTATTTATATATTTAAAAAACTGACATACTTATTTCTAATAGCACATGCCAAAAATATTAATTATTTGAACTGCACCCATTTAGTTTATAAATAAAAAAAGGTAAAATCGCTCACCTTATAACGTCGATATAACTAAATAATTAGATTTGGGTACTATGCAATATGAAAAAACTGCACTCTGCTTGAATATAACTGTACCATTAAAAATGCATAAAATGCAATATTAAGTGCGAAAAGTATATAAAATAATTATCGCCAACTATTGGACAAAAGTGATGAAAAAAAATTAACATAAAAGCAAATTCATGGAATTGGTGAATTCTGGAACGCAAAATATTTTAGTAAAATTTTCCTAATAATGGGATATTATTATTATTGTTTCATATTAATATGTGTATTATTAAATTTTAATATCTCGATAAATGTTAAGGACTAGAGTAAGAGCGATACACCCCAACACGACTATATTAAAATTACTCTCTGGGGTTGTTTCACCACGAATTTATTAATCCTACTAGAGCGCTAGGTATTAAACGAGATTAGATTGCACCTGTTCCAACTTTTATAACACTTGATCCACCTAGTCTCACTGTTCCTTAGAGATGAGACGTATTTACGATACCAAGTTTTAAAACCAAGTTTTCACTTCAAAGTACGGCGCCCTGGTACGAGCAAAAAATACTTGCAAGTATGAAAGTATGTGTTGTAAGTCAGTTGCTCGAAGAACTTGAACACACATGAAAATACTTGCATAGGAAAATGATCCATATCTTACACCGAGTGACCGAGTGGGGTTCGCGCACTTTGATGTCCAGGCACCGGTAACGGCACCGGTGGGAGTCATCGCCGTACCGGCACCGGGGCCGGTAAGTGGAAAAACATGGCATATATTTCATACATTTTATACATTTTTCCTTCCCCGGCAGCCGTGCCGTTGCCGTCGCCGGCGCCGTGCCGGTGAATGGAATACCGCGCATTTGCATACGTTTGCATGTAATTAGACTGTCAGACAGACTGATTTTGACTTTTGTATATTTAATCAAATGATCGGTTAAGATCCTTTCATTTAATCAAAGAACTTGAAAATAGTGTAAATCGTAAATTTCCTATAATAGGTTTTTTCATCAAAAGATTTGATAGGTAAAGATTATTTCATTGGTACTTAAGGATGCATAATATTTATTTTAGGTTACCAAAGAATGAAGTCCTTCAAAAATAGTGGATTAATAATATAGGCCAGGAAAACATAAAACCTGCAGCAGTAAGAAGAATATACTCCTTGCATTTTAAAAAAGAATGTACAAACAGAACGCTGGATGTAGTTCGGCTTAAGGGTGATGTGGTTCATGTGTCTAAAATAAATTTTCTGACTAAATAATAGTATTTCGTCACGAATAAATTATTTTAATCAGTATACATTATTGTTATTTTATTTATTTTTAATCCTTACTCTCTCGTTTACCTCCAGTATCCACCACCAACTACGCTACTGGTGGAAGTCATTACAACTTGCACGTTGTAAACACTGTGTATAAAATTGATCTTTTGTGGTGTTACACAAATAGGACATAATTAGAAATGAGTATGTAAGAGGAAGTCTGAAAGTGGCGCAGCCACCGCTATTGACCAAGATGTTGCATGGAAATAGGTTGTCATGTAGTATGAACATGTGATGCTGAAGATTGAGGAATACGTTAGGATAGTTAAAAGAGAAGACGATAGCCAATTAAATGATTAATGGATTGTGTGGAAGGTGATGTGGTTAGAAAGGGGCTGCTCAACTCGATTAGATTACTGAGATAAATAAATAATCTTTACTATCAAAAAAAAAGAGATGACGGCTAGTAACTATGTATGAAAGAATACATGCTCCACAAACTTTAAATAAATCAAGATAAAGGTAGGAGTATTATGAGGTTTTCTATGTTTAAATAAATAATAAAAAGTCAGTCTACCACACGTTCATAGTAACTTGAACTGGTAACCGACCATTACGACGAAAGAAAGGTGTTGCCAATGTCAAATCTTTATGGCTGCTCGAAAGTTAGGTGCGAGCGCTAGTCCGTGCAGATATAGTTGAAAGAAAAGTTGATGGTGGCTCAGATCACTGTACGTAAAGCGAAGCGTGGAGGTACAGGACTAGCCCTTGCAACTAACTTCCCAGCCGCTATAAAGTTTGCCTCGAAATATATACTAGCTCGATTATCACTTTGACAGTTTTTTAATATTTATTTTTATAATTCACGCAACCTGGACGCATGCCGTGGGGGCTGGTTCGATGTGGTGCAGGACAAAACCACTTGGAAAAACTTGGGGGAGACATCTGCCCAGTTGTGGGACAGCATGGGCTGGACAAAAAAAAATCATACGAAACCTAATACATTGCCTATAGTGGTGGTTTCATTAATCTCTGCAGAGGAGAAAAAAAATGCATGCGTCGACCCAGGGACGCACGGATAGAGTTTTAACTCTGCGTTGTCAATCTGTTTTCTGTCACTATAACGCGGCGTTGCATGCCTATGTTCAGACTGGTGTCGGTACGAAAAAACGTTAGCTCGTTGCTCGAACTCAGTATCATATTCCGGTGCACGTCGTATACGTGTTCTGAAAAGAAAGGAGTTAAAGCTCCAATACATGGTGCTCTTTCTGTGATCTTTTCGCTCACTTTTGACTGTTGCTTCACCGTATCTCAAAGCAATTACAGTTTTAAAACTTTCCTATTTTGAGTTGAACATAAGATTTATTTATTTATTATCTCAATACACCTATTATTACAGGATTAACCTAATGCAATAGTGTAGTGATCTAATATTTGTTTAATGAATATATACCTATAAGATGGACAATACATCATAATTTATATAACATCCATACTGAAAATATCGACAAAAGTACAACACTATTTGTTGTGGGCGGAATCTTCGCCATATTTGAGAAACACTTGACTTCAGATCACGTGACCACATCTGATATCCTCTATTTTTCTTATATCTTTGGGTAATAAACACACAATTTGATTCTGGTATTAACTTTAATACTGTTACAAACCTGGATCTTTTACCCCGGTCCCTCACATGCGCGCAAACATTCGTACATTGTACGAATGTTTACACGCATGTGAAGGGCCTTCAGACATTCATTCGCAAACTTAGCGGATATGCAAATGGGTTCGCATACTCAATTTGCGAACCCGTTTGCACTTCCTCCTACGCTTGTTTACGAATGTCTCAGTCTTCTCTAGAATTTCTCTCCTTTTTTAATTCGTCAATGGAACATTGAAGAGAAAATAAATTTTTAATTCTTTCCCAGGCGTCATTAACGGCCTTTCTGTTTTTTATGGGATTTCTTTTGAGTATCCTAAATGGTCGATTCATTCTGCAGGAGTTCAATGAACTCTATCACCTGGATGTTGTTCCAATCCATGATGAATTTAGTTTAAGTACGCTACGCAGTAGACGTCACGAACTATGAAAATGGCAAACCGTCCGTGACCGCAAATGGTCGCAGGAATCTGTGGGAGAGTACGCGAAGGATCGAGGTTGGCGCACTTTGATGTCCGTCAAATAACCGACACAGCTTGGAAAATCGCGAATGCAGCGAAAACTTTGCATAATTATTTACAAATGTCGTCCTACACTTGTGGGTTTGCGTATTCGTGCGAATGTGAGTGACCGGCTTAAAGCCGGTCCTGGATAAACCTGTACTAAAATATTTTTTTGGAATAAGACCATTTGGCTTTGGATGAATATGTGATGCCAAATTCAGGGGAATTCCCCCAAATTTGGGTTTTTATGGTCATGGGGGGACAATTGGGGGATAATATTTTTGGGGGATATTTGGAGAGAAAAAACTTTATTTGGAGGGAATTGGGAGAGTTTTGTTACCAAAACTGTAATCTGGAAAAATCCGTGATGATTAAAATATCTGCGAAATCACACAAACGAAAGCACAACAACGACGATAGCCGAGTGGCTTCGAAGTTGGTTCAGGTTAATAAATGCTTATAATAATCTCGAACGCAACACAATGAGTAGTTCTGGGTAGGCCTCTGTCACTCTTGCTACCTGCGTGACATAAATGCCTATAATCGCGCGGAACTTCCGGTTACATACGCAGTCAGGACTAGCGCGTTTTAGGCGAGCAACGCACTAGTGAATTTCAAAGTTTTAAACACTGTTTACGTAAATAATTTTTTTTTAAACTTGTATGAATATTTTTGTTTATTTTTTAGTTATATTTAGTTATAGGATAAAATAGTTCTAAAAGTTTTAGAGCAAATTTATACGTATATCTATGTTTATTATTAAAAATACTTTCATTAACAATTTTGAAAACATTGAAAAAACCAGCAATTAATTTACTAAAATTATTAATGAATATTAATTTTATCACTCCGTGACAATGTTTTTCCCTCCCAGTATTTACTTAAAATAATACGTCAAATTTAGAGCTTTTTCGACTCTTAAATTTAACAACAGTTATTTTAGAGATGATAAAAAATATAAGACAGTTTATTAAAGTAAAACAGTTGTAAATTAAATAAATAATTAAAAGGTACTATAAACGTAGTGTATTTTGAAGTTATACTTCTTTTGGGGCGTTTGGAAAAAATGATGAGAGTGAATTTTTACGATGCGTACGCTCACCGACACCTAAAAACGTCATCATGAAGTTGTTACGATGCGTGCGCACACTGACACCTAAAAGCGACAACCTCAGTGGGTAATTGTCTCTCAATTTTTTTTTGTTTTATTACGCTAAAGAAGTATATCTTCCTACGTGCGTACATAAGTACACATACACACACACTTTTTTTTACTATTTGTTGAAAGGCCTGGGTAACCAAGAAACATCGTCCGTGACGTAAGAAAGGGAAAAGATGCAAAGCCATACGGACACTCGCGTACAGCGATAAAGTTTATGTAGCTTACGTGCATGATTTGTCTAATTAACAATAATTATATAGCCTATTAAAATGTTGGCAAGTAGGCAACGTCAAAGGAGTGCAACTTCTGTACCTAGTATTTATTCTGTGTTCTGGGTTGAAGTTAATTTAAAAAATGCAGTCGGTGATAGAACTTACGGACATTGGTATTAGCAATTTTGTCGTAGTCATTTTTTAATGCAGTTGTGGAAAGAGCCTTCTCCATAGCGTAGCTATTATCAAAGACAAACTTTGAAATAGATTGGCCATCCTCACCGCCACGCCGAATCCATCTTGAGAATAAAATATACATTGCTTGGAGGATGTGTTCATTTTAAACCAAGTTCAAAGATGTAAAAGAGATTTAACTCAGAAAAAACTATACGGATCTACAGACGACGCATGTAAAGATGCTGATCCAGTAATGGAAGCTATTGATGAAATAATAAAATTGTATTTCATTAATAAATATTTTTTTGCATTTTGTGGGGGTATTTTTCTTCATAACCTGAATTTCGAGGAAGATTTGGGGAGAACGCGAGACAGTCATCCGGCAACACTGTATGATCAAATATGTTATACCCATAGACTTAGAATATACTGGCGTATAGACGACCTGACAGACCGGGTACGTTCCGGCCTACAAATATTAAAATTTCGAAATAAAAAAAAATCTCTTTTTATAGATCTTAATTTGCCCTTTCGACCTACGTTAATTATTTTATAAGCCCGTTTTTCGTTTCCCCAGGAAAAATCAAAATAGAATTTCCCATTTTCTTATATTTCAAATAGTCATATCTCTTTGAAAAATGATTATTGTTTACTCCACAAAGCGTAAAAAAATTGCCCTTGAGCTACTTTAATTTGCCCACGTGCAAATTCTTAAAAATATTCAACAATTAACAAATAAACAATAAAAAAACTGTCGTGGCATTTTCAAGCCAAATATTTGCGCATTGCGCATGCGCGACAAAATAAAGGTGCTACTCACATCGTATATCAGCTGATCAGCAAAAGCGTGGTCTGCTATAATACGAGAGGCTTACTGAAGGAAATGTTAAAATTTTCTTTCTCGTAGAAGTATTTCATGACACGGTAAGTTTGTAATATTCAAATAATTAATGATTTTTACTTGTTGGTAATCTTTATCAGTATCAAGCCTTTCACTGCTTTCGACTATATATTTTGTAAATTAAAATAAATGTGTATATATTGAAATAAATTTACTAAAAATTAATCTCTAGGTTTTTTTTTATTTTTTCTATTCTCGTTATAGATTTACAGTTGTTATAAATAAAGCAATTTTCTACGCTGAAATATTATTTTTTCTAACTGAAGAAAAAAAGGAAGAAAGGGCAAATTAAGATCTATAAAATGAGTTTTTTTTTATTTTGAAATTTTTATATTTGTAGGCCGGAACGTACCCGGTACCTGACAGCCCGAAAACGCGTGACTAATTTTGATTTGTCATTGTGTGCGTTAGCTAGTGATGTACATTTTACTTTCAAGGACTATCGAAAAATGATTGTTAAGGAAGCGGTAAAAAGATTTAAAAAAATTGTTTAGTGCACGAATTGAATAACTTCAAAACTTCACTGAATTTTTTCCATGATAGTTCTAAAATAGTTAAAAAATATTTATATTACATTTTCCTGGGAATAAGCTGAACCTTCCTGCCTTTTGTTGGATTTTAATTCAAATGTATAAAATCCCAGAAGATTTTACCGAAAAACTTAAAAAAACTCCCCAAGAATCAGATCGGAAAGTTGTATTTTCGAGCTATGATCTTTGGAGAAAAATATATACTGCCATGGATAGTTTCCCCGAAATTTCTTTTTTAACATATTGTTAATATAAATAGCTACCTATTTATATTAACAATATTTTAAAAAAGGAATCTCTACATAGTTAACTAAGTATATACCTATTAATATTTTATATATTTTATAAAATGTTTTGATGGGGAAATAAAAAACGGGGACACGGAATACATAATGAGTACTTTATTTTTCATATAAGTATTACTTTTGATAATTACAAACATTTAATAATTAAATACATTATAGAAGTTTATTTTAACATTCGACTTAAATATGAATGTAAACTTAATAATTTAAGTAAGGAAACTTGTAGGAATCAGTTAAATAAGATTGTTCTGTTTAAAGGCCAATATGTTTATGAGGCTTCATCATGCTTCATGTTTATATTCTTCCATTTGTTTCTGAAAAGTATAAAGTAATAATAAACTTATTATCATTTTAGCTGCATAATTTTAAAAACATAATGATCTTAACAGAGTAAAGTACACCAAGTGTCTGAGGATACAGATGCACTCTCTATTCTTTCAATCTCGGTACGTTAACAAAATAGTCACTCATTCATGCATTGACCGCGGCAAGTGCAACTTAATCTCGCAAATCTATTGATCCGCGCAGCTATTACTTAACCACGAGTTCCTCTTCTCTACGACTAATGCTGTAGGCGATGAACCACGCTATTTAAGCCCTCGGCACAATGTCGTCGGCCATCAAGCATGAATCGGGCATCGAACGTTGTGAGTATCAAATACTATGGAATTTAGACTATCGCGTCTCATGCGCGGGCGTCTAGTGGCGCTTCAGGAGCATTACTAAATATCGATACCTAACTACGCTAAAAGTTTAATCATTGTGACTTGGGAATATAATCCGAAGCTCCGCTCAACCCCTTGGGGAAAATAGAGTGATGCTATGAATATAGTACTAGTGTGACCGTGAGGCTGTGCAGTTGTTTAAGTAAGTATTTATTTTAAAGGCAACCCTTTATGGCCGGAGGGATGTTGACGCCATCTAGTTTATTCTATATAACGCATTTTTTCTAAATTTATCCTCCTTTAAATTCCTATACTTCGGGCGTTCGCACGCCTAGTATGTATGATATATCGCTGAGAACGCCACGCAAATCAGTCAACTGAAGGAGAAGTAACCGCGCCACGTATTAATACTTTATAAGACATATATAATCAAATTAGTGATTAGTGAAGTTTTGTGTCCGCAAAAGAGAGGAAGAAGCGTCAGGTCGTCTGTACCTTGGTGAAACCTGCCTCCGAAGCGTGGAAGATCTACGAGGGCAATTTATTTAACGAACGCCCTTTCTCTCAACCAGCATCCTTTTGCAGTCCAGGATCGAACACTACAAGCTTCGCTATTTAAATTCTCTCTCCACATAACACCTATGTTAAAAAAAATCACAAGATTGACTTGAGAATATAATCCGAAGCTCCGCTCAACCCCTTGGGGAAAACAGCGTGATGCTATGAATATTGTACTAGTGTGACCGTGAGGCTGTGCAGTTGGTTAAGTAAGATTATACATTTATTTTGGTTGATAAATAGACTTAGTCGGGTTCATAATGGCTTAAATAGGATAATCTCAAGATTTTTTTATCTTTAATGTACTACAGTTTTATAATGTATAAAAATCTGTCTCTATTTTTATCTAAAGTTTTGAAAGTTAAATTTTTGAAGTCTTATTATAACAATATTATACTTACTGGTACAAATAATGTAGAAATGACTCCTTTTAATAAAATTGTTTTTATTCTACTTTTTCTTTTATACTTCTCAAGAAAATGTTTGCTGCAAATTGTTGAGTTTTTCTTTGGATTTCAACCAACCCGTCCAATTAACCTTAACCATTTTTTCTAATTATAGAATCCGGAGGGAATCTGTTTGACAAACGGCAAAATAAAATTACATTGTAGAACGCAAACCCAGGATTTATTTTCTTGTTGTGTGGGCAAGTCTATCGATTCATTATAAACATTCAAGATAAATATATCGACATTAATTTTTATATAGTTGAGTCAATCCCTAGCGTACATGTAAAATATTTTGTATAAAAATGTATTTACCAAATTCATGCAAATTATCAACAACGTGACTTTTTTCTTTGCAAAATATGAAAATTAAGAAAATAATTGAAAACATTCTATATTTTAAACAGTATATAACATAAATTTAATACCGAGATTGAGAGAATAGACAGTGCATCTGTATCCTCAGACACCTGGTACACTTTAATATATCCTGCGTATTTTGCTAGTCTGTGTAAGATCATTATGTTTTTAAATTCATGCAGCTAAAATGATAATAAGTTTATTATTTTTCAGGGACAGATGAAAGAGAGAGTAGCCCCATAAACATATTAGCCTTTAAACAGAGCAATCATATTTAATTTATTCCTACAAGTGTCCTTACTTAAATTATTTAAATGTTAAAATTAATTTCTATAATGTATTTAACTACTAATTATTTAATGTTTGTAATTGTTAAAAGTAAAAGTTATATGTAAAATAAAGCAGCCATTATGTATTCCGTATTTCTGTTTTTTATTACAACAGCAAAAAAATTTATAAAATATATAAAGTATAAATATGTATATACTTAATTAAGTATCTACCTATTTATAGTTGATTAACTTTTGTTAAAAAAGAAATTCCGGGGAAGCTGTCCATGGCAGTAAAGTTTTCTCCAAAGGTCATGGCTCGAAAATACAACTTTCCGTTCTGATTCTTGGAGGAACTTGTTTAAGTTTATCTGTAGACTCATCTCTTCAGAGATTATTGGGACTTTGTACATTTTGAATCAAAATCCAACAAAAGGCAAGTAGCTTATTCTCGGGAACATGTTATCTGAATATTTTTTAATTATTTTAGAATTATTGATTACTATCTATTGTTTTGGATATAAAATGTAACAATTCATGTTTATAATGTCCTTTGTGATGTATTTTATCAAATATGTGGACTCCCAAATTGTAAATTCTTCATGATAATGCTCCTTAATTTGAACGGTCATTCGAAAGCTTGAAGTCTTATCAAACGTGTACTTTTTGATTTGGTAGGATTATGGAAACTTTAGGGATATCAGCGAGTACAATAATATTTTCCCATTATTCAATAATAATTTTTATTGTGATTAGTAGTTATGTCCATATATGAATGACATAATGTTATACATATAGATACACTTTTATGTTCAGCTTTGAAGGAAACACTCCTTATTGCCCTAAAACTCTTTAATTATTTTCTATATTACATAGACATCACTAATAATATGTAAGTATCAAGTTTACCTGAAAACATGTTTGGGTTAAGTACATGAATATTGGGCAAAGTATATTTAATTTCACAAAATATGTACTGCCTGAAATCAGATGCACAAAAACTTTATTACATTCCATTAATTCTATTATACATTAGCAACAATTACATTACAATATTTATTTAAAAAATAAATAAATATGAAATACTTATATAAAAATAAATATAAATATATTAAAATAATAAATAAATAAGTCTTAATATTAAGGTACACAATAACACAACATCAAGATAATATTCTTAATTAATGATGTAGAAAAAATTTGATAATAATATACTTACCGTTACCATTAGTCATTATCAAAAGTCAAAAGTTATAGATTTTGTGATAGTTGCCTCGCTTGGCAGGAGGATTGGCAACTGCAGTTATTTTGCAGATAAACTATGGGGGAGGTCTATGTTCAGCTGTTGATGACATTTGTTAGGCTGTAAATGTATTAATGAACAATATCTAAAGCTTAATGTGTACATAATTTTTTAAATGTCTGGTATGAATTATATTATCATTACATTTACATATACCTGCTATTTAATTAAATCAATTGATATTGTATTAATTGATATATTGTATTTATGCACAGATACTTGTTAAATACCTTGATATAAAAGTGTACTATATGTTTAATATATTAATTTCTTTTAAATATATTATTTTACAGCTTTCCTAAGGAATCAGCTATCCGTAATTGTTGGATAATTGCTAATGGTTTTGATTATAGGTAACCAACAAAACTTAGCAGTGTATGCTCAAAACATTTTGAGCCTCATTGTTTTAGGCGGATTAAATATGTAACATTGCTTAATTCATTTAATTTATAATATAATTAAGATATATTTTTAAATGTTATAATTTCTTGTTGTATCTTGTTGTTTCTCCATAAGTGATATAAGTTTGATCTTGTTGGTAGTTATGATTTTTGACATTGTTCCGTATGTATTAAAAATTGACTAGCTTTGCTTAATTTATTTATCGACCTTGACATTTTATTTTCAGATGCTTACATTCTGTATTATTATGACTTGTAATAATTTTATTGTAATTTATATTTATTTAATTGATTTTCATTGTGTAATTTGATTGCATGACAATGACAAAATATTTACTTGTAGATAGATCGATTAAACATGAATGCTCATTTACAAATGTAGGAACTTTATCTGTACTATCATGTTTTATGCAAATAAAGATTTAAATAAAATAAATAAATAAATAATTTTGAATCCATTTTAAACTGTATCTGTTAATGTACCTAAGTAACTATCAAAATCATGTAAATATCAAAATAATTCGTTACCTATGTTAAGAAAATTCACAAGATTGTTTTTTTTACATTGCATTTTTACATATGAGGTTAACCACAAGAAAATAAATTAAGTCCTGACCTAAACATACAAATGGATAATTTATTATGCAATAATAATGTAAAGGCGGTTCTTCACGTTGGCCAACATAGTGGCGAATCGTGTAGAGCGGGTTTTTGTGCTTCACTTGGTATGTATTGGAATGATGGCCCACAAGTTGGCGCGAGATCCGTGTGGTGTCGGTTTTTTACAAAAGATCAAAGGGTTGTGGCAGATTATTGGCCGCCGCGTCCACACGTTGGGCGCACGTTTAGTTTGCTACGAGTTCCCAGAGAGATCGCACGCACTTGATTGAGATTTTATATTCACGCATCGTAACTAGTGTCTACAAAATTGCAGTAACCATGACCAATGAATAAACTTTTCGCTTTATACAGCTCTACCAAACCGAAAATTGTTTGTGGAACACAAGAAATAAAATTTCTTTTTTTTCATTTCTTTTTTATCACCCATTTCTTATAAACATTCACGTGGTAGCGGTATTCTGTGAATAAATAAACCGCAGCAGCCGTTAGCGCCTCAATATTCATTTTAATAAATTCGTCCGCACATTGGCCTGAACCGAAGCAAACTGAACGACCTTCCAATATGTGGACGCCATCACAAACTCTTGGCTAATATCTTTGCCGACACATTCGCCACTATGTTGGCCAACGTGAAGAACCGCCTTAAAACTGACATCTGGAAATGCCTACCAGTAGAGGCATTTAGTCCAGTCTTTGTAATCTCTTTTATAAAGGTGTTATACAATAAAGTGTAAATTAATAAATAAATGTAATAATTATGATAATTTCCATTTAATTGACTTAAATAATGTAATAAAGATGTTTAGTATGGGTATTACCTATCAAAGTATAGTTTAGGAGTTGTACCTTATTATTTATACCACTAAAATATATTATATACAAGGCATATATATAAATCGCTTCCAAACATTATTTTCTCTGCTTTCTTTTCTCTTTTCTTGCTTCAGAACAAATCAGAACTACCTCTCTCTTCTAATCCGATTCTAACAACCAGCACCCAAGAATTTCTGACATGCAAATGTATAAATCAAGTTTAAAAATGCATATCTTTGAGAAATTCTAAAGCTACTCAAACCAAGAATTACAACGAATGCTCTAAAAAGAAGACAATAATTTTGTTTATTTTGTTGTTTGTTAATGTGACGAAAAATTAATAAATAATCGTTTGTTTATTTTAATTTTATGGAATTATATTTAATATATAATTATGTTTTCATTTGTTTCACTTAATGTAATATTGTTAATATTTCTTAATATGTTGTATAAGCACACAAAATTTATTTCTTTTTCCTTTTTAAATTTCAATATATTTTCATTTAAATAGAATATATATCTTTACAGTCTATAAAAAGTCCACAGCTGAACATAAACATGAACAAAGTTATTTGCCATAGTTGCCGCAAGCGGGTTGGCAACCACTGTATTTTTATTTTGCTGTTATCAGGAAAATGCTGCTGTTTATCTTCTTTGTTGTTTCCCTATGTCGCCTCATACACCACCCATGGAATGATATGAGGTAGCAGATAATCTTACACTGCATGGTAAATTAAAATAGAATATTATAATACATTCGTTTTTATTTTACATATCAACATATTACAAAAACAAATCATTTTTTGATGCTTTACAATGTATATTAGCTACGACATTTTACCACCTTAACCATTAGGTAACATGATTCCAGCATATGTAGGTCACCTAAAAAAGGCCTCCCCCTAGATACATACATAGGATGACTTTTGCCATATTTGCCACGCCTGCGTGAAAAACCAGTTTTTTTATTATTTTAAGTTTTCACCAGGAAAGTGCTGCTGCCCCATCTGTTATATTATTGCTTACGACGCGGGGTAGTATCATCCCATGTATATATTCTGTTGTACGCCACAACTTGACGCACACAAGCCACATAGTTAGTAAGACATGCAGGAAATCGCGGGAGTTGGCTCAGAACCGTGTTTTGTGCTACAAAACCTAAGTGGAAACTTATTCCTTTCGGAGGAGTGTATTTAGCACTGAACTTGTGATGGACTGTTATGTTAAAACATTATTGATATTATGAACTTTGTAAAAACAACTTAAAACTCGACACGAGGAAATTTTTGATTATTAATTAATATTTAAGTACATAAATAGATAGATAACCCTTTATTGCATTTAAACAAAGTGCTTACAATTACGGAAAACTTATGAGCACAAACGGTGGTAATATCGCTTTAAGCAATTTCTACCTAACAAACCGAACGTAAAAGGACATTTTAATATATTTTGACGGATAGGTGCAACGTGCGATTTAAAATAAACTAAGGAAAAAAGAACCTATTATTAAATAAGATTTATATAAATATTTGAATAATATAATATTTAATGAACATATATAAATAAATATATATATACATACATATACATTCAAACACATAATATATATGCAGAGAAAATTAAACAAAAAATCAAGTATTAATGAAAAGAGGAAATACATATAATTTATTATGATGACGGGAAATTCAAATAATACTCCTTGAGTTGATTTTTAAAAGTCTGTAAAGATTGCACTTGCTGGATGTTAAGATACTTACAAACTTAAGATATTGCTACTTATTAGCGATAGAACACTTTGTGCTAGTAGCCTCTTCACTTAGTGCCGTCGAAATACAAAGAGTTTATTGGCTGTTTAGTAAAATCGTCGATACACTGTTGAATACGGAAGGATGATTCTGCTTTTACGCCGTTTCCGCCCGTATTTTTTAGTTACAGAAAGTATTTTCAGGAGAAATGAATTAATCATCTGAATTACAAAAGAACATTTTTTTTATTGTAACACATAAGTTTGTTGTATGAATTTAAGTGCTGTGAATATAAATAAACCTATAACGGGGGAAATGGAACAATATCTGGTAACCTCCCGCCTATTTCCATCTCAAAAGCATACGCGAAGAATGCTTCATGCTTTATCTAGTCAATCCTCTATCTACGTTGCATGCGTAGTATCATAGATTATTGTATATATACTAGCGTAGTATCACAGACTAATATTATGATGCTTAGGCCCATAGATAAATAGATATGTAGCAAGCTATAGGCCTATATAGTATATTATCTATGCTTAGTAGTATCCTGCGCTAAAACTTCTTATTAGTTTGTGGTAGTATTCTCTTAGTAGTCTGTGATGAGTGTGATGGTCATAGATAATAGGAGTTTTGGCGGGAACTTGACCATCGGCGGTTTGCTGCCATAGACTTAGAATATACTGGCGTATAGACCACCTGACAGCCCGAAAACGCGTGACCAATTTTTATTTGTCATTGTGTGCTTTAGCTAGTGATGTATATTTTACTTAAAAGGAATATCGAAAATGATTGTTAAGGAAGCGGTAAAAAGATTATAAAAAATTGTTTAGTGCATGAAGTTGAATAACTTCAAAAATTAACTGAATTTTACATTAATAGTTCTAAAATAATTAAAAAATATCCATATAACATGTTCCTGGGAATAAGCTGAACCTACCTTTTGTTGGATTTTAATTCAAATGTATAAAATCCCAGAAGATTTTACCGAAAAACTTAAAAAAAACTCCCCAATGATCAAATCGGAATGTTGTATTTTCGAGCTATGATTTTTGGAGAAAAATATTTATTGCCGTGGGCAGTTTCCCCGGAATTTATATTTTAACATATTGTTAATATAAATAGGTAGATACTTAACTAAGTATATACCTATTTATATTTTATATATTTTATAAAATGTTTTGATGGGGAAACAAAAACGGGGACGCGGAGTATATAATGGCTGCTTTATTTTTCATATAAGTATTACTTGTGATAATTACAAACATTTAATAATTAATAATTAAATAGGTTATAGAAGTTTATTTTAATATTCGACTTAACTATGAATGTAAACTTAATAATTTAAGGAAGGAAACTTGTAGGAATCAATTAAATAAGATTGCTCTGTTTAAAGGCCAATATGTTTATGAGGGTTCATCATGCTTCATGTTTATATTCTTTCATCTGTCCCTGAAAAGTATGAAGTAATAATAAACTTATTATAATTTTAGCTGCATGAACTTTAAAAACATAATGATGCTATTACTTAACTACGAGTTCCTATTCTCTACGAATAACGCTGTAGGGGATGAACCACGCTATTTAAGCCCTCGCGACAATGTCGTTGGCCATCAAGCATGAA
This sequence comes from Parnassius orleans, assembly GCA_029286625.1. Taxonomy (NCBI): domain Eukaryota; kingdom Metazoa; phylum Arthropoda; class Insecta; order Lepidoptera; family Papilionidae; genus Parnassius; species Parnassius orleans. The sequence continues at coordinate 6,162,011 of JAGSMP010000030.1, read as the reverse complement.
TCGGGCATTGACCGTTGTGAGTATCAAATACTATGGAATTTATACTATCACGTCTCATGCGCGGTCGTCTAGTAGCGCTTGAGGAGCATTTCTAAATATCTATACCTAACTACGCTAAAAGTTTTATCGTTGTGATTTGGGAATATAATCCGAAGTTCCGAAGCTCCGCTCAACCCTTTGAGGAAAATAGCTTGATGCTATGAATATTGTACTAGTGTGACCGTGAGGCTGTGCGGTTGGTTAAGTAATGTTATACATTTATTTTGGTTGATAAATAGATACTTAGTTGGGTTCATAATGGCTTAAAGAGGATAATCTCAAGATTTTTATTGTCTAATGTATGAAAATCTGTCTCTATAGTTATCTAAAGTTTTGAAAGTTATATTTTTGAAGTCTTATTATAACAATATTTTACTTACTGGTACAAATAACGTAGAAATGACTCCTTTTAATAAAATTGTTTTTATTCTACTTTTTCTTTTATAGTTCTCAAGAAAATGTTTGCTGCAAATTGTTGAGTTCTTCTTTGCATTCCCGTCCAAAGAACTTTAACCACTTTTTCTAATTATAGAATCCGGAGGGAATCTGTTTGAAAAACGAGAAAATAAAAATTACATTTTAGAACGCAAACCGAGGATTTATTTTCTTGTTGTGTAGGCAAGTCTATCGATTCATTATAAACATTCAAGATAAATATCGACATTAATTTTTTATAGTTGAGTCAATCCCTAGCGTACATGTAAAATATTTTGTATAAAAATGTATTTACCAAATTCATGCAAATTATCAACAACGTGACTTTTTTCTTTGCAAAATATGAAATATACAAAATAATTGAAAACATTCTATATTTTAAACAGTATATAACATAAATTTTAACCAAAAATAAACGCTTCATAACATTGACGATGTCTTGAGAATTTACCAGTAAAATGTGCAATTATCAGGATTATTTCTATTATTAACACCACAATCACTCACAGAACAAGTAAGCATTTTGGAAAAAAGCTACTTACTAAAAATAACCACTATTATACTTTAAAAAATTACAAAATATCTCGGAGCTATTTCTTGCGTGCCGAATTGTGCCGACCTGTCATTCGAGTTCGATTTTTCAATTTTCAATTCGAGTCAATCGGTTACAAAGTCATGAGATTTGGTATCCTTTTCTATCTTGCATTTTTGCCATAAGGAATTTTCTTCTCCCTTGCACACTATGTTGGTCAAACGCTAGTATATTCTAAGTCTATGTTTGCTGCTCCTGTATTATTGTTTAAATAATGGTTTGAAGTGGATTTTGATATGTAAAAGTGGTGCGATTTTGTATATTAAGTGTCTGCGCATGTGAACTAGTGAAAACGGTGAAACAAGTGGTCTGATGGTGATGTGATTTTCAAGATAAGGTGTCTGTCTGCTTAGGCCCCTTGAGATACCATTGCCAACTGTCAGCTGTCTGCTGGCTCAAGTTGCCGTCAAAATCTCGCAAGGGCTGCACAATGTGACGCATCAACATGTTGTGAAACAGTGTACTATGAAGGATAATTATACATTGTAATTTCAGGCTCAGAAGGGCTAGAACCCAGAGCCATAAAGCTAGTTTAAAAATAAAAAAATCATAGATAATGTACTAACTAATACTAAACGTAGTGATTATATTCTCTTTGACTAATACTATAATATTGGGGTGACGCAAAGAGTATAGTAACTGTCCTATACAGGAAGGGTGACGGGTGGACGGGTGATCGGGTGATGGTTGTTGCATTTGGTTGCATTTGTATGGGTTGTTAAGAGTGTAAACTGTGTAAATTATAAAAATGGAAGCCGCGGGTCGACAAGAAAGTGATTACAGTCAGGTAATTGAGACTCTTATTGAAACCTTTGGAGATGTGGTAAGCGAAGATGTGGTACACGCAGTTGTCGAAAATTGTGGTGGTAATTGTAAGTATATTCATGTACTATTTCATATTTATTATTTATTTCATTATTATTTATTTCATTATTATTATTATTATTATCCTAAAAGTATAGGTTTATGAAGGTCGTATGCTTTGTCTAAAATCGATATTGTAGAAGTACATATTGCGCGCAATAACTTGCGTTTGTATTTGGCCAGGGCATAATTTATTGATCAAACCAAGCTGCGCTGTTTGACTTGCGTCGATAAGAGCTGCTCTTATATTTGTACTTATCTGTATTTACCATCACATTATCAAGACAATGGAAATTGCTGTTGCTTTTTTTTCTATATTAGAAGTGATAGTTTGATAAAGTGTTCAGATATGGATCTATAAATAACAGGATAATTGGAAGTGGAGTGGTATAGGAATAAATAAATGTATTTATTATCCATATTGCATGCTTTCTTATTGTTTATTATCCCTTAATGTGGCCTGGTCTCTATATTTCTCATAATATTTAGCCTCATTAACACTATTGGTAAATATTCTAGCTCGAGTAATTAAAGCAACAGTAGCATTAAATCAAAGAATTGATATATTATATTATCTACAAATTATTTAATTAAAAATTATTATATTGTTGTAAACAAAGGACTTGCAAGGGTAGATTAAAATTTATTTGCATGTCTTTTTGAAATTATTTTTGGGGTTCCACTATCATTTAAGCACAGAACATCTCTCCAATGAGAGTATACAATGGGACTGCTACAATTTTCTTCTATCTTTTTATCCTAATATTATAGCTTCATAATTTCTACAGTTTTAACCCCCCTTAATCTTCCCCTGCCCAATCTTCCGAGGAATTTTATTTATAGAAGTAAGTACAGTAGGCGCGTGAGTTGAAAGCAGAGCTTAGGAATGCACTAGTGTTGTGACCTAATTGGTAATTAATTAGTGATATGTCGATAAACTGCAAATTAAATAAGAAATTTTAAATCTTAATGTGAATGTTTGTAACAAAGTAAGTATCCTCATAACTACAAAACAATTTTGATATTAAATAAAACATAATAATAATTGCCAAGTATTATTTATTTCTTAAAAATAAACTAGTCAGTGGTCAACCATCATCATTCATCAGATTCTAAAATAAAAGACATGTCAGAATCATCATCATCACTTCGTCACATCCTTCGCTGATCTCTATCACAAATCGATTGATAGTTTCTTCCATTAGGCCATCTCTTTGCCAATAATTTTGTTCCAAGCTTATTACATGATCGTCAAAGCCACACCAATCTTCCTCTGTGATCTGACTAGTGTGTAAGTGCTAGCTCTGTAATATTTTTAAGTTATGTTAAAGTTAAATCGGAATTGACATTGTGATATCTAACAATTCTTTTCATTTTTGCCTAAGCCAACTCAATCGGGTTGAGATCACACATATTATACGGTGGTAATCTTACTACGACATTGCCATGGCTCCTTATGAATTGATCTACTTTAAATGTCTTTTCTCTAGGCTTATGCAAATCAATCAAACAAAAGAGCTCATCTTTTCGCATAGTCAGAGACGCTTGCACATTATTTTTATTTAACCATTCCAACATTACAGGTACATACATTATAGGTACATATTTTGTGGAAATTAATTTTTTCCCTAATAGCTGCTAGAAGTTTAGGACAAGTAGACCCATTATTTTTTGTTATATAAAATTCTTCTATAGATCTTTGTATTACAATTCTATTAAAATCGTCGACTTCCATATTTTTCTTATCTTCCTTTTTTCAAAGGCGTCTTTTTGTAACTTCTTGAGCTGCTGAGCTTGAAGGCCCCGGTTCGGTCATATTTAAACACAAAAATGTAGGTCAAACACTAAAGCATGTTCCAGACGGATGTAATCCAGCGTCCAACAGAGGTGACCTTGGTGGGAGCTTGGTTTTTATTCGTGAGATATGTTTCAGCACGGATCAATATATATTATGTTTCAATATGGATAATAGCTGCTAGAAGTTTAGGACAAGTAGACCCAATATTTTTTGTTATATAAAATTCTTCTATAGATCTTTGTATTAAAATTCTATCAAAATCGTCGACTTCCATATTTTTCTTATCTTCCTTTTTTCAAAGGCGTCTTTTTGTAACTTCTTGAGCTGCTGAGCTTGAAGGCCCCGGTTCGGTCATATTTAAACACAAAAATGTATGTCAAACACTAAAGCATGTTCCAGACGGATGTAATCCAGCGTCCAACAGAGGTGACCTTGGTGGAGCTTGGTTTTTATTCGTGAGTTATGTTTCAGCACGGATCAATATATATTATGTTTCAATATGGATAATAGCTGCTAGAAGTTTAGGACAAGTAGACCCAATATTTTTTGTTATATAAAATTCTTCTATAGATCTTTGTATTAAAATTCTATCAAAATCGTCGACTTCCATATTTTTCTTATCTTCCTTTTTTCAAAGGCGTCTTTTTGTAACTTCTTGAGCTGCTGAGCTTGAAGGCCCCGGTTCGGTCATATTTAAACACAAAAATGTATGTCAAACACTAAAGCATGTTCCAGACGGATGTAATCCAGCGTCCAACAGAGGTGACCTTGGTGGGAGCTTGGTTTTTATTCGTGAGTTATGTTTCATACGGATCAATATATATTATGTTTCAATATGGATAATAGCTGCTAGAAGTTTAGGACAAGTAGACCCAATATTTTTTGTTATATAAAATTCTTCTATAGATCTTTGTATTAAAATTCTATCAAAATCGTCGACTTCCATATTTTTCTTATCTTCCTTTTTTCAAAGGCGTCTTTTTGTAACTTCTTGAGCTGCTGAGCTTGAAGGCCCCGGTTCGGTCATATTTAAACACAAAAATGTATGTCAAACACTAAAGCATGTTCCAGACGGATGTAATCCAGCGTCCAACAGAGGTGACCTTGGTGGGAGCTTGGTTTTTATTCGTGAGTTATGTTTCAGCACGGATCACAATCAAGCACCAACACTGTCGAGCTTCACTGTGAATCGTGCTCGCGTAGAATTAAGTTGTAGAAATGGCTCCTAATTTGCCCAAATTTCAATCCCATAAGCATGGCAAATCTCTATAGAGATCGATTAATTCACTTATAATTTTGCGTTCGCTTTGCTGGTTCGTGGATGACATTTTGAACCCGCATATGTGCGCACCTGCTGTCTGCTGCAGCACAAATGTCTATGGTGAGATGTAAACGGCGCGCGCCCGTCCTCCAAGGACGTTGAAGGTCAAATATAAATTTGCATTACATCTGCCGTCTAAATTGTTGGCAACAAGCAAGGTCACCTCTGTTGGGACGCTGGATTACATCCGTCTGGAACATGCTTAAAATGGAATCGATACGCGCGCGATAGTTATCAAGGACAACGCTATACTACGGGCGTTTGAAGCAAGTAGAGCGGGTGGCGGGAGGGCACGCTCCCGCCCTTTACCTCAGACCCCGACTGCATTCAACTCGCCCGCCTGCTGTAAGGGTGACAAACAAGTCCACCTAAAGGTAAGTGAATAATGCTGTGATCAATAAACATTTACATTTATTTTATTTTTGGTTAAGAATTAAAATGCAGATGCGTTGTATAAATGTGCCAGACAAACAAAAATGTTTGTTCGACACATTTATGGAAATCAAACAGACCTATTGATCATAAAAAGGCTCATATAATTATAATATTTTGTATTAATTTTATGATGACATAAGAAAAAAGTGGATCTTTTGAAAGTTGTGGTTAACTAAAGGCTAACTTTTTAATTTGTCAGTTAAAAGTTATCCATCGAATAAATTATAACTTGTCTGAATGAAGTAAAAAATAATGTGGAGCAATTGAACTATTTTATTTATATAATTGTAATTTTTAATTTGTTTATTTGTACGATTTTTTTTACATTTATAACTTACAAATGTAAACTAGCCCAAAGAAGTACCTAAGGTTTTTAGTCCTGTTTAATTTTTATTTCTATTCTTGATTAAGTAGAAGCTTAAATAAAAGCACTGAAATACAAGCGAAGTAATTATATTTTCCCAAGACTGTTATTAGTTAAGTGTTGATTTTTGGTATAATATAATAGTAAAAACCCAAGACCTGCATTTCATACAAATTTAAATTACTTATCAAATTCTAACATAAAATAAGGCCAATCACATGATAGTGGTCAGTCAGACGGAGGGTAGGTTGTTGTGTTACAAAAACAGGGTAGGTGCTTTATGGTTGATGACTGAAAAATTGGCCTCTAATGTAACTAAATGATTATATTTTTTCAGTATAAGTTTTTGAATAAAAATGTAAAATATCAATGGTATTTAAATATTGTGATAGTTTTAAATGGTTCATTTCAATTTCTATTATCTAAAAGCTTTTAATATTCTCAAAATGTTGTACATAATTGCAAAATAACAATGTTGCCTTATTAATAAATAATAACTGTTTGGATAGATATGGTTCAGTTTAATTTAAATAAATTTCTTACTTAAGTAATGAATAAATGATTGCTAAGTAAATAAGTAAACATTAATTAATGAAATAGGTATTTTATGTTTTTGTTTATAATATTTTTATAATTACTATCATTAGTGCTAACGCTTAATCTTCTTCATAATAAAGTAAAACTAGTATTTGCCCACTGGTCGAAATTCGACTGTTATTCATATAATTTTAAAGCTTGTATCATTCTATCTAACAGTAATTATTTGTTGGTAACATTTTAAAATTATATGGGTATAATGTTTTCTCTTCACATTATAGATAATAATTGTTAGAATCAGAAATAAAGCAATAAACTGTTTACATTTATGGAAAGAAGCAATTTTTTTAAACTACAGTATTTATTTTAACAGTATGCAATGAGATAATGGTAAAAAGGCAATAAAAATGTTTATGTTATAATATGACCATTGCATATTAAACATATAAATTATTATATTTATATTAACATTTCTATGAGTGTTCATAATCATTGGTTTAATCGGGTTATACAAATCACCGTAACGAGCATCTGTGGCTTCAAGAAAACCCTCATGCTGTTAGAGAAAGTATCTGCCATTTTTGAAAATATCAAAATAACTAGAAACTTCACCACAAACTTAAAAAGTTCCACAAAACGGTTTTTTTTAACAATTACAACAACAAGCGATATTAGAGGGGCAAAAGTAGTGTAATCACAACGCATGGCGAGGGACGACTGTTTTTGTTGTCCCAAGTACACTTGTTTAGAACATCAAACAATGGGCTTTGGGTTTTTCTACCTGCTCTTGAACTATCATAAATGATCCTGCACATGCAGCTTGCGCTTTTAAGAGGTCCTGTTTGATAAAGTACAATTCTTAAACTATTTAATTTACAATAATTAAGATTTTAACATTTATGTTAAGGAAATATCTTGCTCTATCTAATAAATGTACAAAATTGATAGGTGAATGACCTACTTTTTTCATTAAAGTCGAAAATGTGAAAAAATAACGATTTTTTTTTTACATTTTTTTTCTTTTCTTAGTCTTTTTAGGATCTAAATACAATTTTGCAGTTAAAAGTTTGCTTTTATTTTATTACGCGTATCTTTATCTACCCAATGAGACATCTTTTAAGAATGTAGGACTTCTACATCGGTGAATATTGTAATTTTAATGCGCAGGGTCGAGGTGGTGACACTGAAAAATTTAAATGGCTGCCATTTAAATACAGCTAGGTCTAAATGAGATTTGAGACATGATTTGTCGATGGAATTGATTATATTTTATAGTATTAAAAGCTCCGACACCGGTAACCGGACACATTGTATATTTCTATTAGTTAAGAAGTTGCACATCAGTAATTTTTCTTTTGAACTAACTGACAAAGATATATAGAACTCGTTTTGTTGAAGTAATTTAATGCAATTTTTTTGTATATTCACTGATTTATTGAACTTTGAACCAACTGAATTTTTTTTGAACTGAACTCATGAACTATAAGATACAGTTTCACTCCTAAGAAAAATGGTGATGAAATTTTTTTATAACTAATTATTGACATTCTTGTTGCTACCTTGAGCTGAATAGAGTAAAAAATAAAAATTTTAATAAATTGTAAAGACCAACATCAAACACTAAAATAAATCTCATGTAATAAGCTTTTGAAGTTGGTGCTAAGATGGTAGTGCATTGAATAATTAATAGCCCAACTCGTACTTTTTACTTTTTTTTGAAGTTTAAGTTTTTATACATAAATATAATGAAATGTCTACTATATAGTTCGCAATTATAACCACATGCACTATTTATGTATGCTAATTATTCATAAAATCATAGATTTATTTATTCTTTAGCTTAAAATATAAATTAATCAAGTATTACAGACTGGAGCTGAGTATCCTTAACTGAACAATACTATTATTTTTAAAAACAGAAAACCAAGATGTCCTAATGTAATCATTAATTTTAAATATCTTTGAACTGTATTTTGAAGATTACAAAATGTCTGTAAATGAGACAAGAAATATTTATTTGTATTGTTGAGTCATTCACAATTAGCATGTTTTATTTGTTGATCACTTCACAAACATGCATTTGAATTTTGGCTACATAAGTTCATAATAATCATACTTTGTAGTAAAATAACTAAAAAGTTATTATTAATGTGGTATAATTTGCTTTTTAAAACAAATTGTGTGTGAAATTACTTAACCTGTGCTTGCATTATATTATATTATGATAAATTTTAAATTGTCATTATTTTATTAATTATGTTATTATGTTACAGCAACAAAAAAAGAGTACTGTGCATAGCACATTCTTATGCACATTCATATATTATATAAGTAATACTAAACTGCTTTATTTTTATTTTTTACTAGTAAATGAATCTGCCAACGCAATTATGAGTTTGACACTTGATAGTAAAACCCACATATTATCAAGCAACACAAAACATAATAGCAATATTGAACAACCCCCAAACTTGAATATGGATGGTAATAGTATGCAGGATATGGGAGAAATTTCGGAAAATAAATGTCATAGTCAAAGTATAAATAAATATGAGGTTTCTGATAAACAGAACAGAATTAATAAATCATCAGATTTATCCACTGAAGCTGATGTTCTACCTTCAATTAGTTATGCTAGAGCATCACAAGGTGAGGCTCTACAAAAACAAAAACGTAAACAAATAATGCCTGCCCCAAATGCTGGTTTCAATATTTGGACCGATCAATTAAGGGAAATCTTATCACACCATAATAAAGGTTCACGATTATTGATTATTATGAGAGGTGCTCCTGGGAGCGGTAAATCGTTTTTAGCAAAACAAATTATAGAAATGACTGTTGGAGCTACTTTCTCTGATTACAAGAAACATATTCTTAGCACTGACGACTACTTTATTAAAAGAGGTGTTTACCAATTCGAAAAATCAAAGCTTTCAGAAGCTCACATTTGGAATCAGTCTAGAGCAAAGATAGCGATGATCCAGGGTATAAGTCCCGTTATTATTGACAATACTAACATTGAAGTGTGGGAAATGGAACCGTATGTAAAAAATGCAGTTAGAAATGGATATTTGATAGAAGTTGTAGAACCAAACACTCCATGGGCAAAGAAAGCAAATCAATTGTCACGGAAGAATATTCATGCAGTTCCTTTTCAGTCAATTAAAAGAATGCTTGATAATTTTCAAAGTGGCGTTACAGGTGAATATTTGAGAAATTATTATAGATTGTCCTATCCCGAAAATATGGTTCCTCCTGTTTTAAGAAATTTTCCTCCTATGCCAGTAGAAATTCCTGTTGAACCAACTTTTGGTAACAATAATCACAGTCCAGTAACAGAATGCAGTAATGAGTTTATAACACAAGAAAGCTTACCTGTTCAAACTCAAGATGTAATAAGTAATGCGTCTTTACGTATAGAATCTGAGGAATTAAGTCAAGACAATACAAACCAATCGGATAACTCACAAATTGTAGAAAATGAAAATGAGGAGAATAGAAACTCATTACCGATTCATTATGCATATATAGAAGAACAGTTAGAAGAATATGCTAAAGTCGAAAATGAATGGGAAAATGGTGAAAACTGGGAAGAGGAAACAGAGAAAACTCAAAATAATACTAAAATTGATGATTTAAAGAAACTGAACGAAATTTCTAAACCTAAAAGAAAGCGTAAAGACTCCGTAGAGTCACAATCCATACAAAACTCGCTACCCGAATGTCAGGATTGGACAAAAATCTCTATGTTTATGCCACCTTGGCAAAGTGAAGGTGTAAAATCAAATGTTGTCAACCCTGAAATTTCAGTTGAAAAAGTTTGTAGCAGCACTTGTATGGAAATTGGCGATACAGATGTTAACAATTCAAGCAAACCTCATAAAATTATAACGGCAATACCCAGAGATATAAATTTGTATTACATGCCACTTGAGAAAGTGAAAATCCCAGATAAATTGATGTTAGATAAGAGTAGTATGACAAATGACCGGGCAATAATAGAAGGCTATAGATGTCAAAATGAAGAGAAGCATTTCAAAGCTTTTAGAAAATTATTTAAAAATATTAATAGATGCGATTTAAGAGATATATTTGATCGCTGTTGTGGAGATGTAAATTGGGCGGTCGATATTGTACTTGATGGAGTTGCAAATAAACAGTTGCTAATTCAAGATGAAGGAGATTCTTCAGATATTGAGGAAGAAATTCCTGGACAGTGTGAATGTGTGGCAGCATATAACGTAATACCAGATGTCATATCAACATCTAGTACTAAAGAAGATCATACCTCAGAAGGCGTAGTAGAGAATGTAACACCTACACCTAGGAAAGTAAAAAAAGAAGTAGTCATTACTGAAAGTTCTATTCAGTTAAAACGTCAAATAGAGAAAAATGTGGTTATTGCTGATAATCACTATTCAGAGCATTGCTTACAGATTAGAAAATTACGCCGTGGAGAAGCCTCCCAAGCAGAAGTCAATGTTTGCGAAAATGTAGAAAGTTCAGATAATACTCAGAATTTCGAGAAAGTCTTCCCTAGTACTTCTAAAGTCATAAGTGAAGGTGATTATTTGGACACGGAAAACATTAAACATGATTATTTGAACACTGATAGTGATGATGATGATGAAACTGGTTTTGATTATGTGGAGAAAACGGTTAATATTGAATTAGGCAGTCATTTCGTAACTAAACTAGACGAATTCTTTGGTAGGCGAGACATGGTATATCCTGAAAATATTATACCAAAAATAAATATTCCTCTATCCATCCTAAATGAAATTAATGCTCTTTGGATGGAATCTTTGATGGACCAATTAGATAAGGTTACTAAACAGACGCAGTTAATGGTACTCCAAGATGAAGAATTTGCAAGGTAAACTACAAGAACTTCCTAAAATCATGTGAATTGGTGTCACTGTCTCCGATTTTATTTATTATTATGTATTTATTTATTTCAGACAATTAGCGCTTAAAGAGGAAGAATTGGCTTTAGCAGGAAAAGAACCAGAAGTGCCTGATTTTAAGGAGATAATGGATTTAGATTTTGCACTTTCTTTGTATAAAAAGGATGTTGAAGAGTGGCGAAACAATGAGCCTAATGATTTGGCTGCAAAACTTACACGTGAAAAATTATACAATTTATTCCCTGATATTTGTCCAAATGTTTTGTCCGAGCTTCTTATGGCCCATGATAATAATTTCCAGGCAACTGTAGAGGTAAGTGTTCCTTATAAATAATATTATCTATCTAGAATTGTGTCAAGTATGGTTTGGATTGCAAATATAATGGAAGAATAAAAAAACAACTTATTGCTAAATTAGTTACTTAATTGTTTCATTTAAATATTAAGTAAATATTTTTTAAATGTATAAATATAGAGGGTGATACGATTCGTTTTTGTCTAGGCCTCCATACGAATAGATACCACCCTCTCACCAATTTCTGTAGTTAAATAACAGTGCTTGCACACTGTGTTCCAGTCTGAAGGGTAAATAGAGCTAGTACTACAACAGGCTGTGTTTCATTTCATCTCGTCCTCAGAGGTGACATCGCATCCTAGTTCTTCTATGTTTAAAGTTGGCCGCAGGTGTCCATGGACTGCAGTAGCAACTTACCATCAGGTGGACAGTTAGTTCGTTTGTCACTTCAGTTTTATAAAAAAAAGAAACTGCAAGCCAAATTACCACATTCAACAAATACAGAGGTGCCCCTGAATAAGGACCTAGTGTTTTAATATATTGTAGTATGTAGGATTTTATATATTTATTTATTTATTTATTTACTCTTTGTTGTTACACCCAAGGTAACAAAAAGGCGGATTTAATACATGTTGGCATTATCTGCAAGTCACAGAAATACAGACTACAGTATTTATAAAACGTCCATTTGACTGTTATTTTGATATATTGTATGTGCGTCACTATGGCGAAACTGCTCTTTTTATATAATTTTGCTAAGTCTATAGCTAGAACTGGGAATTGAGATAAAATCAAACTTTCAGGGGTGAATATATGATTGATGATTGTGGTAAACTGTATAAGATTTAGCCATTTTAAAGTCCAAATCTGTATTTTGAAACGATTTATTATTAATCATTAATCATGAAAAATCAACAACAACGCTACGATAACAGGAACAATCGTACATGATTGACTGGCTAGTAACAGGCATATCACCTTCATTTATCACATTAAACAAAATCAAATAGTTTAAGAGCCAGTGAGCGGCAGACTTACGGTATTTCAATAAGCTTCACGTTTTTTTCAGTTAATCTAAACCTGAGGTATATGAAATGGGGACTCATTAGTTTGACCGGCGGTTGATATAGAGACGCTCAGGTTTGAAAGGTGTAAAAAAATGACTGAAAAAAACGTGAAAGTAATAAGTCTGCCGCTTTGACATCTTAAAATATTCAATAAAAGTTACTGAAAATTAACATTGGCAGACATTTATGGCGGTTCCAAAGTCATGGTAGACAGGTTAACAAGTATAATTTTTTCTTTATAATTTACGTTATTTCAATAAAGCTGCAATTTTTATATTTTGTTGATAATATTATTTGACATATATATTTTCATGACAGACATAATATATTGAGGTTCTATCACCCAGGCAGACAACGAACTTCAGTGGCGCCCATAAGCGCGTACTATAGCACTCGCTCTAATCCAGTCTTTAGATTAAATTAAAATTTCTATTACATCAATTAAAATACTTGTTTTCAACTGTTCTTTAGTATTAGTCATCATCGTCATCATCATTACAACCCTTCACAAGTTCACTACTGAACATAGGTCTCCCCCAAGGAATGCCACAAAGCACGGTCCCGAGCCACCTGCATCCATCGACTTCCCGCATGTCTTACCAGGTCGTCACTCCATTTAGTGGGGGTCGCCCTACATTTCGCCTACCGGTACGAGTCTGCCACTCGTGAACCTATTTTCCCCATCGGTTGTCGGTTCTTCGAGCTATATGGCCGGCCCATTGCCACTTCAGCTTACTAATCCGTTGGGCTATGTCAGTCACTCTGGTTCTACTGCGGATATCCTCATTTCAAAGTTTATCACGCAGAGAAAGTCTGCCGCTCACTGGTTCTTAGACCAAAACAAAAACTAGTCTTCTCGCAGTTATTATTCACTGGAAATATTTTTTATGATACGAGGGCGACACTGAAAGTTTTTAGAACTGGCCACTTGTAAACGATATAATAAAAAAATACGAGGGTGGATTGAAAAGTACTCGGCCTAACACAGATCCATTCAATTCTAAAAATCAAATCTACCCACATTATTTAGTTCAGTTCAGACTAGTTCATTGTGTGAAGTTCGAAACGTGTGCGATAATTAGTTGTGATTTTATAAATTTATTAACAAAGTAATCGGACATAATTTCCGCGAATGGAGCAAATCGAGCAGCATGCCGTCATTAAGTACCTCCATAAGAAGGGGCTATCATCAAAAGCCATCCATGATGACATGGTCAGTACATTAGGCGATTGTGCTCTGTCATATTCATCCGTTAAAAATGGATAGCAGAATTTAAGCGTGGTAGAGAGAGTGTGAAAGATGAACCCCGCTCTGAAGGCCTTCGACGTCAACTACTGACGAAAATATTAAAAAAGTACTTGATTTAATAATGGGAGACCGCAGATTAAAAATTAGAGAGATAGCCGAGATTATAGGCATCTCTTATGAACGAACTCAAAACATCATTGTCAACGAGTTGGGTTTCCACAAGGTGTCTGCGAGGTGGGTTCCGCGACTGCTTTCAGTTGAACAAAAAGGACGCGATTGACTATTTCACGCGACTGTTTGGAGTTATTTGAAGCCGATGCAGATGATTTTTGAATCGTTTTGTTACTATGGACGAAACATGGGTTCATTACTGTACACCGGAAACAAAACAACAATCAAAACAGTGGAGAAGACCTGGTTCACCACCCCAAAAGGCTAAGTCGATTTTGTCGGCAAATAAGGTGATGGCTTCAGTATTCTGGGACTCGAAAGGTGTGATTATGATTGATTATCTTGAAAGGGTCAGACTATAAACTCTGATTACTACTGCACCTTACTACGTCGTTTATGAGAGGAAATAAAAGAAAACGTCGAGGAATGCTCAGAAGAAAAGTCCTGTTTCATCAAGATAACGCCCGTGTTCATACGTCAGTACAGTCAATGGCTGAAATTCAACTGTGGCTTTGAACTGTTACCGCATCCGCCGTATTCACCTGATCTGGCACCATCAGACTTCTTTCTGTTCCCTAACCTAAAAAGCACTTGGGAGGTCAAAGATTTTCGACAAACGACGAGGTCAAAGCAGCTGTAGACGCATATTTTGACTCTAAGGAAGAATCATTTTTTCAACGGTCTAAATGCTTGGAAGGAGGTGGCAAAGTGTATTGAACTTGATGGTGATTATGTAGAAAAATAAAAATATTACTGATTTAGTATGTGTTTATTTTCTTGGTTAGGCCGAGTACTTTTCAATCCACCCTCGTAAGTTCAAATTTTGAAAATGGAACTCTGCCAATATTATTGTGTATGTATTTTATTAATTTGTCATTTGTTTACGATTTGGCGGCAAATTGAAAATTGTGAATCGCGTCAGCGTGAATTTAACACGAGAAAATTTTCGTACAATGATTTTTTATGACTTTCGATATCATTTAAGTCAACTAGACAGTTATGATAGACTTTGATTGGCCTTTCACGATGAAGCCTCATCTCGTGCCACTGTTTACAACTCGATTAATGAGTTTAAACGTGGTCGCACTAATCTCACCGATGATCTGCGTGAGGGATGGCCGCCGAAAATTTTCGTACAATGATTTTTTATGACTTCCGATGTCATTTAAGTCAACAAGAAAGTTATGATAGACTTTGATTGACCTTTCACGATGAAGCCCCATCTCGTGTCACTGTTTACAACTGGTTTAATGAGTTTAAACGTGGTCGCACTAATCTCAACGATGATCTGCGTGAGGGACGGCCTTCTACGGCGACGACTGAAGATAACATCAGTTTTGTGCGGCGTATGATAGGGACTGACAAAAAAGTGACTTATCAGCAGATTCGGACAAGCTTAGGCATCGGTATGAGTCAAGTGCACAAATTCCTCCATGAAAATTTAGCGGTCAGGAAGCTTTGTGCCCGGTGGATACCTCATAATTTGACAGAGGCCCAAAAACTCCGTCGTGTTGATTGGTGTAGTGAAATGGTTCAAAGATTTAACTGAGGTGACTCAAATGCTGTGTTCGACATACTTACGGGTGACGAAAGCTGGATTTATTGTTATGATCTTGAAACTAAGAGACAGTCTGCCGTCTGGGTGTTTCCTTCCGAGGAGTTGCCAACTAAAGTGAAGAGAGGTCGAAGCGTGGGAAAAAAGATGGTGGCCTCGTTCTTCGGAAGGACAGGTCATTACGCAACAATTGTTTTAGAGGATCGAAAAACAGTTACTGCAGAGTGGTACACTAACAATTGTTTGCCACTTGTCTTGGAAAAAGTTCGGGAGAAACGACCTCGCAGTAGGATCCTCCTTCACCACGACAACGCCTCGTCGCACACCGCCAAGCAAACAATCGACTACTTGGCGACGTCAGACGTGGAATTACTGGGTCACCCGCCCTATAGCCCCGACCTCGCATCTTGCGATTTTTATTTATTTCCGAAAATAAAAGAAAAACTTCGAGGAAAACATTTTACGGACGCCGAGGAAGCAGTGGCTGCGTTTCAAAATGCCGTCGAAGAGACCCCTAAGGACGAGTGGGCAAAGCGCTTTTCTCAGTGGTTCCATCGGATGTAGCGATGTATTGATGTAAATGGATACTATTTTGCAATAATAAAACTAATAACTTCCTAGTTTGTTCAGTTTTTGATTTTTTAAGAACTTTCAGTGTCATGCCTTGTATACACAGTTTCATAAACTTCTTTACTATTTTTTTGTTGTAGGTCCTCTTAATGTCGACAGGCCAAACAACAGTCCTGGAAAAGAAAAATGGTATTAATAAATTTGTCATGAAGAAAGAAATGGAACGTCAAGAGAAATTACTTGATGAACAGAGAAAAGTGAGCTTTAATCTTGATATAGCAGTTATTATCATAGTACTCTTATTGTGCAAACATATCAACATTTGGTCTTTAATTGTCATTATTCATCGTTATCTTAAAAGATAATTGAAAACATAAAATCAATTTTACAACAATATGTAGGCTATGAAATCAACAATGTTCCTTAATATACCGATGAGCAAAGCTGTGATGAAGATCACATATAACGTTCCAAAGAGTGAAAGAACTTGCTTAAAAATTTGTGGTTGACGAGGAGACCTCTTCAACCACAAATTTTTTATTATAATGCCGTTACCCTATTTCAGGAAAGTACTTGTGAAATCAAGAGCAATATTTGACTGTTTTCTGTATGATTAGCTCAAAGTTACTTGGCGAGTATAGAATGTGGAGCTTGGAGTTTTTTTTCGTAGTTTTTGACCTAGCCCTTTGGTTTAGAAATCACAGTAGGTGGACACTGCTTATAGAAGGTATCTCTTAGAAAAGACTTGTAGGGGACTACTCCTCCATTACTATAATATGATCTCTATTCTCTATATATACTCTATTATATAGCTTGTCCTCGATGGTGCAGCGCGTCCGACTCTTCCCTTGAAAGAAAGCCTGTGATCTGTAGTACGACTTTGTGGACTGTTACTTTATCTTCATTTATGGTGGGAAATGACGAAATCTTGCGACATTATCAAATAGTGCAATAACCATCAGTTTCATAATCGAATTGTCAGATCTGTGACAGGAAACGGTATCCTAATTGCAGAACATCCCTTATCGCAATCTACCTGCCAATAGTAGCGATTACGGAAAATCCTCCCAAAAGACACACCCTGTCTATCTGTGAATTGATACGGATGTTCAGTAATAAAGATAATGTTGATTTTAAAATCGCTGTGTGATGGCGGCTTAAGAGAATCAATCACCCCAGGTCGGCTTGTTAGTGTCGTAAGACGCGCCTACGGGAAAGGACAGAGATACCAGCATTATTACCAGATGTAAAAAAATAGTGATAGAGCTACGCTGAAGCTATATTATGATTCGGCGCGAATGAAAGCACGAAGCGTCTGGGAACCAGTATCGCTCACAGAATACCTGCGTAAAATAGCAGTTAAGTACTGCTGTGTTTCGTATGGTGAGTAGAGAACCGGAGACCCTTTTTACTGGCTACGAGGCATACCATCTATCCGTAGGGATAAAGGCTGTCTATAGGCCACAACATCCACTTACTATCAGGTAGACTGTATGCCCGTTTGTCACCCTTTTCTATAACAAAAAAATCCAGACTGGTAATGGGAAGGAGTGTCGAAGGTACTGCGAACGCCAAATCGCCTGTTAAGCTGAGTGATTATGGCAAATCCTCCTTAGAGACCAGCAGTAGATGGCTTATGTGCTGACGAAGAAACTAAATATTTCCCATATTTTTTATTTACAGGCCCTTTCTGAAGTTGAATGGCCATTTTTACCCCGTATGGATAAAGCAGACATGTCCATAGTCGAAAAATTCCGCGATGAAGCTGACAAGCATCTCGCTAAAAGAAACCTGTGAGTATTATTGTATCGAATTTTTAATTTGGAGCAAATGTAACTGTAAATTTTTAATTTGGAGTAATTAGTAACCAAGATAGAAAAATGAATGAATCTATTATATTAGGTCCTTACATATGAAATTGGCGTTTTGTACGGGAGGGATATAAAGTCAATTTTTTTTTGCAAAATATATTTAATTAATCAAAGTATGCACCGTTGTTATCTATGCACTTTTGCAATCTCATAGGTAGTTCATTGATCCCTTTACTAAAAAAAACCATGGGGGCGAGAATCAATAAACTCTTTGAAGGCGGTTTGGGCTGCCGCATCGGAGTTGAATTTTTTTTCCTTGTAAGAAGTTGTCCAAAGTCCGGAAAAAATGGTAATCTGTTAGATAGAGCAAGGTCCGAGGTGTACGGTGGATGTCGCAGACATTCCAATTGTAGCTCATCTAACTTAGTGGTTGTTTGTTGTGCAGTGTGTGGTCTTGCGTTGTCGTGAAGCAGCAGTGGCCTAGAGCGATTGACCAATCTCGGTTGTTTAGCAGCTAGTTCTTCCTTCATGGTTTGCAGTTGCTGACAATAGATATCTGCCGTAATCGTTTGGCCAGATTTTAGAAAGCTGTAGTGAACGACACCGGCGCTAGTCCACCAATCACTCACAAGTAACTTTTTCTGAGTCAATTTTCGTTTAGTGCAGGATTTTACTGGGTCTCCAGGGTTCAGCCATTGCGACGTGCGCTTCCGATTATCGTACAGTATCCACTTTTCATCACAAGTAATGATTCGGACCACAGTTTATTTTTATTTTTAGTCGTTGTTAGGATGACGCTGCTGCCCATCTCCTGATTTATTTCCCTCTGTCGCCTTTAAACATGAGTGATAAATAACATCACGGTGAAAAAGTTCCAAAATAACTTTGTTCCTTCGCGCCGCCACCATACTATTTTCTTCATTACGCCTGTCACTGATTTAACCAAACAAAATGAACTACGCCTCTACACGGTAATTGATGATTTTTCAAAATATTTCATTTATCGACAAATCGTCTTGCAATCGTCGTTACTCTAGCGCTCGCTTGACCTTCATACAAATAATTCGATATTTTAATTGTTGATATTTTATTTTATTTTCGGATAAGAACATAGTAATGACTCTAAGTTATATTTACAATCATTAAAAAAAAATTGTCTTTGGCCTGACCTACTATACTCTTTGGCTTGACCATAGTTCTGTTTGTCCAATAAACTTTTTGTTAAAATCCCTTCATTATTGTGTCGGTTGAGCAAAGTAACACAGCAGTCGACGCGTGTTTGCAAGTTCGATTCACTCAATTCATGAGGTACCCATCGTTTAAGTTTTTTTACTTTCCCGATTTGCTTCAAGTAGATTAATACAGTTTTATTACTTACCCCGAAGCCTGCAGCTATCTCTGAAGTGCTTTGTGATGGATCCGCTTCCACAATAACCTTTAATTCTTCATTTTCCACTTTGGTCTCCGGCAGTCACTGGTGCCACGGTAGAACTCTTACTCATAAATGTACCGATTTTGAATGACTGTTTTTCAAAACTCAAATGTACCAGCTAAATGAATTTATAAATTTGAATTTGGAATTAACCAAAGAGGAGATATTTCAGATCAAAGTGGTCAGTACGACATAACGCTAATTTCATATGTAAGGACCTAATATATTAGGTAAAATGTCATTTAGTCTATATCTCAAATAGTTCGTTGAGCATCTTTGAGCTTCCGGTTGTATATGTCGATTTAATTTACTTCTTGGCCGAAGTTGGACTTGCATATTCGAAAAATTAAAAAAAATTACTTCTGCACTAGAATTTTCCCCTGTATCGTAGAGGCAGTTACATAAATTTCACAAAAACAAATATCCCGAAACAAATATTTGTAATCCATACAAAAATACTTGTTCCGTGCGGGATTTGAACCCGCCGTCCTCAGGCTCAGCGCCTCAACTTGTTGCTTAACCACTGCGCCACAGACCCGTCAAATTGTCAAAACAACTCTTAGTGTAGATATATATCTACAACTCTTAGTGGGAATACTAATTCCCAACAACTATCGGCCTAGATCTAGATGTGACATGGACGTTCGGAAATGTTCTTCATCTTATTGTTGTGTTCGTCTTAAGAGCTACATACTCGAGATCATTGAACATTTTGCTCCTGCCTTATACGATATTGATGTTGATACCTTATGCTTTCTTAAGCGGTGGTAAAGCGTTTCGGCTACATAAAGTCATCCTGTATTACTGTAGTTGGATAGATTTCTGAGTCAGGCCTATACTCAAATAGACATTGTAGCTTCCCATTTAGGGTATCCAATCTAGATATACCAAGATCTCGAAATACCGAAATCCTGCATCATTTTCTAGTCCCGCATGCAGCGAGATTACGTATGCGGGATCTGCGGGATTAGCGCGATTTTTCGGAGTATGATCATGATACATTGTTAAAATTAGAACAAACATTTAAACCGGTAAAGATCGTTGTAGAGGTTTTTTGTCGGCAAGATGACAGTCTTAATTACAGCAGAAGCTACTTTAAAATTCATGAACAATAAATTAGAAGAAGTTAGTTCAACTTCTGCTTTGGCTGCAGAGCTGGTTGTTTCATTACGACAACGTATTTTACAAAGGCGCACCAACTTATTTATTTATCTCCAAAGTCTTGGTAAGTACTACCAACAAGCCTCGATAAACGACGAAACCTTCAGCTTCCCATCGAAAATTGTGTTACGGAAGGAAATAAAGGAGTTTGTCTAGAAGATGCATTTCATAAGCGTATCTTCTCACGATGTTGATAAAGACGACTTTCTATTGATGGGGCGGCGAATGATACAACACAAAATGATGGCGACAAAAATGACGAACCGCAACTCCTGTCATTGCAAGAAGATTTAGATGTTTATTTTATTTAAATAGAATAAAACAATAACAATAATCCACTACCCCTTATCTACCCGTGGGTGTCGTAACAGGCGTCAGAGTAATATGAAACAAGAAATGGACTGCATTTTTATTGATAACAACTCATAATTATAAAAAACTGCGGTTGCCAATCACCTGCTAAGTGCGGCAAATATTATAACTTACCCCCCTACATGACAATCTATGGGGTAAGCCTATGTGATGGGCTGTAATGATGATAATATTATAAAATTTGTTATTCCATTATAATATCAATGTCGATACAAATTAGGATTTTGGTCAAAGGGTCTAAGGTTTGGCTTATTCATGATAATACTAATGTTTTTAGGACTTATCAAAAAGCCCAGGAATATATTCAGCGAGGAATGACTCAGGTAGCAGCCTACTATTCGGAAATCGCTGCTCTACACAAGCAGAAATATGAACAGGCCAATAGCTTAGCTGCCGCATGTCTTATACAGGTAAGTTGATTGCAAGTAAAACAATCCCTATGAATAAAGAAAAAAAAATTAAAAGCAATTTTTTTAAGTCTCAAATTGTACACATAATTGATAATTTTATACTCAAAGTTGCGAGGTATTTGCGATCGAAATTTTTAGTGTTTTTGACATGCACTTTGCGTTCCCGAGATTGCCAAAGAAGTTTTTATTGTACACATGTAGCTGACTTGCGTGCCATTTTTTTTATTGTTATTTCGCCTAACGCCTAGCCATCAAACTAACTTATTCGAGTATATTGTGTAAAAATGGGATAAAATATATACAGGGTTATTTCTCAAAGACTAGCCAAAATTTAATAATTAAGTTCAAAATATAAATACTGATATACACATTTTGCAGTTTTTAAAAATATGCGTAAATAAGGTTTCTATATTTATTTGAAAATATTAAATTAATATTAAAAATGTTTAATCCGCATTTAAATGTGATTTATGGGCAACAACTATAGCATACGCGCGCGCTCGTGTGTGTACGTGTCAATCAATGCATGGAGCTTTTGCCTACTATTTACTTCCTTAATGACACGCTCGCTACTATGTTGATAACTACACGACGCGAATTGCGATTCCAATTATCCCTTCATAATTTAAACGGGCTTAAGACCGTCATAATAAATTTACATTTCAACGACGTGTGGGATGGATGCTAATAAAAAGTTCTGCACTCCTCGAATTAATTTTTTTTCTTACCCCACAAAAGACAGTTCGAAATACAAGTTTAGACTACAGAGCGAGGGAAAGAGGTGGAGAATAAATGTAAACAATTAGTTATAGAAAAGATAGTTGAGCTAGGAAGCCGATGAAAGATTGGTGTGATTTAAATAACTCAGGCGGTGCGAGCGTAGTGTTTAGCGCTGAGGGCGTTTAAAAGCGGACTGGCCGGTAAAAACGAAGGCGCCCGGACGGCTGCGACGGCAGTGCGAATGGTGCCTAGCATTGCCGACCTCAACCGACACGAACATCGCGTCGGCGCGTACGCAGTTCAATAAATTTAATCAAAACTGATAGATATTGCATGTCGCCACAGACATAACCAGTGACTGTCTTTATTATGGCGTATTTAAAAAATTGAAATCAAGTATTCACTACTATTAATAATTTAAAACGATTAACTTTTACAACAACGAACTATTTACAACTTAAATATGCAATCACTTAAAATAACACCATTCACAAAAATATTTTCGAGGTGTACCATCGTTATTATTCAGTGCTTGCACACGTTGGTAGTGAGATGAGTGATATCCAGAAGAATTCAGTAGTTTCCACACGTAGTACTGGCTAACTCTGAATTCTCGAGTTGCATCATTCGTGCTAGAGCGGGAGTTTCGCTCGAAAAACTCGATCACTTCGTTTTCGTCAGTTGGGCTTATTGAATGATCACTTCGACCACTTCATGTGACGAAGTGGTGAACTGTCCAAAGTCTTCAAAATTGTACTCCGATTGGGTGGACACGTGCGTTACTTCCTTATCTTTGCAAACGCGGTAAAGACTCATTTTCTTATAATCTTTGCGCACCACGTAAACTTTTATTGCTTAAAAGGTAACACCCGTAACATTTCTGCAATTGAAATTTCGTAAAATTCCGTAACAATCGCGGTTCGAATATTTTCGTTGCGAAATTAACCTACGAAATTTTAAAAATAGGACACTGGTACATAATGAGGTCAACGAACACTGTCGGCTGGGGCCGGGGCCGAATGAACGTACTAGAGGTGGTTAATATAGCGCATAGCACCATATTATAGCGCGCTATTTTTCAATAGCGCACAAAACAAACTAAGTACCTATGATGAAACGAGATTATTTTCGATAATATGCCTATCATTAATTTATAATTTACATTAATGTTAAAATAACGTTTACATCAATAATTATAGACAGTCCTAAGCCTGAAAAGTATGAAGGAGAGTACATTGATTTTTCTTTACTGCTTTATTTTATTTTAGACTAAAATGCGATGTATTAATAAATAATATTCTTGTATAGCACGCGGTCTGTCCAGCGAACTACATGTAATGTAACGTGCTACGAGATTTAGCGTGCTGCAAGACTTTACAGGCCTGCCGGCCACCCACACGCTTTCTTATAAATGGCGCGCTATAGCATAGCGTATTTAATAGCGTGCTAAAATTTATAGTTTATAGTCTGTAGCGTGCTATTCATTTATAGCCGTTTTGATTCTGAAGACTGAAGCTTCATTTCCCGTCTAACAGCCATGAGATTAAAGAGTGTGATCGGAGAGTTTTTGTGTTCTTCTGCGGCGGGTCTTGCAAAACTTAGCTCCGGCCGCATGGACAGTTTCCACGAGCTTGTCATTCATATCGTCCACTGCATTGCAATCTTCTAGGCACTGAAAACGGTTTTGTAGCTCGAGCTGAAAGGTTTCGGGACTTTGGATTAGAGCACGAGGGGGACGGAGCGTTGACTTCATTAGACGTGACCTTTCCAACTTAACGTTTAGGTTCAGTGTGCCTCTCACCATTCGGTGATCGCTGTTCGGAGTTCATCATAAAGAGTCCCTCTTTCTCCATGAAGTCGGCCAGCTGCTGGCCCCTTGGGTTCCGTGTCCCTATTCCAAACTTCCCTACCCTCCGCTTGCCGTTCTCTCTTGTGCCTAGTTTTGCGTTGTTTTGAGTGATAAATAACATCACGGTGATGTTATTTATCACTCATGAATTAATTTTAGTCTTGTCTTTCTTCTTAGATTTTTTTTAAAATTTATTTAACTCCATTTGATACTCTACAGCAATGGGCAAATGTAAACGATAAAAGTTGACCATTCCCAAAAATCTCCTGAGTTCTTCAATAGCTACTGGTTTCGGAAAAGCACATATAGCATCAACTTTAACTTTAAGAGGACGAATACCTTCCGTAGATACCTCGAAACCCAAGAAATCTATTTCAGACTGTCCAAATAAGCATTTATTCACGTTGATAGTCAAACCGCATTTATTTAACCACTAAACACTATATTCAAATGTAATGTAATATCCGTGCTTGCAATGATGACGTTATCGATATAGGTGTATAAAGAAAATCTAGGCTCTCAAAAACAGTGTGATTCATAAACCGTTGAAAAGCTTGCGCAGCGTTACGCAGGCCAAAAGTCTTATGGCGGTCTTCTCTACATCGTTAGGGTTGACCAATATAACATGATACGCGCGATTAATATCGATTCGAGAGAATATTTTTTTACCTTCCAATAAATATGTAAAATCATGCAATCGCGGTATAGGGTACCATTTCAAATATTGTAAAATCTTACCTTATTTAAATATTTGTTCATATAAAAATAAAAATGTGGCTATTAATTGAACAATTTACTAACAAAGAGCTACAAATAAAAGTCAATCATAAAATAACAACACGGAAAGTAGTTCAATCAAAACTAGAAATACCAAGAGTCAGAAATTATTACGGAAAACGAACGAATGCGTATTTAATACCAACTTTCATTAATGACATACCAACTAAAACCCAATTAGAAATAACGGTCAAAAACTATAAACATAAATATAAACAATACTTTTATTCTTTACTTTAATAACAAGTAGTCTAATTTTAATCAAATCAAACCTAACGTAATAACATATCGATAATTGCAACATTCTGTATATATAACACACTCGAGTAGCATTAGCCGGCCGGCCGCCTGCGCCGAGCCGCTTATCTACGGCTCAATTAACATTGCGGCGGAATGGAATGGAAGCGAATTTTCTCGAGAATTCCACGGAAGACGCGCGACTTTTTTTTTTGGCTCATATCTAGTTTGCACGTTACACAATTAGAATAAAATTCATTTTACTATGTACAATTTCGTTACAAAAATTCGCTTCCATTCCGTTCCGCGGCTGTGTAAATTGGGCCTACAACCGGTTCCTTAGGCTGCGTTTCCACCAGAGATGTGAGAGGTAGCTGGGCGGTGCGAGGATGTGTAGTGAGGCTGTGTAACGGTGTGAGCGTTTCCACCAGAGATGTGCTAGACAGCTGAGCGGTGCGAGGATGCGTAGCGACGCTATGAAACGGTGCGCAGATGAGCGGTGCGAGGATGTGTAGCGGGCTCGTTTCAGATGCGAGCGGGGTGAGGTGTGGTGTGAGCGGAGCGCCCGCGCCACTGCCCGCTACTTCTTGCGTCCTTCCCTAGCACACATCCCTCGCAACACATCCCTCGCACACAACCCTCCCACACATCCCTCTCAACACATTCTTCGCACACATCCTTCCCTTGTTTTGTATATACAAAAACCTCTCTTGGCTGAGCCGTTTCCACCAGAGCTGCGCTGAGCGAGGCTAGGTAAATGAAGTGATTCTATTGATTCTTAACAAACACATCCCTCGCTACGCATCCTCGCACATCTCTGGTGGAAACGCAGCATTAATGTCCACTTCTGTGTAAACAATGTACCCATAACTGCTAATATTGTATTTGATGTTCTTACAAAATAATATATTACCTATGTGTAAACTAATATCAACAGATTGCTCAAAAGTGTCTCAACATCCAGACAAACCCGTAAGGTTTTTTGTCATGTTTATATGTTTATATTGTGTTTTTTTTTCATTAAATAAATTTAAAAAAAATAAGTTTTTTTTTTATTAGAAATGTTTTAAAAGTGAAACTTTAGATAAATTTATCTGAGTGAAATATTTTTAAAAATAAAATTAATAATTATTGCTCTGCAGTATAATGCCTAATGCTCGCTAACTACGAGTACCTACGTAACGTACGCACGTGCCATAACAGTAATCACTTCTAATCACATATTTTGGACTATTAAAAATAATATTTGTACCTAACTGTGGAATTATTTAAAAACAAATATAAATAATTTCCCGGAACCCTGGTGACTTTTCCACGGAACCCTGAGGTTCCGCGGAATCTAAGGGTTCCACCTAAGCGTACCACTTAAAGAATCTCTGCTTTATTATGTAATCCCGTCGCTCTACTGAAACTGTTTCTTACTCCAGGAGTTCGAATAGTGTCTGTGGTAACAAATGGTTTATGCATGGCATAGATGAACAGTAGTCGATGTGTGTTTGTAGAACTTGAAAATATAATATAATTACTATAAGCTATAAGGCATTCCACTAAGACCGCACCTTTATTTGGAGTTGTCTGTTACTGCCACTTATCACGAGGTGGATTACATGCCGATACTTTTCTTATCATTCTATATCAAGAAGTTCTGTTGCTTTTTTGCGAGCAACTATGCAAGTCCTGCAAGACCATTATCACCGCGACTGGTATACAAATTCACGCGGATATAAAACCTAATCGCATCGTTTTACGGCATATCATGTAGCGATATTTGATTAATACTATTAAAATAAAGTTCAATGTCAGGACTCATACAGGCTGTTACATATTTAATTTAATTTTTTTCAGGTGCACGCATCGCAAAATCCTGATAACTTTACAATCGACCTCCACTACTTACGAGTTGGAGAAGCTAAAGAAAGTCTCGATTTATTTCTTGACGTTCATATTCAAAAACTTCGAGGAACACAGCACAAAAACCACTTAAAATATCAGAGTTTGTTTTGTATCACTGGACGTGGTCTTCACAGCAGTGGTAGGCCCAGACTGAAACCTGCCATAAAGAAGAGACTGCAGGAAAGGGATTTAGCGTAAGTTCTTGTTTACATCAATCTTTTAATTAATTGATGCTGAGTGGAAGAAACCTTGCTTAAAGGTTTAGGAAAAAAGTATCATGTGAATAAAAACAATTTAGTTCAATTGTTGAAATGTTAAGAAGTAAATTATTATTAAAAGCAAAGAACCCAACTGCAGCGATCTATATTTTATAAATAAGAACGCGCTTTAAGCTAGCATTTATTGCGAACGTCCTATTGGTATTATTACATAAAATGTTTCCTTCGCGAATGAACATAAATCTAACGAAACCTTACACTTCAAAATCCATAAAGTTGATTGGACTACATAAGTTCACGAAGAAACAGACAAAACATACATACATACAACTGTGTTTTTATGTTTTTTTTAAAAGTATTTTTACGTCAATTCTTTTGCTTAACTAAAAGGTTCCATCCCAATCAGATTGCGCGCGGATTATAATATATTTAGTTATTTCAGTTGCTTGAATAACCTTATCTTCCGCATTTTAAATAGTTATACTTATATAGCAACTCAGACTATTTTAGTATTTTAAGCTAGTTAATTTAATTTTTTTTTATGAGATTTAAACCCTAAGCTTTCAAATAGTTGACTTAAGGTGAATTGGACCGAACGACAGTAAATTTTATTCTTAGAATAAATCGCCATTTACTCGAGAATAAATCAATTTTACGTTTTGCCATTTGCAATTCTAAGAATAATGAGCCTATTCGGGAATAGTTACATAACCACCATTTCACAATGGATAACAGAGTTATTCCAAGAATATTTTAATGGCGGCATATTATATTTCTTTGCTAATATCACTGTTAGTGTCAGTTTCAGGCTAATTTCATCAGATATATTATTATATTTTGCGTTTATCCTCACTCATATTGTATCTCAAAATAATGAATATTATAAAGAAGTTAATACACAAAATAAAAACAAACATAACGAATAAAAATTCAAACCTCGCAAACAACTCGACATTGTCACCTGTTGACGACTATTTTTGACACCATAATACGAAAAAAGCGAGTGGACATGA
Source organism: Parnassius orleans (assembly GCA_029286625.1). NCBI lineage: Eukaryota > Metazoa > Arthropoda > Insecta > Lepidoptera > Papilionidae > Parnassius > Parnassius orleans. The sequence continues at coordinate 6,133,919 of JAGSMP010000030.1, read as the reverse complement.
CATAACCTTTTACATCGTCCCATAATAGAACAATATTTATTTGCCGGGTATTACATTTGTTCATCATTCTTTCTCCTACTCGCTTATGTATTTATTCCAAGCGTAGTTATAATTTAGATTGCACGGAAAAACGATACACGATTTTACTCGAGATTTAAATTGTGAAAGGGCTAATCCCTGGTATATTTAATGGAGTATAATTTTTTTCGAAATTTGATCGAATACACCCTAAAGTGACTATAAATAAATACTGCAGCTACTTACTTTGTTTGCTAAAGTAACAATAATATTTTTTTAATGTTAGCGCTTTGTTTCTTTTCAGCTTTAGCGAAAGGAATCCTGGCCTGCTTTCAGTGAGAGTGAGTGCTGTGGATAAATTAACTTACCAAATCGGTTAGAACTAAAATCAACCTGCTTTGGGGAGCTACCACGTGCAGTGTTTGCCAAATGGACATTATTATTACACTTATGGGTACTACTACCACTGTCAATACATACCAAATTGCTACGTACCAAATTATTACGTGCGTTATTTTTATTATTATCATTATTTCTATTGGCCCCGCTAAAGGTCAGGGTGAGATATTTGCCATTATGTAGAGTATTGAATAAAATTTAAAAAATAATGTAAGTTCTAAGAATGATGTCAATTTAATGGTTACGTAGCAGTGATGTGAGTAACATTAGAAATGAATTTCTGGCTTGAGAGCTTACCTGTATATATATTTACTAAGACATTTTACGTTTTATAAAAATTTGCAAAAAGCGAAGTGATATTTTGGCGAATTTATGCGTGGACGCGCACCATTTTGGAGCTTGTTTTTTTTTACTAAGAATGGTTAATGAGACTTGGTCTATGGAAAATATTGTAAGGGTTATTTGTGAGACTGACAATAAAAGCGTTTTGCAAACGTAGTATGAAGATAATGATATTTACATGTACATATATAAATTTTTTAGACATAAAATGTGCAGGCAATCTTAGGTTTTCCACACAACCTTTGTAAATGTTTACCTAGAAATATTTTGTGTAACATTACGTACTATATATAGTTATATTTTTAATTACTGTTTTATATTTCACGTTTGTTACCTGTTGACGATTTCTTTTAGAATATGGAATGAATAGATTATTGCCGGGATTTTTTATTTTACTGGCATTTTTTGCTCAATGTATTTTTAGTGTTTAATACTACAGTGATTTAAGTAAGTAATAGTTTATGTAATTTGACAAATTTGTTAGATTATTTTTACTTTTCTAAGATTAGTTTTGTTTTCAGTAATGATTAACCATTTAGAAGATTCCAATAAGCACCACCAGATTTTGATTACCTCCTATCTATTATTTAACCCTAGATTACTAAACTATCCTGTAAGTGACGTTGTTACTAAACATTCGTAAAAAATACGACATGCAAATAAAACAGAATAAATTCACGAATTATAAACTTTAATTATTTTCGAAATTACAGTTACTTTCTTTGTTTTTATGAGATCACACAATAATGAAAATAGTACACATTTTTTTAATCTACACAGTTTGGACACATATTCATGTTGTATGTCCTATCCTATATATGACTCTTTTACATTTCATGCAAAAGTTAGTTATCATTTTTCTAGCCTTAGACGGGCACAAAACACATGTCTTTCTAGAATTTGATTCTTGTATAATTGCCAATTTAGGAATAGTTTCAATACCTAAGATACCTTTTATGAGCTCTTTGATATCTCACCGCAATGTTGGACTAGTTTGACATTCTTGAATAGATTTCCACAATGGTATATTTGACTACTTCTTCAAGTTTTTCATCGCTAAGAAATAAAGGGGACATTTCACACAGTTTCAATATGTAGCTCTCGTTCTGAGTAGTATGTTCTTAGCTGTCTAGGCTTCGTGATCCATTTATGTCCATTTTTGCCTCGAATAATTTTTTTCTTGAATTAAAACCCATGGATAATATTGCATTCTGTGTTGACTACTTTGACCAGTTTCAATGTACATAGAATCTTCAGATTGTGAAGAATCTGATTCTATACGCCGGTGTCGCTTTCGTAACTAGCAATAGGAACATCAAGATCAGAAGTTTCCACGATGCCTAGCGTAATTGTATATTCTTCATTATCACGATCGTTTAGCTGATGTTCTTACACGTCTAAGTTGTCTTCTGACTCACTCAGTGTCTCTTGCTGCTTTGCGCTCTCATCGTCATCTTCATCATAAACAGCCGCCTCCAGTAACTGACTAATTTAATCATCTCCAACAACTCGAGACATCTAAAATAATATATTATATTGTATATGTACATATAAAAACAAAATAAGCCATAATCAACACAAAATCTTTGTAAAAAGTGATAAAAACAAGTACACTTATTTTTTTTAAGACTTACACAAACACTAAGCTTTCGGGTGACAAACGAGCACACAGTCCACCTGATGGTAAGTGGTTGCTGTGGCCCATAGACATCTACATCTATCTTCGTTTGCGAATTAAAATGCAGCTGCGTTGTTAGCCGTGCGGACTAAGATAGAATGCCTCTTTTCCAGTAAAAAGGGTCTCCGGTTCTCTACACACACCATACAAAACACAGCAGCATTAAGCTGCTATTTTACGATGGTATTCTGTGAGAGCGTGGTCCTTCCCCGGTCGAGCCGACCCATTCGTGCTACAACTATACTATTAATATAGCTGCAGCATGTCTCTACCACGTATAAAAGAAAAAAAATTACGACACACTTGCTATTCAACACACAAATCACACTCGACCACAATGTCAGGGTGTGGCACACTGACGGACGTAATTAGGAAGGTACACTGAAGCGAGGGACGGAGGAATGACGCGAACTTCGTTTTTACTAGGAATCATGATTTTGCCGTCGTAATTTTTACGATAGTTTAGTAATCTAGGGTTAAATTTCCTAGGTGTTGTTTAAATTTTAGATCATAAGTGTTTTATCTGTGATGTTAACAGGGTTTCATTTGTTTTAAACATATATCATATCATTATAGTACGTATTTAATTGTTTCTTTAATTTTGTTTGAGATTAATTATGAACAAGTCATGTTTTTTTATGTTTAAGAGAAATGTTTCCCATAAATATGTTTGTTTTACAACAGCTGTATAACAGCGCACAAAACCAAAATATATCTTACATAATTTTGAAAATAAATGTTGTATTACACATATTTAAATTATAAGATAAATTAAATAATAATTAATTTTAGTAACAGAACAAGCTATTTATTGATTTGGAAACCCTGTTAGTCATGTTTTTTAAATTAAGTCTACGATTTGAATATAACATAAGTTACCATGTAAATAATGACACTATAATGATTGAATTTAGCATATCGTAGTGTATATAAGTATGTTCTGTTCGCGATTATAATCGGAGACATACTTTGGTGTAATTGATACTTTAGAAATAGTTTTTATTCTTTAGACTAGTTAGCGGCTAAATATATAATTGTAAATTGTATGAAGTACTATACGGTATAATGTGCCATATGTCAATCGCAATAAGAGATGTTTTTATTGTGCGATTTTATGCATGATGCATATTTTCAAGTATACATAAATGAGTGACATTAGAGGTTGTGATTGTTCACCTAATTACGACTGCATTTGTAGTGGTCATGGGTCCAAATAACTAAGAACTAGTATTACAGAAGAAGGGAATCAACGAGAAACATGTTTCAGAATGAATTTTGAATTTCCGATCAATGACCATTATAAAGAACAGAACCAAAGATAGCTGCAATAAAAAGCGGCACCCCTGATCATGACACTAATGGATTTTAAAATATGGCAAAGCATTGCTTATGCGCGGATAGGGCTTTTAAACTGATCTGCTCTGCTACGAGGATTTGGATTTACGGTCCATACATAATAAGATCATATTAATCAATATCAATGTTTGTAGCTGGTAGTTGCAGTGTCGTATAACTGTCGTGTAGTAGTAGTCTTCTTGGTGTCTGTAGTTTAGATCGATGTATTCGTAGGAATGTGCTTGTTTTGTTTCATCACTAAAGGAGAACTTTGGGAGTGAATAAAGAAGTACCTAAGTACTAAAAAAACGTGTGCAGTTCACACTCGGTAGAATTGAAACTTTCGGAAAACTATACTTTGAGAGAATGACAATGCAGACGTTGTACTTTGAGAGAATGACAATGCAGACGATGCAATGTTGACGAATGCAGAGTGTTAAGAGTAGGATAATTGTAGGGGTTTATGTATTATAATATTGTTACCAAGTTTAAAAATTATTTTACATTTTATTATTACATTACATATTATACGGTCTCCAAGTTTTCAATTTCAATAAATGACACGAGTGGCTTATGGTAACTAAAGTGGATAATAGATAATTGGAGACACTGTATTCTATCTCATTTTCACGCAGGCTAAATTCTATAGATGTATATGTTTGTCGCTTTTTGGTGTCGCTTTTTCGTTTCATCGAGTTTCAATTCACAACGATTCTAAAGAAGTTTTCACTTTAAAAACCTTTTCGAGTGGTAATGTTAATATTTCTATAGTGCGTACTGAATGGAGGGCTAATAATCTTCCGCTCAACTAATGTCGCTAGTTGGGACTGAGGTGAAATTTTTTGTTACACTATGCCATTTAATTGAAAAGTTTATTTTAAATAAAATTTTATCAGTTTTAGAGTATTATAATAATACACAAAACAATGCCTCGGTGGTTTGCTTTCTAATTTTTTTGCACACTTTTAACTCCTTTTTTTAATTTTCTACTTTTAGGACTATTCGCAGTTAGTTAATTAAATTATTTTTAATCAAATTAATATAAAATATATCTACCATTACAGAAAGAAACATTAAGCCTTATATATTCCTGACAACTTTTTTAACTTTTTTGCCATGAAATCTGTCAAAAATTTCACCTCATTCCAAAGCGGCGCCGCCCTGGTTGCAGAAAAAGTCGTGGATGCCTATGTGGAGCAATGTGTTGTTAGTTTGAGGAAACAAAAAATGGAGCGAGTAAAAAGTACTAGTATCCTTGTGAATTCTGATGCCGAGCACTAGACTATTTGGTGGTTATGATTCGAGTTTAAAATTAAACGAATTAACGAAGCTTTAAGAATTAAATGTTTGTGGAATGAATGTGGAAGTAGTTTTTAGACACACTTGTTGGGTAATAAAAATTTAATTCTATCCCAGCAACGGTGGCGAATCCCAAGTAGCTCAAACAGTTGATTCTGAATCCAAGATAGGAAATCCACCTTTTCTTAAGTGGTGGAGCCATGCTGCAGCTATATTATGGTTGTAACACGAATGGGTCGGCTCGACCGGGGAAGGAGAGCGTAAAATAGCAGCTTAATACTGTTGTTCGTATGCCGAGTGTAGAGAACCGGAGCCATACACATTTGTAAAAAAGAAAACATTTAAAATGATTCCAAAACTACCGGTGCGGCATTCTTATTTAACGGTTAAATCTGGATAAACCGAAACCTAAATGAGAGCCATTAGGCATCATTACTAGTTTATGGAGCGACGGTAACAAAATGATATTGAGGTGAAGGCATCATGTAAAAAGTTACAGCTTATATACATCTCATTGCTTTCTCTAATTTCTGAGAATTATGGAGTAATTAGTTTGCCGCAGTTAGGGGTAATAATCTTGGCTCACCAGATGTCGCTAGATAGGACTGAGGTGAAGTTTTTTTTTACACAATGTCATTAAATTGAGAAGTTAGTTTCAAATAAAAGTTTATCAGTTTCAAGAGTATTATATTAATACACAAAATACTGCCCCAGTCAAAATATATTCATATATAGTCAAAATATATTGTGAACCAATATATTTTTTTGCACATTTTTGACTTATTTTTAAATTTTTCTGTTTTTAGTAATATCCGTAGTTTGGTGTATTCATTTCTAATTTATATAAATAATACAGAAAGAAACATAAACCCTTATTTTTTTCTTATAAATTAACTTTCCCGCTATGAAATCTGTAAAATTACACCTCATTCCAAACTAGCGTCGCCCTGGTGGCAGAAAAAGTCGTGGATGTCCTCATTAGTTCGCTCCAGTACATGATGGCGGACTTATTTGCCCTAGAAATATTTTCTTACTCGTATTTAATGAGTCGTGTAGTTATAAATTTCTCTGTTATGATACGTTCGAAGCAATTATGTGCATTAATGTGTTCCTTACACGAAGCTTACCTGGTACGGGGCTGCCACTCGGGAACCTTTCTTCCTCATCATCAGTTGTTGGTTCTTCGGGCCACTTCAGCTTACTGATTTGTTGCGCTATGTCGGTTACTCTGTTTCTGCTGCTGATATTCTCATGTTTAAGTCTCTCATGCAGACAAACTCCGAGCATAGCCCTCTCCATAGCCGCTGAGTGACCTTGAGCTCTTCCCCATACGGCCAGCAGTAAAGGAGCAATTCTCAGATCCATTTACTAGCAAACACGCACTGGTGTCTTGTTTTCAAGTTTTGAGATATACGTGACGAGAAGATGTTTTGTGATCTCCCGAACGCTGCCTGGTAACGACAACTAACTTGAGTGACGACATGGTAAGAGATGCAGGAAGTTGATAGATGCAGGATGGATGAGGACAGGGTTCAGGAGCTGAACATAAGCCTCTTTCAAGGAATGACACGATCTTTGGGGAGGCCTTTGTTCAGCTCTGGACTTATGATGGGTTGTAATGATGGTGGTGATGATGATGAGGCTTTCTTTGAGGGAGGTCTATGTTTAGCAGTGAACTGTAACAATGATGACGATAATGATGAAAGCTATACTACAAAACCACAAAGACTTCCGTCCTCAGCTTTGTTTTAGGGATCGGAATTATGAAACCGGTTTCAATGTAAATGAAAGAACTTTACGAATTTTGGAACCAGTAAGCTATGCTTTGGAATGCTATATCAGCAGGAGTGGGCAATACAAGCACGGTAACATTTGAAATGCTCTATGTACTGATTCTAATGTCTATAAGATTGATGCTTAGTGCTTTCGCAACGCAAGTTGTGGAATAATATTCGAATAATAACACACCAAACTATAATACATTGGAGTGAGGACTATGATACGTTCTAAGCAACTACTAGGGACTGCTAATAAGTCGCTTTCTTGCCTTTATAGCTTCCATGCGCTCCTTTAGCTATGAAATTTAATATTTGATGTCAGTATAACGTTATAAGTAGATCTTCTCATCTAAGTGTATGTAGTATTAGATCAATGTATTATTAGGAATATGGTTTTTGTTTCAACCTTAAAGGAGAGTGTTGTAATTATTCAGTAATGAGTATTGATACATTTTGAGGTAATTGAGGAATGATTTGAGTTTCCAATCGGTAGATATGCAGAGGCATTAAATAGCTATGTCACGTGTTATGGCACGTAATGCCAGTGGGTCGATGCAATGCGCTTCTTTAAGTGTGACATTTGTGTTGCAGTAGTATGTTAATAGTGTTTACTCACAGTTTTAAAAACTGTTATTTCTTCCTTTCCATCCATAATTTTTAAGTAAAGTTGAACGATCTATAGATATACCAAAGCTACTTTCATTGTCTAGAGCATATTATAGTAAAGTATATGGGATTTTTTTTTGTACATACTGTTCAAATTTGAGCACGATCCAGTCTAAAGGGTACAGTACAAATATGAAATTTAGCGGACAAAAATGATAATTTCATGAAACGTATGCAGTCGGGCTAATATAGTTGTAGTTTTGGGATTTTCGTAGTACTCGTTTATAAAAGTAAGATTTTTTTTAGTTTAAGTATATTTTTTATAATGTATTTTTGTGATACCCTACATTACCTCGAAATATTTGTACACGTCATATTATTAAGAATTTATTATCTTATTTTTATAAAAATGTCTTTAACCTCATAATGAAGATTTTTTTACAAAATATTCGTCATAGAATGTTTAATATGGTAATACTGATTTCTTCTAGTTTTATTTCCCCTTCTGGCCGAGTCCACATTTGATTATATTAATTGACGTGATATGACGTCTATCATGATCCCTAGTATGGACGCAAAATTTAAGTGATCATGTGATATGACGTCGTGACACCGTATCTAACTCATTCCACACAAAACCGGGTATTTTGGTACTGTATCACGATACGACGTGCGATACGATACTATCCCCCGATTATAAAAGAGGATACTACACGCCGCTACACGCTCTTGGAAATTTTGCACGTGGAAAAGATACGAGAATCGAAAGTAATATTTGTAGCGCCCACATATAAAGAACGTTATGTCAATACACTGTGATATGATACGATATGGTTAAGTGTAGACGGGTTTGACGGGTGGTATTTGATTAAGTAAGGGTTTTGTCTATTCTTCTAAGTAAAAAGTCGGTCAATTATCGTATTTTTAGTATTAAATATAAAATACAACTATACATTTATGTTAATCTTATTCGCATTGGAATTAAAAACAAACGCATTTTTCGAAACGTTTGTGGTATTTGATAAAAAAATGTTTATTGGTAGGCTGAAAGCATATTTTCTACAGCGCAATTTTATAACGTTTTTCTAAAGCTCTTCCTTTATACTGTAGTTTATTTTGAAATATTTTATTACTTTAAAGTAATGATTGTGTACAGTCATTTGTCTCTAAAAGACTATATGTTCTAAGGTCTTTTTCAATCTACAAATTCGGGAATACGGTGAATTTACTTGGATATTTTATCTTTATGGATTTGGTAGCCGAGAGCATGATTTTTTTTTAAAGTGTTATTCATGTGACTTCTTACATAATTGCTTTCTTTTAAGTGTAAGCAGTAACTGACAATTAAGTTGCATATATTTATGTCGCTTGATGGGCACACTTTAGGATCCTTTGAATTTTATTCCTTGCAATTTATTTTTAAATGATTACCAATAAAAAATAATGATTTCTTATATTTACGCGAACACTACACATTGAACAAAACTACTTTTACGGATTATATCGCGTTTAATTAACTTATTTTTATTAATTCCGGACGTTTCGGGTGCTTTACAGCACCCATGGTCACGGGGGACTAGGGACTGCTGTAAAACACCCGAATTCCCTCTCTAGAGAGGATTTTTTGTTATCGTCACGCTTGGCAAGCGGATGATGTCTTACCTTTCACGCTGTCCCGGTGCTGGTCTAAGTATTTGATGTCTGTCGTAAAGTGAGAGCAACGGCTTTGTAGCGTATCGGCTAAGCATTTGACTGAGCCGCTACGGGCCGTGGGTTCGAATCCCAACTGGATGCACAAGACTAACTAGGGTGATGATTCTCTTACATAATGCAACTGAAAGACTAGGCATTTAGTTGAATACCGGTGTTTAACAACAGCTTAGTTGTTCAATTAATCGGTTGATTTTACATCTGATCTGGCTCTATTACGAGTGTGCTCATGTAGTCGATCGTAATATGTATGTTCCTTAATCTGTCAAGTCTTTGAAGTACACATGAGGCAGTCCATGGTCACCTTTGTAGAAAGCTCAAAAGAGTATGTTAATATTTAGAAAGGACCCCTCAAAACCAAAGAGTATATAATCACTACCTTTAGTCAGAACCATAGTTAAGAGTGCTCAGAACAATACTTTTTTAAATGTTATTTATAACAATTATACGACTAAAATTTTATTAGAATTAGTTTTGTTACTAAATTACGCTTTCTAAATTAAGAGAATTTACTTCAAATGACGAGGTTCCACTTTTACCTACGCGTCGCGTTTACTTCACATACTTTAGTCTATTTCCTTCGCCGCGTGAGTGTAAGAGGCAAATATAAATTTAAAAAAAATTAGGTGGGCACAAAAGAAAGTTGGTTGTTAGTTTTTTATATAAAAGGTAAGTATTTTTAATTACACTGTTTTTAAAATTTATTTGCTTATATTTTGCTTCGTAACAATTTTATACACTTTCTAAAATTTCCATTTCAAATACTGTGACGTATTTATTCGCGTATCACTTTATATTTAATAGTCAAAATCAACTGGAAATTAAATATATAGTGTAAGTTATCACTATAAATCATGTAAAAACACAAATTTTCATATTCCACAAAGTTCAATATGCGAAAATTACGTTTTATGTTATAATTTCGATATATAGTGAACATTATGGCGAAGTTGTTTTCAACAATAATCAAAAATTAAAAATTTTGTGCAACCGACTTCAATATAAATTATTAAGAATAACTCAAAAACTATTAGTCAGACCTTGATCAAATTTATATGGGACCACATGAAAAGTACCAGCTTTTAAATAAAAAAGAATCATCGAAATCGGTTCACCCAAAAAGAAGTTATGAGGTAACATACATTTAAAAAAAAACAGTCGAATTGAGTACATCCTCGTACATCATCATTGAAGTCGGTAGAAAAATGGCATTGGTTAAAGCGTAATAAATTATATGCCTATGATTTCACTTATTTTTTATTTTTTAGAGGCTCCTATTGAGTATATCGATATAATTATATTATATATTTCTTTTCTTTATGAAAATCGAGTGTTTCTATGTTCTATATAGATATTGAATTTTAACATATGGGGGTGGGGGTGGGGGGGTGGATTCGTCAGATTTTCCTTAGTTGTAGAAGTGACATAATATTTGTTTTTTTTTCTTTTCAATAATTTTTTTTGGTTTTGTTATTTATTACTGTTTTATTCATTGAACTTGTTTACGCAACTTTTGTTTAATAAATTGTTTGATATCGATGTTTGAAGACTTCTTTTACACACAAAAATATTTTTCAAAAAATAAAGTTACCCCCTTCCTCTCCTTACAGTTTCCTTCCAGCAGTGGAAGGAAACTGTAAAGAGCCATGGGCTATGGAAATAAAGGGGAGCACAAAATTTTACTGCCACAAATATCACCCACATTTGCAACGCTGCCCTAAACATCGCACGGAGCATCCGCGTTCCACCGAGATTAAATTTAGTAAAAATGTTCGTCTGTTTTTACTCCCACATTTTTTTCTTATCACTTACAACAAACACCGTTAAAGCCTATAAAACCCCCGTGAACATAGGCCTACACTATATGCCTCATAGAAGGTATATTTGTCATAGTTGCCACGCTTGGCAAGCGGGTTGCAACCAGTTTTTTTTATTTTTAGTCGTTATTAGGATGACGCTGCTGCCCATCTCCTGATTTATTTCCCTCTGTCGCCTCTAAACATGAGTGATATATAACATCACGGTGAAAAAATTCCAAAATAACGTTGTTCCTTCGCGCCGCCACCATACTATTTTCTCCATTACTCCTGTCACTGATTTAACCAAACAAAATGAACTACGCCTCTACACGGTAATTGATGATTTTTCAAAATATTTCATTTATCGACAAATCGTCTTGCAATCGTCGTTACTCTAGCGCTCGCTTGACCTTCATACAAATAATTCCATATTTTAATTGTTGATAATTTTTTTTATTTTCGGATAAGAACATAGTAATGACTAAGTTATATTTACCATCATTTAAAAAAATTTTTCTTTGGTCTGACCTACTATACTCTTTGGCTTGACCATAGTTCTAAGTTTGTCCAATAAAATGCCAAGGTCTGAGAGGTTAAATCCGTCAAAATAATTTTGACGGATGATAACACTGGAATTTTTAATTCACAATTTGCAATATCTGAAACGTGGGGTGTGGAACTATATTCATATAGTTTATCTACTTATCGATAGTACGGCTTAGTCGTCACGAGGAGTATATAATATTTTATCTATTTTCTAAGACCCCGCGCTTCCGAATTTGTGTTTTCACTTTATTTAAAATGTAGGTAAGTGCAAATTATTTAGTATAGTACCTAATACTTTATACTCGACAACTTAGGATAAATATGGCCCCGAAAAAATCTCACTCGTTTAAGGTCAGTAATTGTATCAATAAAAAGAAATACCTACCTGCTCTCTTTTATACATACAAAACAAACTAATAATGTCTTTTGACATATTTTGCAACATGGATCGGCATATGAAGTAGTTAGATGGCCAACGTAATAACTTGACGGCTCCGTGGCGCAGTGGCTTAACAATGAGTTGCGGCGCTGAGGGCCGCGGGTTCGAATCCCGCACGGAACAATTATTTGTATGATCTACAAATAATTGTTCCGGGTCTGGATGTTTGTCCTTGTGCAATTTATGTTTGTCTCCTGCCTCCACGATACAGGAGAAAATTCTAGTGTAGAGGTTACGTTTTTTTTAGAAAAAAAATAAATAAATAAAAAACGCTCACCCCCAATAGCAAATTGAAACCCTTTTGTATTATGTAATATTACCGATTAATATTATGTATGTGTTGGCATGTATAAAAAATCTTTAGCACGGTGAACTCGACTCTAACAAAATAGTAATAAAAAAATATACCTTTATTTTAAAAAAACCAGAACAATTACTTCCTAGGTACCTATATTAAAAAATTCTCGTTTGTAATTGTAGACCCTTGTCAGTAATTATATTTTAATATTTTCTCTGTCGGCGAAAGAGAATAGTAAAACAACCGAAATGTCTATAAAATGTGATTCACGGGACAGCGAAAGCTTTAAAATAATTATTGGTAAAAGTAAAACTTCTAATCTAATGGCCCATTTCGATAGCGTAGTTTTAGTTTACATAAATCGTTTTCGATAACTATTGCCGATTTTTTAAGTAAGGCGCTGAATTGCTTTACCATCTGGTGTGATTGGGAAAGATTATAAGAGATATTATGTCGTTCATGTTATTTGTGGAGTTGCCAAAAATATTATTCCAAAAGCATTTCTATTTACTCGTCTATAAGTTATTTATAAGTTACATTAAAGAGGTGCTTCATAATGTGCGTTATTTTTAAGAATATATTTTTTTATTGCAAAGCAAAAAAATAATGCCATAATGTAATTCAATTGTGTTTACTTGCCACTTAATAGTAGAATATTAAATTTGTTAGTACTTAAGCTTTGTTAAGATTTTGCTTGAATTCATTATGTAAATTTAATTTTATGTTAAACTAATTTTCTAACAGTATTCTTTCAGCAACGGGTTATGTACGAGTATATTTTGTTATTCTTTCCGTAATGTAATACTGATCAAATAATCGTTTATACCGAACACAGGGTATAAAGGTTATTTTAATTATTTTTAATTTGATATATTTATACACTTTAATGTCATAGAATATTGATGTTTACTGTTGTAGTAGGGTCAACTAAAAGACAAATAAAATTTCTGTATGTGATACGTGGTATATATTTAAAATAATTCTTCCCATATTAGATCTCGAATGAGATTATGAGTGTATTATGCAAGACAGAGGAAACTCTATTATTATTTTTAACAGCTTATTAGATTTAAATGTTATATTATGTATTCAACAAAATCCTCATATTATTTAAAGATTAAATATTGTGTATTACAATTTTGCGGCAGTTGTTTTGTTGGGGTAGGCAGGGGGCACAAATCCGACCTGTATGCAAACTACTTGAGGCAAACACAGGAAAATGACTAATGAGGAAATCTCACGCTTCCCGTGAATTCTGCAACATAAGGGGAATCAAAACCTTTACGCCGTCCAGCTACATCTCGAGACAGCGAAGCTGGTCTTGCTCTCTGGCTTAAATACTGCTATTTTATACAGCCGCAGCGTGGCTCTAACACGTAGGTATATCGTTACAGCTAGCCCTAAAAGTTATCCTTATTAGTATGACGATTTTTTTGCGTGTGATCGTAATTTTTCTAAATGGCGTGACCGATTTTGATGAAATTTAGGGTCGCCTGGATGGTTCTTAGCTGCTTGGATGGAATAGATTAAATTTATTTGCAACTATACAATTTGGCATGAGATGGTGTTACAATTATATTAGCCTAGTATTGTGTAAAGAGTCTGCAAGCAGACATGCTTTTAAACAATATGTACTTAACTAACCTAAAATTACTTAGGACCTGTAGGAGGCACTGTTGTCGAGATCCAGAAATTACCCGTGCGAAACCGAGGCGGGTCTCTACTATATAATAATATAATGTAATAAATACTTCTTCCAACATCTTGGGACCGTGCTGGGTAACTACGCCAGTATATTCTAAGTCTATGGTAACACACATCTTCATAATTACCAATGGGTAGAATTATAATGTCCTCCAGACCTAAATTTGCTGAAGATAGCCATTCTCAACGAAGACTAGCCATCTATAGTGCACGAGTGTGTGTGCAAGCACAGTTGCACTCAATTGCCACTCTCATAGTTCGATGGAATGGCAAACTGACGCGACAGGGGAGAGATTAGGAGGAGGACCAACGGGCTATGTACTTTCCGAGACAAAGGAGTAAAACACCACCAACTTCCTGAATACAGAGAATTTATTAACGTAAGCCCAATGATATAAACATATACGTAAAATATATACGTGGTAGAGCCATGCTGCAGCTATATTATTAGTATAGTTGTAGCACGAATGGGTCGGCTCGACCGGGGAAGGACCACGCTCTCACAGACGCTACAACACTCACCATACAAACATACCAGCGTAAAACAGCAGTTTAACGCTGCTGTGTTTGTATGGTGAGTGTAGTGAACCGGAGACCCTTTTTACTGGAAAAGAGGCATTCCATCTTAGTCCTCACGGATGACAACGCATCTGCATTTTAATTCGCAAACGAAGATAGATGTAGATGTCTATGGGTCACAGCAACCACTTGCTATCAGGTGGACTGTGTGTTCGTTTGTCACCCTATCCTATAAAAAAAAGAGTAATTTTTGCTCTAGCAGGACTTCGAAACCACATTATCAGTAGTCGCACTGACGACCACTAGTTCAGCTAGGCAGTCAAAACTAGCTAGGTAGCTAGGTAGTCAAGCATGAGTTTAGACTTAATAGGGAAAAATATTTTAGACGACAAAGGGCACAATGACAATGAAAGGTGACAATGACTTTTCGACTTATATCGGTTACCAGAACTCTCTAGTTCATATAAATAGAAATAGAGACTTTGTTATTCAATATAGATTATAAATAATTCTTGTTGAACGTCATTCTTGTTTCAAGCTACTAGAGTAAATCGGATCCAACATTAAATTTAACGAAATTCCTGCCATGAGGTCATCATATATCGTCGGCAAATCGAAGGTGAGTGATGTACTCGCCGTTGATGTTAATACCGTATCCTTTCCAGTCCAGTAGCTTGAAAACGTCTTCCAATGCAGCGGTGAAGAGTTTCGGGGATATAACGTCACCCTGTCTTACACCTCTCTGCAGTTGAATAGGTTTCGTACTGTGGTTCTGTACTCGGATAACCATCGTAGCTCTACTGTACAAACACTTCAGCACTTCGATATACCGACAGTCAGCTTGGCACCGCTGAAGGGACTGCAGCACCGCCCAAATTTCGACGGAATCAAAGGCTTTCTCATAGTCCACATACGCCAGACATAGCTGCAAATTGTACTCCTCGAACTTCTGTACAATTTGCCGAAGGGTATGTATGTGGTCTATGGTGCTAAAGCCTTTCCGGAAACCGGCTTGTTCGGGAGGCTGGAAGTCGTCGAGTCTGCATGCGAGACGATTCGTAATGACTCGAAAACAGCACGTAGACGCGGCTCAGAAGGGAAATTGGTCTGTAGTTCTTCAAGAGAGCGGTGTCGCCTTTCTTGAAGAATAAGACCACCGCACTTCTGCTCCACGCCTCCGGTGTTGTGCCACCATGGAGAAAAAAGAGCTTCTGAAGGACTTCAAGTACCGGTTCTCCACCCGCTTTGAGAAGCTCCGCTGTAATTCCATCCTCGCCTGGGGCCTTGCTGTTTTTAAGGTGCTGGAGAGCCATTCTAATCTCGCTCAGACTGACGTCCGGAATATCATCGGAATAGTGTCGGATAAGACTTGCTCTTGGATCGTTACTCACACTCGCGTGTGGCTCCAACGATGATGTGTACAGCTGCCCATAGAACCTCTCAATCTCACTCAAAATCTCAGATGTCCCAGAAACGACGTTGCCACACTCGGTCTTCAGCTTCGACAGTTGGCTCTTTCTGGCAGACAGATCTCTAGCAAAGACTTTGGAGCCCTGGTTCCGCTCGATCGCTTCTTCAATACGAGCTGTATTGAAGTTGCGTAAGTCCCGCCGCATGCATTTGGAGATCTGTCTGTTCAGTTGCCTGTACGCTGTCAAATATGCTGAAGACTGCAGCTTCAGTTCTCGTTTAACAGCCATGCGGTTAAGAGTGTGATCGGAAGTTTTTGTGTTCTTCTGCGGCGGGTCTTGCAGAACTTAGCTCCGATCGCATGGACAGTTTCCACGAGCTTGTCATTCATATCGTCCACTGCATTGCAATCTTCTAGGCGCTGAAAACGGTTTTGTAGCTCGAGCTGAAAGGTTTCGGGACTTTGGATTAGAGCACGAGGGGGACGGAGCGTTTACTTCATTAGACGAGACCTCTCCAACTTAACGTTTAGGTTCAGTGTGCCTCTAACCATTCGGTGAACGCTACCAGTTTTTACCCTCGCGATCACTGAGAGATCACTGAACAGTTGTCGTCTGGTCGTCATAATGAAGTCAATCTCATTTTTTGTCGAACTGTCGTGGCTCGACCAGGCCCACATCCTGTGGGGCCGCTTCTGGAAGAAAGAGTTCATCATAAAGAGTCCCTCTTTCTCCGTGAAGTCGGCCAGCTGCTGGGCCTTTGGTTTCCGTTGCCCTATTCCAAATTTCCCTACCTTCAGCTCACCGTTCTCTCTTGTGCCTAGTTTTGCGTTGAAGTCACCCATTAACACCGTATAGTGGGTTTTGGAAAAATGCATGGCTCTAGGTATATCCTCATACATTTCCTCCACCTCCTCATCGGGCAGTGCCGAGGTTGGTGCGTAAACCTGTATGACCTTCAGCGAATACCGTTTGGTGATTCTGAGTATTAGGTACGCAACCCTCGTCGACACACTCTCAATCTTTACAACGTTGTTAACGAGAGACTTGTGGACGATAAATCCGACACCTCCTTGGGACAGATGGTCGCCTTCCCGGTGATAGAACAAGTTGCCGGATTTGAGGACTTGTCTATCTCTCCTTCCAGCTCCAGGATCTTCTCGTCAGTCCTCAGGGTGCGTGCGTTATATGTTGCCAGGTCGAGTCGTCTTAGGTGGCAACCGAACTGGATTCTTAGCACCCCCTGCCCTGCCGTTACCATGGTCGCCACTGTAGCCAGGAATAGCGGGTAATTAATTCCCCCAGTCTCATTCCCCCTCGTGACCATGGGTGCTCTAAAGCACCCGAAACGTGGGGAATTAAAAAGAAGTAAATTAAACGCCATAAAATCCGTTTAAATAGTTTTATTCCATTAATGGATCCCGTATTTTAGATCCTCAACGTCACATTGTACGTATAGTTGCAGATCAGCATTTTTTTTGTTTTTATAGCAGAGGGGCCATAAACAAATGCAACACCAGGGCAATTGCAGATGCGTTGGCGGCCTTTTAAAAAAGAGTAGGCTCTTTTCTTGAAGGTCCATAAGTCGTATCGGTCCGGAAAAATCATTGGTGGTATTCGATACCACAAGGAAGTTGTGCGAGGAAGAAAACTTCTTGTAAATCGCACAGCGGTGGACCGCCAATCATCCAGATGGTATGGATGGTATCGGGAGTTTTGACGCGATGTGCGATGGTGAAATTGAGCGGCTGGAATTAGTCCGAACAATTCCTCAGAGCACTCCCCGTGGTAGATGCGATAAAATACGCAAAGAGATCAATATCTCGTATAATAATCATATGGGTGATCAAGGTTATAAAAACAGAGTAGGATTTCACCTTGTGTCGCGCTAGCTGTTACATCAGCCCAAACTGAAGTCATTTGACCAATGTGAACTGACTTGACGCCCGCGAAGATAGGATACAAACCAATCTAAAACTGGATGCAAAGTTAAGATGGGATAGAATGGAAAGAAGGAGATCGTGATCAACTGTGTTAAAAGCATTAGAAAATCAACTAGCACTACCACTGTTAAATTTTTTTCATACTTTTTCTAATATTGTTGGTGACATTGATTAAGACAGTGGTAGTGCTGTGACCATGACGAAGCCCAGACTGGTGTGCACTCGGAAGATTATTATGATGATGAGATTTGCTTATGAACCCAGGCTTAAAATGTTTGTGAGGAAAGGCAGAATTGAAATAGGACGAAAATGGCTGGGAAGAATAGGAAGGAGTATGTACTGTAGGAAGGTGGGCTAATATAGTTACTACTATTTGTTCGCTTATTTTGTCTCAGTGCTTTTTCTTTTTTTTAAATAACTGAAGTGACAAACGAACTTATAGTCCACCTGTGGTAAGTGGCTACCGAAGCCCATAGACATCTGCAACAAACTTCAAACAAAGAAGAAGACAGATGCGTTGTTATCTCTGATTACTAAGACGGAAAGCCTTACAGCCTGTAATTATACAGACTCTATATCCTGCTCTCTCTCAGCAGTGTTTGCACGCATCGTAACAACCTCATAATTTTTCTTAAACGCGCCAAAAGAAGTATAACTTCAAAAATGTACATTAAAAAGTTTCATACAAACTGTAACACACCATATCAACCACTTAAGGGTGGAATTTTCCCAAAATCCTTTCTTAGTGGATGCCTACGTCATAAAAGGCAACTACTGTCCAAATTTAAGATTTCTATTTCAAGAGGTTTGGGCTGTGCTTTTATATATAGGTAGAGAAGATTACTTGTTTCCCCATTACACAACAAGAACTTTTTAGCTTTTTACCGTTTAAATTGTTTTTTTTAGTCTGAGATTTGTATGTAAAAGTTTTCGCGCTTTAACTTTGATGATAAAATAAATATTTAAATTAACACTTTAACACTATTTGTGAATTGGCCTTCGCTTGAGTATTAGTCGCATTTGGTCTTACAGAAAAATGCATTAAGAACGTAAGTATATTTACATGCCAAAATCGATCCAGTATCTTTCACGCTTTAAAATTTGTTCCAAATCAATTGCTGATATTTACATTAATAATCACTTGCTGTTTAACAGAAAGTTGTAGGTTGAAGGTAAGTCGGTACTTTTATTTTTAATTAAAGCTAAGACTGTTTTTGTTTCAGATTATTCAACAAATGGTATTTTAAAATAACCGGCTCCAGAAACTTCAAAAGTTTTTTAAAATCACAACTACTGGGTTCCGTAATTTGTTTAAACGACTGCTTACACAGCTGGCGTATTATAGCTTTCCTTTTTAATTTAAGAAATTAAGTTCTTTTTTGTCTGAAAATTAGTTTATTGCGAAAAGAAAAAATTAACTGCATTTATCCTACTTTGCAATTACCTTAAATAGTTATACCCCAGTTGTGTAAGTTGATAGACTCCGTAGTAGTTATAATATTTTTATAATAAAGAAAATAAAAGTTACAACAAAGTAGCGTTTGATTCAACGATTTACACTTTAATATCATAATACTTTACCAGCTTTTTCCCGCGGCTTCTCTGGCTTCTTCGTGGATGGTTATTTATAACGGCCTAGTGGCGGTGGAGCACTGAAATGAAGTCTTCGCATGTTGTTGACAACATAATAAGTTAATTATAGAATAAAAAGATATTCTAAGAGGAGATCGTCTAATTTAAAACTGCACACGCCTCCATTGTATTTTCATTTGAGATTTTGCCACATTTAATATCTTTCTAATTATATCTATCTTTATAATATCCTCGCATTTTTACTATATTTGGTATGACAAGAGTAGGTAATAAAATCTACCAAAAATACTAGGGAGGCGCTTGCAGTTTTAATTTAGACGACTCTACTATCCTCAAGATTCATCTAATGTCAATGTACGATCTAATCTTCAAATCCAACGTTCAACGTTCATCCAACGTTTTGTATAATTTGGGGTTTGATAACATTTTTTTAAATGGTTACCTGATTACTTTTCTGATGCATTCTTTTAATTTACTAAAATTAATTACGAAAAATATTTAAAAAAAATATAACTATTTTTTTTAAATCAATAAATATTAAATATCAATGTTCTTTGTGCATAGAGCATGAAAAACATTGATCTTTATTGTTTTGAATAGGCTAAACACACAATAAAAGCATGTCTAGAAAAATTCATCGGCATCATTCAGAAAGAAAGGAAAATATTTGACGAAAGGCAGTAATGGACAATTGACAGAGATGATAGGTACAATTGCAATTTTTGATTTCCGATGAGTTTGGAATATACCACAATTTAATGTTCCTTCTGCTACAAACGAAAGTATCCACTGTATAATTTTACTAATTTGATGTTGCACGCATGTATGCCACTAAAATAGCATAAAGAGGCAGCAATGATAATAATGTGTTGCTAGATGAACTTTTTTAAAACTGAAAATGAAACGGATATTAACAAATCTTCATTTTATACTGATGGCTGCTATGACCAGATAAAAATATGTATAAATTATCCTTGTATATCTATGCCGCCAAATTATTTGCGATTACCATTACGCTACTTGTAGGTTCTGTGATTACGCACAGGTTTTTAGAAACTGGGCTGATTTCAAGAAACGTGAAAAAGAAAGTTGTCAAAATTCTATACCGGTGAGAAATATCAAATAATTAATGCAATCTGATGTTATTATCTCGTGGGTGCCCAGACGTAAGAGGCGACAGAAAAAAAATGAAACAGGAGAGGGGCAGCAGCATCTTCCAGATAACAAATCTAAATTATATTAAAAAAAAACTAATAAATCCATAATAAAATATCCATATGCTCAGACTTTGAAAGGCTGTGATGAATGATAAATTATAATGAGAATAAAATAGTGAACTATGACAGAAAAGACTAGTGAATCTTGGTAATTGGCGACATAATATAGAAAGTAAGATAATTCGATGGGTTGATCTTATGGAGGTCAGTGTTTCATGTTTACAAGAAAATATACTCTTTGGAGGTATAATTTTGAAGATTCAAGATAAAAAAAAGTTTCACTGTTGATTAATATAAGACAAATAAGACCAAAGAAGCGTACCCATACATTTGGAGAACGAGCGAAGCTTTGCATATACATAGATCATGCGAGGTTTTGTAAATGTGGAGAGAGCCCACGCTTTTAACATCCTTTTAAATCCCTGTTTTTGCGATCGTGAAAAGATTTAAAACATCTAATTATAATGCGGTTGAAGAGACTTTTTTGTTACTTTAATTTATTTTTAGGGTTCCGTAGTTGTACAACAAGGAACCCTTATAGTTTCGTTATGTCCGTCCGTCCCCTCTCCTACGCATGCGCGCTACACCGCTTGCCTCACTTCTCCGTGGCAGGAAAACACATCACTGAACATGTAGTGATTATAAAAATCGTTGTTTTTTAAAACTAATAACTTTATATTAAATGAAGATATCGCAATATTTTTTTTAGATAAGGGCCAAGTGTCATAGAAATAAGACTTAGAAAACCTAATTGAAATATATCAAGTAGTTTTTCCGTGATGCGCGCACAACTGCAAACCTCTATCATTTTATTTATACAGATGTGGAACAACACTTTTTCGATTCAGGGGTCCGTTTGCGAAATATTTTGCTTTAAAGTGGTATTTTTTATTAGTCATGTGTCCCCATCCCCTACCAACTAAATTGCTGTTCTTAAAATTTTTAAAAGTATGCACTAAAGTAGTATATATAATGAAGTTAAAAGGAAAACTATCACAGCTAAGTGGGCTTAACAAGTTAACGAGAAACAGTCGATTAACTTATAAAACCAGCTGCAACTTTGTAATGTTATTGTAAACTTCTTACAGTTTACATTATGTAATAAACATTTTTTGAAGAAAACGTCTTATGCATTACTAACGTAGCTTAACTTTTCCTTTGTGGGGTAGGCAGAGAGGATCAATCGCCAAGAGACTGATCCTACGCTTATTTTTTAGTTGGTATTTATTGTAGGCCTCATTCACAGTATTCATACATTCATACAGCCTCATACAGTTTCATTCGTGGTACTCTTGTTTTACGCGGGCGACCCTCAGGATATTTTAGGGCAAGGTTCGTTACGGTCATGTATATCTTAGGGTTCCACTGCGGGGAACTAATATAGATAGATAGTGAACTTGACTATTTTTGTACGGACTTCGCATATGAATTATTTCATGTATATTGTATTATTTTCAAAATCGAAAAGGTTTTTAATCTTATTTGAATACCACTCCCGATAAGTCTGCTTGTAAAATAAGTCCTTCAGTTACCATCGTCTTATTTGGACCTATTTTTAGTCGTTATAGCTGTCAAACTACGAACTCACTTCATCATCATCATCACCTATACGTTATACTGCGTGGGGCATCAGGTGGTATTCCGGTGATCAGGTCTGCAGGCAGCCGTAATTTCTCCCAAAGTTTGCGAAAGCTGGTGTCACTGATGTACTTTCGTGAACAGCGCTTCGATATGACAACAAAACGGTTGTATGTGCCTGTCCCAGTCTCGTTGCCGTTTTTCCACAACTTTTGCTAGGTACCTCTCCAATGTCTGATTAAATCGTTCTACCATTCCATCAGATTGTGGTTGGTAAGAAGTTGTTCTTGTTTTATGAGTACCCATAACTCGTAAATTTCCTGGAATATTTGAGACTCAAAATCCTTCCTTGATCGCTGTGAATCTCTAAAGGTATCCAAAACGACAGAAAACTTGAAACTATTTATCTGCAACTGTTGAAGTTTCTTGATTTAGAATGGCAAAGACTTCTGGCCACTTAGTGAAGTAATCCATCACAACCATGAAATATTTGTTACCACTTTCACTTTCCGGAAACGGCCCCGCAATGTCAAGGGCTATCCTCTCCCATGGTGCACCAACATTGTACAATTTCAATGCGCCTCTACTACGAGTTTGAGGTCCCTTTACAGCCGCACAACCTGTACATTTGCGACACCAGTCCTCGACATCGTCACGACAGTGGACCCAGTAAAACCGTTCTCGGATCTTCAGTAGAGTTCGTTTAACTCCCAGGTGGCCTCCTGAACAACCATTATGGTACAGCTGTAAAACATCCGGTACTTTAGCTTTGGGGACAACCATTTGCAAATGACAACTGTCTCCCCGAACATTTTCCCATTTTCGGCACAGGAGCGTCGCCATATCTTGCCTCCAATGCCTCAAGGAGCTGCTCGTAAGTCACTTCCTTACCGAGAGCTTCCAGAACAGTTAAGGCCTGGTCGCGCAGGCCTAGGGTGAGAGCAGTCATGGCCTGACTTTTATTCCAGCCGTTCGCCTTCATGACAGCCTCGAACTGGATTTTGTAGGCTGACCAGGAAGAAGTCCCGTCGAACTCCGGCACTTTGAATCCACGTAGCGAAGATGTTGTAGCTACCACGGGAGCTGTAATTCCATCCCCAATTTTTAGGTCATCCGGCGTTTTCTTCATGTCAGCCATCACGTTGTCAACCCGATTGTTCACTTGGTTGATTCGGGTTTCAGCTTCCGACAGGCGGTTGTCGTTGAGCAACCTATCATTCACCTCCTTATCTTTCCCGAAGGTAGCGTGAAGGTCTTTCATGAGAATCATCTGTTCCTCCTGTTGGCGGGCCTGCTCCTGCAGAATCATCATCAGAGCACCTAAGTCAGGTGCTGCAAATGTAGGAGCTACTGACGGGCCAACCTCCGTGGTCGGCAGCTGGCCCTCCGACGCTTGCGATGTTGTACCACCAAATCGTCTCTGGTCCGTCTCCTGTTGGCGTTGACTTCGGGTACGGATACCCTCCGTGTCGTCTTTAGGTAAAATCGGCATGATTAAATCCCACTTCTGACACCAATTGTTACGAGCTTGGGGTTCGAGACAATTAAAAACTGCCGAGTGAATTACCAAAATTGACACTTTAATTACACAACACTAATTACAACTTAAAACCACACTTATAACAAAACAATTGTTCTACAGATCACTTTAGTTCGCAGTTGTATCGCTTCGAAGTATTCGCTTGTATCGCCAATTCAATACTCTCTCGGTCGAGGTCTATACCGGCCTTATATAGGGCCTCATATAGTTTCCAGAACCTTCTACTGTAGAAACATCTAGAATGTTCGAGTACATATCGGTCCCGAAATATCTAGAAGGATCTTGACTCTCCTAGTTCTGCTACTTGATACCAGAGGGCGCTAGTGGCTAGTGTTGCCATGTACAAGACATTAATAGTGGCGCGCAACACTATTATTGAACGATTACTTAGAAAATAAAATTAATGCAAAAACAGAGTTTTATGTCCAATAAGTCAGAAGCATAATGTTACTATAACATCACTTTTCAGAAATTTACCACAATAATCCCGTAAGTTAATAATACTAAAACACATTGTTAGCGCATTTTCAGTAATTTTTATTTTCCCATATTGCTTGCATTCAAAATTATTTAACTCAACGCCAACATCAAGATCAGATTCTATTAAAAATTAACTTTGGATATATTAATCACTTCAATATTTCAACGCGTTCCTGAGTTATACCACAAAACAGTGAATCACTTTTTTTTTTACGACAATTACATAAAAATAATATATAAACACTCACGCCCCTAATATTAGACGATTAAATACAATTTTTTACAGCTTGATTAGTAGCATGAGATGTTGATTATAAAGTTTCTTCTCAAATTTGGCAAAATCACCGAGAGTTTTTAGATACCAAGGTTTTATAGTGTGGAATTGATCCACTGTACCCCGCATATGGAATCTGAATCTCCTTGTGGGGTACTGTGATCGTAGGGGTACAGTGAACCAACGCATTTTTTTATAGGGGGGGTGACAAACGAGCACAGTCCACCTGATGGTAAGTGGTTGCTGTGGCCATAGACATCTACATCTATCCTCGATTACGAATCAAAATGCAGATGCGTTGTCACCGTGAGGACTAAGATGGAATGCCTCGTTTTCAGTAAAAGGATCTCGGTTCTCTACACTCACCATACGAAACACATCAGCATTAAGCTGCTATTTTCGCTGGTATTCTGTGAGAGCGTGGTCCTTCCCCAGTCGAGTCGACCCATTCGTGCTACAACTATACCAGTAATATAGCGGTAGCATGCTTCTACCACATATAATTACCATGCTATTTTACCTGGTTACAATAGGCTATTTGACTTACTTTAGAAAACCATTTTAAATGATTCTTTATTACATAATAAGCAAACTACATTGATATTTCCGGGAGGTCTACTGTATTAACCATAAAAGTCAAAGTTAAAGTTTAACTTCCAAAACCGCGCAAAAACGCTGATTCTGTAATGGCGCTGGTCATGTGATATGTACATCACACACACACACATGTAAACAAGTCAACAACCGTAATAAAACAGTGCAACTGAAGTGAATTTTATCGTTTTTCTTCAAATTTATTCGATACAATGGTGTATAAATGGTCTGTAGTGCCACAATGTACTAATACGACTATAAGTAGTCCACAAAAACTATTTGGTTCTTCCAATGAATCCCAAAAGACGAAAAATGTGGTTACAATTGGCTCGAAGAGACCCAAAGAGCATTTTAGCTCATACCAATGTTTTCTGTGTAAAGATCACTTTAATGTAAGTAATATTTAACTTTATACATACTAGGTAGTAGTTAAATATCAGTTTTTATATAAAGTAATAACATCTTTAATTCCTCTTAATATGGCTTAATCTTACAGCATAAGTTGGAAGGATCCTTTCAACCAAACCCTACAGTGTTCCTGTAGGGTTTCAAATGTTTCTGTTATGTTGTTTAGCTATCTTTATAGTTTTATTTAATTTTTAATTTACAAGAAATTTCTAAGTACTTATATAATTATATCAACATAACCTAAAATGAGATTTTACATAACTTCTGAATGATGATCATATATAAAGTTTATTTATAAAATAATTCCTACGTGGTACTTAAACTGCTGTTCACATTCTTATGTTCTGCAGCATAGTAATCAGCGTTATATGTGTCTATCTTAAGCTGAACGCATTTGTCCGCACCGTACGCGTCGTACGCGCCGTATGCGCCGAGTTTTACTGATGGCCTCGCACATTTGCCCGTACGCACCGTCCGCACCGTACGCAAATCTTTTGTATTACCAACAACTTTGTAGTTTTTCCAACCACTGGTGTGAAACAGTACAGTGAAATTGATCGCTCGAAATCACTATGGAAAGAAATATAGTAATAGCCTGCTTATTGGCAGAGGAAGAAGAAAATAAAATTCGAAAAAAAGAAGATTGTCGATTCATAATATTTTTTTTATAGAACAGGGTGACAAACGAGCACACAGTCCACTTGATGGTAAGTGGTTGCTGGCCCATAGACATCTACATCTATCTTCGTTTGCGAATTTAAATGCAGCTAACAGCTCTTGGCTACTGCAGTCTATCGAATAGAATATAATTATTTTTATTCAATATAGATTACAAAAATACTAATTGAAAGTCATTTAAGCTTTACCACTGATTCGGAAAAAACCTCTGTCCTGGGAAGAACCAGCAAGAAACTCACAAGAACCATTCAGACAGACTTTTAGATGAAAAAAGAGAACAGAAGTTTTACTTGGAATTAAGCTTGAAGAAATTTTAATTAAAAATAGCGAGTAAATTACACTTTTATTTTTATTTTTATTTTATAGGATAGGTGACAAACGAGCACACAGTCCACCTGATGGTAAGTGGTTGCTGTACCATAGACATCTACATCTATCTTCGTTTGCGAATTTAAATGCAGATGCGTTGTCACCGTGAGAACTAAGATAGAATGCTCTTTCCAGTAAAAGGGTCTCCGGTTCTCTACACTCACCATATGAAACACAGCAGCATTAAGCTGCTATTTTACGCTGGTATTCTGTGAGAGCGGTCCTTCCCGGTCGAGCCGACCATTCGTGCTACAACTATACTATTAATAGAGTTGCAGATGGCTCACCACGTAAAAAACGTGGTACTTTTACGTGGTAGAGCCATGCTAATTAATTTAAATAGGCAATTGTATGGAGAATATGAAGGAGATATACTTTATTTAAAGACTTATTAGATGATGATGAACGAATTTTTAGATATTTGCATTTAACATACAAGAAATTTCAAGAATTACATACTAAAACCATATCTTTCTATGGAAAACTCAAGATTTAGAAGGCCAATTGAACCAGAAAAAAGACTTGTTGTATGTTTGAGGTAAGTATTTTTATTGATAATTAAGTAATCAGGTATGAATGGATTTTTGAATTAAAATTAACTATAAATTTTTAGTATTTAAATAATTTATCACTAAGTATTCATATTAATAATCGATGCAAAAAATTTTTTTTCAAATTATACTATATAATTACGAATTAATTAAAAGTTATAAAAATAAAAAAATTATCACGTAAGTCGAAACCACCAGTTTTAGTGGAAAATCCAGTTTGCATATAAGTTGGCAACATTAGACAACTCTAAGTACACAACTCTAGACACGCGCCGAACGCGCCGCGTTATATGACGTCGTCATCATGCGTTCTTCAATATTCGGATACCTACGTTTTATATGATTTCATACAACGAATTCTAAAATTCGGCGCGTACGGCGCGGACAAATGTGCGTTCAGCTTTAGGTAGGTTGCTCTTATCGGCTCGCACAAAATTTGACTCCATTTTGATATTCAAAACGAATATTTATGCCGCTAGTTATAAGATTTATCGAAAACCTGTTTCAGAAATAGCTCAAAGATCGAATATAGCACCCAAAAACATAGAACCCGAACTACAATCAGTCAAGGCAGCTATGTTATAGCTATGCTATGTTTGATCGTGTGTGACGTTATCAGAGTTGCAACCAATCACAGGATGTTACCGCCACAAATAAAATTTCAAAAATAATTATGTTTTATTTTCGTTTATTTTGATAAAATATACCTATTTTAGTTTAAAATAAAGGGAAATATCGTACTTTGAGAAGAACAAAAGTTTAAGTGGTCTTATGTCGATTTGTTTGTTTTTACGCCATCAAAAAGAGCAACGCAAATTACAAAAGCTCAATTTTTTTCAGATTTTTCTTATAAGTGTTAAGGAAGAAGAGTTAAAATTTGTTATCTGTGCATTTTTGCCTTTGAAAAAAATATATTGACTAAAATAGTAGTTATATGGATTACGCAGAAAATAAATAAATAACCTACACGTACATAACTTAACAACTTTTTAAACCTAAAGAAATATAATTAATTTCAGTAAATGTTTGAAAGTCGTTTTGTCGAAAAATTTTAAATGTTGTAATTTATGTAAACATTATAACATAAATTTTCCATGTTAAAAATTATTTTCCCCAAAAATTATCGCGATTACCACTAACTATGTTATAAACTTATCTACAAATAAAAGCTCTTTGATTGATTAAGCAATGTGATTGTCTTAATTTCTAAGCGTAATATCGATTACGGCTTTGTTCCCTAAATTAAAACTGTCCTATTCACGAAAGCTCGCATACTCAGAATTGTTTGAAAGGATTCCTGAGCTAAGCGCGAATATGTGCGGAGTGCGGGGAACGGTGTCGACTTCCTGCATGTCTTGTCAGGTCGACACTTCAGTGGGGGGTCGCCTTACTTCGCCTTCCGGTACGAGGCTGCCTTCGTTACCGAGAACCTTTACCCATCGGTTGTCGGTTCTTCGAGGTATATGTCCGGCCCATTGCCACTTCAGCTACAAATCCGGCTATGTCGGTCACTCTGGTTATACTGCGGATATCCTCATTTCTATGTTTATCACGCAGAGAAACCCTGAGCATAGCCTCTCCATAGCTCGCTGAACGACCTTGATCTTGGTCTTAGATCCATAAGTCATCTCTGGCAACACGCACTGGTTGTACAATCTCGTTTTCAGATTTTGAGGTATACCTGACGAGAAGATGTGGCAATTTCCGAACGCTGCCGAGCCGAGTTGAATCCGTCGATTGACCTCTTGGTCGAAGTTGGACTTACCTAGTCGAACTATTTGTCACAATAATAATGTATATTTGTCAACATTCTCGTCAACAACTTCGAGCTAAGTGCTCCCAACAACTACCAGCATAGGTATGACATGGCCATTAAACATGATCTTTGTTTTGTCCATGTTCATTTAAGACCTATCCCTTGGGAGACACCATTGAGGCCATTGAGCATAGTGCTTAGGTCCTCCAGCGATTCTGCCATAAGGACTATATCATCGGCAAATCGAAGGTGTGTGATGTATCGCCATTGATGTTAATACCGTATCCTTTCCAGTTCAGTAGCTTGAAAACGTCTTCCAATGCAGCGGTGCGGAGTTTCGGATATAACATCACCCTGTCTTACACCCTTCTGCGGTTGGATAGTTTTCGTACTTTTAATTCTGTACTGATAGCCATCGTAACCCTACTGTACAAACACTTTAGCACTTCGATATACCGACAGTCAACTTAGCACTGCTGAAGGGACTGTATCCCCAATCAAATTTCGACGGAATCAAAGGCTTTCTCATAGTCCACATACGCAAGGCAAAGTGGTAGATTGTACTCTTCGGTTTTCTGTACAATTTTCCGAAACTATGGTACTAAAGCCTTTTCGGAAACCGGCTTGTTCCGGAGGCTGGAAGTTGTCGAGTCTGAGTGCGAGACAACCAATGACTCGAAAACAGCACATAGACGCGGCTCAAAAGGGAAATTCGTCTGTAGTTCTCAAGAGAGCGTTGTCGCCTTTCTTGAAAAACAAGACCACCGCACTTCTGCACCACGCCTCCGGAGTGGTATCACCATGGAGGACGGAATTAAAGAGCTTCTGAAGGACTTCAAGTACCGGGTTTCCACCTGCTTCCAGAAGCTCCGGTGTGATTTTATCCTCGCCTGGGACCTTGCCGTTTTTAAGGTGCTGGAGAGCCATTCTAATCTCGCTCTGACTGACGTCCGGAATATCATCGGAACAGCATCGGATAAGACTTGCTCTTGGGTTGTTACTCACACTTGCGTGTGACTTCAACGTTGACGTGTACAGCTGCCCATAAAACCTCTCAATCTTACTCAGAATCTGAGGTGTCCCGGAAACGATGCTGCCACACTCAGTCTTCAGCTTTGCCACTTCTCTCTTTCTGGCAAACAGATCTCTGGCAAAGACTTTGGAGCTCGATCGCTTCTTCAACACGAGCTGTATTGAAGTTGCGTAAGTCCCGCCGTGCATTTGGAAATATGTCTGTTCAATTGCCTGTATGCAGTCAAATCTGTTGAATACTGCAGCTTCATTTCCCGTCTAACAGCCATAAGATTAAGAGTGTGATCGGAGAATTTTATGTTCTTCTTCGGCGGGTCTTGCAGAACTTAGCTCCGACCGTATAGACAGTTTCCACGAGCTTGTCATTCATATCGTCCACTGCATTGCAGTCTTCTAGGCACTGAAAAGATTTTGGGACTTTGGATTACATTATCTGAACCAATGACATGAACACAAAATATCAAAACAACTCTTTTTTTTCAGATTTCTTGATTCCGTTTAGATTTTCATAAAATGTTTATGCTATTTACAATAATAAATTGGTATCTTTTTTTTGTATATAATACCATCGAGGGTCCCGAAAATTTCTAGTGGGCCCAAAAACGATTGACTCCTTTATCACAATAATCCCGTAAGTTAATAATACTAAAACACATTGTTAGCGCATTTTCAGTAATTTTTATTTTCCCATATTGCTTGCATTCAAAATTATTTAACTCAACGTCAACATCAAGATCAGATTCTATTAAAAATTAACTTTGGATATATTAATCACTTCAATATTTCAACGCGTTCCTGAGTTATACCACAAAAGAGTGAATCACTTTTTTTTTTTACGACGATTACATAAAAATAATATATAAACACTCACGCCCCTAATATTAGACGATTAAATACAATTTTTTACAGCTTGATTAGTAGCATGAGATCTTGATTATAAAGTTTTTAGATACCAAGGTTTTTTATTAAAAAAGTGGCAATTGATCCACTGTACCCCGCATATGGAATCTGAATCTCCTTGTGGGGTACTGTGGATCGTAGCGGGGCACAGTGAACCAACGTATTTTTTTTATAGGATAAGGGTGACAAACGAGCACACAGTCCACCTGATGGTAAGTGGTTGCTGTGGCCCACAGACATCTACATCTATCCTCGATTATGAATCAAAATGCAGATGCGTTGTCATCCGTGAGGATTAAGATGGAATGCCTCGTTTCCAGTAAAAAGGATCTCCGGTTCTCTACACTCACCATACGAAACACAGCAGCGTTAAGCTGCTATTTTACGCTGGTATTCTGTGAGAGCGTGGTCCTTCCCCAGTCGAGTCGACCCATTCGTGCTACAACTATACCAGTAATATAGCGGTAGCATGGCTCTACCACGTATAATTACCATGCTATTTTACCTGGGTTACAATAGGCTATTTGACTTATTTTGGAAAACCATTTTAAATGATTCTTTATTACATAATAAGCACACTACATTGATATTTCCGGGAGGTCTACTGTATTAACAATAAAAATCAAAGTTAAAGTTTAAATTTCCAAAACCGCGCTAAAAACGCTGATTCTGTAATGGCGCTGGTCATGCGACATGTACATCACACACACATGTAAACAAGTCCATAACCGTAATAAAACAGTGCAACTGAAGTGAATTTTATCATTTTTCTTCAAATTTATTCGATACAATGGTGTATAAATGGTCTGTAGTGCCACAATGTACTAATACGACTATAAGCAGTCCACAAAAACTGTTTGGTTCTGTTCCAACGAATCCCACAAGACGAAAAATGTGGTTACAATTAGCTCGAAGAGACCCAAAGAGCATTTTAGCTCATACCAATGTTTTCTGTGTAAAGATTACTTTAATGTAAGTAATATTTAACTTTATACATACTAGGTAGTAGTTAAATATCAGTTTTTATATAAAGTAATAACATCTTTAATTCCTCTTAATATGGCTTAATCTTACAGCATAAGTTGGAAGGATCCTTTCAACCAAACTCTACAGTGTTCCCTGTAGGGTTTCAAATGTTTTTGTTATGTTGTTTAGCTATCTTTATAGCTTCATTTAATTTTTAAATTTACAAGAAATTTCTAAGTATATATATCAACATAACCTAAAATGGAATTTTACAAAACTTCTGAATGATGATCATATATAAAGGTTTATAAATATAAATAATTCCTACGTGGTACTTATACTGCTGTTCACATTCTTATGTTCCGCAGCATAGTAATCAGCGTTATTACGTCTATCTTAAGCTGAACGCACAATTGTCCTCACCGTACGCGTCGTACGCGCCGTACGTGCCGAGTTTTACTGATGGCCTCGCACATTTGCCCGTACGCATCGTCCGCACCGTACGCAAATCTTTTGTATTACCAACAGCTGAAACAACAGTGAAACAAAATTGATCGCTCGAAATCACTATGGAAAGAAATATAGTAATAGCCTGCTTATTGGCAGAAGAAGAAGAAAATAAAATTCGAAGAAAAGAAGATTGTCGATTCATAATATTTTTTATAGAATAAGGGTGACAAACGAGCACACAGTCCACTTGATGGTAAGTGGTTGCTGTGGCCCATAGACATCTACATCTATCTTCGTTTGCGAATTTAAATGCAGCTAACAGCTCTATGGCTACTGCAGTCTATCGAATAGAATATAATTATTTTTATTCAATATAGATTACAAAAATACTAATTGAAAGTCATTTAAGCTTTACCACTGATTCGGAAAAAACCTCTGTCCTGGGAAGAACCAGCAAGAAACTCACAAGAACCATTCAGACAGACTTTTAGATGAAAAAAGAGAACAGAAGAATTTTACTTGGAATTAAGCTTGGAAGAAATTTTAATTAAAAATAGCGAGTAAATTACACTTTTATTTTTATTTTTATTTTATAGGATAAGGGTGACAAACGAGCACACAGTCCACCTGATGGTAAGTGGTTGCTGTGGCCCATAGACATCTACATCTATCTTCGTTTGCGAATTTAAATGCAGATGCGTTGTCAGCCGTGAGAACTAAGATAGAATGCCTCTTTTCCAGTAAAAAGGGTCTCCGGTTCTCTACACTCAACATATGAAACACAGCAGCATTAAGCTGCTATTTTACGCTGGTATTCTGTGAGAGCGTGGTCCTTCCCCGGTCGAGCCGACCCATTCGTGCTACAACTATACTATTAATATAGTTGCAGCATGGCTCTACCACGTAAAAAATACGTGGTACTTTTTACGTGGTAGAGCCATGCTAATTAATTTAAATAGGCAATTGTATGGAGAATATGAAGGAGATATACTTTATTTAAAGACTTATTAGATGATGATGAACGAATTTTTAGATATTTGCATTTAACATACAAGAAATTTCAAGAATTGCTACATATACTAAAACCATATCTTTCTATGGAAAACTCAAGATTTAGAAGGCCAAATGAACCAGAAAAAAGACTTGTTGTATGTTTGAGGTAAGTATTTTTATTGATAATTAAGTAATCAGGTATGAATGGATTTTTGAATTAAAATTAACTATAAATTTTTAGTATTTAAATAATTTATCACTAAGTATTCATATTAATAATCGATGCAAAAAATTTTTTTTCAAATTATACTATATAATTACGAATTAATTAAAAGTTATAAAAATAAAAAAATTATCACGTAAGTCGAAACCACCAGTTTTAGTGGAAAATCCAGTTTGCATATAAGTTGGCAACATTAGACAACTCTAAGTACACAACTCTAGACACGCGCCGAACGCGCCGCGTTATATGACGTCATCAGCATGCGTTCTTCAATATTCGGATACCTACGTTTTATATGATTTCATACAACGAATTCTAAAATTCGGCGCGTACGGCGCGGACAAATGTGCGTTCAGCTTTAGGTAGGTTGCTCATATCGGCTCGCACAAAATTTGACTCCATTTTGATATTCAAAACGAATATTTATGCCGCTAGTTATAAGATTTATCGAAAACCTGTTTCAGAAATAGCTCAAAGATCGAATATAGCACCCAAAAACATAGAACCCGAACCACAATCAGTCAAGGCAGCTATGTTTACTCGTGTGTGACGTCATCAGAGTTGCAACCAATCACAGGGTGTTACCGCCACAGATAAAAATTCAAAAATAATTATGTTTTATTTTCGTTTATTTTGATAAAATATACATATTTTAGTTTAAAATAAAGGGAAATATCGTACTTTGAGAAGAACAAAAGTTTAAGTGGTCTTATGTCGATTTGTTTGTTTTTACGCCATCAAAAAGAGCAACGCAAATTACAAAAGCTCAATTTTTTTCAGATTTTATTATAAGTATTAAGGAAGAAGAATTAAAATTTGTTATCTGTGCATTTTTGCCTTTGAAAAAAATATATCGACTAAAATAGTAGTTATATGGATTACGCAGAAAATAAATAAATAACCTACACGTACATAACTTAACAACTTTTTAAACCTAAAGAAATATAATTATTAATTTCAGTAAATGTTTGAAAGTCTTTTTTGTCGAAAAATTTTAAATGTTGTAATTTATGTAAACATTATAACATAAATTTTCCATGTTAAAAATTATTTTTCCCCAAAAATTATCGCGATTACCACTAACTATGTTATAAACTTATCTACAAATAAAAGCTCTTTGATTGATTAAGCAATGTGATTGTCTTAATTTCTAAGCGTAATATCGATTACGGCTTTGTTCCCCTAAAATTAAAACTGTCCTAT
Organism: Parnassius orleans; assembly: GCA_029286625.1. Classification (NCBI taxonomy): domain Eukaryota; kingdom Metazoa; phylum Arthropoda; class Insecta; order Lepidoptera; family Papilionidae; genus Parnassius; species Parnassius orleans. The sequence goes on along the minus strand of JAGSMP010000030.1, from coordinate 6,099,292 downwards.
TCACGAAAGCTCGCATACTTCAGAATTGTTTGAAAGGATTCCGAGCTAAGCGCGAATATGTGCGGGAGTGCGGGGAACGGTGTCGACTTCCTGCATGTCTTGTCAGGTCGACACTTCATATAGTGGGGGGTCGCCCTATACTTCGCCTTCCGGTACGAGGCTGCCCTCGTTACTCGAGAACCTTTTTTACCCATCGGTTGTCGGTTCTTCGAGGTATATGGCCGGCCCATTGCCACTTCAGCTTACAAATCCGTTGGGCTATGTCGGTCACTCTGGTTATACTGCGGATATCCTCATTTCTATGTTTATCACGCAGAGAAACCCCGAGCATAGCCCTCTCCATAGCTCGCTGAACGACCTTGATCTTGGTCTTAGATCCATAAGTCATCTCTGGCAACACGCACTGGTTGTACAATCTCGTTTTCAGATTTTGAGGTATACCTGACGAGAAGATGTGGCGTAATTTTCCGAACGCTGCCGAGCCGAGTTGAATCCGTCGATTGACCTCTTGGTCGAAGTTGGACTTACCTAGTCGAACTATTTGTCACAATAATAATGTATATTTGTCAACATTCTCGTCAACAACTTCGAGCTAAGTGCTCCCAACAACTACCAGCATAGGTATGACATGGCCATTAAACATGATCTTTGTTTTGTCCATGTTCATTTAAGACCTATCCGTTGGGAGACACCATTGAGGCCATTGAGCATAGTGCTTAGGTCCTCCAGCGATTCTGCCATAAGGACTATATCATCGGCAAATCGAAGGTGTGTGATGTACTCGCCATTGATGTTAATACCGTATCCTTTCCAGTTCAGTAGCTTGAAAACGTCTTCCAATGCAGCGGTGCGGAGTTTCGGGGATATAACATCACCCTGTCTTACACCCTTCTGCGGTTGGATAGTTTTCGTACTTTAATTCTGTACTCGGATAGCCATCGTAACCCTACTGTACAAACACTTCAGCACTTCGATATACCGACAGTCAACTTAGCACTGCTGAAGGGACTGTATCCCCGATCAAATTTCGACAGAATCAAAGGCTTTCTCATAGTCCACATACGCAAGGCAAAGTGGTAGATTGTACTCTTCGGTTTTCTGTACAATTTTCCGAAACTATGGTACTAAAGCCTTTTCGGAAACCGGCTTGTTCCGGAAGCTGGAAGATGTCGAGTCTGAGTGCGAGACAATTCGTAATGACTCTCGAAAACAGCACATAGACGCGGCTCAAAAGGGAAATTGGTCTGTAGTTCTCAAGAGAGCGTTGTCGCCTTTCTTGAAAAACAAGACCACCGCGCTTCTGCACCACGCCTCCGGTGTAGTATCACCATGGAGGACGGAATTAAAGAGCTTCTGAAGGACTTCAAGTACCGGGTTTCCACCCGCTTTCAGAAGCTCCGGTGTGATTTCATCCTCGCCTGGGGCCTTGCCGTTTTTAAGGTGCTGGAGAGCCATTCTAATCTCGCTCAGACTGACGTCCGAAATATCATCGGAATAGTATCGGATAAGACTTGCTCTTGGGTTGTTACTCACACTTGCGTGTGACTTCAACGTTGACGTGTACAGCTGCCCATAAAACCTCTCAATCTTACTCAGAATCTGAGGTGTCCCGGAAACGATGCTGCCACACTCAGTCTTCAGCTTTGCCACTTCTCTCTTTCTGGCAAACAGATCTCTGGCAAAGACTTTGGAGCTCGATCGCTTCTTCAACACGAGCTGTATTGAAGTTGCGTAAGTCCCGCCGCATGCATTTGGAAATATGTCTGTTCAATTGCCTGTATGCAGTCAAATCTGTTGAATACTGCAGCTTCATTTCCCGTCTAACAGCCATAAGATTAAGAGTGTGATCGGAGAATTTTTATGTTCTTCTTCGGCGGGTCTTGCAGAACTTAGCTCCGACCGTATAGACAGTTTTCACGAGCTTGTCATTCATATCGTCCACTGCATTGCAGTCTTCTAGGCACTGAAAAGATTTTGGGACTTTGGATTAGAGCACGAGGGGGACGGAGCGATGACTTCATTAGACGAGACCTCTCCAACTTAACGTTTAGGTTCAGTGTGTCTCTAGCGTAGGTAGCGATCACCGAATGATCAGCCATGCGGTGATCGCTACCAGTTTTCACCCTCGCGATCACTGAGACATCACTGAACAGTTGTCGTCTGGTCGTCATAATGAAGTCAATCTCATTTTTTGTCGAACCGTCGGGGCTCGACCTGCACTACTTCCTGTGGGTTCACCATGAAGTCGGCCAGGTGCTGGCCCCGTTGCCCTATTCCGAATTTCCCTACCTTCAGCTCACCGTTCTCTCTTGTGTCTAGTTTTGCGTTGAAGTCTCCCATTAACACCGTATAGTCCCCCGAACGGGTTCCCGCCTTGTCGTGGCGGGGGCTTAGTAGCCGTGGCTTGGTCACCCGCGGTGAACAAAGAGGAACCCCTTGGCTGGCCCGTGGTGTAGGACCGGTCCGAGGTGGCCACTCCGAGTGGGCTTGGCGAGCCCACTTCGGATGTGTGTCGGTGGGCTGCGGCGAGAGGGGTGTCCTCTCCCCCTACCGCTGCAGCCGAAGTGGATTCGCGGAGGAAGAGGAGTGTTGGTATGGCGATGCGCCACTCGCCCTATTCTCTGCGACTCAGACGGGGCCGCACCGTTGATGCTTTGTGCGGAAGCGTTCCCGTGGCCCTGCCGATATGCGACGAAGGTGGAACACCATGGGGTTTTAGTCGGTGCGACTCCGACATAAGCCGTCCTTGCCCCCGCGAGGCGGGTATGCGTAGGCATTTCCACATGTAAATTTCATCAGGGGGATGTTTGTCATAATTGCCACGTTTGGCGAGCGGGTTGGCAACTGCAGTTTTTTTATTGTAATATTGCTGTTATCAGGAATCTCCTGGCTGTTTCCCACTGTCGCCTCTTACGACACCCACGGGAAGATATGGGGTAGTGGATATTCTTAACCGTGAATATACTAGTCCATGTCAGATGCTGTTTTTAATTTTTATGAGTATAAGTGGTTTTCATGTCAGCAGTTTCCAAATACTAAATTGTAATTTAATTATTAAACTTCATAGGTATTATTTTCGTTATGTACGTCAGATGCTGGTTTTAATTTTTATAAGAATAAGTTGTTTCCACATGGAAAGTTCCTAAATAATAATGTAGCACAATTATTAAATAATTTTGAATCCTATGATCTCATTTCATACGTAAGATAACGTTAATGTTTTTATTTTATTTTAGGTGGGAGATTTTTTTATTACTGTTTTTAATAAAAGTTAAGTTTATATTGCCAATTAAAAATAGCGCCATGGTCTGGTTTTTATTTTAATAAAAATTATTTGATTTTAAAAATAATATGCTTTTTATTATTTCATTAAATAATTAACTAATTTTCCCATAACAAAGTATACTTACGTCATAAGAATATATTATCTAGAGAGAAAAGATGTTAATGTTTTAACCACATGTACTTCTCATATTTTTCAAATAGAAAAAAGGCATAAAGAGTGATTATTTTTATTATTCAACAAATTAGTTCAGTGAAAAAAAAGCATATTATTACATCCTTTTCAGACTGATTCCATTCCATGGTGATGTATAATATGATAATATGATTCACGAATATTTTTTCTAAAATTACTAATTTTCTAAAGAACATTGGTGTATCTCTTCATACAATTTCTCTTCAAAAAAAGAGGCTAATAAAGAGTAGCGTAATTTAAATAAACGTTAATAAGTAATTAAATATAAACTTGTACTTTTAGCTTGTTTAATTAATGAAAATAGTATTTTTTGACGTAATTTTTCATTAATAAGGCGAAATTGCCAGATTCTTCAATAAAAAGATATTAAGAAATAACTGGTTTTTTCGCTCTCCTGTAAAATGTACTTTTTACACTTATGCTTTTGTTCTTCTCAAGGTACGATATATTTTTTTACGCTATTATCTGATAGGATGACCACAATTTGTAGTGTATTTTTAAAGTTGTCAAATAGCCTATGGAGTGATGCAATGTGTTAAATAAAATATTTGTTAATTTAATTAATAGTTGTAATCAACCTTATTATACAATTTTTTTTTGTATTTAATAAATTTTTATCACTGTTTGATAATTATTGTCTTAAAAACACAAAATTACTGACTTATAGTCTATCAAGCAATCAACTTAATACAGTCCTTAATCGCAGATGTGTCGCATTTTTGACGCTGCTCTCCGTCGCCGGTGCCCTATATAGTATATTATCTATGGTCGCTGGTCTTGGTTTTTACGCCTGATGTAAACCCATAGGCATAGACACAGCTAAAACTGACGCTTCACACCCGGTTTACACGTAACGCTACTGTTCTGTACCATCCACCATAATATGCCACCAATCATCATGCCGGAACCTGACAAATGTCATTTTGCGTCATGGTTTTGTATTTGTAACTTATCTAAGCCAGTAGCCGAAATCTGACAACGAGAAGTGATTTTGTTCGTTTAACAAGGGACACGTGTAGAGTCTGAATTCTATTTTGCACATTTATGAATGATATGTATTAAGTAGATTAACTTTGACCTTAAAATTATGTAAAATTGCGTTAGGGACTACAATTCGTAAAGGTATTCAAATTCTAAGCGCCTAATTTTATATAATTCAAAGAAATCCAAAGTTATATGTACTTAAGTTATGTGACTTCGCCATAAATGCTGAAGCTATTTTTCATAGCATCATATTAATTCAAGAATAATCTAGTAACCTCCTTTGTAAGATTGTATACGTGGTAGAGGCATGCTGCAACTATATTAGTAGTATAATTGTAGCACGAATGGGTCGGCTCGACCGGGGAAGGACCACGCTCTCAGTGAGTATAGACAACCGGAGACCCTTTTTACTGGAAAAGAGGCATTCCATCTTAGTCCTCACGGCTGACAACGCATCTGCATTTTGATTCGCAAACGAGGATAGAAGTAGATGTCTATGGGCCACAGCAACCACTTACCATCAGGTGGACTGTGTGCTCGTTTGTCACCCTATCCTATAAAAAAAAGACTTCAAATCGCCTTGTATTTTTGGAAACCTAATTTTACTTCACATCATTAATTAAATTGTATTTAAATGCAAGATATTTTTAATTTCATTTCTTATTACGAGTGCAAATATACTTATTTCACATTGACCTTCACATTCTATTTATTTTGCTAAATATACGTAATATCACGAAAGAATGTACCTAACATTATACTCCTAGTTTATTGAGTTTTATTTTGTGAGCATTGAAATGAAATTTATTGTTATAAAACATATTATCAAGTCGAAACAAAGTTAGTAGACAGGTTCTACAGTAACATATAAATATTAACTAAATACAAAAAAAAACATTTATGGTTAATTGCCGTAATGAAATAGGTATGCTATATTCAAACTTTAGGCATTATCGTGCAAAAGAAATACATAATGTTATAGATTTAATATTCTACATGAGATAAAAATGAACCCAAAAACAAGTTTTGCTAAATGTACGTACACTACAAACCAGTTTTGATTTTGCTCCCATGATTTAATTAATAGGTAGGTACTTGCTCGAATGAGTAATTTGGTAAGTTTTTTTCAGCTTTTTCTTAATTTAGCGGCCTTCAATTTTGCATTTCCGTTAAATTTTTAATCTTTTTATGTTCTTCAATATAAGGATAATAAGGAAAGCAGATATTAATTTCGTGAGTTCATTTTTGTTTCCTAGATTTTAGTCGAATTTTGAAATCACAATTGTTTCCGTCTCATGATTTACATATAAAGCTTTTGTCATTTAGGAATTATAAAAAGTCCAATTATGTACTGGGTGGGATTTTTGTGTTTAGTTAGAATATTTAACTGTGAGAAATTGCGTTACCAGACACGTTGACGTTTTAGTGCTGACAGTAAATATTCAATAGTCAAATTAAAAAATGGACTAATTAAATTTTAAATTTTCTACGTGCTGGAGCCATGCTGCAGCAATATTGTGATTGTAGTACGAATGGGTCTGCTCGATCGGGGAAAGATCATGTTCTCGCGGAACACCAGCGTAAAATAGGAGCTTAATGCTGATGTGTTTCGTATGATGAGTGTAGAGAACTGGAGACCATTTTTGCTAGAAACGAGGTATTTCATCTTAGTCTTCGTGGATGCCAATGCATCTGCATTTTGAGTTTTAACCGAGGACAGATGTAGATGTCTATCTAGAGAATAATAAAATTTTCAATATAAATTAGTAAAGTAAAATATTACCATTAGTCAGATCAGTTTATTAAAGTACTGCCTCGTTGGTCTAGTGGTCATAAACGCGATTGCTGATCACGAGGTCCCGGGTTCGAATCCCGGGACGGGCAAAATCAGTTATTGGGTTTTCTGACAAGAAATTCTCAGTAGCAGCCCGGAGTCAGGAAGTTGGCGGCGTTTCACCCCGTGCCTCGGAAAGCACGTAAAGCCGTTGGTCCTGCGCCTGATCTCTCTCCGGTCGTGTAGAATTACAGTCACATCTGACTTTTTGATAGGATAAGGGTGACAAACGAGCACACAGTCCACCTGATGGTAAGTGGTAGACATCTACATCCATCCTCGATTACGAATCAAAATGCAGATGCGTTGTCACCCGTGAGGACTAAGATGGAATGCCTCGTTTCCAGTAAAAAGGGTCTCCGGTTCTCTACACTCACCATATGAAATACAGCAGCGTTAATCTGTTATTTTACGCTGGTATTCTGTGAGAGCGTGGTCCTTCCCCGGTCGAGCCGACCCATTCGTGCTACAACTATATTACTAATATAGCTGCAGCATGGCTCTACCACGTATATGAGACTATAAGAGTGAGGGAATAGAGAGTCCATCTATGCTTGCGCATACACTTGGGCATTATAATCCTGTCCTGGTCAGATGGCTAGTCTCCATTGAGACTGGCCGCCATAACCGAATTTCAGTCTGGAGGATATCATTATTAAAGTATGTTTTTCTTTTATAGAATAATCGTGACAAAAGAGCACACAGTCCACCTGATGTTAAGTGGATGCTGTGGTCCATAAACATTTACATCTATCCTCGATGAAGAATTCAAATTATATCTCCGGTTCTCCACCCTCACCATACAAAACACCACAGTATAAAGCTGCTATTTTACGCTGGTATTTAGTGAGAGCGTGGTCCCATTCGTGCTACAACCATATGCAGCATGGTTCTACCACGTAAGAGAACATTAAAGTATGGGGTAAAGAAGGCTTTTTAACTATTTCACTTTCCCATGAGTCATATATGAACATTTCAATTGTTTAATTATTGTGTCTATTTCTCGGACAGGGAAGTTGTTAAAATATTAGCTCTGAATCACCAAAGCCAGAAAGATTAACCAAAGTAAAAATTATGTAAAAAGTACGTAAAAAGTACAGACACTGAACACTGAATTATTTTTAGCTACACATTTTATGATATTCATATAACCGGGAACTGGTTTAAACATTGTTCCTAAGCCCACGCTTACGAAACTACACGGCCTTCTAGTACGAGCACAGATTAAATAATGTTACTAAATACGTAAGTACGAGTACAAATTTTGGCACGCTCGCTATGAATATGATTATGTTAATGTTATACGAGTATCTTAGGGTATACATAAGCATAGCTTGCTTATCTATACTCTAAGATATATATATTGCGTTATAAAGTTGATATACTATATTATAAAGTTGATAATAGTCGTTGTAATGAAATATTATGTTCTAGCATTTTTTTATTTATGATATTAGGTAAATTAGATGTAAGTAGAGGCAATGTGTGAGAAATTGATATGAAATTCATTCGTAGTTATATTCATTTTTACATACTTAGCGCTTGCGCTTGGGGGCCCCGGGGCACTGCCCCTCCTTGCCCTAAGGTAGCTACGCCACTGACTTAGTGCAATTATCTACTTATGTTTTGACAAATATTTTATTATAAACCGTCGTACAGCAAAATGCTTTCTTTGTTTTCAATTGTAAGGTTTTAAGTTTTTTCAACAATAGATTTCTTCAATAGAGAGAGAAAGAGAGAGAGAGAGAGAGAGAGAAAGCAGTGTAGTAGCGACGTAAGAGTCACATTTCGTCCCACCTTTAGAGGATTTTCTATAGGTGCTATAGAAAATCCCAGAAAATTCTCATGGCTTCCAATAGATGACCGTGTAACCATCTAGTAGGTACATACTCAATGTAATATATCCAGACCAGCGATGCGGAGTGTTAAATGTGAAGCACACGCAAGTAGAGCCACGCTGCAACTATTATCTTAGTTGTAGCACGAATGGGTCGGCTCGACACCTATCCTGGATTAAGAATCGAAAAGCAGATGCGTTGTCACCAGTGAGGACTAAGATGAAATGCCTCGTTTCCAGTAAAAAGGGTTTCCGGTTCTCTACACTCACCATAAACACAGCAGCGTTAAGCTGCTATTTTACGCTGGTATTCTGTGAGAGCGTGGTCCTTCCCCGGTCGAGCCGACCCATTCGTGCTACAACTATACTATAAATATAGCTGCAGCTTGGCTCTACCACGTATAAAACTTAGTTAACTTTAACCTTAAAATGTTTCAATAAGCAATATTCTTAGTATATTTTCCCAGGGTTTTTGTATCCTTTATAAATATCAATTACATAAGTACCTCGTTGTCGGTTTAACTTCACACCCGATGTTGCAAATACCAATGAAATATTTATTTTAAAAAGGAAACAGCGCAACAGATCTTAATATCCTCGATTCAGCTTAATTAGTCTAGTAAAATTTAATAAAAAAATGTATGTACATTCAAATAAGTTGTTAAGGTTACGTACGGAACTACTTACGAAATAAATAAACATATATTTTTCTATGTACCTACTGTTAAAAATTATAATAAAAATCAATAATGAAAATTAATCTATATATATATAAGACATTTCCACCTATGTACTGACTCATCACGATATCTCTGGAACCATTAGGTAGGAATATTCCTTTCGCCGAGTAGAGATCAGCTAAGAACGGATTTTACGAAATTCCACCCGCAAGGGGGGCGCGGGGCGCTAATTAAAAAAAATTACATTTTCAAACTATAGCTCTTATAGGTATATAAAACTTGGCCAGAATATTCTTTTTGGCATGTTAAAATTAGCAAGAACGGATTTAATGAAATTCTACCCGCAAAGGGCAGTGCGGGCGTTAAAAAAAAATTAATATAATATTTCTATAGCTCCTTTAGTCTCGCTAAAACCCGAAAACGGCTGGACCGATTTTGATGACATTTTTTGTGAGTGTTTGATTGGATCCCTGGATGATCCAAACGATTCACAATTGGACCCGGTAGCTGGCGCTGTTGTCGAGATCCAGAAATCACCCGTGCGAATCCGGGGCGGATCGCTAGTAATATATTAGTGAATAAATAAAAACAATGAATTCAAAATATAAATCAACATATAAGTTTTCAAGAATATTCCACAATAAAGTATAACATAATACTTGCTTAATATTAAGAAAAAAAACCTTTATATTTCTTGTCTTGTTATATCTCTACGGACGGAAAAGATTAAAATTTCTTATATAAGTGAGGTAAAAAGGCAAATTCTCATTATTCTTTGGAACTACTTCTTTTCCAGCTGTTTTGACTGGTGAAGATACAGAGTTTTATTTGTAACATTATATAACAGTTACGTTCATAATCTTAAACGATATTTTATAACGGCAAAGTCATAAAGGAGCTAAAAGCTCTATGGCTACTGCAGTCTATCGAATAGAATATAATTATTTTTATTCAATATAGATTACAAAAATACTAATTGAAAGTCATTTAAGCTTTAGCACTGATTCGGAAAAAACCTCTGTCCTGGGAAGAACCAGCAAGAAACTCACAAGAACCATTCAGACAGACTTTTAGATGAAAAAAGAGAACAGAAGAATTTTACTTGGAATTAAGCTTGGAAGAAATTTTAATTAAAAATAGCGAGTAAATTACACTTTTTATTTTATTTTTTATTTTATAGGATAGGGTGACAAACGAGCACACAGTCCACCTGATGGTAAATGGTTGCTGTGACCCATAGACATCTACATCTATCTTCAATAAAGAATCAAAATGCAGATGCGTTGTCACCCGTGAGGACTAAGATGGAGTGCCTCTTTTCCAGTAAAAAGGGTCTCCGGTTCTCTACACTCACCATACGAAAGACAGCAGTGTTAAGCTGCTATTTTACGCTGGTATTCTGTGAGAGCGTGGTCCTTCCCCGGTCGAGCCGACCCATTCGTACTAGAACTATACTATTAATATAGGTGCAGCATGGCTCTACCACGTAATGGTCAATGAAATATAAGAGTTTTTTTTTATAGAATAAGGGTGACAAACTAGCACACAGTCCACCTGATCGAGGATAGATGTAGATGTCTATGGATGCTGTGGCCATACACATCTACATCTATCCTCGATTAAGAATCAAAATACTGATGCGTTATCAGATTGAATGCCTCATTCCCAGTAAAAAGTGTCCGGTTCTCTACTCTCACCATATGAAACACAGCACACTAAGCTGCTAGTCCCCGGTCTAGTCGATCCAATCGTGTTACAACTATAATATAGCTGCAGCATGGGTCAACCACTTGTTTTAAGAGTCATTATAATAATAATATTTTCTAATGAAGTACGTAACCGGGTAGTGGTTATGTAAGAATATCCACAACTCCACATCATCCCGTGGGTGTCGTAAGAGGCAACAGAGGAAAATGAAACAGGAGATTGGCAGCAAAATCTTTCTGATAACAGCTTAAAACAATAAAAACCTGCGGTTACGAAGCCGTCTGCCTACTATGCCAAATGGAGTAGTGTGACAACTATGGCAAATTGAATGCCGCAGTAGATTTAGAAAAATTATCGACCCATCTCGCTTTTGAGCCACGTCTATAAGTTGTTTTCGAGGGTCATCACAAATCGACCCGCGCGAAGACTCGCCGACTTTCAATCTGCGGAACAAGCTGGGTTTCAAGAAGGATTTGGCACTATAGACCACATTCACACAGTGCGGCAAATAATACAGAAGACAACAGAGTATAATCAGCTCCTGTCTACTGTCTTGCATTTGTGGACTATGAGAAAGCCTTTGACTCCATCGAAACTTGGGCTGTTCTGGATTATTTGCAGCGGTGCCAAATTGACTGTCGGTACATCAAAGTGCTGAAATGTCTTTACAACACCAGTACGATGTCCGTCCAAGTACAGGGCAGTCAAACAAAACCAATCCAGTTGTATCACGGAGTGATACAAGTAATGAAAGGAAAAGGTAAAAGAATAAAAAGTATGTAAGTATTTTGTACGCGTATAAAAGGAGTAGCAGGAATAGTCCGACACGACTGGAGAAAGAACATGCTCGCATTGAATACCAACGTTAAATAGTAGCATAATTCCAGTGTTTCGTATGGTGGGTGACGAGAACCGGACACCATTTTAGCTGTCATTGGGGCATTTTATCATAATCCTAAAGGGGTGACAACGCATTCTGCATTTTGAGTCTCATTTGAGAATAGATGAAGGTGTCCATTATCATTATCATTAGGTGGAACCTGCTTCCATCGACTTTCTGTATGTCTTACCGGGTCGTCACTCCGTTAAGTGGGAAGCCGTCCTACACTTACCTTACCGGTACGAGGCTACCACTTGAGAAACGAATGATAGTCGAATGATAACCTCCGCAGCGGTTGTCGGTTCTTCCAGCTATATGGCCGGCCCATTAACACTTTAGCTTACTAAACCGATGGGATATGTCGGTTACTCTTATTCTACTGCGGATATATTCATCACGAAGTCCATCGCGCAGAGAAACTTCAAGCATAGCTCTCCATAACTCGCTGGGCGACCTTAAGTTTCCTCATATGGCTAGCAGTGAACGACCACGTTATTATATACAATATAACAATCTAAGTTAATCATTTAAACTGAACTGCCTACGTATAATTAGTAAACAAACAAAATGACATTTAATCTCTTCCGTTGACTTTTATAATGAAGAAATACAACTTTAACTGGACCACCTCAAGGTCCATGTGCTCTATGCTACCTCCACGTAATAACAAACGGAACAAAATGAAATTGAAAGGCTGCCTTTGACTCACGAGCGCATGCTGCGCTAGTTTACCTTGACAATGAAAGTAAAACGTCCATTGCGGCCAGTAATCGTATAAAAACTGAGGCACTCCTTGCCAAATTATTCAGTTGCCAACTACAAACAACATCAACATGTTCGCTAAGGTGTGTTGAGCCATACATTGTATATAAATAATTTTTAATAATATTAATATTTTAACTATCATCATCATTATAGCCTTTCATAATTACACTGATGAACATAGGCCTACCTCAAGGCATTAAATAGGCACTAGCAATTATTAATAACGAACAAGTAAATTAAAAAAAATTATGTATTAAAAATAAATCACGTTTTTTTTTCATATTCTGACATTGTCATCCGATTATGAACTATGTTCAAAGTCTCTAATTGATCGGAAATTAGATTAAAAACAAGTACTAAATTCCACACGAACGTGTTAAAAGTGAAGTGAACCGAACTTTTTTTTAAATTGTCTGTTTGTTGTATTTAAATATTACAATAACTTCAAATTCATAGAGTTAAATTAATCTGTTTGCTTATTTTAATAAATCATTATTTTACAGGTTATCGTTGCTTTGTGCGCTATAAGCGCGGTTCGCGCTAGCGGTCTTTTGGGAGTTGGCCCGGCGGTGTATAGCAGCCACGCAATCGCTGCCCCCGCTGTGGTCACCAAGACTATCACTCCCGCTGTCTCCTCTGTGTCTTCTTACTCCACCCACACTGCTCACGGTGGACCCATCGCCACTTATGCCGCCGCTCCCGCCATCGCCACCACCTACGCCGCTGCTCCCGCCATCGCCACCACCTACGCTGCAGCTCCCATTGTGAGCAAGACCATCACACCCGCTGTCTCCTCCGTGTCTTCGTACTCGACTCAAACCGCACATGGCTCCCCCATCGCGACCTACGCAGCTGGCCCAGCTGTAGCCTACGCCACCCGTACTATTGCCGCACCCGCTGTGGCCGCATATGCCACCCGCACTTACGCCGCTCCCGCTGCAACTTCCTACTCTTCCTACTCCACCCAGACTGCTCACGGCAGTCCCATTGTGGCTAAGACTTACGCCGCCCCCGCGTACTCCACCTACGCTGCTCCTGCGTACTCTACTTACGCCGCCGGTCCCGCGTACTCTACTTACGCTGCTCCCGCGTACTCTACTTACACCGCTCCCGCTGCAACTTCCTACTCTTCCTACTCAACCCAGAGTGCTCACGACGGTGCCGTTGTGGCTAAGACCTACGCCGCTCCCGCGTACTCCACCTACGCTGCTCCCGCGTACGCCACCTATGCTGCTCCCGCGTACTCCACCTACGCCGCCGGCCCCGCGTACTCGACCTACGCTGCGGGTGCCCCTATCCTCCGATCCTCTGTTGCGTACTCTGCCGCTCCCGCTGTCTCCCACATCTCCTACAGCGGTCACGGTGCTAACTATGGTTGGTAAACTGAATCTGTTTGTATAAACTGTAAATAGACAAATTAAAAAAATAAACGACTTGCTATAATAAACTAATTCATTTGTTTCATTACCTTTATTTCTTTTTTTATTACGACTTATCGTTCATTTACATACATGAATAAAAAAAAAATTTTTTTAAGCACGGTGATATCCATGGCGAGCGCTAAGCCCTTGAGCTCCCACAGCTTTGACAAGGGAAGAATTTTTACATACGTGGATATCACAGTGCTTAAGTACCCGGGTTAGATTTCCGCTGGCAATCAGCACTTATATTAAATTATTAATTTTAAGTGCTGATTTACCACGTGCACAGCGATGAAGGAAAACATCGTGAAGAAACTTCATGTTTAAGTAATACATTTTTAGAGAATACGTGAGTGAGTGAGAACATTACACGTACTGGAGCAACACGGTGCACTTATTGGTCCATTGTACTCCACAATATTGAACCCTCTCAGAAATGAGAGGACGCCTTGAGATGGGACGTATACTGGCTGTAACTTTACAAAACTTTTATATCTTTAATACAAAAATAATATACTCATGGACAAATTTAGAGGAACGCAAAAAAAAGTGTGTATAAAACAAAATATCATGGATATTTTTGTGACACTTATTATTCAGTAATTTAAAATTGCAAACGTCGAAAAAAAAAACGATCAAATGACAAAAATTTACCAAATTAAGAAAAAAATAAAAAATTACAGAAAATAAACATTTTAGACTTAATAATATTTTTTTCATAAATGCTTAGAAAAAGCTATAGCTTTGGCTATAATAAATACTTATTGTTACCACCTCCAGCTTTTCGAACTGCTCCCAGTCTCCTTGGTGTACTCTTAATCAAGTTATTAATAAGTTCTTGAGAGATTGCGTTCCATTCTTCCTGTAATGCGTTTTTAAGATCTCTCAAATTAGCAGGGGTTAGGATTTATTTTCTTAATTTGTCCTCCAAGCTTATTCCATAGATGCTCTATGGGGTTTAAGTCGGGCGAGCGCGCTGGCATTGATTTCTACGTCTTGAAGGTGTTCGACAACTACGGCCGCAGTATGCATAAAAACAAATTATTTCCTATAAAAGGGGCAACAGGCATTACAATTTCTTCCAAAATCTCAGTCACATATCGTGCCGCTGTTAGTAGTACATATCGTGCCACTATTAGTAGTAGATCCATTCTAAATGACGCAGAGAAAGCAGTCAAGGCGAAAATTTAAACAAACTCAAATTCAAAAGTTGGCAAAAGTTTTCGCAGTATGAAAGAACGTAATATTACGCAATAATTGCATAAAAACATATGAAATTCGAAAAAAAACAACAATTCAAAACTTTTTATAGCATTTACTTTTACAATTTGTGGCCAGTACGCATGATAATTACAACAGGAGAAATAAAACCTCTTTTTTTTGAGTTACACTGCTTACATCTTATTATATTAATTAGTTATAAATCTTATTTTGATGTTATCATGTGTAAGTAACATTCGTTCTGTTTTCGAAACAAGACATCGGTGAGAAATCTTTAAATTATGAGTATGTTAATAATGTAATAAGAGAGTAAAGATATCGTTAGTTGTGCGAGCTTTTTTGGCGCTACGATGGGCTTCACATGCTATTGATTGTTTTTGGATTTCTTTTAGGAAAATCCAATAATATTCTCGTTAACCATTTCCAACGTCTAAGTAGGCGGGTTGGCAATTGTAGTTTTTTATCTAGTTGTTATTAGGAAGATGCTGCTGCCCATCTTCTGGTTTCCCTCTCTGTCGCCTCTTACGACATTCATGGGATGGGGGGGGGGGGTATTGGATACTCTTACACCACCGCTACACGATCAAATATCCTCCCTATGAAGCAAGCTATGGGGAGGCCCATGATTAGCAATAGACTTTGATAGTCTGTGATGAATGAATGATTTCCAACTAAACTTAAAAAGCTTGTTCTAAGAGTAGTTTACGTTCACGACAGTAGGCGATCGCCGGATTCAAATCCACGATCGTGTTTCGTGTTTCGCGCATTTAATAAAGGACATTATTTGCAATAAAGGAAATAGATTTGTTTTTTGAAATGTTAATATGTATCTACATAATATACAACACACAGTTAGTCGCGGATTACGTGAAATAATACGTATGCGTACATTATACGAGTATATTACGTTATGTAAATAACGTAATATACTCATATAAATAACGTAATAGGTTAAACCAATTACAAACTACTGCCAATTAGTTAAACACATAATAATGGACTGTATGTGGGTCTGAAATAAATTGTTATATTATTATTATTATTGGTACCGGCGGGGAACGAACTCGGGTTGCTCACGCACCTACTGCGAATTTTACATTGAGCGCTTAGCCTCTGAGCTTCTGAGAACTCTATAATAGTGTTGGCCATTAAAAAAAGTAGTTATGTAAAACTATCTTATGTGCACAAGTCTGAATTATTAATAAACTTTTAACTTTTATGAATTTTAGTAAAATACTTTCAATGAGAGCCAAGGAGTTCGTTTAAAATTTTCATAGTTTTTTTTTTATAGTAAAACGAGCACACAGTCCACCTGATAGTAAATGGATGCTGTGGCCCATTAACATCTACATCTGTTCTCCATTAAGAATCAAAATGCAGATGCGTTGTCATCCTTGAAGGCGAAGATGGAATGCCACTTTCCAGTAAAAGGGAAACACAGCACCATTAAGCTGCTATTTTACGCTGGTATTCTGTGAAAGCGTTGTCCTTCCCCGGTCAAGCCAACCCATTCGTACTATTAACAAAATATAGCTGCAGCATGGTTCTATCACGTACACCGTTCACGTGCAGACTGTGCTCGATTCCCGCTAGGACCAATGGATTTGTTAATTGCAATTTTGAGTGCTTATTTAACGCGTCCTCGGTGGTGGACGAAAACATCGTGAAACACAATGATTACTTATATTTACGCGAACACTACACATTGAATAAAACTATTTTTACGGATTTTATCGCGTTTAATTGTACTTATTTTTATTTCTCGACGTCACGGGGAGTTCCTCGTGACCAAAATAAGTACAATTAAAGGCGATAAAATCTGTAAAAATAGTTTTATTGAATCGTGAAACACATCCAGGTTTCCTGACTGAGAAGTTAAAAAATATTTCAAGGACATTGGAAAACCACCAACACATATTGGGGCAATGCGGCGTACTCTTTCCTGACCCGAAATGCCCCAAATCAGTCTCAAGAAAGGAAACACTCATAAGAAAGTGCTGATTAACTAAGTGCTCCTCGGTTAAGGAAAACATCGTGAGGAAACTTGTATGTCCAAGAAATAAAATATTTCGAGGACATGTGAAGTCCGCCAAAAAGCGTAGAGCAGCGCAGAAGACTAATTGCTCCATAAACCTCTCAGAAATAAATAAATAAATAATAATAATAATGTTTATTTCTCCTCACAAAAACAGACCATACATATTAAAACTTATATCTATTTAAATGCAGATATGTTCATACTCATAGTCTAGAATATGTGAGGAGCTGGTATCTGAGTTAGGCAATAAAATGCCTGTATATACAAATCACCAGGTCCCCATCCCACGAGATAAACAAGAGCATTATTAGAAATTGAGTGTTATAGGTTTCGTAGAACTTATGATGATACTATAATGTATTATTATGACACAAGTCCACTGCTGAACATAGGCCTCCCCCAAGGAATGCCACAAAGCACGGTCCTGAGCGAACTGCATCCATCGACTTCCTGCATGTCTTACCAGGTCGTCACTCCATCTAGTGGGGGCAGCCCGACACTTCGCCTAGCGGTACGAGGCTGCCACTCGAGAACCTTGCTTTCCCATCGGTTGTTTGTTCTTCGAGCTATATGGCTGGCCCAATGACACTTCAGCTTACTAATCCGTTGGGCTATGTCGGTTACTCTGGTTCTACTGCAAATATCCTCATTTCATTATCACGTAGAGAAACCCCGAGTATAGCCCTCTCCATAGCTCCCACATACGGCCAGCTGTGAAGGTCTCCATAAGTCATCACTGGCAACACGCACTGGTTCTACAATCTCGTTTTTAATTTTTGAGGTATACTTGACGAGAAGATTCTCTCTTGGTCGAAGTTGGATTTACCTAGTCGGGCTATTTGTCCCAGGTAAACATACTCGTCAACAACTTCGAGCTCAGTGTTCCGAATAAATACCGCCATAGGTACGACATTATGTACTTGCAGTGGCTATTTAATTTATATAAAAAAACATTGTGCTAGGAAAAAAAAACAAAAATTTACAGTGGTTTCGTTACCTCATGTGTGTGTATGTGTGTGTGTGTGTGTGTATGTGAGAAATAAAAGGAGAAAGTGCCCCGTTTTGACAATATCTGCATATTTTTAAACTACTTTGCAAATTATCTACGTAGTTTTGGAATTAAATAGTTTTTATAATAATATAACAATTTGTATAATTTTAAAAATTTCAATATTTAACCCTTTCGCTGTCCCGTGCGCTACATATAGGTCATTGCTATTGTCTTACTATTGTATCTGAAAACCGGACAGTGAAAGTGTTAAGGCAGAATTGCAATAACATATTCTCAAATAAGACTTATATAAGAATATATATATATATATATATATATATATATATATATATATATATATATATATATATATATATATATATTGATGGTTCTTCTCTTAAACCTCAATATCGTCCTGCCACATAACACATAACAGACCATATGCAGTGCAAGGAGTAATTACACGTTATTCGTCGGCAGTTGCAATTTATACCGGAAACCTAAGTTTTGCAGTTGACTTTGAATCTGTGAAACCGTAGTTATCGTTTTTTTAACCTTGTGACTAGTGATTACCGATACGAATTTGTCAGATCAGAGAGATGTGCAATTGTTTACCTTATTTACTATTATTGTTTGTGTTGACAATGATAAGCGAAATCCTTTATAATTCTGATTAAAGTACCAAAATCTTTAATAACGAATATAAATAACAAAATAACTGATGAATAAATATAATTTAAATTTGAAGAATACGTAACTATTCAATTTTAAAATTATTATATGTGATATTTTATTTAGGATTACAATCGTAAAAAAAAAAAGATAGAGAAGTAATAAAAATATAGTGGCGGTATAAGGTCTACTACTCCATATCGTCCCATGGGTGTCGTAAGAGGTGACAAAGGGAAATAGATAGAAACGTCATCCTAATAATGACTAAAAAATAAATAACTGCGGTCAGGAATCCGCCTGCAAAGCGTTCCGACTATGGCCAATATCCCCAATGAGCCAATGAGCCCAATGAGTCAATCTATGAGGAGACTTTTGGTAAAAAATGTAGTCCACAATAATTTTATATATTGTATTATTATTATTTTATTATATTATTTTTATACACATATAATAAATGGTACTTAAAGATATTTTCGATCCTGTTTTTGACCCTTCATTAAAAGTAGACCTTTATTAACCTTGAAGGTGAAATGGTTTGAACGGGCTGTCTTATAAAAACCGCGGCACTCATTGTAAAATTATTCAGTTGCCAACTACAACCACATCAAAATGTTCGCTAAGGTGCGTTAATTTATAAATTATACTTAATTTAAATAAATATGTTGCAATCTACATTCACTTTTAAAAAGTTAAGTGAGAATTTTTATGGAGTATTTAAAATTGTAACTTATTTTATCTGTAAGTTTAAATAATTTAAAAATAATTTTGTTCAATGTTTTATTGTTACAGGTTATCGTTGCTCTGTGCCATAAGCGCGGTTCGCGCTAGCGGTATTTTGGGAGTTGGCCCGGCGGTGTATAGCAGCCACGCAATCGCTGCCCCCGCTGTGGTCACCAAGACTATCACTCCCGCTGTCTCCTCTGTGTCTTCTTACTCCACCCACACTGCTCACGGTGGACCCATCGCCACTTATGCCGCCGCTCCTGCCATCGCCACCACTTACGCCGCTGCTCCCGCCATCGCCACCACCTACGCCGCTGCTCCCGCCATCGCCACCACCTACGCTGCAGCTCCCATTGTGAGCAAGACCATCACACCCGCTGTCTCCTCCGTGTCTTCGTACTCGACTCAAACCGCACATGGCTCTCCCATCGCGACCTACGCAACTGGCCCAGCTGTAGCCTACGCCACCCGTACTATTGCCGCACCCGCTGTGGCCGCATATGCCACCCGCACTTATGCCGCTCCCGCTGCAACTTCCTACTCTTCCTACTCCACCCAGACTGCTCACGGCAGTCCCGTTGTGGCTAAGACTTACGCCGCCCCCGCGTACTCCACCTACGCTGCTCCCGCGTACTCTACTTACGCCGCCGGCCCCGCGTACTCTACTTACGCTGCTCCCGCGTACTCTACTTACACCGCTCCCGCTGCAACTTCCTACTCTTCCTACTCAACCCAGAGTGCTCACGACGGTGCCGTTGTGGCTAAGACCTACGCCGCTCCCGCGTACTCCACCTACGCTGCTCCCGCGTACGCCACCTACGCTGCTCCCGCGTACTCCACCTACGCCGCCGGTCCCGCGTACTCGACCTACGCTGCGGGTGCCCCTATCCTCCGATCCTCTATTGCGTACTCTGCCGCTCCCGCTGTCTCCCACATCTCCTACAGCGGTCACGGTGCTAACTATGGTTGGTGAACTGAATCTGTTTGTGTCAATTGTAAATAGGTAAATGAAAAAATAAATATACTATAAAACATCCAAATTTTTGTTTTAGTAATTCCTGTAACTTTTATTATCTTACAAACTGCTTGGCTACAACTTATAATAATATAATCTGAGTATCTTCTTTTTAATTAACTTAAAAAAACAATTAATATGTAAATTAAAAAGAAGATTTAAATTCATTGCAATTTAAAATTTACATATATAGGTTTTAAATTTATTAATTACGGGATATTGTACAACTTTCAAAATTGAAACATTTTTATACTTTGCACCTTGTACATATTATTAAGGATCTTGCACTAATTAGTTTATACCTTGACTTGTAAGAATTTTTAAATTTTAATTGTAATTAGTATTGGTATAAAATTTCCTATAAAAGTAAAGTACATTCGTGCCATGGCTGGAACAGGCTGGAAAGATAGCCTGCCATAACTCAACATGTCTCTGGTTTTTTCACCGCAGCGGCAACCGAACAGCACGCAAAAATGCAATTAATAATTTCGGCTTTTCCGTCTAGAATCAAACTGAGGTAGCGTTTCTCATGAATAAAAGTAAAAATAACAACCGCAACAGTCTTTGTGCGTTTTCACTTATTGCCAATTTTTTTAAAACAAAAGTCTGAATCAAAAATATTTTTTAAATAATTTTAAGTAGAGCTTAGGAGCTTTGTCGTTGTCGTCACGGTGTAAGAGAATGCACCACCACATCCGACCTCGTGGGTGTCTTAAAGTAGCGCTAAAAAGAACTCATGGCCTCTAACAGATAAGCGTATAATATTTTAATATTTTACTGGATAAGAAACATCCAGTCTGGCAACGGAAAACAAAGTCAGATGCGCGAAATATCTTGCACTACTATCGCAAGTCAAGCAAAGTGTGGCGATTATGGCAAATTCTCACTGATACGAGAGAGGCCATGGTAGCTCAGGGGCTAAGCGCTCGCTATAAATTTCACAAGACGTGAAAGATCCCGGGTTTTCTTCGCATCGGCACCAATAAAATTGTTAATTACAATTTTAAGTGCTCATTTGCCTCGTATTAAATCATCGTAGGAAAACTTGCATATGTGAGAAATTGGGCAGCATGTATAAAGGCTGTAACTTTACTTTTTTTATAAGAGAGACGCATGTCCGTTTAGATCAGATCAGATCAGAGTAACATCTTAAAAAATTCCACTTATTGGCAAAGAACATAATATATCGTAAATACCAACCAACAAACAAATATTAATGTAATAAAAAACAGCACAATTTAAATAATAATATTATGTATTATGCCATGTGATTTTAACCCCTGGGAATGAGGTAATTGCTTCCAATCTGTTTCTAAAATGAGTTTTTTTTATTTATTTTATAACTTGTGTTTTCCATTGTATCAAAAGGTCCCACTGGGTTTCTTGCCGACACTTCCCAGGACAGATGTTTTTTTCCGAACTAGTAGAAAAGGTAAAAATGACTTTCAATAAAATTATTTATAATGCATATTAAATAAAAGTTATTCTTTTTTATTGAATCCATCATCTCTTCTAGTTCTGTAAGAACTACTGAGAGATGTCTGAATAAACCATCTACGCAAGACGTAAAATATCCTAGACTGCTGACGGGAAACAGAATAGAATGTGCGAGAATTCTGGTTCTGCGATCGTCTACCACTACTAGGGATACTGACGAATCGTTTATACAACGGGATAGTCTCTTGTGCAACAGTGACCAAGAAAACAGCAATCCATCCTTTCGAGGCTACCTTAAATCCGAAAATTGGTTAGTAGGTCTAGGGTGGTTCTAGGGTTTCCTCTTCTGCCTAGAAGTCCGTCTGGATACTTACCACTCTCTAACCTATTTCTGCGACCAAATAGCAGTGCCTGCACTGCTGTGTTGCGGTCTGAAGGGTATAGAGAGCCTGTATAATGACAGGCTGTGTGACATGCCGTCTTTGTCCTCAGAGGTGCTTTATTTGAAGTTGGCAGTCATTTTGGATTGCAGGTGTCAATAGGCTGCAGTAGCCTCTTACCATCATGTGGACTGTAAGTTCGTTTATCCCTTCAATTTTATAAAAAATAGTCTGGATTGACTATGACTTTAGGACGTTCACAACCTCGAAAATGTAAATTATCTAAAACATCGAGGATTAAAATGCGGTGCATAAACGCCATTAAATTCATAAAATTAGTTTCAATTAAAGAACTCGCGTGAATATGAGGAATCATTATTTTAAATTCCCTGTGTTTTTTAATTCGTCATAGAACGATTTAAGTTTTTAGGTTATTCGTGCGCCTCGCTGAAGCTATATTGTGGCTACAGCACGAATGTTATCGGCTTAATCGGGGAAAGACCACGCCTAGCTTAAATAGCACGTTAATGCTGCTGTGTATCGTATGGTGAGTGTGAAGAACCGGAGCCTCTTTTTACTAGTAACGAGGTATTTCATCTTAATCTTCAGGGGCGACAACGCATCTGAATTTTAATTCTCAATTAAGGATGGGTGTAGGTGTCTACGGGTCTCACAACTTTACAGCCAATTAAAGTTCACTGCTGCCTCCCGAGTGAGGAACTATGGCAAATATCCCCTATATTTGCCATAGTTGCCTCCCTTGGGAAGGCGGGTTTGCAACCGCAGGTTTTCTTTACACTGCTGTCTATCTCCTGGTTTGTTTCCCTCAGTCGCCTCTTGCGATACCCACGGAACGATATGATCTAGTGAATATTCTTACACCGTCACTTTAACGAAAATTGATTGAGCGCTTAGTCTATATCCATCACTTAATATTTGTATTCAGCGTTTTTGGATGGATTTTCCGCCATCAATCGGTCGCCAGAGCCTCGTCCATTAATCAGCAGATGGTAACATGTTTATATGAAGTTAGCATGTGTAGGAAACTGATATGAGAAATATATCAGTTTTGCTAACACCTTTTATTAAACGTTTCTAAAGAGAAATATGAACAAATGAGGCCACCCATTATTTTACATTTTACAATGATTTGCGATTTAAATAGAATTGATGACGCATTTATATCAATGAAAAAACTGACTTAAACTGGTAATTTCAGCGATTGTATGACCGTTGTGTATAGAATCGAATCGTTATAAGAAATACTGTAAGTCCTTTGTAATTTATTTTTGCCGTGGTTTCTTTTCTGTTTGTTACAGAATTCAGGAAGGTGTTTGAGGAAGTTACAATATAGAAAATATGCCTAAAAATATTAAATATCATAAAATCCGACTTTCAATTTCTGATCAACGCAATCCACTGAACCATTCAGTAATAAAAGATGTGTTAAATAAAAAAAATGAACCAAGAGTAGGCTATATTTGTCCCTATTAAAGGCACTTACGAGTACGTTCACTGAAATAGGGAAATGTTACGCTATTTCCTATTCATATTTTTGATGTGTAACATCTTTCCTCTTGCTTTACTGCAATCTGTGGGAGTGATTTCGTGAAAAGGGACGGAAGTGTGTAATAGGAAGCCGGGGAAGCGCGCGCCTTTTGATTTGACCAATGAGCGCGCGCAGTGGTATTAAAGTGTGCTGTTACGAGTATATATGTCACAGTCAAAACTCTAAACCGGCAAAACCACTTTTGACTGCAATAATCAGGCAAAAATGGGTTTGACCGATGGCTTTAGTCAAAAACAGTTTTGACTGATTTTTGTAGTCAAAAGTGGTTTTAACAAACGTTCTTAGTCAATATTGGTGTTGTCTGATTTAAACTTCAGTCTATCGGTCAAAACTCGCAATATCAGTAACAGTAGGTTAAGGTGCGGCTGGGGTCGCCCTTGGGCCACCCTAAACTCGCGTACATTATAATGATATAAAATATAATATTGAAGAAATTGAACCTTTTAATTTCAGAAAGTCAAAAGAAGTTTTGACTAACATTGTTGGTCAAAACCACTTTTAACCGATGTAATTTGGTGAAAATCACTATTACCCTGTATTTTTGCAGTTAAAAGTGGATATGACCAACGGCCTTAGTCAAAACTACTTTTGACTGCAAAAATCAGTTAAAAGTGGTATTGACAAACGTCTTTAGTCAAAACTACTTTTGCCTGATTTTTTACAGTCTAAAGTGGTTTTGACCGGTTATGAGTTTTGACTGTAACATATATACTAATTTATATCTGTAAACTATATTAATAAATTTATTTACTGTTGATAATAAGTGTCTGAAAGAAGTGCAGATCATTGATAAAAAATGCGAGTGAGTAAAAATGATAAATTATTCGAATAAATTTTTCAGTATTTAGCTTTTATAAATTTTGAGGTTAATTTCTGTCGCTGCTCAATTGATATTTTTAATTTAGACTAAAAAAGCAAATAGTTTTTTTCAGGATATAATGTTAATGTTGCTTATTATCAAGGTGAGATGTTACACATCATATGAGACTACTGTAAGGCTCGCTCGTTTTTTTTAAATTTGCTTATCCATTTGAATTATAAATTGATCAATTATTATTTGACATAGGCGGCATATGTCGTGAACGGATTCCGGCGCCCGAGGCCTGTTAGTCCCGCACTCTTTATAATGGTTCCTTTGTTGTCGTTCAAAAACACTAAGCAATTATAGGAATGCTTTTTTTCATAGAATAAGGGTGACAAACGAACACACAGTCCACCTGATGGTAAGTGGATACTGCGGCCCATAGACATCTATCCTCGAATAAGAATCAAAATGCAGATGCGTTGTCACTCCTGAGAACTAAGATGGAATGCCTCGTTTCCAGTACAAAGGGGTCATCGTGCTACAACCATAATATAGCTGCAGCATGGCTCTTCCACGTAAAAATTGTGAAATTCAAATTTTACTTATATGTATTTAGTCGTATGAGATAGTGGATATTCTTACCACCGCCATTATTATGGCGATGTAAGAATATCCTAGTGGATATTCTTAAAAAAAACTATGGCATATATTCTCCCTACGAGGCAATCTATGGAGGAGGTTTATTTTCTGTAGTGGACTTTGATAGGCTGTTATGATGATGATGATTTATCGTAAGCGATATAGAATTTTGATTTCTCTGTTTATTTTAATTAAAGTATATGTTGCACGGTACATATTTTTGAAATCCAACTTTGAACAGGAATCCATATACATTTATTGATTTCTTTTAATAAGTATGAAAATAAAGATGGGAACGCCCCTCTGTTGAAATTATACTTAAGGTTTTTATAAGCTTAATTCCCATATGTTTGATAGATTTAAGATCTAATGATTTTCTCTTCTTATATTTACGCGAACACTACACATTGAATAAAACTATGTTTACGGATTTTATCGCGTTTAATTTACTTATTTTAATGCCCGACGTTTCGGGTGGTTTACGGCAACCCATGGTCACGGGGGGGACTGAGATGTTTGACGTCCCGATGTCATAGTTAGCCCGGCTACCTTCAGTTTTTGACGTCCCAATGTCATAGTTAGCCTGGCTACCTTCAGTTTTGAATATTAATTTTGGTTCGACCTACGCAGAATGAGCTTACAGTATCTTGAAGTTTGCAGTGGTATGCTTGGGTTTGGATTTAATTTTGTTAATTATAGGATCCCAAGCAGATGGCAGCACCATCCACCTTCTCTATTGAAATTAGGATTTTTAAATTTCTATAGCCTCGCGTATCATCTTTGGTAGGAATCGGTCTTCTTTTGCGAGTTTGTGGTCTATCAAATCTGATGTAATGGCGGGGACGATCTTGAGCATGTTCACAGATTGCAGACTTCCCAGAGGGTCAGTGCCTCATGTCAGCTATATGTTCTTTCACGCGGGTTTTAATAGATCTTTTTGTTTGTCCTGTGTTAGAGAGACCACATTCGCAATCAAGCTCGTACACTCCTGCATCTTGTAGAGGTATATTACACTTGACGGATGGTAAAAATCTTCTTCGGCGGCTTGAAGTATGTTTTAATGGAAGCTTGTTTCAAGTTGTAGCCAACCTTGTCTGTGACTCCGCTGACATAGGGTAGTACAGCAGGCACACGCTCGACCGTAGCCGGCTTCACTCGGTCATTGTGACGTAGGCGCGGGACCCGAAGCTTGTTGTCTTGCATTACTTGCTCGACGTGCTGAAGCTCGGCGAACAGATGTTTTCTGTCACAGATCCCTCGTGCTCTTTGAAACAAAGATTTTACCACTGTAGTGAACTGTGTTGGGTGACGGTGAGATTCACCATTTAAATATCGGTTTGTATGGGTCTTTTCCCTATACACACAGGTGACCCATAGTATTATCAGGATTTCGGATGATTAAAACATCTAGGAAAGCTAAAGATTTGTTTGCCTCTAACTCCATTATGAATTGTATTTTACAGTTTATGAAGTTAAGGTGGTTTGAAAATACAGTTACTTTGTCAGATGGTAAAATTGTGAAAGTGTCATCTACGTACCGCTTGTAGAGTCTTGGATTTACAGGAACAGTGCGAAGGGCTTTCTCCTTAAAGTCCTTCATGAATATGTCGGCAACTATGGAAGATACAGGTGAGCCCATCGCCACACCGTCTATTTGCTTGTAGAATTCCTCCTTCCACAATAGACAGCCAGATGTGAGGCAGTGTTTGAGTAATACTGCATATTCTGCAGGCATGTTGTGTTCTTCTAAATTCCTGGTTACAATTGAGATGCAGTCTTAAATAGGTAAGCATGTAAATAGTAACTGAACATCAAAACTGACCATAGTTTCACTGTCAGCGAGATGTAGGTCTTTTATCTCACTAACAAAATGGTACGAATCCTTTGTGTGTGCTCTGGTGTGTCCTCTCAGCGGTGACAGAATTTTTGCCAAGTGTTGAGGCAACTTATAAGTTGGTGAATCGATCTGGCTTACTATTGGACGTCCGTCGTAAATTCGATAATAGCACCGTGTACGAACCTCGGTGGTTTGGTACACGGTGCTATTATCGAATTTATGTCGAGATTTAATTTTCCGGATTAATTTAAGATTTAAGATCTACTCTAATGGAAGTCAAATATAATTCGTTTTAGATATTTACTATATAAAAAAATATTCACTACACAGCCATGTCAATGCCCAATACCCGTTACTATTTCCTTTAAGCAGACGAAAATCATAATTTCTAAATACCCTTACCTATTAGTAAAAGGTTCTGAAATAGTCTCGCCCACTTAGCCCTGCAACCAATACTATTGAACCTTGCTCCTGTGCTATGAAGATAAATTACAACTTTAAATAGAATATGCTTGCATGAATGTTCTAAAAAGGTTTTAGCATAATACGAGCTCTTGCTATTAAGTATCCGCAGAAAAGCTACCGATTTTAACAAACCTTGAAAATTTTAAAATGTTGAAAATAAGTAACAGTGAAGTAAAAGATAACTGCGATTTTATTATATTTAATTTTAATTCTGTTTATGTATTTAGATATAGTTTTTAAAAATAAATCTCTATATTTTTTATCAAAATAATTAGAGCGAAAATAACCATCTCCCTGATAACTTTGAACTCACGTAGAAATTATACATTTTGGAAGCAGCAGTAACATCATAATCTGTTGATCTTAAATTGTCATGACCAAACTTTTGATATTAGATTACTCGTTAACATGTTGTTCTGAAGTGTAATGTTACAGAAGAGGCTGACTCCAATGTTTAATTATTGTCATTGCTATTCAAAGTAAATATTTTAAGTAAACAGACTTGTTTTGACCACCCTAAAAAAGCCGTTGCATTTATAATTATATTCATTATAGACCTCAGCGTAGTAATGAAATCACTTAGTTAAGAAAGTCGGTAGTGTATATAGTAAAGAAATAGTTTTATATAATAGTTTTATGACATCGAGAACCATTGTAGTTTTTAAAAATCTGTAGCACCGTTAAAACCTTTTAGAAACAACTACATAGAAAATAAAGAAATTTGTGATTTGGTAGTTATGTATTATAATTGTTTCAGTTAACTTAGTAATTTGTTTTATAAATTGAGCAATCATTTGACATGGGTAGCCTCTGCCTCGTTTGTACTCTGGCGATCGAGGCCTATTCCTTCCGCTCCCTTTTCAATCGATCCTTTGTTGTGGCTCAAGAAATAAGTACTGGCAATTATCGGTATCATTGTAAAATCCAGTCCTTAATATACAGTTTAAGTACATACTGAGTTTCAAATTTTAATTCACATTAGTTTGAAAGAGTACCTATTATATTATGTTTCACTATCATTTGTGATACGCAACGTTAATAATTAAAATCTTCTTTGATAATTAATTATCAAAGAAGATTTTAATTAAATTTTTATTATCATTTTGTTCTGTCCGTCCACCTATTTCGTCCGCCATATAGCAGTGCACAAACTGCTGTGGTCTGACGCGTCCAGTCTGAAGAGTATAGAAAGTCAGACTGTGAGGCATTCAATTTTAGTCTTCAGAGATGACAACGCATCTGTAACCTTCTTTATATGAAGTTGGTTGCAGGTATCCATGGGCTAATGGCTACTTACTACGAGGACAGTTTGTTTGTTTGTCACTTCAATTTTATATAAAGACGAGCGATCCGCCCGGCTTCAGTGATTTTTGAATCTTGAAAACAGCTCCACCTACCGGGTAATATCAATACTTATAGGACATTAAGAAAAATAAAAATAAAAAACACTTTCCCGCCATTTTTCAATTGTTTTTCTGTCCGCCAAAATGAGTGAATCTAACGAAGAAATTCGATACATTCTGTTTTATTACAAAAAAGGGAAAAATGCGACTCGAGCCGAGAAATTTTTGTAACGTTTATGGACCTAATGCAGTGTCAGTAAGAGTAGCACAAAGTTGGTTCAAGCGTTTACAGTCCGGGAGTTTTGATGTCAAAGACGCAGCTCGCTCTGGTCGCCCTCATACGGATAAAGTCGATGCCATTTTTGAAAAAGTGGAGCAAGATCGGCATATTAGTAGTTACTACATAGCCGAGAAATTGAGGATTGACCACAAAACAGTTTAGACCCATTTGAAAAAGTCTGGCTATACAAAAAGGCTCGATATTTGGGTACCACTCGACCTCACTGAACTCGCTTGGTCAAAAGTCCCAAGATTTCTACAGCAACGGGATTATGTCACTACCTACAAGATCGCAACAAGTTATTGAACAAAATGGCACATATTATATGTTATAATTAAATGTTATTAAACTTTGAAAAAAAAAATGTCTTGATGTTGTATATAAAATAAGAAGAAACTTTTTCCCCGACCTAATATTTGAACTTAAGTTTAAAATTTGGCTACTCTTTGAAAAATAACCCTGTATACATATAAAGAAATGTATTTTGCTTCTTTATAATCCCGTTACTACCCACTCTTGGCCATTGGCATCTTATGTGCAGGACTAGGTATGTGTGGAGATGTAGGTATATAGAGCGTGATAAATTAAAAAATGCTTGTTCAAGTATATGCATTCGAAATATTATAATATTCCCACTTGCTACCTACAAATACTATTTGCCATGAGGTGGACTCGCTTATCGCCCCAATATTATAAAAAAAGCTTTTTGAATATAATACACAATTGTTGTAGGTACCTAACTAAAGCGGACCGGCGATCACAATATCCGACAGGTATCTCGCATATTTCACGTTGTTGTTTATCTAATACAAAAGTCTCGCATAGGTTAAAGTAACAGTTTTTACACTTATTTCAATAGTTTTTTCAGATTATTATAAATGTACTTAAATACTAATATCAGATTAAACGAAAACGAATTCACTCAAATACTTCACGCTAAAAAGTCGCTCAAGGCCGAGTAGGACTCGTATCGAGGGTTCTGAATAAACTTAATTATGTATGTAGATAGCATAATTTCCATCGTGGGAATCGAGACTCAACGATTTTTACCTGTAACCTGATACCGTTATATGAATGACGTAAATTGACAAAAATATGTAATATTTCATTTATAAGGTACGTATGTAATATTGTATAATATTTATAACAGTGTACTCAGTTAGGTAAGTACTTACTTTCACCAAAAAACAATTACTTACTGAAATTCATAAATTGTAGGCAGTATGGTAAGCACTGAACATTGCTCAAACAAGAAGGTAAGTAGGATTGAAGGACAAACGTATTACTTTGCAGTGGAAAAACTTTCATGCATACATCGGTCACTCACGGTCGATATTCCAACTGCAAAGTGTTAGTTTGAAATCACAAAAAAGATTATGTAATGAGGGCTAATAATTTTATGCTCGCCAGATGTCGCTAGTTGATACTAAAGTTAGTACTATTATTTATTATGTGCTAAGGTGAACCTATATGTTACGCAAATGATCACTCGATGTCATAATTAGTTATTGAAAAGTAGTGTTTTAAATAAAAGTTTATTAGTTTCTAGTGTACGTATTACATACAAAAGAATGCATCAGTGCTGTTCTTTAATTTTTTATAGTTTTACCTTTTTTTTATTCTTCTACATTTAGGAATATCCGTAGTTTGGTTTATCAATTTCTAACCTATTAGGTTATATAAAATATAGCCAATATTTTAGAAAGAAATATTAATATCTGCACTTTTCTAACAAATTAACTTCTCCTGCTATGACATCTGCCAAATATTCCCACCACATTCCTAAGCGCTGCCTAAAAAAGTCGTGGATTCCCTCTTGCATTTTTTCTTTACTATTGCTCCGAGACCTTGCTTCTTGTCAGATTTCATGGTTTTAGGTCAACTGAAGTATCCTATAAGTTTTGATGAGTGATTTTGCGAGTATCAAAATATCTGACATAAATGGTCGTTTCTTTTAATTGCGTTGACTTAGAGGCTTGGAGTTTTTGCATCTCCATGATACCATAAAATTTAGTATTTAATATTCATTTTGACTTTTTCTAATCTGACGGACGAACAGACAGAGGGACAGATGGACAGACTAACAACAAAATGGTACTATAATTTTTGAGGTACGAACCCTCAAAAATAATTTCATTTCATCGCGTTAATTTTTACTTCCAATTTCCGATGTTTCGACCGTCTTTCAGCACCGGTCACGGGTTCACGGTTAATTTCTGTGCGAAGACACATCACAAAAAAATAGAGAAAAATAGGTCAATTAGAGGATAGATTTCGAAAACAATTCTTATCTATTCCAAATTAAATTTATATTATATTTGATAGGTTACCTACAATTTTTTTATCTGTTGATATTATATCAATAATTTTTTATTGCATACTAATATTCAAATAAAAATATTTGTATCTAAGACGGATAAACAGCAGTACATTATATAATAGTAATTTATTTACTAAACTAGCGATCCTGCCGCTGCTAAGCGTAACGTCACTTAGATTTAAGGTACTCGTAATCAGAGACCATTTATTTTACCAATTATTCGTTTTTATAAAAAAAAATCTAAGGTTTTGTATAAAATATAGTAGCCTAGATCCCTCCCAGCAATGCCCGCTATCTGTTCGTAAAGTTTCATCACAATCGGTTCAGCCATTCCGAAGCCGGCCAGACAAACAACATTTTTAAAAATGGTTATTTATATCTAATAGCATGAAAATAACCTCCGAGCTTAATAAAAGTCAGTTATTTCAATATTACAGACAAACACTTCAATTTTATTTATATGTATAGATATGTTACATGTATAGATGTATGACTAGAAATAATCATTTTACCAATAACATATTATTTACGAGATAAAGTTTAAGAACGTTTACTGTATTTTTCATTGATTTCTCCGTGAATATAATTTCTGTTGACAGATCAATAGCGACCCATGACGACTGAGCGACATTGAAAACGAACCCAGAACGAGTTGTCACTAGAGGCTGTTTAAATTGAAATTGCAATACAATTTAAGTAGGTACTTTTTATAGTGCATAATCATAAAGATCCAGTTAATTATTTTTAATTTTAGTATATATAAATAGCGTCTTTCTGATAACAACTTAATTAAAGCAAAAAATTGCGATTGTCAATCCACCTGCCAAGCGTGGCAACTATGGCAATATTTCCCTTATGACTATAATTCTGCTCTGCGCAGATGGCTGGTCTCTGTAGAGACAGACTGCCTTGACCGAAATTTGGTTTGAAGCACATTAATTAATTATAAGGCAGTCTAGGGAAGGCCTATGTTTAGCTGTGAGCATTGATAGATTGTTACAGAATTATATCTAAATTCATATGCCAGCCGGGGCAGTGTAGAGGCTAGTTGTAAATTTAACAATGCGCGAGCAATTTTAAGTAATGATTTACACGTGCTCGACTGTGAAGAAAAACATTGTGAGGAAATCTGCATGTCTGAAGATTAAAAATGTTTGAAAGAAATGTAGTGCGCCAACACACACTGGAATAGCGGCGGACAAATTGCTCCATAAACTTCCATAAAGAAATGAGAGGAGGTCTGTGCTCATCATTGGGCCATATATGTACGACTATATAGGTTCTAACTTAAGAATACTTAACTTTTAATTCATATGTGTGATATAA
Organism: Parnassius orleans; assembly: GCA_029286625.1. Lineage (NCBI taxonomy): Eukaryota > Metazoa > Arthropoda > Insecta > Lepidoptera > Papilionidae > Parnassius > Parnassius orleans. The sequence continues at coordinate 6,066,644 of JAGSMP010000030.1, read as the reverse complement.
TTTTTATAGAAAAGTGACTGGCAAATGTGAACATATACAAATAGTTGTTTGAAGGTTTAGTTTTTTGTAATTTTCCCCGTGAACCTGACATTGCATCTTACCCTTTCTTTGATTTCTTAACATAAGTGATACATCAGACACGGGGAGATAAAGACGAGTATATACGAGTACATATATACGCGCTAATATGAAGTGTAAAAATGTATTGATTTTTTATATTAAATGATAGTGTTATCAGTGATAGTTAAATAATTTCTATTATGAATCATTAAAATAATAATTGTGTAATTATCGTTTTGTTTTATATTATAATTCTTTAAATTACAAATATAGAATAGGTTATAAGTCATTGTATTGTCATAATAATTATCATAGATAATTTTCTCAGTTTATTTTTAATTTAGAATTTGAGAGATTTGTAAAGAATATTATATAAGTAATTTCATTTTCTAAACAATTGTAATTAATTGACTTATCAGTAATATTTATAACAGTGGTTTACTTATGTTCATATTATAAAAGTATTTGGATTGTATAATTCTTGCACATTCGAACTGTTGCTAGGTTCAGTTTTGATAGGTAGTAGGGATATTGTGTGATAGTATTTAAAGGATTTATTATATTTTAAAGGATAATGATTGAGGTGCTTTTACGTGCTGTAAAATTAGTAAAGGAAACAACTAACAATCAGGCGTATTATTATTCCTTTCTGCGACTCCTGTAATAATAGGTACTTAAAGTATGATATTAAAATAAAGGAATATGCAGAAACTTTGTTGCGTTTTCTTACTGTTGTGTAAGTGTGTGTGTGTGTGTGTGGGCCGCCGAACGGTTGCTGTTTAAATAAATCAGAGTGTAATTAACTAGATTGTTTGCTGGGCCTTTTTTTATTTATTTTTATCACCATATCAATATTCTATACGTGGCCACCTGAATGGAACACCATCACATACTATCGGGACATTTTCCCAGGCCAATGAAAATTAGCGCATACTGTGGCAATTTATTTACTGCACAGTTTTAACTTCCGACAGTATTTGGAAATTATCGCCCATAGTCGAGACCAGGCCTATATCGGAAACTTTCTGGGCATCATCAATATAGTTTGTTATGGATTAAGTTTTTATCATTTATATGTATAAGTCTAGTCAAACTCAAAACCTTTTTTATTCAATTAATGCTTACTTAAAGTTTTTATGAACATCAAAATATACATCGGTTTTCGAAACAACATCTATTCAGAGAATAACCGTTAAGAAACTTTGGGGTGTTTTTAAATGCCACGTTATAATGTCATTTTCAACTTATAATAGATCTAATGACGACTAAAAATATAAAACTGCGGTTGCCCATCCGCTTGCCGAGCGTGGCAACTATGGCAAATATCCCCTATGAGGCAATCTATGTTCAGCAGTGGACTTTAATAGGCTGTAACGGTAACGGTAATAGAATCTATACAATGTCAATTATAATAAAATCAATTCGATGTAGAGCCCGCTCTTCGAGAATGTTATTATGTTAATAGTACCTATTCGAAACTTGCAAAACTACCTATTCCATTTTTTTAATGAAAAGACTTGTATCTTATAAGGCTGAAGAGTTTTGAATAAAGTTTAATTGATGTTTTTTTTTATATAGGATAAGGGTGACAAACGAGCACACAGTCCACCTGATGGTAAGTGGTTGCTGTGGCCCATAGACATCTACCATTCGTGCTACAATCATAATGTAGCTGCAGCATGGCTCTCCCACGTATAAAATGTTTATATCGTTCCTGCTAAAAACGTTGAAAGTTGTACATTTCTGAAATTCTAGTTAAGGGTGCGGCTTTGTGCCTTGATTGAATCTATTTATTAGATTTATTAAGCATACGTGAAATGTCTGAAGTTGTTGCGATATTTTATAATTAAGTACATACCTATCTCGTGTATTTATATTTCTATACTTTTAAAACCATTTAGATTGTTTTATCCCTATGTGGTTATTTTATTTTATAATAACATTTTATTCCCACAGATAATTTTGTTTCTCTAAATCACGAAATCTGCTAAATTTTCACACTAATAACTGCGACAAACGAGTACACAGTAAAGTTGATGGTAAGTAGATATTATGAAAAATATGATGATGATGATGACACCCACATCGACTTCGGATTAAGAATAAAGAAGCAGATGTCTTATCGCCCCTGAGGACTAAGACAAAATACTAGTCTTCAGTCAAATGGTCACTATACGATATATAACAGGCTTACGCTGCTATTTTACCCGTGTTCTTCGAGAGTCGTGGTCGTTCCTGTTAGAGTTGTAGAGCTGATCCATTCTTGCTTCAGTCATAATACAACTGCAGCATGTCTCTGTCATAAAAACATAGAAACCTGCTCGAAGTTTCAATGTCATTAATGATGATAATAACAGTTACATCAACGTATACGTTTATTCAATTTTTGGAAACAATTTTTAATAAGTAGATAAACTATTTTAATAACTAACATTTTAAATTGTAACCTAGTGTTTGTTTTAGTTGCTATTGTAATGCTACGATTTTATATACCACGATTTCATACGCACTAACGTGCATCATTTACGAATACTGTTAGTGTTATACAAATAAAAGTCTATTGTGTATTAGGTACAATCATCATCATTGTATCATACATTCAATTCAATGACACAAATGAAAATCTGTTGTGTATTGTGTATAATTATCATTTTTGTCATCCCGAAAATTCCACAAGACATGGGCCTCGTCCGTAGAGAGGATTTGCCTTACTAATCATTACGCTTGGCAGATGGATTGGCGTTCACAGTACCAGACGTTTTGCACCTTTGGCCTTACTGGCAATCGCTGGTCCGAGTTTTTTACGCCTGGCCTAAAGAAATGGTTATATTGCCGTAAGCAACAAGATCTTTTTGGCTTACGCCATGGTTGTCTCTTACGACACCCACGTGACGAAATGAGCTGATGTATATTGAGTTTACTCAATTCTATGAGGGTTTTAGGGGAAGAAAGTGTCCATCGCGCTGTGTAATTGTGTGTTGGTAGACTTCACAAGTCCTCGAATTTTTTAATTTCTCCGACATGATGGTTTTCTTACGATGTTTTCTTTTGTTCTGAACACGTGGTAAGTCAGCACTTATAATTGCAATCAACGATTTTATTGGTGCCGACGGGATCGAACTCGGGTTGCTCGCGTACTGCGAAATTTCGTACACGCGCTTAGCCCTTGAGCTACATCGGCTCTTAAGTATATTATGTTTTATTATAAATGTTTTGTTGAATATTTAAAAAAATTATAACTAAAATATCCAGACGAAAACTAGGCAAAACGTCAACGGTGCGAGATGTTTAAAATTTCGATTGCAAATCTGTTAGAAAATGTTCTTAATTTTTTTGAAGAATATTGACCCCAAAAAATGCACACTTGGAGGCTGTTAATACAAACCAAAAGGAAATATGTAGTAACAGAAATTTTTGTTCATAAGATATTTAATCAAAACATAAGAAATTTAAATACGTGTAAAGATAAAACGAGCATAAGAGTACAAGCCGTGATCAAACTAAAGGTCTTTCACTCTCTGTACGGGTTTAAGCAGTAATTACAGCCAGTGCCCTTTCAATTGAGTGTTTGGATCCAGTTATATATGATGCAATATTTAATCGGAATTAAATTATCTCATTAATAATAACACAGATCTAGTTCATTAGTGTGTTATTATTTTAAATGTAAATATAGTATCTGAACCTTTTCTTTACTTCAGTTGGTACATGCAATAGAATTTTTTCTTTTGCTCGGTCCGTTCGGACAATAATGCATGTTTACATAATAAAAATAATTGATGCTTATCCTCTGTAGTATAATATTAACGAATAGGTAGTGGTCAAATCTTTCAGAATTCCGCACTGATCGTTTTTGTCAATAATCATATTTCAAAGTCAAAGTCAAATATTTGTAAAATACAAAGCACTTTTTAAAGTCAAATGCTACGTCATCGCTTCCAGTCATGATCGTCATCGTCATCGTCATCCCTACTGCGGCAAGAAACTTATAAGTAGACTATTTTTCTCCCAACAGTTTCAACAGTTTACCGTATAAAATATATACATAAGTAAAAAAAATCTAAGGAAGCTCATTCCCACGTATTCTCATCTTTTAAATAATTATCTGATTATTATAAATTATAATTTACTCATAAAAATGCTTTTTACATCCGCTTTGAATTTATACAAAGGCAAATCGGTAATATTACAGGGAATATTGTTGTAAATAGTTATGCATTTAATTAATAGAATCAGGCGTTACTTAGCAGAAATCCATTATATTAGAGATGTTAGATGAAAAACTAACTTGCTATGATCCGCGTAATAAAATAAAATGTGTCCCGCCCTCCCTCAATGCGTGCGGTTATACATTTACCAAAAATGAGCCGCTAGTCTTATTATATCGCAATTATGGCACATAAGTGCAATAATTAAAACAGAACTTCTCCTATATCGTGCAGCAAGGCATGGCCAAGTACACAGGATAATTATTTGTAAGCCATTTAAATGTCCCATGTCGTCCCGTATCCCGTGCGGGGATCAAACCGCAACCCGCAGGGCAACAACCAAATTGTTAACTACCCCGCTACTATGCCGTCAAATCATCTTATTTTTTTTTCATTTTCTTTTAATTTCATTTTATTCCGATTCCCATGAAAGTGTTAGATAAAATTAATGAAGTGTGACAAGAATTGTTAACTTTATTGTTTCCGTGTGACGGCGGAATAATAGAATCCATCATCTCATTTCATCGTAATTATCGACTATGGGTAGAGCTAGGCTCTTGGCTTCTGATAGATAGCGGTTCTCGGTTCTCGCGGATCTGCTTTACGAGACGTCTAGTACTGTAATCGCCACTTCAGCTACTATGTGTGGCGATTAAGGCAAATTCTTCCTACAAAGGTAAAGGCAGCCCAGCATTGGACTTTTACAGGTTAACCAACAGCATGAATGGGATTTATTAATTAGGTGTATGAGATTTCTTATTTGTATTTAAGTTAAACAAATGATGAACATTTTAGTTTTCTTTTAATAAAATATGAATTGAGTTAGGAGGAAATCCAAAACAAAAACGGGAATTCAAAACGCTTAGCAAGCAAATTTGAATAATATACAGATATGCTAAAACTGAACCATGCGTCGCTCTAAACATAAAGTATTTTTTTTATAATACTGATATAACAAATGTACCTTACAGTCCACCTGATGGTAAATGGTTACTGCAGTCCATGGACACGCAAAGCCAACTTTAAACGAAGAAGGCTACAAATGCGTTATCATCATTGAGGAGTAAGATGGAATGCCTCACGGCCTGTAATTATACTAGCTCTCTTTATTCTCAAATCAGATTTATTTTATTATTACAACGTCTTCTAAGAAACAATAATATTATTATTGGTTTATATAAATAAACACTTTGTGTGTCGTATGTTGGCGTTGTAAGAGAATCCATCTCTCCCTTGCGTACTTAGGGTGACGTGATGACACTGGCAAAGGTTAGAGACACGTAGTCTTCGATATATAGTGTTAAACCATTTCGTGTATAATCGATGTGAAATACCTTAACCGGCGACGGGGATTGTCAACGGTGCAAGATGTTTGGTACTGTGATACGCCAATAATCCTGCCTAGTGTTGGGGTTTCAACAAATTCTTCCTACAATAGGGAGGCCCATGCCCAGCAGTGGACTCTTAACGGGCTGGATAAAGAAGAAAAAAGGACTAACGTTTACAATATGCGAAATTACTGCAATTAATGTTTAATATATTTGATATCTAGACAATTTGCGGCTGCAGTACTCGTTTGTAGCCTTTATTATTAAAACATGTATTCGTTAATCTAGTTCATTTAATATGTTATAATTAAAAAGTACGACCACGCAATCCAAGTATAGATGTAGGCTGCGGCAAAGTTGTCATTTATTAATTCTGGCATATAAACTGGGTGGAGCCCCGCCATGACATTGTTACAGTTGGACATATAGGAGCAATACAAGATCGGATTAAGCGAATAGCAAAAATAATCCTTCTACTGATATGTTAAACTGCATATTGCAATCACATGGCAATCACAAAATTAAGTGCAATGCATTGCACAAAATTACTTAAAGGATTTGATACCAGTTTGCCTGCGTTGTATAAAAGTGAACGTAAGTGCTCTAATAGTCACTCCACGATCAATACACACAGTCTAAACATGTATTCCAAGGTGCGGAATTTGTTGTGAGTGAATTAACGTGTAAAAATGTGATCGTATTTAAAGTGAAATATTATTTTCAGGTAATAGTGCTCCTGTGTGCCGTAGGCATCGCAACGGCTGGAAATCTCTATCATGAAGCTGCTCCCTGGTCTTACACAACATATGGTGCTGCACCCGCATTCACTTCCTATGCCGCTCCAGTCGTTGGAAAGACTTTTGCGCCATCAGTTTCATACCAATCAATTTCTTCACAGTCCGCTCCAGCCTTCGCTGCCTATTCAACCGCACCTGTAGTCGCTAAGACAATCGCCGCACCGGCTGTTGCTACTTATTCAGCTGCACCATCTCTATCGTACCAAACCATTTCCACTCAATCTGCACCACTCACTTACGCTGCTACTGCCCCGGTAGTTGCTAGAACTTACGCGGCTGCTGCCCCAATTGTTACTAAATCTTACGCTGTGCCTTCGCATTCCAATTATGCAGGATACACAGGCGGATCGGCGGTTTCCTATCAAAGTGTTACCAGACATTCATCTCCATTGACATATGCAGCTGCTGCCCCTGTTATATCTAGTTCTTACGCGGCTGCTCCAGTTGTAGCTCATTCGTACACTGCACCCGCTATCTCTTCTTATACGGCTCCGGCTATATCTACTTACCAAACTGCTCCCGTAGCTACTTACACTACTGCTCCTCTAGTTTCTAAAACTGTTTCCCCTGCAGTATCATATTCATCGGTCTCAACTCACTCTGCTCCTGTTGCAGTAGCCACCAGAACAGTTGCGGCTCCTGCTTATACATCCTATGCTGCTCCTGTAGTTTCTTATACGTCTGTTCCTTCTCATTCCGCTTCAGTAGCATATACGGCGGCTCCCTTAGTCACTAAGACTATTTCTGCCCCAGCTGTAGCCACATATGCAAGCGCGCCTATAGTGTCTAAAACAATCTCTCCAGCTGTTTCATATTCATCTGTATCTTCTCACTCCACGCCAGTAGCTGCATATTCTGCTGCTCCTGCATATACTGCATATTCTGCTGCTCCTGCCTATACTACGTACTCTACAGGCCCCGTTTCATCTCACGTTACCTACTCCGATCTTGGTGGTCATTACGGATGGTAAACAACCAAAGTCTTTGTTGAAATGTTTTTATGTACAAAGAGATTGTTTATGTTATTTTATTAATAAGATAAAAAAATAAAATTGTCTTGTCCAAAATAAAATTGCTTTTTATTTATTTGTAAAGTTTTCATTTAGAACGTTATTTTCAATGGGAATATTTCCTTTTTTCTATTTGATAAAATATAATTATGAGAGTCTTATGACTTTTACAATAGTTTTATTAATATGCGTTTGAGATGATTTTTAAGAATTTTGAATTTTGGATAATTTGGTCTCTTGTGGATACATTTATATATAATTTTAATAATACGATTTCTAAAGTAGTAAGCACTCGCTATTGTTCATCACTCGCCTTATGTTACCATGCATGATTTCTCAATCATCAAATGAATGAATGCAAAAGTGAAACAATTGAACTATTTTATTCATATCACTGTAATTTTTAATTCGTTTATATTGTATTTTTACCGTGTAGTGGCGGTGTAAGAATATAACCTACCCCATATCGCCCCTTGGGTGTCGTAAGAGGCGACAGAGAGAATGAAACCAGGAGATGGGCAGCAGCGTCTTTGCAACGTTAATGTCAACTTAAAAAAATACTGCTGTTCGCGACTCACCTACCCAGGGTGGCAACTATGGCAAATATCCTCCTATGGAACAATCTATGGGTGAGGCCTATATTAATCAGTGGACTTTTGACAGGGTGTAGCAATAAGATTAGCATTCCGAAACATTTCACCAAATTCGTTGCGAACTCCACCATCCAAGCTACACAACTCTGAAACTCCTTGCCTGTAGATATCAGAAAAGCGCCTAGTAAGGGATTCTTCAAGAGGTATTATTTAAGACCTATTGTTAATTGATAGTGTCGTGTCGTCGGATGATTTTATTTATATATATAGCATGCGTATATAGATCATATGTATATATGTGTGTTTAAATGTTGTTTGTATGTGTATATAGATATGTATTTATGTATTTGTATTTTTATTTTACTTAATTTAATATATTAAAATGTATATAATATATATTTTAATATATTAAATTAAGTAAAATAAAATAATATTCTTTGTTTTTATATAAAGGGTAACAAAACTGGTAGATATTTCTTTTTATAATTTCAAACGATTAATTGCACCTGACACTAATTCTCACCATATCAAGGTTGACTGGCAGAGAATGCCAATAAGCATTACGTCGGTCCTTTGTAATATTTAATTTGAAATGGTCGCAATATAACATAGTTGCATATAAATAAATAAAGATGAAAAGTGTGAAATGTCTGGTACTGCAATCGCCGAACCGAAGCCAAGCGTGGCGATTATTTCTATTTCAAATTCAACGAGTAAAAACAAATTCAAATTCTCACTACATTGAAAAAAAATCTGCACACATTAGAAAAAATGCTGTTCTTTTCTTATCATCATAAGGATCATTCATAAAAAAATTGTAATTCATGAGCACAATTATCATAAGTTAGAAAATCTACCGCTATGAATTGTTACGCACTCAATTTTCTTTTCTTTATCTCCTCACTTCGGCTATGTGTAGTGTATAATTATTTAATATTCTCTTTTATTATTTAAAGTTCTTTTAGAAGAACATCCAGTAAACTTTTGCCTGAAAAATTTAACAATGAAAACTGAAATAAAATATTGTATTTTAAAAAAACACCAATAAAATACAACTATTGGTAGTTGAAAATAAACTGTTAAGCGGAGTGACTGTTATCTGTAAGCGAAGATTAGCCCTTGGAAATCTCTAATCCCGTAGCTAAAGTTTGTTAATAGGAGTCATTATAAAATAGGTCGAGTAAATCCAATTACCGAAATAAAGAGCTATTTTATGGAATATTTACTTGAACAAAATATAATTTTTTATTAATTTTGTATGTTATTTACATTTATGATTTATTTTTCATCATTTACTATAAGAAAGAAAGAAATAAACTTTATTCGCTGCTAAAAAACAATATACAATTATAAAAAAATATAGATGATTAATAAAATAAATTGCTGTCCCGTTAGTCTCTTCAAAACTCGAAAACGGCTGGATCCTTTTGATGATTTTGTGTATGTCCCTGGATGGTACACATTTCAATTGGACCCGGTAGATGGCGCTGTTGTCGAGATCCAGAAATCACCCGTTCGAAGCGGGGGTATAAAATAAATAACTTATTGTATGCAGCAACGAAAATGTCACCGACTTAGCGCACAGTAAATTAATTTACTTTACGGATTATCCTACTATTATTTTATTTAATTTTGACTGCCTCGTTGGTCGGTAGTAAACAGGACTGCTTATCAGGAGGTCCTGGTTGAAATTTATCCGGGTTCAAATTTCCAGTCGGACAAAAAAAACAGTTATTGAGTTTTTCTGTCATGATATTCTCAGTAGCAGCCGGGAGTCTTGTACCTCGGAAAGCACGTACAGCTTGTATACGTAGTATAGTATAGTTGGTAATGCGCCTGATCTCTCCGTCTGGTTATGTCGGTTTGCCGTTCCATCGAACTATGAGAGTGGACCTGTGCTTGCGCATACACTCGAGCACTATATTTCTGACCAGCGCAGATGGCTTAGTCTCCGTTGACACTGCCTTAACCGTAATTAGGTCTGGAGGACATTATAATTGGGACGTAGTGTAGCGTAGCCCTCTTATCCTGGACACTAATTTAATTTTTTATTGCTATCTTCTCTGGAGAATTAAAAGTTCAATTTCGATAAAACTAAGTACAGGTATACATATTTTTTTCTCTAAATGATATCTTTTAAAATTTTAAGAAATTTTAAATATTAAATCTGTTTATTGTAAAATAATAACAAAATTATCCCTTATACCTTAAAATAATGGTAAATTTAAATTATATAATATTATAATAAATTTAAATTATAACTAACGACTCCGTCCCATGCCAGACTTGTTGGTGACAAGTCTGCTTGCTTAGATTTTAATGATGATGAAAAGATGAAGTTAAGCCCTGAAGATTTTGTGAAAAAAGTGGTTCCTCAAACATTAGAAGATGAGTGGGATGAATCTGATGATGAGCCTCTTTCTGCATTTTTACAACATGTACTAATCCCCGTTAGAAAATGAAGCTTCTGAACGAGTTGCCAAAGGCTAGCGTGAATATTTTTTGAGGTATATTAATTCTGAGTTTTCCAAAAAGTCTGTCTGCTCTAATATATGTAGCGTATATAGAAATGGAAAATCGCTAACTGTACAGCTGATATGTGTGTAGAGTAAGTGGATGCTGTGGCGCATAGACATATACATCTATCCTTGGTAAAACTCAAACCCCCTTGTCACCCCTGAGGACTAAGATGGAATGTCTTGTTTTCAGTAAAAAGGGTCTCTGGTTTACACTCACCACACGAAACACAGCAGAAATAAGCTGCTATTTCACGTTGGTATTTTGTGAGAGCGTGGTCCCCGGAGATTGAGATGTGTTGAATATTTAATTTATTGTCATACCTTAACAGTAGCTACGTAAGTACGTACGTAGTAAGTTACACAGTACGCGAGCAACCCGGGTTCGATTCCCGCCGGCACCAATGAAATTGTTAATTGCAATTTTAAGTGCTAATTTACCACGTGCTCGGCGGTAAAGGAAAACATCGTGAGGAAACCTGCATGTCTGAGAAATCAAAAAAAAATATTTCGAAGACATGTGAAGTTCGCCAGCACGTATTGGGACAGCGCGGTGAACATTTCCTTGCCCTAAAACCCTCTCAGAAATGAGAGGAGGCCTGTGACCAGCCGTGGGACTTATACAGGCTGTAACTTTACTTTTTTTTACCTTAACAGTAAAGCCGCTTAACAGTAAAGCAGTGATCCAAACTAAGAATTATTTTGGATCGCATTCTTCTAAATACTCCATGAGTAAGTCCCAATACCTTACCAAGTCCGAGACTCGACTCAATCTTCGATGAAGGACTTTCTTTTTCTACAAGAAAGCACTGATTTGTCAAGCCCGAAGAGAGAAAGCAAAGAGATGCACAGTAATTGGCAGTGTGCGCAAAGGGGGATCAAAACATCATCAAAGAGCCGCATTAGGGGATGCAATCAGCTGACATTTGTTAAATGTGGTATGATATTTTTTTGTTTTTTAATGATAATCCGATTTTTTTTTATAATTTTTAAACTTCAAAAAATTTAAGTCACATTTTAGTCAAGTAGTTTTTTTAGTGTCATTTAGACACAAAGTGTCATAAATGTATATATTACTTCTTTGGGGATGGAAATTTTTGTTATTTTTTATGAAGTAGTTGCGATCAACTCTATGCCTAGGCTTAAAATTATGACAATTGGAATATAAACGGCATACTGGCTCTCAAGATACCCGTGATAGCTTAGAGGCTGAGTACTCGCCATAAATCTCTTAATACGCGAGATACTAAGAGATTTATCTCGATCCCTGCCGCACCAGCACTAATGAAGTTATGTGAAATTTTAAATGTCCCTTTGTTTTCCTTCTTACAAAAGATTGAAATTTTACTAAAATTATTCGAACCACCTGCGCGGCATCTAAATTCTCAGCTACTGGGTTGTTGAACCGTCAAGACTCATATTTGTGCCATTTACTCACTCGTCTTTTAAAATGCTTGCGAAATTTTAATTTCTTTATGTCATTATTTGAACGTGTAGTAGTTGTAAGAATATCCACTAACCCTTATTTTCCCGTGGGTGTAGTAAGAGGCGACAGAGGGAAATAAACCAGCGTCAGCGTCCTAATAAATGCTTGAAAATAAAAAACTGCCGTTGCCAACCCACCAGCCAAGCGTGACAACTATGGCAAATATTATGATGTAATCTATTTTTAGCTATTAGGCCTATGTTTAGCTATTGACTTTGATAGGCTGTAAATAATGAATGCAATATAATCTTTGAATTATCACTATGTACTTATTTTTTTGTTAATATAGACTTTAGAATTTAGGGTACTAAATTAGGGATCTTCCCTAGATTCGTTACAAGCGTTTTAGTAACGCTTTAACCCTTTTTTCCAACCTATACATTCTTACTTTATTAATGAATTATATAATATGATATCATCTAGTACTTGGCAATATTAACGTATTTTTATTTCTAAATGTTACTTAGCTATTAGCTTTTTACTAAACCGTTGATATCATATTTATGATAATTTAATAAACTTATATTTTTAAGTATATATATAATTTTTATTTCCTTAAAGTTATCTCCAAGCGACACTCCAGAGCTTAGGTAATAAATGGCTCTTACGATTATGACCCTCTTTTGAAAAAGAAAATTGTCCTAACGTCACGTCGTACGTATTTTTTATTCGTAATAAAATGTCATATAAGGCAATAAACTATGAAAACGAATAAATAAACCTTATTGTAATAACATGCTTAAGAGATAAACTCAACCTCATCGCAACCTTTGTGGGAGGCCTTTAATTGGCTGCAATGATTGATGGCATTCAATTTTTTATGTAGTTAATTAATGGACTTAATTTATACACAATTTTTAATAAATTGTTTCTGTATTTGTGCCTGGTATCGTGTGTTTTTTTTAAATAGAATAAGGGTGATAAACGAGCACACAGTCCACTTGATAGTAAGTGGATTCTCTGATCCATGGAGATCTACATATACCCTCAATTAACAATCAAAATGCAGATGCTTTGTCACCCCTGAGGACTGAGATGGAATGCTTCGTTTCCAGTTAAAAGGGTCTCCGGTTCTCTACATACACCATACGAAACACAGCAACTTTAGTTGCTATTTTACGCTTGTATTCAGTGTGAGCGTGGTCCTACCCCGGTCGAGTTGACCCATTCGTGCTAAAACCATAATAAAGCTGCAGCGTGGCTCTACAACGTACAAAATGTGTGTGTGTGTTGTGTTTGATGGCTACAAAAATTATTAAAAAGATCTCATATATCTTATATATCTATTTATTATAAGAAATTGTGTGGTGAAAAGTTTGGTTTGTAAAAGATGATGTTGCGAACAGGATTAAGAAAAAAATGCTTTGGTGGTTTGGTCATGTAGTAAGAATAAATGAGGGAAGAGTGACAAAATAAACTTATGCTGCGAAGTAAATGGCAGAGTCAGCAAGGGCCGCCCTAGACGGAAGTTTATCGAACAAATTAACGATATAATGAAAATGGGCCAAATTAAGAGTACCCTTGAGTAACGAGCATGTATGCGCAGGTATATGGATGTAAAACAGGCGAGAGAGGTGTGTCAGGTTCGTGCTAAATTGAAGTCCGTAGTCAATGCCTACCCCTCTGGGTGACAGGCATGAGTGTTTATTTTTATGTTCGCGATGAGTCGCGGAGGATAGTGCAAGTGGCGCATCGCTATACCAAAACTTCTCTTCCTCCGCGACTCCACCCCGGCTGCAGCGGTAGGGGGAGAAGGCACCCTCTCACCGCAGTCCACCAACACACATCCAAAGTGGGCTCGCCAAGCCCACTCGGAGTGGCCTCCTCGGGCTGGCCCTACACCTCGGGCCAGCCATGTGGCTTCCTCTTAGTTCACCGCGGGTGACCAAGCCACGGCTACTAAGCCCCTCCGCCACGACAAGGCGGGTACCCGTTCGGGGGGGGGGGGGGACGTAACCTAACCTAGCCTAAAAAAATTAGATCATACAAATTAACTGAAATTATAATCAAATTAACTAAAAATGTAAGAGCCCTTAAACAATTTAATAATGAGTAAGAATTTAAGACAAACTAAAACAGTTAAGACCTATTACGAAACACACCAATACGTTGAGAATATTAACGTTTAACAAAAATTATTTTCATTTATTCAATTCTGTCTAGGCCAAACTAGTTAAACCTAAATTATTGAGGCCACACTAGATTGTCCTGGGCTACACTAGTATATCCCGACACGTGTAAGATATACCGATTTGACCCAGGAAAACCCAGTTTGGCCTGAAATCGGGTTTGGCCATTAACAGATACAATTCGGTATTAAAATAAAATAAAAAAACATACGTTGATATTTATTCGTCGCTTCAAGTTTGAATCCATACTAATATTATAAATGCGAAAGTGTGTTTGTTTGTTTGTTTGTTTGTTTGTCCTTCTTTCACGTCGCAACAGAGCGTCGGCATGGCATGATTTTTTGTATGGGGATAGTTCGGTGGCTGTAGAGTGACATAGGCTACTTTTTTCAGCGGAAAAACATATCATTCCCGTGGGAAAATCGAATATGTTGCAAAATTAAATTCAGCTAAGTGGCGCCACCGTGATTCTACAAGACGGACGACGGTACGATGGACGAACACAGAAGGTCAGAATATCTGGATTATTATGTATTTTTACCAAAATTAAGATAAAAAATGCATGGATCTGTATTTTTCCACACAGGACCGGGAAGAGAGCGATAAAAAACATAAAATTCACCAGCTGATTTTCTTCATACGTTTTGGTACATCGTAATTCACAGAATAGGCGATAACCTCGCAGACGATATTAAGTAATTCGTTGATGCTCTGCCTACCCCGCAAGGGTTACAGGCGAGATTATAAGTATGGATCAGAAATACTATCACCACCTGTCACGCTTTCACCCTTAACTATTACTTAACAATGGTAGAAACAGTTCTTAGTAAGCCTTATTAATAAGCCTTAGTAATATTTATTGAACGGAAATGAATACAGTTCTTATATGTGGTTATGAATGAATCGGTATTACAATAAGAAAAATTGTGCAAAATTATAAGAAAAATATTTTTTGAGAGTTCTTATTAACTAACGTATACATAGTTTAAATTGATTCCGCTAGATGTCGTTACTAGGTTTTTAAAACGCGGTAACGAAATGTTTCCTGACATGTACTTAACTCCCGCCGTTGAGCCGCGCGTCAACTTATAGTGCATACGGTACCTATACGCTTAAATTGTTTCTATTTCGTAGCTTATTCGACTACCTGCTTTCGATTTCGGTTGTTTGTTATTTGCTTTGTGATTTGGTTGAGGTTGAATGGATTTATATTGGCTTTCATTTTCGGATTTGTGTATTTTCTTGGATCGGTTTTGTTGATTTGGTTGGTATTCCTTAATACATATTTAGACTCTGACTTTGATTTTGGGTTTTGTTTATTTAGAATCGTGAATTGGTTTTCGTTGTTTTAGGTTGTTTAACAATATTTCAAAGGAATATTAATAGTATAGATAGTGTATACGGTACCTATACACTTACTTCTTTTTTCGTTGGTTATATTTATATTGACTACTGCTTTTGATTTCGGTTTTCTGCGATTTGTTTTGTGATTTGGTTTAAGTTGATTCGATTTTTTTTGACTATCGTTTTCGGATTCGTGTTGTGTCTTGAATTGGTTTTGTTGTTTTGATTTTAAAAAATATTTAAAAGGAATATTTATTCCTTTTAGATATTTTGATTTGCTTTAAAAATATTTAAAAGGAAATTTAATTCCTTTTAGGTATTTTAACGTTTTTTTATAAATAGGTTTTTTCTTACTTCATAATGCCTCGCAAACGTAAGTCCAGCCTTTCAAGAGTATCTTCTCAAAGACAAGCGAAAAGATTAGCTCGATCGCTAGAATCTTTAGAAGATGCTGAACTGAGAAGGCAAGAACAAGCAGAGCGTCAGGCTGCTTTTAGAGCATCTGAGACACCTTCTCAACGTCAGCAAAGGCGTCTTGAACAGACAGAGCGTCAGGCTGCTTTAAGAGCTTCCGAAACACCTTCTCAAAGTCAGGAAAGGCGTCTTGAACAGGCAGAGCGTCAATCTACTTTAAGAGCTACTGAAACACCTGCTCAAAGTCAGCAAAGGCTATTCGAACAAGCGGAACGTCAGGCCGCCTTAAGAGCCGCGGAAACACCTGATGAAACTCAACACAGACTCATTGAGTAAGCTGAACGTCAATCTACTATAAGGGCATCTGAAACACCAGAACAGACACAGCCGCGAAGAGATGCAAATGCACAGCTCCAAGCTGAACGTCAACAAAATTTTCAAAGAAACAATTGGTCGGTTTTTAACGACGCATCATTCAATTATGATCCGCTGATTGATTATAAAAATCACAGTTTAGTTGTTATCGGACTGATGGACAAGGCGTGTCGATTTTGCAGCTCTTTAAAATGGAAAAATGAGACCGCAGGCATGTGCTGTTCCAATGGCAAAGTGTCTCTTCCGTTACTTGGGGAACCAGAAGAACCTTTGAAAACTCTCTTTTTATATGATGCTAATGAGTCACGGCGCTTTTTAAAAAGGATCCGGAAATATAAATATGCTTTCAAATGACGTCCTTCGGAGTTGACCGGGAAATAATAATGCCGGGATTTTCGCCTACATTTACGGTGCAAGGGCAAATTTATCATAGAATAGGTTCACTTTTTCCAGCTGAAAACGAACAGCATAAATTTTTACAAGTATATTTTCAGAGTTAAGAGAGACACAGTGTTCAAAATTCAAAGATTCTTGCATGAACGTAACATTTTAGTCAAAACATTTAAAACTGCTTTAGAAAACCTACCTGAAGAGGATTATAAAGTCATCATTCACGCAGATCGGACCCCTCGAGGAGAGCATGAAAGACGCTACAATGCACCTTTGATAAACGAAATAGCAGCCGTAATTAGTGGTGATCAATTTTCTTCACGAGACATTGTCTTGCGAGCACGTGATGATACGTTGCAACGGGTAGCCGATACACACAAGTTTTATGACGCTCTGCAATACCCATTGATTTATTGCAAAGGACAAGAGGGTTATCATTTTCAAATTCCACTCATTAACCCGGTCACAAAGGAGCCTACTCCGAACAAAAAGTATCATGTATGGATTTTATGCGTATCATATGATGTTGCGAGAAAATGATTTTAACCTCTTAGCCCGGTGTAGACAATTATTTCATCAATTTTTGTAGACATGTATGAAGGTAGAAAGTGAACGTCTCCGTTATATATCTTTAAATCAAAAAGCTGCGCGTTGAGAATTATATACATTTACAAGATGCAGTTTCTAGCGACGCCAATGTAAACCCCAGAGGTTTAGGTAAAATGGTAATTCTGCCTCATCATTCGTTAACAGTCCCGCTACCTACATGAGTACACACAAGATGCATTCGCCTATGTACGAACTTACGGAAGACCTGATCTTTTTGTTACTTTTACTTGCAATCCCACATGGAAAGAAATAACCGAGGAGCTAATGCCGGGTCAAAAAAGTACTGAAAGACACGATTTAGTTGCTAGAGTATTTAGATTAAAATTACAAAAATTAGTGTATGTAATTAACAAAGGGAAAATTTTCGGAGAGGTGCAGTGCTTCATGTATTCAATTGAATGGCAAAAAAGAGGATTACCGCATGCTCACATTCTAATATGGCTTAAAGAGAAGTTGCGGCCCAGCCAAATAGACGACATAATAAGCGCCGAGATTCCGGATCCTGAGCAAGATAAAGAATTGTATGATACCATCGTCCGAAATATGATTCACAGTCCATGTGGAGCACGAAATTCAATATCGCCATGTATGAAAGAAGGAAAATGTACAAAGAAATTCCCTAAACAGCTATTAAAAGAAACAGTGCACAATGACAATGGCTACCCTTTATACAGACGCAGAGCTCCCGAAGATGGTGGCAGGAAAGTTACAATCAAATCTCGCTCTGGAGCGTTCGAAACCTTAGATAACAGCTGGATTGTCCCGTATTCGCCCATTCTATGTAAAATGTTTAATGCCCACATTAATGTAGAAGCATGTAGCTCTGTCCGTGCAATCAAGTATATCTGTAAGTACATAAATAAAGGAAGCGACCAAGCAATATTTAATCTCAGGAGGGAAAGTGAGGCAAATTCCGTTAATGAAGTACAGACCTTTCAAGCAGGGCGTTATGTCAGCAGTAACGAGGCAGCGTGGCGTCTCCTTGGCTTCCCTTTATACGAAAGGCACCCAACAGTTACTCACCTTGCTGTGAACTTAGAAAATGGAGAACGTGTATATTTCACCGAAAGGAATTTCCAAGAAAGAATTGCATCACCGCCAAAAAGCCGTACTAGTAACAGCCTTCTTTCAACTTTGTCAAACCGACCCCTTTGCAAAAACGTTGTTATATTCTGAAGTCCCCCGCTATTATACTTGGAACACATCTAGGAAGGAGTGGAAACGCCGTATTCAAGGCGCGCCTGTTGCAAATTGGCGGTGTAAAGTCATCAGATGCCCTTGGTCGTGTATACCGTCCATGTTACTAATTTTGAATGTTTCTGTTTACGATTGCTGCTGCACCATGTTCGGGGTCCTACAGGATATAAAGACCTTAAAACTGTCAACGGTCAGGAATGCGCAACTTATAGAGAAGCACGTGAAGCTCTGCATCTTTTAGAAAACGATAATCACTGGGATGAAACCATGGAGGAAGCTGTGCAGTGCCAGTCACCAGCCAAAATTAGGGATCTTTATGCAACTCTCATATCATCTTGCGGGCTATCTAATGCACATAAATTGTGGGACAAATATAAAGAGTACATGGCGGAAGATATTTTGCGAAGGTTACAGCAGACACACGCGAACATGACATACAATGAACACATTTATAATGAAGCACTTGGAAAAATTGAAGATAAAGTAATGGCAATGGTAGGCAAAAAATTAAGCGACTTTGGAATGATAAGCCCTCAGCGAACAACCGAAAATGAACTAAGTGATGAAATTATACAATAAACAAACTACGATATACCAGCTTTGCAGCAGCAAGCAGCCGAATTTGTACCCCGCTTGCTTCCCAAACAAAAACGAGTTTTTGACAAAGTATTAGGACAAATTGAATCTGGAAATGGTGCACTTTTCTTTTTAGATGCCCCTGGAGGAACTGGGAAGACATTTTTGTTAAATTTATTATTAGCGCAAGTACGGAAAGATAAAAACATTGCTGTGGCCGTAGCTTCCTCCGGTATAGCCGCCACGCTGCTAAGCGGGGACCGCACTGCACATTCTGTTTTAAAACTCCCTCTAAACCTAGCCCAGGAAGAATCGCCGATCTGCAACTTTAGCAAAAATAGTGCACGAGGTATAATGCTACGACAATGCAAACTTTTAGTGTGGGACGTAAGTACAATGTCGCATAAAAAAGCCGTTGAAGCACTAAATCGAACGCTCCAGGATTCGCGCAGCAATACCGATGTAATGGGAGGAATGGTGGTTTTACTGGCTGGTGACTTCCGCCAAACTTTACCTGTCATTCAAAAGGGCACACCTGCAGATGAAATTAAAGCATGCCTCAAGTCGTCTATTTTATGGAACAAGGTGACAAAATTCAGTTTAACTATGAATATGAAAGTGCATTTGTATAATGATATCAATGCTGGAAACTATGCTGACACACTATTAAAAATTGGCGATGGGCGGTTGGAAACGGATGCTGAGGGCTGCGTTAAATTGACGAGAGATTATTGTAATTTAGTACAGAGTCATTCCGAATTAATTGCAAGCGTTTATTCAGATTTAACGAACAACATGCATGAAGACACATGGTTATGTGAAAGGGCGATTCTTGCACCAAAAAATGAGAGCGTTAACAAAATAAATTTAGATATATTAAGCGAAGTAGCAGGAGAAATAACAGAGTATTTGTCAGTAGACACAGTTATGGACACAGAACAGAGCACTTCATATCCCGTAGAGTTTCTAAATTCTCTAGAGTTGTCAGGTGTGCCCTCACATAAGCTTCAATTAAAATTAGGCGTCCCAGTCATGCTAATGCGAAATTTAGATGCTCCTCGGTTATGTAACGGGACAAGGCTGCGTGTGACATCTTGGACGGAACATAATCGGTGCTACAATTTTGACAGGCGTAGGAAAAGGTGAAAATGTTATTATACCACGGATCCCTATAATTCCCACAGATCTTCCTTTTCAATTCAAAGGTTGCAGTTCCTATTAAGCTCAGTTTTGCAATGACAATTAATAAAGCAAGGGCAAACGTTACAGGTAGCGGGAGTCAACTTAGAAAACCGTGCTTCTCTCATGGTCAGCTGTATGTAGCATGTTCGCGTGTGTCAAATGCCCAGAATCTCACATTCTTTCCCGAATGGAAAAACATATAACATTGTGTACAGTAGCGTCTTAAAATAGTATTCAGTTAGTTTTTCCAAAATTCCACAATCAATTAATCAAATTCCCACAGATCTTCCCTTTCAATTCAAAATTTCCTATTTAGCTCAGTTTCTTTTCAATTCCAAATGCTGCACCTCTGACGGTCCTATTAAGCTCAGTTTCCTTTCAACTCAAAAGGCTGCATCTCTGACGGATCTTTTATTTGGCTCAGTTTCCTTTCAATTTAGAAAACTGCATCTCTGACGAATCAATTTAGCTCAGTTTCTTTTCAAAAGTCTGCATCCTTGACGGATAATTATGCTCAGTTTCCTTTAATTAAAAAAATATCCCATTTCCATTTGGAATAAACAGGCTATTTTCATGCTTTCCTATACGCTGCGTTTCAAAACATTTAAATAGGCTGACGAATCAATTTTGCTCAGTTTCCTTTTAATAGCTGCATCTCTGACAAATATATAAAACTCAGTTTTCTTTCAATTCAAAAAGCAATGGATACTTCATTTCCCAGTGACCATGCGGGCGAAGCCGCGGGTAACAGCTAGTTCTAAATATATCAATCTACTTTTCTTTAATGTAATCATCAACATTGTCATTATAGAAACAAGTGGTTGTGGACCGTCGTTTAGGAAGCCTTTGCTCAGCAGTGGACTTGTGAAGACTATACTATGATTGTTATTGGTCTAATTTTTGTTTAAAAAATTTCAAGATATATTTTAATGAATACTTACTCAGGTATTTTAAATGCAATTAAGTGTAGAATGAAACTGGATGACTGATATCAAGTTCACTGACGTACAAACATAAATATACGCAGCCAGGGTCGCTGCGTATATTCAAAACAACATAAACGGACTCAATGGACCTCAAAATATAGAAACATTATATGTATGGTAGAAATGTATAATGTTATATTTACCATATAATATATAATATTTCTATATTGTTTCAGACTTTATTACCACTTAGCGCCAGGTAGGATTATAGTCAGGCACTGGCTTAAAATAAGTAAAATAAATGTGGTGAAATTTGAATTACTAAATTATGACCTGTAACAATAACTTTCAAATGAAAAGATAATAAAAGTTAACGAATAAAATACTATTAATTTAAAACAGACAATAGGGCTATGAGATTATATCTTTAGTGAAGACCTTTCAAATTTCTATTATATTCAGGCTTTCATTAAGGCCTATGATCAGGAGCGGCTAACGATCCAGCCTTCAATTAGAGAACTATATAATGACTAGCAGTCGCCGCAGGGTCGAACTTATCTGGGAAAGTTAAATTAATTACTATTATGGGAATAGTTTTTGATATGATATTAAATAAGTAAAGAAAAAATAACACAGGCCGTGTTGTAAAAACGTGATATCTATAAAATTTCAGAATATTATAGATACCACGATACATAATACTTTACGTGGTAGAGCCATGCCGCAGCTATATTACTGGTATAGTTGTAGCACGAATCGGTCGGCTCAACCGGGGAAGGACCACGTTCTCACAGTATACCAGTGTAAAATAGCAGCTTAACGCTGCTGTGTTTCGTATGGTGAGTGTAGAGAACCGGCAGTGGCGAAGCTAGGGCTCCAAACTAGGGCAAGCCCAAGATATGGTTTTGTTGTTTTTAGCAGTTTTATAAAAATTTACCTTTTCTCTTTTTCGACACTTCAATTTATCACAAGGAACACTATTATCCTCCATTTTCACAAAAAATCTATAAAAAAGCATATATATATCTATAATATTTATTCGCTCAAGTAAACACAGAGAGTGAACATTGAAATGAAGTGAACTTGCAAAGGTATCGCCCGCGCTTGACTAATGACTAACTTCACACTAAAAGCCGGGCTTTTCGCTACGAACAAATTGCTATATAAACAATCGTAGTTATATTTCATAATAGAACATTTTACCACAGGTTAGAAAAGGAGCGATCGTCTTCTCGAAAGCCCGGTAAAAGCCCACGCGTGCGAGAGAGACGACTAATTTTTATGACAACCTAATCGCGCAGTTTTGCCGCGTGTTGACGTTATAAGGCCTGTGTATATACATAGTAATCTATGGCCTGTGTAGAACAGGTCAGCGACAGCGACAGAGAAGCGCGCGGGAAATTTGAAATAGTTTGAAACAGTTTACGAGTTATTTTATTAGTTGATATTATTGATTGAGCAGTTTGATAGGACAAGCCCGGCTTCTCGGCTTCTATGGAGGCTTCGCTACCGAGAACTGGAGACCCTTTTTACCGGAAAGGAGGCATTCCATCTTAGTCCTCACGGGTGCTTCTGCATTTTGATTCGTAATCGAGGATAGATCTAGATGTCTATGAGCCACAGCAACCATTTACGATCAGATGTGCTCGTTTATCACCCTTATCCTATAAAAAAAAGATTAACCATAAAATATGTCTCAATCAAATCAAGAGTATATATAGATCTCGGCCGTGGGTAGTTCAGGTAAAATAACTATTTATATTTATATATTTGTAGCCTTAGGAGCAAAGAAGAGTCTGCGACGCTGCGTTGTACCAATTTATGTTGGCAGACATATCTGGTAAAGTCTATGTAAAGTAACAGAAGATAATACCATAGAATATAATATGACAAGAGTACTTATTGAAAGTCATTTTAGCTTTATCACTGGTTCGCAAATAAACCTCTGTCCTGGAAAGAACCAGTAAAAAACTCAGCGGGACTTTTTTTAAATATTAATTTATAATATACTGTTTTATACAATTAAGTGGTATGAAAACATTTAGAAACAGCATGGCAGCGATTATCTAATTCCTAATGGCGCTAGGGGCTGCGGGTTCGAATCCCGCACGAAACAAGTATTTGCATGGCCTACAAATAATTGTTCCGGGTCTGGATGTTTGTCCTCGTGCAATTTATGTTTGTAAACTGCCTCCACGATACAGGAGAAAATCCTAGTGTGGGGGTAACGTTTTTTAAAAAATGAAAAGTTAAATGAAAGTAATATAATAACCCTTAATTGGCCTATATATTAACTATCTCGAACACACGCATCTTGTCATTTTAAGAGTATTTAGTAGCTTAACGAAGCTTTTTTGTTATCGCTGAACACGTGGTAAATTTGCTTTTAAAATTTCATTGGTGCTGATGGTGCTCGAAGTCGGTATAAACTTTAATGTGAGCGCATATCCTCTGAACAACCGCGGCTCACAATCATTTTTCAGGAATTATGTGTAATATGTTAAAATATTTTTCATTCAAGGCATCTTTACCATCGATAATCCTTTTGTTTATTTGGAAATAAAAGCCAATTCTGTTTTTCTTATAAAAGTGCTACTGTATTATTGTTATTTTTACTAAATAAATAAATAACTTAAATCAGTTGCTGAGTTTTACTCTCAACAAATTCTCAGTAGTAGTCCGGAGTCAAGAAGTTGGCGGTATTTCACCCATGTGCCTCGAAAAGCTCGTAAAGTTGTTGGTTCCGCGCCTGATCTAATTCTGTCCCATCGGACTATGACAATTAAAGAATAGAGAGTGCACGTGTTTTAGCGCATACACACAGGCACTCTTTCGCAAATATGCATGAAGCTCTGAAGTATCTGGAGGGCTCTGCGTGTAGTACACCATGAGGTTTTGGAACTCTGTTGCATGTTATCTCTCAAATGAATGCGTAGGGAAGTAGAATACGCTTTGAATATTGTGAGCTTCATCTCTTTAAGCACCGTTCAAATCTGCAGGAAAATATTCATATTCGTTCTAATCGACAGAACCCTCCACTCGCTTTCTACGTCAGTGTTGTCTTTGTACCGTAACCATAAGACTCAAGTATTTAACTTAACCCTTCATAAAGGCGTCCCGTTAAACCTAATATATAGCAGGTACTTCCTAAAAGCAGTTACGTCCCACCCCAAATATTATATACTGACTTGTAATCATATTAGATTACAGGCAATGTTATGCCGCGTATGTCTCACAAACACTGATAAGTTTTCTCATCCTGCAGACCGAAATATTCAACAGCACCATGTCATTTGCAAAACTTATATATAGTTCACATACATATGCATACTGCATCAATGTAACATGCATGCTACTGGCCGCTTTTATCAGCCCGTTTATGTGGTGGTCCAGGGTTTTTTCCCCGTAGTTGCTGATCATGAGGTCCTGGGTTCGAATCCCAGGTCTGGCCAAAAACATCAGTTATTGTGATTTCCTAAAGGGACGTGGACGACGTGATACGCGATGCTGTTTTTATTCCAACCTACTTGTGCCGGACGGGCGAAACTCGGGAGGAAATGTTGTCGAAGATCACGTCGCTCACGTCCTAGACCTATAGGTTCCGGTGGATACGTCTACTGCCGTCTTTGTGGGTGCGGCTGGGGTACTGTGGACTGACGTCCAATCAAAATGCGCGAACAGTAGAACACAAATGGCAAGGCAGTGGCCAACGGTTCGACTGCTCAACTGTTCGGTGGAAATCTTTTGACTATTGGTTGTCGACCACGGTTGTTTGAATACGGTTGGTCAACTACGGTTGTTCTCTATCGGTTGTTCACTATATTCTTCAGACGATTTCTTCAGTTGACTATTTCTTCAAGTTGTTCGGTAGTAACTTTCTCCCACTACTATGTTCTACTATCTGCTATTATCTACTACTATGTTGTACTACGCTACTACTATGCTACCGGGCGGTGGTGTTCTTCCCCTGTGTGTCCCCCTTCTAAATGTGGCCCGTTGTCTGCGCGGTCGAACAACCGTCTCACAGTACGGGCCACAAATTCATGTGTTGATTCTATCTTGACCAGCTCCCACGATCACTCTAAGTGCAAGATTCTGCTGGGCCTGCATCCTCTTGCGCTGAGTGGCTGAGGTCAACGCGTACCAGGCTGGCGCTGCGTATGTCAGCCGTGAGCGGACGTAGGTTTTGTAGATGGTGATTTTTGTTTTTAGAGGGAGTTTGGATGCCAGTATAGGATATAGTTTTGCTCGCGCGACTCTGGCCTGACTCACGACGTGATCGACCATCGGGGTCATGCGCAGCGAGCGATCTATCTGGCATCCTAGGTATGTAAAAGTCCTTTTCCAACCCACGTCCTGTCCACGGAGTTGTAGGGTTGGTGGTGTACGCGTCAGCCTGGTCATGAAGGCGTTGGTCTTCCCGACGTTAACCGCCATCCTCCATCTGTCCAGCCACTGAGGTAACAAGTCCAGCAGTCTCTGCAGCTTCTTGGCCACGATCTCTACCCGACGAGATGACGTGAAATACGCACTTTCGTCTGCATATAGAGCAAGGATAACATCTTCTTCCCACTCCTCCATGACGCCTTGGAGTGTGGGGATGTCGTTTGTGTAAACCGCGAACAGGTGCGGTGATAGGCAGCTGCCCTGTAGCACTCCCGCTTCGATCGATCGTGCTACCGAAACAGCCTTTTCGATGTTGACGTAGAAGCTCCGCCCCTCCAGGAACGACGCTATTAGCCGCACAAGCATTGGCGGCAAGGTGGTGTGTTCTATTAATTAGTACAGTAGCCCTGCGTGCCACACTCTGTCGAAGGCCTTCTCCATATCGAGACCCCCACACAGATGCGGCCGCGGTTATGTTCGGCTGCAAGATAGTGTAGCACGCGGGCCAGTTGGGCTGTGGTGGAGTGTGCTCTGCGGAAGCCGAATTGCTCCTCCATTCCGAATTGAGCCTGGGTCTGGGCCTGAGGTTGGTGTGTGACTATTGTAATCCTTCGTTGGGGTGGTTGATCTCGGGGTTGGTATATGTTTGTTTGTGCTAATTGGTTGGCACCAGGGAAGTTCGTGTAGCGCTGTTGTTGTTGCCGTTGCTGTGTGGTAGCGACGGGTGGGGGAAGAGGAGTGGACGTACCTCGGACCTGTTCCTGTATGGCCGCCTTCTTCTTTTTCTTTCTCCCTCTCCTTTTTCTCTTTGGGCGCTCAGTGCGCTCCGTGGGATCGTTCGCTGGTGTGGCCAAGGTCGTCCCAGTCGATACGAACGTGTTAGGCGCTGGAGCAGGTATTGTAACCTGCCGCTGTTGTTGCGGCACCTGGGGTTGTGTTTGTGTCTGCTGTGGACGCTGCAGTTGGGGTTGTTGTTGCGGTTGCTGCGTGGGTGGTGGAGGTGGCTGCCGTTGTGGTGCCTGTGTTGTCTGCGGGGGCATGGGTGGCTGGATATTTATACCCCTCTTCCGTGCAATCTGCTGTAGCACTGGGCACCGTCTGTCGTTTGCCGCATGAGCCTTTTTGCAATTTGCGCACTTAGGCTGGGCATCACGTAGCTGTGGGTATTCTGATGCGACGTGGTCGCCCGCGCAGCGGACGCATTTACAAGGTCTGTGGCAATTATAGGAGGCATGCCCGAACCCTTGGCATCTGTGGCACTGTGATGGGCTGGCTCTTCTTTGCCAGCCCTCGATGGAGACGCCGGGCATGAACAGCAGCTCGTCAATTTTATAGAGCCTGCTTAGCTCTTCGGGTGACAGGTGGTTCATTTTAACATGGAAGAGGCAACCAGGTCTGTCTCTCTTGGGAGGGATTGCCCGTACAAACGTGACCGGGAAGCCTTTCTCGATAAGGGCCTCCTGAATGTCTTTTGGATCCGTGTCGGCGGGGAGCCCTCTTAGCCCCACCTTCGTGGGTTGTTCATCTTGTGGAGCGTAGCAATACCATGCGAAGATGGCATCCTCTTTACTATGCTCTATCAGGTATTTTTGGATTTTTTATACTCTATATCGGATTGGGGCCGGAATATAACTCCCTTCCTAAATGGGCGAGCGTTAGGAGCATGGCCTAGAAGTTGGTGAAGTGTTTTGAAATGCTTCGCCCAATTCGGGAAGCACTCGACGATTATGGGAGGATATTTGGCTGTTTGCCTCTCTGTAGGTTCTTGCGGCTTTGGTGTAGGCGGTGGGGGTGGTGGTGGTGGGGCCGTTCTAGGTGCTGCTGCTATGCGTGCATAAGAATCTGGCGCCGAGGATGGTCCAGGTGTTGGTTCATTGCTAGCGAATTGGTCTTTTTGCATGGGAGCAAGGGTGGCGTAGGAGGTACTATTCTATACTCTCGCCTTCAGGATCCTGCTCTCTAAACTCCTGCATATCTGTTGTTTTACAGGTTGTGGAGGTTGTTGGGGATGGTGAGTCCGGCGGCAAGTTATGTCTCGTCACAGGTTGTTTGGGCGGAGGTGGAGTTGTTTTGAAGGCGGAGGTAGCTGGCGATGCCGAATCGGAAAGAGAATCCGAGCCGGCCCTCAGCCTTTTCTCTTCTTGTAGTTGGCTCTCATCTATATCAGGTGGTGTTCTTCTCCTCGAGGCAAGGTTTCGGCGAGGTAGTGGAGCCGGTTCGACGCTAGGTGGAGATTCAGCTTCACCAATGCCGAGCGCGGCGCCGGTGGCCGGTGGACTCCCTTTTCGCCTAGGGATCTGGCTGTACGGCGTAAGTACTCTCGACCTCTCAGGAGTAAAGAGGTTTCTTTCCATAAGGGGTCTGTCAAGTACTCCCTGACGCCTATCTGGTGGTTTTCGGCGTGGTGGGGGGGGGGGTTCCCCCTTGTTCGACATCTCTACGTGTATGTGCTCAGCCCTTTAGCTTTCACACACACCTTACTCCCCTCGGCGCGTGCAACCACACCAGGTGAGACCCGTGAGGGAGGCCCAGCGAGGCGCCCGCGAGCGTGGAGGGGTGTGTGAAGCTCTTATGGGTACTGGCGTAAACTCACACTAGAGTGCGGCACACTGCAAGGTCCTTTTTAATTATAAAAGGAGGGTACAGTGACAAGTAAGGTAATACGCAAAGTAGGGCACAGCGATGGTGGTGTCCTTTGCGCTTACCTTGGGTAGTCCGTCGCAGGAGAGCGCATGCGACGCCTCGACGCCTCACGGAGTGATCTCGACGTTCGGCGGAGTTGTCAACTGGCACAACACGTACACAAAACTGGGAGCGCGATCGACACGTCCGTTTCGTAGCACGGCCCGGAGCGAACTGTTACCGGGCCCCGAGGCGCCAAGGTGCCGGAAACCTATACAATTGTCATAATTCACAATTTTTCTATACACGATTAATTCTTAGGCTAATGTACTATACATTGTTAGATCGGTTATTTAGTTGTCTATTAGAACATCATAAAGGTTTCTTTATATATTAACAATGTAGAAAGTTATTAACAAATATATCCCAAATTTTCACAATATTTGGGTACATATATATACATTCTTTAATTTTACTATAGGTGGGAAATAAATTACATCACGCTAAATATTCTTTTATTTCCTTAATCTATAAACCTTAATCTAATTTAATACAATGTTTACAATTCTTTAAGAGCATAAAAATTATTTTCATTATTTTCGGGTCTTAATATTACGCAATGCCCGATTGTTCTATAACGTGTCGCGCTCTGATTGGCCGACATTTTGTTGTACAAATAAGAGTTATTTTCTTAACTATTACAAAACGATGCTCTATACTATAATACTAAGGGTTGTAAACATGTTGTAAAATTACACTATTGCACCTTTCACTAAGGTTTGTCACTAATACTTTTCCTAATTACACTTTTAATATTGTTGCGCGCCACTATTAATGTCTTGTACATGGCAACACTAGTTACCACTAGCTCCCTCTAGTATCGAGTAGCAGAACTAGGAGAGTCAAGATCCTTCTAGAAATTTCGGGACCGATATGTACTCGAACATTCTAGATGTTTCTACAGTAGGAGATTCTGGAAAGTATCAGAGGCGCTATATAAGGTCGGTATAGACCACGACCGAGTCAGTATTGAATTGGCGATACAAGCGAAGACTTCGAAGCGATACAACTGCGAATTAAAGCGATCTGTAGTAAAATTGTGTTTTGTTATTAGTGTGGTTTAAAGTTGTAATTAGTGTTGTGTAATTAAAGTGTCAATTTTGGTAATTCACTCGGCAGTTTTTAATTGTCTCGTACCCCAAGCTCGTAACAAATTAGTGTCAGAAGTGGTATCAAATCATGCCGATTTTAACAAAGGACGACACGGAGGGTATTCGTATCCGAAGTCAACGCCAGCAGGAGACGGACCAGAAACGATTTGGTAATGCAATGCCGCAAACGTCAGAGGGCCAGCTGCCGACCACGGAGGCCGGCCCGTCAGCAGCTCCTGCATCTGCAGCACCTGACTTAGGTGTTCTGATGATGATGCTGCAGGAGCAGGCTTGCCGACAGGAGGAACAGGCCCGCCGACAGGAGGAACAGGCCCGCCGACAGGAGGAACAGGCCCGCCGACAGGAGGAACAGGCTCGTCGGTTGGAAGAGCAGCTGCAGCGCGGACAGGAGGAACAGGCTCGCCAACAGAAGAAACAGGCACGTCGGTTGGAAAAGCAGCTGCAGCGCGGACAGTGGGAACAGGCCCGTTGTTTGGAAGAGCAGCTCAAACGCAATAAGGAAGAGCAGATGCTCCTCATGAAGGACCTTCACGCTACCTTCGAGAAAGAGATAAGGGAGGTGAAGGATAGGGTTGGTCAACATGACAACTGCCTGTCGGAAGCTGAAACCCGAATCGACCAAGTGAACAATCGGGTTGACAACGTGATGGCTGACGTGAAGAAAATGCTGGACGACCTCAAACTTGGGGATGGAGTTACAGCTCCCGTGGTAGCTACAACACCTTCGCTACGCGGATTCAAAGTGCCGCCATTCGACGGGACTTCTTCCTGGTCAACCTACAAAATCCAGTTCGAAGCTGTCATGAAGGCGAACGGCTGGAATAAAAGTCAGGCCATGACTGCTCTTACCCTAGGCCTGCGTGACCAGGCCTTAACTGTTCTGGGAGCTCTCGGTAAGGAAGTGACTTACGAGCAGCTCCTTGAGGCATTGGAGGCGAGATATGGCGACGCTCACCTGGAACACGTCTTTCGTGCGCAGCTCAAAGATCGCGTGCAACGCAGCAACGAAAAGCTGCAGCAGTGGGCCCTTGAGGTGGAGAAGCTGGTTCGAAAAGCATACCAGTCTGTATCAGCGCTCATTGTAGGAAACCTGGTACAGACATTCATCGACGGCATCCGCGACCTTGAAGTCAGAGCTGCTGTGAGGCTCGGGCACCACGAGACGCTTAAGGACGCGTTGGCCCATGCACTGGAGGTGGAAGCCGTGCGACAGGATCATCGTTCCCATCGCGTCAGGGAGGTTGCAGCAGCTACAGTTCGCGACCGCAATAAAGGATACAGCCCTAGGTGCTACGGCTGTGGGGAAAGGGGTCATCTTCAATCCAGCTGCCTTAAGCAAACTGTAGAAAGGGGAAGTGATCGATCTCGAGAGGGTAGTGCGGCTAACAGCACCGCCCAGTAGCAGCAGGGAAACGAGTAAAAGCCAGGACTGCGGGGCGGGTGCTGGCTGACGTTAAAACAGCCCCAAGGATTTTGATCTCACAAACCCATGATGGGAACAACCTAATCATCAAAGGCGAGGTCAACGGAACGCCGTGTAAACTGACCATAGACACTGGAGCCTCTCGCACGGTTGTCAGTTCCCAACTTATAAGTCAGTTCCTTGGGGACTCCGCATACAACCGAGAACGCATTAATTTGGTAACAGCCACCGGTCAGCGCATACCCGTCCGTGGAGAGAAGGAGATGGAGTTGAAGCTAGGCAACATGAACTACCTGCATAATGTCATCGTGGCTGATATAATGGACGACTGCATCCTGGGCCTAGACTTCATGAGGAAGAATTGTTGTGAGATCGACGTTAAGCAAGGTGTTTTGAAATGTGGACAGGAGGAACTTTTCGTGGAAGGGGCGTTACCAGGGAATGTGTACAGCCTTAAGAAGATTGTTTTGCCGCCGAGATCGGAAACGATTGTGCCGGTTAGTCTTCCTCGGAATCCTGGGCAAGCTCATCGTTGTGTACTCGTAGAAAGGGTGGACAATGACGTTCCGTGGAAAGTGGCTCGAATTTTGGTCAGAACCACCGACATCTCAGGAGTACATGTGCTGAACCTTTGTGATCAGGAACAGATTATGGAAAAAGGCACACTGGTTGGTACTTGTGAGGAAGTGGATTGGTTGCGTAGGTGCCAATATCCATCGACAGGGACCCCCAGCAAGGATGCACAAACGAGGGTGACCGCACTTTTAGAAGACTCTCGCAGCGTTCTCTTCCCGAATGAAGTGGTCAAGGCGAAGAAGTTGTTACTCAAGTACGCCGATGTTTTCTCGTCAAATGATGCTGACATAGGAAAGACTGGCTTAGTTCAATACAAAATAAACACAGGAGAAGAATTGCCTATCCGTCAGCGCCCAAGAAGATTGCCGGTAGCACGTGAAAAGGAAGTGGAAACCATGATTGAGGGAATGGTGAAGGATGGTGTTATTGAACCTTCATCTAGTCCATGGTGTTCACCTGTGGTGCTGGTAAAGAAGAAGGACGGCAGCATGCGGTTTTGTGTTGACTACCGCCGTCTGAACGACGTTACGAAGAAGGACAGCTATCCCTTGCCAAGAATTGATGACACGCTGGACATGCTTACAGGCGTAAAGTGGTTTAGTACACTGGACCTGAAAAGTGGCTACTGGCAGGTTAAAATTGACCTTAAGGACAAGGAGAAAACTGCTTTCTCCACAGGAAAGGGTCTGTGGCAATTTAAAGTCATGCCGTTTGGATTGTGTAATGCTCCTGCAACGTTTGAAAGGTTGATGGAGCTTGTACTTACCGGGCTAATTGGCGATGCCTGTCTGGTCTACTTGGATGACATCATCATCGTAGGCCGTACGTTTGAGGAACACCTTCAAAACCTGGAACGCGTGCTCATGAAGTTGCTCATCAAGTTGAGTCCGAAGAAATGTTCACTATTCAAACGGCAAGTTAGCTTTTTGGGGTATGTAGTGTCAGAAGAAGGTATCCGCACGGATCCAGCGAAAATTGCCGGTGTCAAGGATTGGCCGGTTCCAAAAGACAAGACACAGGTTAGAGCATTTTTGGGTTTGTGCTCCTATTGTCGGCGATTTGTGAAGAACTTTGCAGATATAGCCAAACCTCTGCACAAGCTAACCGAGGAGAAGCGAAATTTCTGCTGGGATGAAAGTTGCGATATCGCATTCCAGGAGCTCAAGGACCGTCTATGCAAAACACCTATTTCGGGGTACCCTGATGCGGGCAAGGAATTTATAGTTGACACAGACGCAAGTGATATAGGACTTGGCGGTGTGTTGTCTCAAAGGAATGGTGATCAAGAGGTTGTGATAGCGTACTTCAGTAAGTCGTTGTCAAAGGCGGAAAGGAACTATTGTGTCAAAGACGGGAATTGCTTGCTGTGGTAAAGTCCTTGCAGCATTTTAGCAAATATCTTCTGGGGCGGAAATTTCACTTACGAACTGACCATGCTGCACTGAAATGGCAAACGAAACAAAACGAAAACTATAATAAATATATAGTAATTTGTCAAGTGCTTATGATATGATTCATTACAATATCTGTCAGCACATCATCTAAATTCCAGAAGGAACGCTTTATTTTTTACGTACATATATTTATAGTACGAACGTATTGATCGATCCGTTCTATGAAATTTTCCCTCCTCCTACTATATTCAACCAAATCTAAGAAATACCTTTTGACGTTTCGCATTAATCATTCCGAAATAACTTTGTACAAGCGTACTCACACGATTTAAAATAACCTTATACGTCCAATATATAATCCAAAGAATTATGAAGTTTGAAGTCAAGAAACAAGTGTATACTTTATGACAATATGTATATGTCTTTATCACTAATTTAAATTTGAATATTTCAAACAAAGCATTTATGCTTGACGTTGTTACAATGATATGTGGTTATGCACCTTACCGTAGTGTTTGGATGATTCAAACTCATGCTAATGCGAATAAATCGGTGAAAATGTTCAAATAATCGAACCTTTAAATTTTTAATTAATTATTTGTTTATATAAATTTTTATTTTTAGCGTTGCACAAATTATATGAATCATGAATTAAACAAGTCAATTTTTTTTTAATAATTTCTGTGAATCTCATTGTGGTGAAGTTGCTAGTAAGTTTAGATGTCGGCTTGTGCAATGGTACTATAGAGTCATTGAAAACCATTTGAAAAGGAATTGGCTTCCGATACAAAAAAAATGGCAAACGAAAAATAATTATTTATATCATATAATATTATTTATGAAAATCATATAATAGTTAATGTAAAGAACGATGATGGCGATAACAGCTCAATTAGTTGTAGTGAAAATAATTACATAATTTTTAAATCTAGTGCATTCTATAATTTATATAACTATATTCTAGAAATGAGCAGTAAGCAATAAATATGAAAAAAAACTGATAAATTTTGCGTTTTGAGTTATCTGTTGCTGATTATCATGATTATTCTAGTAAATGATTAACAACTCCTAAAGAATCGATATCGATATCTCTTAAGAATCGAATATTGTAGGTACCGATTTTCAGTTGGAATGCCTAGTCCAATAAATGTGACAGCTGTCAAAAAGTATTTCTTAGATTTGGCGGAGTATAATATTTCTACATCAGCGTATAAATGTTCAATGTCAGACATTGACCTCTGCCTTTGTAAGGAGGATTTATATTAATTGCCACGCTCAGAAGGCGGATCTAAACGGACGAAAGATGAGATGGTTATATCGCTATCTATTGGAAGCCATAAGATCTTTCTGATTTCTTTTATGGAAGAGGAGACAAACGAGCATACAGCTCACCTGATGGTAAGTTATCAGTCACCTATGAATATCTGCAACATCAGGGGAATGGCAGGTGCGTTGCCGGCCTTTTAGAAAGGAGAAGGCTCTTTTCTTGGGGGTCCCTAAGTTGTATCAGTCCGGAAAAACTGGCGACAGTAAATACCACAGTGTGGTCGTGCAAGGCAAAACATTCAGCGTAAAACGGAGTAGTGGATCACGTAGTCGCCTCTTACGCCCACGGGTCGAAACAGGGTGATGGATTTACGCCGCTACAAGGCGGCACCACACGATCACGTATCTTTCCCTACATATAACTCTATTTTTTATAGAGTATGGGTGACAAACGTATGGTAAGTAGATTCTGTGGCCCATAGACATCTACTATCTTTAATTGAAGATAGAATCTTCAATTAAAGATCAAAATTCAGATGCATTGTCACTCTTGAGGACTAAGATGGAATGCCTCATTTCCATCTTAGTCCTCAAGGGTAACAATAAGTGACAATCAGTAATAACGGGTCTCGGGTTCTCTACACTCACCATACGAAACACAGCAGGATTAAGCTGTTATTTTACGCTAGTATTCTGTGAGAGCGTGGTCCTTCCCCGGTCGAGCCGATCTATTTGTGCTACAACCATAATAAAGCTGCAGCGTGGCTCTACCACGTATAAAAAATATTATAAAACTAAGTATACTTGACTACTCAATCTAGGTGTTAGTAAATTTATAAACATAACTTATAAATAAATAAATTATAAACATAGAAATTTTGCGTTGAAGTCACTGCTGATTGTGTAACATAGTGGTCCAACCATCGCCTTGAACCACTTGAATGACTTATGAAAGTATATGTATCTGACGGCAAGCTTACCGTTTTTATATCGATTTAGCGCTCGTTGTAAATTTCACAGTACGCGAGTAATCCAGGTCCAGGCATCAATGAAATTGTTGACTGCAATTTTAATTGCTGATTTACCACGTGCTCGGCCGTAAAGGAAAACATCGTGAGGAAACCTACATGTCTAAGAAATTAAATACTGCGAAGATATATGAAATCCGCCTACTCTCATTGAAGTTGAAAGTACTGAAATGGCCGTAAAAGCTCAAGGGCTAAGCGTTCACCGTAAAATTTACAGTACTCGAGCACCCGAGTTCAAACCCCGCTGGTGCTAATGAAATTATTAATTGTAATTTTAAGTCTTTATTTACCATGTGTTCGGCGGTGAAAGAAAACATCGTAATCAAACCACAAGCTAATAAGATAAATGAGGAAATCTGCTTCCTGATAAGTAAAAGATTTCTAGCATTGGAGATCAAGAAAGTCACCCTCTCAGAAATAAAAGAAGGCCTATGTCCAGCAGTGGGCCGTATATAGGCGGTAATTTTATAACTTTACATTTTATTGTGGCTGCAGTTCAAAAAAAATGGGGAACAATAACGAAGCTTTTGAATAATGTACTTAAGAACTTCTGTGCGCCACCTCCCGCTTAGTTTCATAACTAGTTTTCCGACTGAAATGTTTGTAAGAGTGTTACGTGTAAACACTTGTTGTTGGCATATGCATTATAAAAGAACAAGATTAGTATTTGGCTTTTAACCAATATTCTTTGCTACTTTGGTATAATATAATTATTTTTTTTACTTTTATAATGAATATTTAAAAATATATTTTAAATGCTAAATATGCAAATCGTGATAAATAAAAACCGGCCAAGTGCGATTAGGACTCGCGAATGAAGGGCTCCCCTACTAGAAACACACATTTCTAGTAGGGACCCCTTTTAATTTTTAATTAATTTAAATTTTTACTATTTGTTATTATAGCGGCAACAGAAATACACACTCTGTGAAAATTTCAACTGTCGACCTATGTACTCGTATATATATAACTGTCGATCATGAGATACAGCCCGCTGTCAGACAGACGGACGAGCGGACGGAAGGACGAACGGACAGCGGAGGCTTAGTAATAGGGTCCCGTTGGTTAACCTTTGGGTACGGAACCCTAAAATGTAGCTTTAAAGTAGCTTTGTTCACATAGTGATGCTCAGAATTGATTCTTTTGGACAGATATTGGTATTGCTTATCACTTGGCATTATACCTTTAACAGTTCCAGTACGAAAACATTTTCAAAATATTTTTGATTTGTCAATAGCAAAGCATTTCAATCATTGTTAACAATTTTAGTGATTTGAACATTTACATGGCCAGAATAAGCTTCCATCGGAAGTGAATTAAAAAAAGTTTGGTCCATTTAAATTATTTCATTTTAGCTACAGTTAATGTTTCGTACTTTAGATAAGTTTTCTGCAAAATCATGAAATTAGAAAGTATACGCATTGCACACATCAAACAACTGCTAATATTTTAAAAGTAACATATTCTGGAATGAATTTAATTATTGGGAATATTACTAAAGTTGTATTTTTTTTAATTTATGACCCGCCGCAGAAGAACACAAAAACTCTCCGATCACACTCTTAATCTCATGGCTGTTAGACGGAAAATGAAGCTGCAGTCTTCAGTAGATTTGTTATCATACAGACAGATCTCCAAATGCATGGGGCGGGACTTACACAACTTTAATACTGCTCGTATTGAAGAAGCGATCGAGGGGAACCAGGGCTCCAAACTCATTGCCAGAGATCAGTCTGCCAGAAAGAGCCAACTGTCAAAGCTGAAGACCGAATGTGGCAGTATCGTTTCCGGGGTACCTGAGATTTTGAGTGAGATTGAAAGGTTCTATGGGCAGCTGTACACGTCATCGTTGGAGCCACACGCAAGTGTGAGTAACGATCTAAGAGCAAGTCTTATCCGCCACTATTCTGATGATATCCCGGACGTCAGTCTGAGCGAGATTAGAATGGCTTAAAACGGCAAGTCCCCGGGCGAGGATGGAATTACAGCGGAGCTTCTGAAAGCGGGTGGAAAACCGGTACTTAAAGTCCTTCAGAAGCTCTTTAATTCCGTCCTCCATAGTGGCACTACTCCGGAGGCGTGAAGCAGAAGTGCGGTGGTCTTGTTCTTCAAGAAAGGCGAGAACGCTCTCTTGAAGAACTACAGACCGATTTCCCTTCTGAGCCGCGTCTGCGTGCTATTTTCGAGAGTCATTACGAATCGTCTCGCATGTAGACTCGACGACTTCCAGCCTCCCGAACAAGCCGGTTTCCGAAAAGACCACATACATACCCTTCGGCAAATTGTACAGAAGACCGAAAAGTACAATCTGCCACTTTGTCTTGCGTATGTGGACTATGAGAAAGCCTTTGATTCCGTCGAAATTTGGGCGGTACCGCAGTCTCTTCAGCGGTACCAAGTGGACTGTCGGTATATCGAAGTGCTGAAGTGTTTGTACAGTAGGGCTTCGATGGCTATCACTATATCGTAGGTGTAAGACAGGGTGACGTATATAACTCTTCACCGCTGCGTTGGAAGACCTTTTCAAGCTACTGGACTGGAAGGATACGGTATTAACGTCAATGGCGAGTACATCACTCACCTTCGATTTGACGACGATATAGTCCTTATGGCAGAATCGCTGGAGGACCTAAGCACTATGCTC
The DNA here is from genome assembly GCA_029286625.1 of Parnassius orleans. Classification (NCBI taxonomy): domain Eukaryota; kingdom Metazoa; phylum Arthropoda; class Insecta; order Lepidoptera; family Papilionidae; genus Parnassius; species Parnassius orleans. The sequence goes on along the minus strand of JAGSMP010000030.1, from coordinate 6,028,993 downwards.
AATGACCTCAATAGTGTCTCCCAACGGATAGGTCTTAAGATGAACATGGACAAAACAAAAATCATGTTTAACGTCCATTTCACACCTATGCCGGTAGTTGTTGGGAGCACTAAGCTCGAAGTTGTTGACGAATATGTTTACCTGGGACAACTAGTCCGACTAGGTAAGTCTAACTTTGACCGAGCGGTCAATCGACGGATTTAACTCGGCTGGGCAGCGTCCGGGAGATTACGACACATCTTCTTGTCAGACATACCTCAAAACCTTAAAACTAGATTATACAACCAGTGCGTGTTGCCAGTGATGACCTATGGATCTGAGACGTGGTCCTTCACTGCTGGTCGTATGAGGAAGCTCAAAGTCGCTCAGCGAGCTATGGAGAGAGCTATGCTCGGCGTCTCTCTGCGTGACAGACTTAAAAACGAGGATATCCGCAGTAGAACTAGAGTGACCGACATAGCCCAAAGAATTAGTATTCTGAAGTGGCAATGGGCCGGCCATATAGCTCGAAGAACCGACAACCGATGGGGAAGAAAGTTTCTCGAGTGGCAGCCTCGTACCGGCAAGCGAAGTGTAGGTCGTCCCCCCACTAGATGGAGTGACGACCTGGTAAGACATGCAGGAAGTGGCTCGGGACCGTGCTTTGTGGCATTCCCTGGGGGAGGCCTATGTTCAGCAGTGGACTTGTGAAGGGCTGTAATGATGATGATGATGTATTTTTTAAAAATAAGAAAAAAAATCATGCCTTAACTTTATTGCACTTCTAACATAGAAAAAAGTTTCAGATGTAGTGTAACCCTATAAACCTAAACGATAATTTTCTGTTCAGCGTTTTGTCAGGAAGGAAATAAGGTTCCAGTAAAAACGTATTCATCTTTATCATCATCACCCCGTAAAATTCCACCGCCTCTCGATGTATAGAAGATTTCTCATAAGATTCGCCACGCTTGACAGGCAGATTGTCGATCGACGTTTCGCAAAGTCCCTGTTTCCCGTCGCCAGCCGGTCTGAATTTTTTGCGTCAGGCATATAATACAAGATAGTTATAGTGCTAACATTAAAGTTGGTAAAAATTACCTTGCACATCCGTTCGATAAAATAAAAATTATGTGTCTTACCTAGTTTGAAGAGCATCTCCCGCCCTCCCTCAACTGCGTGCACTATCCCCGTCACCACTGATCCCAGCACCACTACTCCCAACACCACTACACTAGGAAAGACACACCACTGACGACAATACGACACGTGTTTAGCCTCTACACGAGGCATCTTCAGGTGATGTAGACTCTGCGGTGGCTGACCGTTAAGATCTTAGATCTAAGACCTTACTCTTTTTATTTTATCGAGCGGATGTACGCAAAGTAATTTTTACCAACTTTAATATTATGGATTTCCGCAAGTAACGCCAGATTCTATTAATTAAGTGCTATCTTTCGGAAGCCATTCAATCTTTTGTCATTTTATATAGAGGTCTCGTGTTTGCATATTATGTAAAACGTATTATTAAATTAACAAATATCAATAACTAAATAAATCTTTATTTCGGATATAATTAATCATCCATCCATCCAACCATTACAGCCTCTTAATGTCTACTGCTGAACATAGGCCTGTCCCATAGATTGCCTTATCGGGAGGACTTTGCCATAGTTGCCACGCTTGGCAGGTGGGTTAGCAACCGCAGTTTTTTAATATTTTAAGTTTTTATCATCAGAAATATACTGCTGCCCATTTTCTGTTTTAATTTCCCTCTTTCGCCTCTTACGACACCCACGGAACGATATAGTGATATTCTTACACCACTACACGGTTTCCAATATAAATGTCCTATGCCCAATTTCACCAACATCCCTTAAACAATCACATAGTTAGACGACCGCTAAGCTAAAAGGTAAGCAATTAACCTTAACCCTAAACCAACCCTAAACCAACTCATAACTAAAATTAGGTAACCCTAAACCAGGTCATAAGTAAAATTTGTTTTCACGAACGCAACAGGCCCATAGCTAGGGGACCCCTCCTTATGTGACAGATTTTTTACGACGATAGTGCTTGATACCCAGTTGTAGATACCGGTTTTATCGGAAATGATTACATATTGCCATTTTACAATAATTACATATTGCCATTTTTTCGCCTCCGGCCATTGAGGTAATAGGTTACTACGATAAACAAGTACCTAGGTAAAGTGAATCACAAATTCTACAAATTAAAATAGGTAGGTACTTAACTAGATATACCTCGGGTATCAACTTACCATGGTAGGTAAGGTAGCACCAAACAGGTACCTACACCTACGGCCTACCTATACAGGCTCATTTTCCATTCAAAAGTTACTGTTAGGATAGCAATAAAGTAACCTTTTATGCTTTTACCTTTATTTTGTAATTAAGTTTAAAATAGGTAATAAGTGAAAAGGTAGGAACCCACCTAATAAGTTAAATATTTAATAAACTACCATTTTAATAATATTATGGACTATGGTACCTACATTAAAATTGATTACCTATGTACATAGGTAGGTACTCACCTGTTATCAGGAAATTCCAAAAAAATTTAATTTTTACCAACAAATATATCACTGTTGATTTAGATAACCTATATCTTCTGAAAAAATCTATTTCATCGAAATCGTTGAAATACTTTGGTCGTTTTCGATATATTTTAGGTCTTTGACTACGATTTACATCAAATATAGTATCAGTCGTGTCTAAATTATCAAGAAAATCAAATAGATCACGGTTCATCTTGTCCTCTAGAAGTCGATTTTACTTATGTGAAGGTTTATGGGACCAATAATCCATCTCATAAATTTAGGGCATGATTTAGTCAGTAACGGACCCTTTAAAAGTGGTGAAACGGAAACTATCCCCTAACTGGACCCCTAAATATGCTAAGGGGTCCCATAAATCTTATGGGTCGTTGGTGAAAGTGGGCAGAGCTATCCTATACTTCCATACACCACACATAGGTACCCAGTGTTTCAGTATATCTAGGACAGTCAGTCCTTACTGCAATCGCCTTCTACTGCTTAAACAACTTAAAAAGCATATGTTAGAAATATACATAATATAAGTATAAAAGTATACATAAAATAGTATGAATTTCGTGTACACGCATAAAAACTAAGTAAGTGATCTTAATATTACATACGTATTAATCTTGAAAGGAAGTTATAAAGCCTGCGGGCATTGACTGTCCCAGTAGGATTTGTTGAATGACATTTACCCATTGACTCTGATGTCTCCATGACATTGTTACGGCTGTATAGTGAAAGAGCTTTACCTTATAAATGCAACTTAAAATAGTCTTTATAATGATGTCGTAGATTATGTAATTCTGTGAACCATTTTTGGAATAAGCTGTTGCAAAAAGATTCGAGATTTGATACTACTATATCAATTATGTCATGTATACAAATAAAACACGTATTCTTAATTTTGCTTTCAACATATTATAAAAGGGATATTACAATAGTTGACCTGAAAGCAACCAATGAAATTATGATATCATCTCATCCCAATGAGATTATTACTACAATTTCTTCCTATATATCTTCAATTACGTTATCATCGTCCTTAATTAATTAACTAATTAATGACAAAGGTGCACACAGATAGATAGTATTCGAGTGTCTATGTCCTTATTTACTCGTGTACCATGAAATGAGTAAGCTAAGATCGATATAGCAAGATTGAATTCAGAGCCAGTATGAGAATAGTCACAATATATTTGAAACAAATATGACTCTTCATATGTTCTTCAGATTCGCAATCTAAGATGATTTAATGATTTATTATATTTACGCGAACACTACACATTTAAATAAAACTAGTATTTACGGATTTTATCGCGTATATTAACTTATTTTATATTCCCGACGTTTCGAGCACTTTACAGCACCCATGGTCACTGGGGGACTGCCCCCCCCGTGACCATGGGTGCTGTAATTTAATATACGCCATTTTAGGTGCTGTAAGTTAATATACGCCATTAAATCCGTAAAAACTAGTTTTATCTAAGATGATTTATTTGAAAGTAAATGAGTGATGTACTTTGAGGCATTCACAGGTGTTACTTTAATTAATTTTTTAACTATTACTTCCAAAATTAATGTATGAAATTGAAAATTCTGATATCTTAGTTTACATATATTTGTATCAATGAAGGCTTCTTTTAAAAGCATTGTTTCTTTAATAAATTCAGCATTAATGTAATTAAAGACAAAGGATCAAGAGAGATACTTTATAACAATTGGGTAGGAAAATTTTGAGAAGTAGTTCATGCCTTCGGGCATTAATTAACCATAGCCTACAATTGGGTGGAGCGTCACCATGACATTGTTACATTTGGACCGACGAGGGCTTAGTCATGAATGAAAACGCTACGCAATAATAGTCCTTAACACATTGAAAGAGGTTATATTTTACAAGGAAAGCACTAAGTACTGTTTATTGCACAAACCGACTTCGAAGATTCGGTACCAGTTTGTGCATGAAGTATAAAAGTAGACGCGAGAGCTCTTATATTCATACATTCATCAAACACGTAGTCCAAACATGTATTCCAAGGTATGTGTTAAAAATATTTTATCCGCGTTACTATATCGCTCGTAAATTTTATAGTACGTGAACAACCCGGGTTCGATCCCCGTCGGCACCAATTAAATTGTAAATTGCAATTTTAAGTGCTGATTTACCACGTGCTCGGCGGTGAAGAAAAACATCGTGAGGAAACCGGCATGATAAGAACAAGCAAAGTCCGCGAAGTCACACTGAGCAGCGCAATGGTGTAACTACACCATAACGTTCTCAGAAATTAAGCTGGATGCGTGCTTAGCAGTGGGACGTGTATAGGCTGTTATTTCTTTTAACTTTATAGTATTGTTGTTATAATGGGTCTGCTTAGCGACCTATAGTCATGGTCCCTGAGTTCAATTATAACAGGAGACCGTATTTGTGTAAATAGTGTGTGTATGTGTGTGTGAGTGTGTGTGCGGCCTATATCTCTGACACAACATACGAATCTATCCGGCGGAACCTTATGCCATTCATTAGAAATTGTCATAATTTAACTCAATAGGAAGATTTTTATGAAATTTAAAATTATATTATGTTATTTTTAAACAGGATAATTTAGTTATTTGTTTTGCAGGTGCTAGTATTCCTGTGCGCAGCGGGCATCGCGTCCGCAGGCAATCTTTTGCACGCCGCTCCCGTGGCCTACAGCTCGGCTCCTGCGGTATCACACGTGTCGTATTCATCGCAAACTTCACACAATGGACCATATACCACATACGCTGCGGGTCCAGGGTTAACTACGTACGCTTCCGCGCCGGTTGTTACCAAGTCGTACTCTCCTGCCGTGTCTTACCAATCGTATTCAACTCACTCTGCTCCGGCCGTCGCTACTTACGCTGCACCCGTGGTAGCTAAAACGTTCTCCGGGCCAGTTGCGACTTACTCCTCAGCGCCATCGGTCTCCTACCAGACTATCTCCTCTCACTCTGCACCTTTGACCTACGCCGCAGCCGCCCCTGTATTTACTAAGACGTACGCTGCCCCCGCTTACTCTACATACGCAGCTCCAGCGTACTCTACTTACCATGCCACTCCTGTTGTAGCTAAGACTATCTCTCCTGCTCTGTCCTACTCTACGGTCTCTCATGCGGCTCCATTGACGACCTACGCCGCTGCCACTCCCGCCTACTCAACGTACTCAGCCGTGCCAGCTCTCAAGACTGCCGTCACATACTCTGCTGCGCCAGCTGTCTCTCATGTCAGCTACTCCGGCCTCGGTGCCAGCTATGGCTGGTAAACAACCAAATCTTTGTCGTATTATTTATTGTACAATGAAATTGATTATTTATAATTTTGCAAATAATGTATAAATACAAAATGTAAATAAATGATTGTTAAAACGTATCTTTTTCTTTCAATTTTTTACTTAAAATGCCTGTGAAATATGTTTAATGTTGTTGTTAATTTTTACAAATATCAGTTTAGAATTAACGTTACATCTTGTATACATCCCACGATGGGTCCTTTCATTTCTGAGAGAATTTTTGGGGAAAGAAAACTTCACCAAGCTACGTGGTTGAGCTACGCTGGATCTATATTATAGTAGTTGTACGAATGGGTCGGCTAGATCGGGGAAGGACTATGCTCTTACAAATTACCAGCGTGAAATAGCAGCTATTGCTGCGGTGTTTCTGTTATATGATGTGTGATGAGAATCGGAGACTCTTTTACTGGAAACGAGGCATTCTATCTTAATCCTCAGTGGTGATAATACATATTTACACATTGTGCCTATTGTACATATTGTACATATTGTGCTCCTAAATAAAGAATAAATATAGGTATAGGTGTCTATGAGCCGCAGTATCGACCTACCACAAAAACGCACTCTCGTGACGATGTTTTTCTTCACTCGAAATCAATCCAATAATTTCATTGTTGTGATCTAAGATTGATTTCGGTTTGTTTGCAGCATGCAACCTGTATTGTAAAAACTTTAAGAAAAACGGCTCAAATAATATCAGATTGTCAGATCATTGAAGCTAAATTTAGTTTTCATTCCATGTCATGTCCCATGTTGGTCTGAGACTTGTAGATCCATGCTTATTTACGAGTAGCACTTATAACAAAAAAAAATGTGGACCTGCCTAGCCTAAAAGTCAACTAATGGGTCAATATTTGTGGTTGGGTAGGCGATGGGTCCATCTATCACTTCTTTTACAATTTTTCATCTAAACCCACATTTTTTGGCTTAAAGGTCCGAATAGATCGCTGGCATATTATATTGGTGATATTATTTGGCATGCCTACCCCATCGGGGATTACAGACGTGACGCTATGTGTGTATGTTATTTTCATTCTGATGACTACATTATTAGTTAAAGAAAATTTCATCATTCAGCATCTTCTACAGCCTGCTCGAAAGCTGCTAGCGCATAAATTGGCGCTGTAAACCCTTTCAGTCTTTTTTTTATCGTAGGAAAAAATCTGTGCATAGTAGAGTTATGTTATGGAGTGACAACACATTTTCATTTTGATTCTTAATCGATGATAGATGTAGATGTCTATGGGACACAAAACCTTCTTACCATTAGGGGGACTGTACTGTCCTCATTTGTCACCCTAATCCTGTAAAAAAGGAGTCACGCTTTGTCAAATCGGAGCTGTAAGGAGGGTTACTCAAAAACCTTAATCGGTGTGCTTTTCAGGAAGTCCCTCGTTTTGAGTTCCGAGTGCGCCTGCTTACTCTGTGAGCATCGGTGAGGTTGCCTTGTGGCACCCATCGCTAATCTATCCTCCTTTTACGATTGTGTTCATTGAAAATCTTATGAACGCTACCACTGAAATCTGTTGAAAATCTTTATACGTAATTGGCCTATTCTCTTTAATTTAAATTTCTTTAGAAGGGTCTTTATCCATAAATGCCCCTTGAAGTCTATCAAACGATTCGCCCCCTTCGGCGACATTTGAAATGCCAAAAAATCATCGCCTGAAAATGTTCCCGACGCAGATCCATTTTTCAATCAAACTCGATATTTCAATTTAGCTCACAAAAACTGTGGAGGAAAATTTGAAATTGGATTATTCGTATTTTTACTTATATGTTACTTATTATATTTAAAATAAATTATTTTTATCTAGTTTCCGTTACAGCCTATCAAAAGTCCACTGCTGAACATAGGCCTCCCCAACAGATTGCCTTATAGGTGGGATATTTGCCATAGTCGCTTGGCAGGCGGGTTGACAATTTTTTTTGCGCCCAATGCAAGGACACCCTCCTGAAGCGGGGGAGGGAGGTGGTGAATGCTCATAGCATACCACGCAGCCGGCTGCGTGGTTATGTGGGACTCACTTTGAAGAAGTGCCTTACCCACTAAACACCATCTGGGAACGGCTTTGGCCTGAATGGCCTTTCCGGCGAATCTGATGCGACCCCCTTAAGGGATAAGGGGGCGCGGGGTTGACAACTGCAGTTTCTTATTTTATAGTTCTTTTAGAAAGACGCTGCTGCTCACTTCCTGGTTTGTTTGACACATTTTACGACACCCACGTGACATTATCAGGTAATGGATATTCTTACACCGCCACTAAATGCTTAATTTGCTAATGTAAAAACTTGCTAATGCCTTAAAAAATTATCAGTTATTTTCTTTCACAATAATTTCGAATCTATTTTGAATTATAAAAATAAAAGGGCCCGGTAGCCCAGTTCATAATCGCACACGGTACACGTCTTTGTCAGGCCTACAAATATTTGATCAAGGTCTGGGTATTTGTTTATATGCAATTAATATATATAGAAAGTTCCACTATATGGAAGAAATCCGTCTTTTACCATTAAGTAGTAGAGATCTTTCACTAGGTTTCTGTCGGTGGATACGTAACACCCACGGCCATCTCCGAGAAACCGATTTTATTATACCTATATATTTTGTAAAGCGTGGCAACTGTGGCAAATATCTCCCGTATGAGCAATCTATGTATGTGAAAGGACTATGTTCAACATTTTTGATAAGCAGTATAAAATAAATATAAACTGAACCAAATAAGTGGCGCAAGTATGAGCCATTTGATTTAGAGACTATTGGTCCTTGCGGTCTACATGCAGTAAAGTTTTAAAAGGAAAAGTATTCGCGACTTGCCGTCGCTGCTAGTGATAAGAGGGCTAATTGTTTTCTCGCCATAAAGCTAAGTATAGCAATTCAGCGAGGAAACGCATCCAGCGTTCATGGCACTATACCGCGGGAAGTAGGACTCTATGATAAATTAAGTTTTAAGTCTTAGTTTATTTTTATTATGATAATAAAATGTGTTGTATATTTGAATTTTATGTAAATAAATGATTGTAAATGAATATTTATAAAATAGTAATTAAAAGTTAATTAAACGCCATAAAATCATTCGAAAACTAGTTTCATAAAAAATAAATCCTATTTAACCTAAAGAGACCTGTTAAAATCAATAACGAGCTTTGTTAGTAGAAAACGGCGGAGAATAACGTTACTTCCAGGAATGTCTTTTATTATTTTTCTTAAAATAAAAACAAGTCAGGACAATCTCTATATTTCTTACAGTATTTCAAAGTAAGTTTATAAAGTTTATAGCATGCTGACTTTAGAATCCAGAAGACTTTATTTACAAGCAATGACCCTTTACAGTGTGTGTAATAATATTTATGACTGTAATGAGCTCACTAATGCTAACAAACTGTGCTTTACTGTCCCGAGAACTGTACAAAAGCGAATTGGTCAGAACTTGACATCTCTTTTTTAGTGTGCGACAATTGCCAGTAAAAAAGGTACGTCGAGCTGGTAAGCGCTCTCCAATGCATCGAACGGTTAGCAATTACAATGGTAAATTTGAAGGTATTGTTATATTTCAACACTCATCAACCAAATTCGAAAATTGCACATTGAGGGACACTTTATAATAATCAACGATATCCGTAGTACAGCGAATTAATAGTTTTTTCGACTTTAATTTCTCTTTCATCTCATCATGTCTGAAAACGTACTTGAACTTGAACTTAAATTTATTTGCTGATGTAGTTATATCTGGCATATATTTTAGTTCATTTCTTAATAGTAAAGTTGTAAACAGCATAATGGATTATATATTAAATTAATCTGTATTGATATATGGTTGTACAATTTATACTGTAGTGTATAAATTAGACAGTCATATATCTAGGTTTATCATGTATTTGGGTGCTCAGCATTCTCTTAAGATTGTCTAATAGGAGGATATTTGCCATAGTTACACACACACACACACACACACACACACACACACACACACACACACACACACACACACACACACACACACACACACACACGTTTGGTTTTATTTATTATTATTTTTTTTTTTTATTTCGTTTCGTTTTTATGTTAATAAGTTTATTATTTTTTCATTTATACTTTTTTACTTTTTGCTAACCTGTACTTGTCTAGCCGACACAAGCATTTATGTAAATTAATTATTATGCGGTAATAAATTATTAATATCATTATTATATTATTTGCCAGGCGGGTTGGCTATAAATCCTCATCCGAAAGAAGAGGATGCCTGTGTCAATACCTATAATATCTGTAAGCTTTTTTCTAATTCAGTTATATTTTTTCGAATTGTTATATTATAAATTATTAACTACTGCATAAAATATATTACACTCTGACATTGATAAGTTAATCAACACTGGGTGGAGCGTCACCATGACATTGTTACATTTTATGTCGTGATTTCGGACATGAAGTTCTACGATAATAGGCCTTATTGCAGAGCAAAACGTATCATTTACGACTATATTATATCAAATTTTACGTTACAAGTAAGCGTTCCGAGGATTCGATACCAGTTTGAACACGAAGTATAAAAGAGTCGGCCAAAATGTTCTTACTCATTCCATTTTCAAAATACATAGACCAAACATGTACTCTAAGGTATGCGTTAAAAATATTTTATCCGCGTTCCTATATCGCTCGTAAAGTTCATAGTACGTGAAGAACCCGGGTTTGATCCCCGTCAGCACCAATAAAATTATTAGTTGCAAATTTAAGTGTTGATTTACCACGTACTCGGTGGGGAAAAAAACATCGTAAGACAAATGTCAAAGAGTACATGCAGTTCGTGAAGACATAACGCTCTGAGAAATTAAGCTGGATGCGTGTGCTTATCAGTGGGACGTGTATAGGCTATTATTTCTTTTAACTTTATAGTATTGTTGTTATAATGGGTATGCTTAGCGACCTATAGTCATGGTCCCTGAGTTCAATTATAACAGGAGACCGTATTTGTGTAAATAGTGTGTGTATGTGTGTGTGAGTGTGTGTGCGCCCTATATCTCTGACACAACATACGAATCTATCCGGCGGAACCTTACCTTACTCATTAATTAGAAATTGTCATAATATAACTCAATAGGAAGATTTTTATGAATTTTAAATTATATTATGTTATTTTAAAACAGGATAATTTAGTCATTTGTTTTGCAGGTGCTAGTATTCCTGTGCGCAGCGGGCATCGCGTCCGCAGGCAATCTTTTGCACGCCGCTCCCGTGGGCTACAGCTCGGCTCCTGCGGTATCACACGTGTCGTATTCATCGCAAACTTCACACAATGGACCATATACCACATACGCTGCGGGTCCAGGGTTAACTACGTACGCTTCCACGCCGGTTGTTTCCAAGTCGTACTCTCCTGCCGTGACTTACCAATCGTATTCAACTCACTCTGCACCGGCCGTCGCTACTTACGCTGCACCCGTGGTAGCTAAAACGTTCTCCGCGCCAGTTGCGACTTACTCCTCAGCGCCATCGGTCTCTTACCAGACTATCTCTTCTCACTCTGCACCTTTGACTTACGCCGCGGCCGCCCCTGTAGTTACTAAGACGTACGCTACCCCTGCGTACTCTACATACGCAGCTCCAGCGTACTCTACATACGCAGCTCCAGCGTACTCTACTTACCATGCCACTCCTGTTGTAGCTAAGACTATCTCTCCTGCTCTGTCCTACTCTTCGGTCTCTCACGCGGCTCCATTGACGACCTACGCCGCTGCCGCACCCGCCTACTCAACGTACTCAGCCGTGCCAGCTCTCAAGACTGCCGTCACATATTCTGCTGCGCCAGCTGTCTCACATGTCAGCTACACCGGTCTCGGTGCCAGCTATGGCTGGTAAACAACCAAATCTTTGTCTTATTATTTATTTTACTATGAAATTGATTATTTTTATTTTTGTAAATAATGTATAAATACAAAATTGAAAATAAATGATTGTTAAAACGTACCTTTTTCTTTCAATTGTTTACTTAAAATGCCTGATGCCTGATTTAAATGTCCTTTAATTTCTGAGAGAGTTTTTGGGGCAAAAAAAAAAAGCCACGTGATTGAGCTACGCTGCATGTATATTATAGTAGTTGTACGAATGGGTCGACTAGATCGGGTAAGGGCTATGCTCTCACAAATTACCAGCGTAAAATTGCAGCTAATGCTGCGTTGTTTCTGTTGTATGATGTGTGATGAGAATTGGAGACTTTTTTTTACTGGAAACGAGGCATTCTATCTTAATCCTCTGTGGTGATAACGCATCTTTATTGTGCTTCTAAATAAAGGATAAATGTAGGTGTCTATGAGCCGCAGTATCGACCTACCACAAATACGCACGCTAGTAAGGATGTCTTTCTTCAAACGAAATCAATCCAATAATTTCATTGTTGTGATTTGGGATTGATTTCGGTTTGTTTGCAGCATGCAACCTGTATTGTAGAAACTTTAAGAACAACGGCTCAAATAATGTCAGATTGTCAGATCATTGAAGCTAAATTTATTTTCATCCCATGTCATGTTCCATGTTGGTCTGAGACTTGTATATCCATGCTTATATACGAGTAGCACTTATAACAAAAAAAAATGTGGATCTGCCTAGTATGACATAAAAGGCAACTATTGGGTCAATAACTTGTGGTTGTGTAGGTGATGGGCTCATCTATCATTTCTCTTACAATTTTCCATCTTATCCTTTTTTTGGCTTAATGGTCCGAATGGCTCGCTGTTATTTGGACCGACTACCCCTCGGGGATTACAGACGTGACGTACAGAAGTCCCTCGTTTTGAGTTTCGAGTGCGCCACTTGCTTAATCTTGTGAGCATCTGTGAGGTTGCGTGGTAGCCATCGCGTATCTATCCTCCTTATCCTTTCAACTGCAGATGTCTAACACTTGGACAAGAAAATATCTCCGTTGACTGCGGGTGTCCAAGTCTTAGACATTTTTTATCCGCTTTTTTAAAGAAGAAACAAAGCATAATGGACTATGTCTAACTCATTCTACCATATGTCGATGTGTACAGGATAAAAAAGGATAGCATAAAAACCCCATAGCTAACACTCTTTAGTATGATTTTTTATCTATATCATCTATTGATTTCGTCTGCCCCTTGAGTCAGCAATCAGTGTGATTGACGCGCGCTAACATCGGAGTTGTTTGCAATTATTTCGTACAAATTTTGATTGATTGTGTGGTGAATTGTATTAAAACAATGCCTGGGTAAGTAACCTTCCTATTTGTAACCTCTATTTGTGTTTTATCTAATTTAGTACGTGTGAAATGTTTTTTTTTTGTATGAAGCAAACCGCTATCTTAGAACTAACGTGCAGGTTGCGATAAGTTGACTTGAAATGTATGTCAAATTTTAGTGTTTACTGTCAGTTTTGAGTTAAAATATGTGTAATTGTTCATCATTCACAGTGTTAATACATCAAATGAGGGTAAAGTGCAATATTTTCAATATTTAAATGTAAATACGCTATAGGTGCAATGGTATCCATTTCTTAGACGCCCGCAATAGTGGATTCTACATTGAGTTATATGTACTACGTACTAGAGAAGCTCTTCCAAACAAAAAATGTACGCTACTCTATGTCTTCGCGTTAGTAAAATATTACGATATTATTACCTATTTATTCACTTGAACAACAAAAAATTTTACTTACTTGACTACTGAATTGTTATTTACGTAAGGTTTAAGCTTTAATTTGAAATCTCGTATTATTATCGCCGCTCCACACTGCATGAATATTGAAGCCACAGTAAATGACACTAAAGTAAGGTGTACGGATTGCAGTACAGTTCAGTTGAACATAGTGAATGTTCGGAATGCGAAATCTAGTGCGTAGTACATATATATCAATGGGATTCTAGTTCTCTGTTTTGCCGGTGGCGAAAAAAGGAACTAAAGTTAGCCATACTGCATAAAGTTCAAATTCGGTTGAATTGTTAGATTGGTAAGAAACTAGCGCCCTCGAGCAGACAAACGGAGCTTTGTTTGACTCCACGATCATTCGATGTTTTAGGAAAAACTAGATGTGGCATTTGGATGTGCCATGTGTTCGGACTTCGGAAATGTTTTAAACAATTTATTAAAAAAGAAAAGAAGAAAGTATTTACATATTTCTTTTAAAATATTTTTATTTAAATATTTTTTAATATTTAAATTTTTTATTTTAATATAAACAGTTTGTGGTATTTTAAGGTCACCTCAGAATCATATTATGTGTTCATGTAAAATCATAAGAACGCTACCCACTAAAATCTGTTAAAAGTCTTTATACATAATTCGCCTATTCTCTCTTCTTCTATTCTCTTTAATTAAATTTTCCGTAGCAGTATGTTTTCTTCCGGAATAGCCAAAAAAGGGCAACCACTTCTTTCTTCATCTCTTAGAGTTAGTCAATCGTGCTGAAATTTGTTATAACAGCAGTACTCAGTTGGCTTAGAAGGGCCTTTATCCATAAATGCCCTTTGAAGTCTATTAAACGATTCGCCCGCTTTTAGGCGACATTTGAAATGCCAAAAAATCATCGACCATAAATGTTCCCCACGCAGATCAATTTTTCAATCAAACTCGATATTTCAATTTTGCTCATAATAACTGTGGAGGAAAATTTGAAATTAGATTATTCGTATTTTTACTTATATGTTACTTATTATATTTAAAATAAATTATTTCTATCTAGTTTCCCACATAGGCCTCCCCAACAGATTGCCTTATAGGTGGGATATTTGCCATAGTCGCTTGGCAGGCGGGTTGACAACCGCAGTTTCTTATTTTATAGTTGTTTTAGTTCTAGACGCTGCTCCTGGTTTGGACCCATTTCCCGGTTTGTTTTCCTCTGTTTGTTTTCCTGGACCCATTTCCTGGTTTGTTTTCCTCTGTCACCTTTTACGACACCCACGTGATATTATCAGGTAGTGGATATTCTTACACCGCCAACTTTTTAGTGTAAAAACTTGCTACTGCCTAAAGAAAAAAAAATCGCAAAATTATCTGTGTGATTTTGTGAGTTAATTTCTTTCACAATAATTTTGAATCCATTCTGAATTATAAAGATAAGAGGCCCGGTAGCCCAGTTCTGAATCGCACACGGTACAAGTCTTTGTCAGGCGTACAAATATTTCTTCAAGGTCTGGGTATTTGTTTATATGCAATTAATCTATATAGAAAGTTCCACTATACGGAATAAATTCGTCTTTTACCACTATGTAGTAGGACTCTTTCACTAGTAGTCCTTCTGGATAGGTACCACCCACAGCCATTTCCGAGAAACCAATTTTATTATACCTATATATTATGTAAAGCGTGGCTACTGTGGCAAATATCTCCCCTATGAGGCAATCTATGTGGAAGGCTTAGGTTCAACACTTTTGATAAGCAGTAATAAATAAATATAAACTGAATCAAGTAAGTGGCGCAAGTATGAGCCATTTGCTGTAGAGACTATTGGACCGTGGGGTCCATGTGCGGTGAAGTTTCAAAAGGAACAGTATCCGCGACTTGTAGTCGCTGCTGGTGATAGGAGAGCTTGTTCTTTTCTCGCTTAAAGGCTTAGTATATAGCTATTCAGCGAGGAAACGCATCCAGCGTTCTTGACACTATACCGCGGGGTGTAGGACTTTATGATAATTATGTTGTTTTTTTTAATAAATTGTGTTTTGTTTATTTGAATGTAATGTAAATAAATGATTGTAAATCAATTTATATAAAATAATAATAGAAAGTTTATTATAGTAAAAAATTAGTTTCATTAAAAATAAATCCTATTACGAAAATAAAGAAGAGACCTGTTAAAATCAATAACGAGCTTTGTTAGTAGAACACGGCGGAGAAAAACGTGACTTCCACGAATGTCTTTTATTATTTTTCTTAAAGTAAAAACAAGTCAGAACAATCTCTATATTTTTCTTACAAGTTTATGAAGTTTATACCATGCTCACTTTAGAATCCAGAAGACTACCGTTACCTTTACAGCCTATAAAATCCACTGCTGAACATAGGTCTCCCCATAGATTGCATCATAGGGGGGATATTTGCCATAGTTGCCACGCTTTGCAAGCAGGATGGCAACCGCAGATTTTTATTTTTAGTCTTTATTAGGACGACGCTACTAACCATCTCCTGATTTGTTTCCCTCTGTCGCCTCTTACGACATTACGACTCCCACGGGATGATATGGGGTAGTGGATATTTTTACATCGCCACTACACGGTATGCAGAAGACTTTATTTACAAGGAATGACTCTTTAAAATGTGTGTAATAAAATTTATGACCGACTCACTAACAAACTGTGTTTACTGTCCCGAGAATTGTTGAAAAGCGAATTGTCAGAACTCGACACCTCGAACCTCTGTTTTACTGGCAATTGTCGCACTATAGCTGGTAAGCGCTCTGCAATGTATCGACTGGTTAGCAATTACAAGTCATAAATTTGAAAATATTGACATATTTCAGCTCTCATCAACCAAATTTGAAAACTGCATAATATTGAGAACTCTTTATAATAATAAACGATGTCAGTAATACAAGCGCATTAAAAGTTTTTTTTCGACTTTGACTCATCATGTCTGAAAATGTACTTGAACTTAAACTTATTTGCTCATGTAGCTATATCTGGCATTTACTTTAGTTAATTTTTAATAGTAAAGTTGTGGAAAGCATGGTAGGTTATGTATGAAATTAATCTCTAATCATATATGATTGTCTAATTTATACTGTAGTCTATAACTGTAACAATTTCATTGGTGCCGGCGGGGATCGAACCCGGGTTGCTCGCGTACTGTGTAAATTACAGCGAGCGCTAACCATCTGAGCTACCACGGCTCTATTACACCGCCGAGCACGTGCTGATTTACCACGTGCTCGGCGGTGAAGGAAAACATCGTGAGGAAACCTGCATGTCTCTGAAATCAAAAAAAAATATTTCGAAGACATGTGAAGTTCGCCAACACGCATTGGGGCAGCGCGGCGGACATTTCTTTGCCCTAAAACCCTCTCAGAAATGAGGGGAGGCCTGTGCTCAGCAGTGGGACGTATATAGGCTGTAACTTTAACTTTAACTTTAACTATAACTGTAAGCTGTTCCTTTGAAAAAAAAACAAAAGTAAGTTTTTTCTGTTCTTAATCCTACAGTATTTAGACGTATTTATTCGTTAAGTTTAAATATTTATTTGCAGCTTATCAAAAGTCCAATGAACATAGGCATTAATAAATGATCATCATCCTCCTCAGCATCCTCTTTAGATTATATTAATAGGAGGATATTTGCCATAGTCGCCACCCTTGGCAGGTGGGTTGGTAACTGCAGCTTTTCTTATTATTACTGAGTTGTTACCAGAGTGATGCTGCTGCCCATAAGTTTCTTTCTATTGCCACTCACTCAGTGAATACGCTGCGTTAAATGTGAGGAAACGATGTCATTGGGAGGACACCTGCATGCCTGAGAAATCAAAAATATTTCGAGGGCACATGAAGTTCATCGACACGTATTTAGGCATTACAGCGAACTCTTTCCTGCTTTAAATCCTTATCCAAAAGAAGAAGAGGCCTGAAAAAAGCTTACATATAACATCTGTAAGCTTTTTTCTAATTCAGTTATATTTATCCTCATTGATATATTATAAATTATTAACTACTGCATAAAATATATAACAGTCTGACATTAATAAGTTAATCAACATTGGGTGGAGCGTCACCATGACATTGTTACATTTTATGAAGTGATTTCGGACATCAAGTTATACGATAATGGCTTTATTGCAGAGCAAAACGTATCATTTTACAACTATACTATATCAAATTTTACGTTGCAAGTATTCGTTCCGAGGATTTGATACCAGTTTGGACACGACGTATAAAAGAGTCGGCCAAAATGTTCTTACTCATTCCATTTTCAAAATACATAGACCAAACATGTACTCAAAGGTATGCGTTAAAATATTTTATCCGCGTTCTTATATCGCTCGTATTTCATAGTACGTGAGGAACCCGGGTTCGATCCCCGTCGGCACCAATAAAATTATTAGTTGCAATTTTAAGTGTTGATATACCACGTGCTCTGCGGCGAAGAAAAACATCGTAAGAAGACCAGAATGTCTCAGAACACGTGAGGTCCGCGAAGTCGCACTGAGCAGTGCAATGGTGTAACTACTCCAGAACGCTCTGAGAAATTATGCTGGATGCGTGTGCTTAGCAGTGGGACGTACAGGCTGTTATTTCTTTTAAATTTAAAGTATTTCTGTTATAGTCGGTATGCTTAGTGACCTACACTCATGGTCCCTGAGTTCAATTATAACAGGAAACCGTATTTTTGTTCAATTATTACAAGAAACTGTATTTGTGTAAATTGTGTGCATGCGTGTGTGCCTATAATCTAAACCTATAACCTATATCTCTGACAAAACATACGAGTCTACCTGGCGGTACCTTATGCCATAATTTTGTCATAATTTAATTCAATAAAAAGATTTTTCTGAAATTGAATATTATATCATGTTATTTTTCAAGAAGATAATTTAGTAATTTGTTTTGCAGGTGCTAGTATTCCTGTGCGCAGCGGGCATCGCGTCCGCAGGCAATCTTTTGCACGCCGCTCCCGTGGGCTACAGCTCGGCTCCTGCGGTATCACACGTGTCGTATTCATCGCAAACTTCACACAATGGACCATATACTACATACGCTGCTGGTCCAGGGTTAACCACGTACGCTTCCGCGCCGGTTTTTGCCAAGTCATACTCTCCTGCCGTGTCTTACCAATCGTATTCAACTCACTCTGCTCCGGCCGTCGCTACTTACGCTGCACCCGTGGTAGCTAAAACGTTCTCCGCGCCAGTTGCGACTTACTCCTCAGCGCCATCGGTCTCCTACCAAACTATTTCTTCTCACTCTGCACCTTTGACCTACGCCGCGGCTGCCCCTGTAGTTACTAAGACGTTCGCTGCACCCGCTTACTCTACATACGCAGCTCCAGCATATTCTACTTACCATGCCACTCCTGTTGTAGCTAAGACTATCTCTCCTGCTCTGTCCTACTCTACGGTCTCTCACGCGGCTCCATTGACGACCTACAGCGCTGCCGCTCCCGCTTACTCAACGTACTCAGCCGTGCCAGCTCTCAAGACTGCCGTCACATACTCTGCTGCGCCAGCTGTCTCACATGTCAGCTACACCGGTCTCGGTGCCAGCTATGGCTGGTAAACAACCAAATCTTTGTCGTATTATTTATTGTACAATGAAATTGATTATTTTTATTTTTGTAAATAACGTATAAATACAAAATTGAAAATAAACGATTGTTAAAACGTACCTTTTTCTTTCAATTGTTAACTTAAAATGCCTGATGCCTGATTTAAATGTCCTTTAATTTCTGAGAGAGTTTTTGGGCAAGAAAAAGTCAATTAAAGTTATGTGGTTAAGCTACGCTGCATGTATATTATAGTAGTTGTACGAATGGGTCGGCTAGATCGGGGAAGGACTACGAACTCACAAATTACCAGCGTAAAATAGCAGCTAATGCTGCGGTGTTTCTGTTGTATGACGTCTGATGAGAATCGGAGACTTTTTTATTGGAAACGAGGCATTCTATCTTAATCCTGGTGGTGATAACGCATCTTTATTGTGCTTCTAAATGAAGTAAATAGGTGTCTATGAGCCGCAGTATCGACCTACCACAAAAACGCATGCTAGTGACGATGTCTTTATTCACACGAAATCAATCCAATACTTTCACTGTTGTGATTTGGGATTGATTTCGGTTTGTTTGCAGAATGCAACCTGTATTGTAGAACCTTTAAGAACAACGGCTCAAATAATATCAGATTGTCAGATCATTAAAGCTAAATTTATTTTTTATCCCATGTCATGTCCCATGTTGGTCTGAGACTTGTAGATCCATGCTTATGTACGAGTAGCACTTATAACAAAAAAAAATGTGGACATGCCTTGCATGACTTAAAAGGCAACTAATGAGTCAATAATTTGTGGTTGGGTCGGCGATGGGCCCATCTATCACTTTTTTTTACAATTTTCCATCTAAATTGTAAAAGAAGTGATGGATGGATAAATTTTTTTGGCTTAATGGTCCGAATAGCTCGGTGTTGATTGGACTGCCTACCCCCTCTGGGATTGGAGACGTGACTGTGTATGTTATCTTTAATTCTGAAGACTACATTATCAGTTAAAGAAAATTACACATAAATTTAATTTAATTTTATATTTATATTTTTGCATTTTGTACATTTTGTAAATTAATTTCTTAACTTAAAATCTACAAGGTTTGTGGTAACCTCACATGGATGTCAAGTCAATTTATATGGAAACATCAAAGCCATTGACTCGAATCGAATGTTGTTTACTTTATGGGCTACTCGTAAATTTTGTGAAATTAAAAAATAAAGTTATATTGTTTTAGTATTTAATCTTTCAAAAACTCACCGCAGGCATCTATTCAAAGTTTCATGCATCTAAACCAATTTTCAAAACACTTTTTTCAGTCTGCCTCAGACGCCTCTTCTACGGCCTGCTCTAAGGCTGTTAGCGCATCATCCGGCGCTGAAAATCCTTTCAGCCTTTTTTTATCATAGGGAAAAAACTGTACGTGGTAGAGCTATGTTATGCAGTGAAAACACGTTTTCGTTTTGATTATTAATCGAGGATAGATGTAGATGTCTACGGGGTCACAAATCTTCTTACCATTACGGGAACTGTATGCTCGTTTGTCACCCTAATCCTACAGAAAAAGGAGTCACGCGTTATCAGATCAGGGCTGTAAGGAGGGTTGCTCAAAAACCTTGACCGGTGTGCTTTTCAGGAAGTCCTTCATTTTGAGTTTCGAGTGCAGCGCCTGCTTAACCCTCCCCTTATGCGAATGTGTTCATGTAAAATCATAAAGACGCTACCCACTAAAATCTGTTAAAATCTTTATACATGATTCGCCTATTTTCTTTAATTTAATTTTCCGTACCAGCACGTTTCCTTCCGGAACAGTCAAAAAAGGGCAACCACTTCTTTCTTCATCTCTTAGAGTCAGTCAATCGTGCTGAAATTTGTTATAACAGTAGTACTCGGTTGGCTTAGAAGGGCTTTATCCATAAATGCTCTTTGAAGTCTATTAAACGATTCGCCCGCTTTTAGGCGACATTTGAAATGCCAAAAAATCATCGCCCGAAAATGTTGCCGACGCAGATCAATTTTTCAATCAAACTCGATATTTCAATTTTGCTCATAAAAACTGCGGAGGAAAATTTTAAATTGGATTATTCGTATTTTTACTTGTATGTTACTTATTATATTTAAAATAAATTATTACTTTCTAGTTTCCATTACAGCCTATCAAAAGTTCACTGCTGAACATAGGCCTCCCCAACAGATTGCCTTATAGGTGGGATATTTGCCAAAGTCGCTTGGCAGGCGGGTTGACAACCATAGTTTCTTATTTTATAGTTTTTAGTTTTAGACGCTGCTGCCCATTTCCTGGTTTGTTTTCCTCTGTCACCTCTTACGACATCCACGTGACATTATCAGGTAGTGGATATTCTTACTCCGCCATTAAATGGTTAACTTTTTGGTGTAAAAACTTGCTACTGCCTTAAAGAAAAAAAAATATTGCATAATTATCTGTGTGATTTTGTGAGTTAATTTTTTCACAATAATTTTGAATGCCCGGTAGCCCAGTTCTGAATCGCACACGTTACAAGTCTTTGTAAGGCCTACAAATATTTCTGCAAGGTCTGGGTATTTGTTTATATGCAATTAATCTATATAGAAAGTTCCACTATATGGAATAAATTCGTCTTTTACCACTATTTAGTAGGATTTTTCACTAGTAGTCCTTCTGGATAGGTACCACCCACAGTCATTTCCGAGAAACCAATTTTATTATACCTATATATTATGTAAAGCGTGGCAACTGTGGCAAATATCTCCCCTATGAGGCAATCTATGTGGAATGCTTAGGTTCAACACTATTGATAAGCAGTAATAAATAAATATAAACTGAACCAAGTAAGTGGCGCAAGTATGAGCCATTTGCTGTAGAGACTATTGGTCCTTGGGGTCTACGTGCAGTGAAGTTTTAAAAGGAGCAGTATACGCGACTTGTCGTCGCTGCTGGTGATAAGAGGGCTTGTTCTTTTATCGTTTAAAAACTTTGCATATTATAGCTATTCAGCGAGGAAACGCATCCAGCGTTCTTGACACTATACCGCGGGGAGTAGGTCTTTATGATAATTTAGTTGTTTTTTTTAATAAATAGTGTTTTGTTTATTTGAATGTAATGTAAGTAAATGATTGTAAATCAATTTATATAAAATAATAAAAAAAGTTTATTATAGTAAAAAATTAGTTTCATTAAAAATAAATACTATTACGAAAATAAAGAAGAGACCTGTTAAAATCAATAACGAGCTTTGTTAGTAGAACACGGCGGAGATAAACGTGACTTCCACGAATGTCTTTTATTATTTTTCTTAAAATAAAAATACGTTAGGACAATCTCTATATTTTTCTTACAAGCTTATAAAGTTTATACCATGCTCACTTTAGAATCCAGAAGACTACCGTTACCTTTACAGCCTATAAAATCCACTGCTGAACATAGGTCTCCCCCATAGCTTGCATCATAGGGGGGACATTTGCCATAGTTGCCACGCTTTGCAAGCAGGATGGCAACCGCAGTTTTGTATTTTTAGTCGTTATTAGGAAGACGCTACTGACTATCTCCTGATTTGTCGCCTCTTACGACATTACGACACCCACGGGATGATATGAGACAGTGGATATTTTTACACCACCACTACACGGTATGCAGAAGATTTTATTTTATTTATTTATATTTATTAACGGGTTTTCATGGAAATCTGTTTGTTCTTTTGCTGAGCGAGGTATGTTGCAAATTTCTCAGTGACTACGGAATAACCTCCTAACATTGAACTCAAAAGACAATGTACGTATGTTTTCATAAAACAAATGCCTCTTGTCCGAAATTTGGTTTGAATATAAAAATTCATGAAGAGTCGTGCGACATGAATCCGTGCCGTTCATGTGAGTCACTTATGCGGGTTAAGGTTATGAAATATCTCGGTGTACTTGTTGATGAAAATCTGGGATTATCTATATAATGAAAGCTACATTATATAGCAAATAAGGTAATACTAAAATCAGTATATTACGCCTTTGTCAATCGCTGATAACTTGCTGCATCACATGTTGGGGCTGTGCGTCCAAAACATATTTAATACAGATCGAGAGAGCACAGCGGGCAGTTTTAAAGGCAATGTTAGGAGAACCATGCAGATACCCTACTGTAAGCGTCTACAAAGATGCCGGAGTACTCACTGTACGCCATCTTTATGTACTAAATACGTCCTTAGCAGTACATAATGGCGTATTATCTTATGATCACAAACTACTGACTAATCGCAGGGTATACAAAATATCCATACCATCTGGCAATACTAAATTTTGCACAACATTTTGCGACTTTGCCTCATTGTAATATTTGTAATAAAACTACATATCTGCGAAATTAATTATATTGAAATGGTTGGTGACCCTATCATACGAGAAACAGAAGAATTGTTAAAACTGGCTTTTGCTAATTGATGGTATTTGTAACATTATTAGGTAAATTTTGTTATTGTTTTAATCTTAATTTCTTTTTAAATGCACATAGTTAATACATTTCAGTTTTATATAACTTGGCTTTTTGTAATAGTTTTCTTTCTTTTGTGTTGTAGATTTAAAGCAATAAACATTTCTGTTATTGCTGTTTTGTGTATAATATGTTAATACAATCTGTCCGATAAGTGTATAAAATAACGCTTAATGAACTTTGGTCCCAGGTTTCCTCGATACAGGCTTGCCTAGTGAGGAAACCAACATATATTACCTATTGTATAAATTTTTCTGATAATAAAACATTTTTTTTCATTTTCATTTACAAGGAATTACTCTTTACAATGTGTGTAATAGCACTTATGACCGACTCACTAACAAACTGTGCTTTACTGTCCGAAAACTATTGAAAAGCGATTTGTCAGAACCTCTTCTTTTTTACTGGCAATTGTCGCATTATAGTTCGTAAGCGCTCTGCAATGCATAGACTGGTTAGCAATTACAGTTATTATTAAATTTGAAAATATTGATATATTTCAGCTCTCATCAACCAAATTCGAAAACTGCATAATATTGAACTCTCTATAATAATAAACGATATCCGTAATAAAAGCGCATTAAAAGTTTTTTTCCGACTTTGACATGGTTCAAATACATTTTCATCATGCCTGAAAATGTATTTGAACTGCTTAAACTTATTTGCTCATGTAGCTACATCTGGCATTTACTTTAGATATTTTTTAATAGTATAGTTGTGAATTGCATGGTGGTTACGAGTATATGAAACTAATCTCTAATGATATATGATTGTCTGATTTATAGTGTAATTGCTATTTGTTAGCTGTTCCTTTATTTCGAGGGCACATGAGTTCACCGACACCTATTTAGGCATTGCGGCGAAATCTTTCCTGCTCTAAACTCTTATCCGAGAGAAGGATGCCTGTGTCAATACATATAACATCTGTAAGCTTTTCTAATTCAGTTATATTTTTCCTCATTGATATATTATAAATTATAAACTACTGCATAAAATATATTACACTCTGATATTAATAAGTAAATCAACATTGGGTGTAGCGTCACCATGACATTGTTACATTTTATGTCGTGATTTCGGACATCAACTTCTACGATAATGATAAAAGAGTCGGCCAAAATGTTCTTACTCATTCCATTCAAGTATTTCATAGTACGTGAGGAACCCGGTTCGACCCCGTCAGCACCATTAAAATTATTAGTTGCAATTTTAAGTGTTGATTTACCATGTGCTCGGCGGCGAAGAAAAACATCCTAAGAAGACCAGAATGTCTAAGATCACGTGAAGTCCGCGAAGTCGCACTGAGCAGTGGAATGGTGTAACTACTCCAGAACGCTCTGAGAAATTAAGCTGGATGCGTGTGCTTATCAGTGGGACGTGTATAGGCTGTTATTTCTTTTAACTTTATATAATAGTATTGTTGTTATAATCGGTATGCTTAGCGACCTACAGTCATGGTCCCTGAGTTTAATTATAATAGGAAACCGTATTTGTGTAAATAGTGTGTGTGTGTGTGCGCCCTATATCTCTGACACAACATACGAATCCATCCGGCGGAACCTTATGCCATTCATTAGAAATTGTCATAATTTAACTCAATAGGAAGATTTTTATGAAAATTAAAATTATATTGTGTTATTTTTAAACAGGATAATTTGTTATTTGTTTTGCAGGTGCTAGTATTCCTGTGCGCAGCGGGCATCGCGTCTGCAGGCAATCTTTGCACTCCGCTCCGTGGCCTACAGTTCGGCTCCTGCGTTATCACGTATCGTATTCATCACAAACTTCACACAATGGGCCATACACCACATACGCTGCGGGTCCAGGGTTAACTACGTACGCTTTCGCGCCGGTTGTTGCCAAGTCGTACTCTCCTGCCGTGTCTTACCAATCGTATTCAACTCACTCTGCTCCGACCGTCGCTACTTACGCTGCACCCGTGGTAGCTAAAACGTTCTCCGGGCCAGTTGCGACTTACTCCTCAGCGCCATCGGTCTCCTACCAGACTATCTCTTCTCACTCTGCACCTTTGACCTACGCCGCGGCCGCCCCTGTATTTACTAAGACGTACGCTGCCCCCACTTACTCTACATACGCAGTTCCAGCGTATTCTACTTACCATGCCACTCCTGTTGTAGCTAAGACTATCTCTCCTGCTCTGTCCTACTCTACGGTCTCTCACTCGGCTCCATTGACGACCTACGCCGCTGCCTCTCCGCCTACTCAACGTACTCAGCCGTGCCAGCGCTCAAGACTGCCGTCACATACTCAGCAGCGCCAGCTGTCTCACATGTCAGCTACACCGGCCTCGGTGCCAGCTATGGCTGGTAAACAACCAAATCTGTCGTATTATTTATTGTACAATGAAATTGATTATTTTACTTTTTGTAAATAATGTATAAATACAAAATTGAAAATATATGATTTTTAAATCTTTGTTTTTCAATTATTAACTTAAAATACCTGTGAAATATGTTTGAGACCTTTCGAAAAATTTAAATAATTTTACAAATGTCAGTTAAGAAGTAACGTTACATCTTATAAGTAAATACGTCACTCTGTGGTTTCTTTAATTTATGGGAGTGTTGAGCAGGAAAATCTCCACTGAGCTACTTTACGAGTAACGCGTGTTGGTCCATATGTTTTCGATTTTTATACATTTTCACTTGTTTTATGGTACATGGTAGAGCCACGCTGCATCTATATTATAGCAGTTGTACGAATGGGTCGGCTAGATCGGGGAAGGAACACGCTCTCACAAATTACGTAATATAGCCTCAGGGATTACAGGCGTGACGTTTATGTATGTTATTATGTTGACTAAGCTGTTATGTAAACGAGGCATTACACCTTAGTCGTCAGGGCTGACAAGGCATATGCTTTTGATTCTTTATCGAGGATAGATGTAAACGTCTATGGCCACAGCATCAACTTACCATCAGGTGGAGTGTGTTTATTACCCTTATTCGTTTACGTTTAAAATTATTAATAATTACGTTTAATAATTTTAACTATTAATAATTACGTTTGATTTTACATGAACACATTCGTATAAGAAGGACAGATACGCTATGGGTGCAACACAACCTCACCGATGCTTAAATGGTTAAGCAGGCGGCGCACTCGGAACTAAAACGAGGGACTGCCTGAAAAGCACAGCGGTTAAGGTTTTGAGTAACCTCCTTACAGCCCTGATTTGACAACGTGACTCCTTTTTTATAGGATAAGGGTTACAAAGGGCACACAGTCCACCTAAGGGTAAGAAGATTCCGTGATCCATTGACATTTACATCTATCCTCGATTAAGAATCAAAATGAATATGTGTTGTTACTCCATAGCATAGCTCTACCACGCACAGTGTTTATTCCTACGATAAAAAGGCTTAAAGGGTTTTCAGCGCCGGTTGATGCGCTAGCATCGTTCAAGCAGGCCGTAGAAGAGGCGCCTGAGGCAGACTGGAAAAATGTTTTAAAAATTTGTTCAGACGCATGAAACTTTGAATAGATGCCTGCGGAGAGTTTTTATAAAGAATAAATAATAAAATTTTAACAATAGAACTTTATTATTCAATTTCACAAAACTTTCTGAGTAGGCCACGAAGTAAACAACCATTCGAACAGATTCAATGGATTTGATGTTTCCATATGACTTGACTTGACTTCCATGTGACGTTTCCACACGCCTTGTAGATTTTAAGTTAAGAAATTAATTTACAAAATGTACAGAATTTAAAAAGTTAAATATAAAAAGAAATTAAATATATGTGAAATTTTCTTTAACTGATAATGTAATAATGATTTCTTATATTTACGCGAAGACTATACATTAAATGAAACTATTTTTTTTACGGATTCTATCGCGTTTAATTTAACTTTTTAATTCCCGACGTTTCGGGTGCTTTACAGCACAGTAGGATAGAATTGGGGCTTCTGCGTTACTTGCTCTCGCTTCGCTCGAGCTACGTGCCGCTGAAGGCCCCAATTCTCCGGTAGAGGTTCCACTTCATCGTTAAAATGCAATGTGGTACAAAAAAACCAGTAACTTTAATAATACTAATCGTTGCTGGTCTGAAACTATTTTTTCTCTTCCTCGAACAAAAGGATAGTTTAAATTAAAAGATGAAGTTTTTATTTACATATATTTTTTTGAAAATCAAACAATCACTTTGTTTTCAAAACTCCATTTCTTAATACATAAAACATTTTTTAACGCACAGATTTTCTTATGAGTAAAACAGTTACACAGTAAAGTATCTTTTCAATTGTTATCCTTGTTGCACTAGTTGTTCTGTTGTCCTACTGATACACTAGAAAGGTTGATGGTATATAAATCAAACCACAATAATGTATAATCTAAGCTGGCTTATTTTTTGTGCAATAATTTCAATGACCTTATTACACACTGGGTAACGCAACCATAGTGTAATCTATTTCTATGTCAACGCCATCTATCGAAGTAGAACTAAATTTTTTTTTAAATTACAAATATGGTTTCTTCATTAACATACTGCCCACCAAGGACATTAGTGACGTAATGGCCTTTTAAATTCTCTTTAAATCTAAAATTTGCACTTAGTACTTAATAACGAAGTTCTAGATAACCATTTAATTTCATAAAGTATGACCTAAAACCTATAAATAAAAATAAAGTCTTCAACAGCTCAAATCAACCTAAAATTAAATTAAATAAGTAAAGTAACAGTGTAAAATAAACCTATAAAATGTATATAATAATACATGATTAACTTTGTAAATACTGGGTGTTACAAAACTACCCGTGAAGCCGAAAGGAGGTTAAATGGGGCCTTACAACGAGTCTATTCACAATATTTAAGAACCGTAGTAACGCTGTATAACATACCCCAAAAACATAAAAATATTATTATTTGCACTGATGTGCAAACCCTATTTCAGTAAAATTAAAGAGTAAACTACGCAGAATGTACCTACCTACATTTCTACCTAATTCGTGGAACGACAAAAATTTTAAAAGACCTAACCTAACGAAACAACCTTAACGAACACTCACTTTTTATAATAAACGTCAAATTTACAGAAACGGCTCAAAGTGTGCCGCCTTGCTCAATACACAACCTCGCTCGTCGGAATATGGCTTTGTGGCATTTCGCACCATCGTCGGTGTTATTGATGCGAAAACCGATCTAACACGCTGTTCCATCTCGGCAACCGTTGGGCAATCGGAGAAATACATTCTGTCCTTCACATAACCCCACAAAAAGAAGTCCAAGGGTGTGAGGTCCGGAGAACGAGCAGGCCATAGCACCGGTCCCCCGCGGCTGATCCATCCTCGCGGAAAGCGAACGTTAAGATGTTCTCGTACGTTGCGAGCAAAATGAGCGGAGCTCCATCATGCTGAAACACCATGTTTCTTTGGTTCTCAAAATTATCCCAGTCAGCCACAGGAAAGTCGTCAATCGCCTCTTCGAATTCCGTTTGTAAAAACGTTAGATAGTTGCTACCGTTCAGACGTGATGGCATAATGACGGGACCGATGACATGCCCGTCATAAAGGCCAGCCCACACATTCAGCCGCCACTGGTATTGGAATCTGCCTGCCGTGAGCATGTGGATTCACGCGAGCCCAAACGTGATCGTAATGCATATTTGAAAGTCGTGACCTCGTGAATGTTGCCTCGTCCGTCAAAGAACATAGTTTACGTAATTAGGGTTTTCCTCTAACTGCCTGAGGTACCACTCGCAGAAGTTCCTCCTGGGTGCAAAATCGGAGGGTATCAGCTCCTATGTACGGCGATAGTGATAAGGTGACGATTGTCGTCACGAAGAATTCATAAACTGTAACATGGTTTATATCGAATCTTGTTCCAGCTCGCCTCGTACTTGTGGTCGGCTCTTCAAAATGCTCTAACACTAATTCAGACTGCCTGGCGTCGACTGTGCTTGGACGTCCACTTGAAGTAGACCGATGAAAAAGCCGGTGGAACATGTTCAAAACACTGGTACGAAGGCAGCCGTCACTGTTCAGTGGGGGTCTGTCGATAAATCGTTGCCTACAGTTCGCGAGCACGATTTAAATTGCTATCTTCTGCAACGCATAACATCATATCGTAATATTCTGAGTCAGAAAGCAACGTTATTTTGCAAAAATGTTGGAAAAAACTCCGAAACAGTTGTAGGATATCGATTAGAAGATTTGAAATTGACAACTTTTTTCCAACTTGACATTTAAAGAACCAGTATAATAACAACATCCTTGTATTATGGTAGCAAACATTTATGAATGAAAAATAAACTATTAAAATAGACAATTATTAGGTAAAATAGGTACGTAGGCCTTTTTGTTAAATAATCTAGTTCCTGACATGACAGCTACTGGGTTGACAAAATTTTTAGCTTTGATAATTAAATATATTTTACGGGGTATTTTGTAACACGTTGTATAGCTACATTTGATCGTAAAAGTAAAAGAACATTTGATATTATAATATTTTTTTACAAATTTGACATAAAAGTGAACAATTCATGGATCTGCAATAGGTAGAATACATAATTTTGATGTTGGCCTCTTAATTACTGATGTTTTCGTACGCAATGTGACTACACGGTAACGTTATCATCACCGGGTGTTCTCTATAACTCGACCCAATAGCCAACGACATGGAGACAAATCATCTTCTTTAATCAAAACAACGTCCCCAATATTAGGTTCCGGAACCTGTGACGCCCATTGTACCTATTCATGAGCTTTGACAAATACTCCTGGGACCATCGTTTCCAAAAGACTGCAGCATCCTTTGCACAAATTGCCACCTAGTTAAATAGCTTACGTTTGAACTTTTGTAGTTTATCTGTGTTTTCCTTTTTAAAACTCTTCGACAATACGCAACAACTCTAACTAATTTTCGTAGACTAGAATAATTTTCGAAAATTACATGCTCTGTGTGCGCCTTTATAGTTTGTTCTAAATCTGTTTTTAAATTCTTTGGCCTCTTGTACTCAATTAATTTGTTTTTCAGAAATGATGGTCCTGAAACCATAACTCATTACCGACTAATGAACTGGGTAGCTTGCCCCTTGAAGCGCAATCAGCTGGGTTCTCTTTGGTCGGCACATGAAACCATTGCGACAATTCAAAGCGCCCAAAATTTCAAGTCCTGTTGGCTACAAACCTTTCCACCTGCTAAGGTGACTGTTAAGCCACGATAGCACCATTGTAGAATCAATTCAAAGATTTTTCCTTTAAATATTTGAAGTCTCTGCTGTCTCTATCAATAACTTTGATAAACGTACAGCACCACATAGCTCCAACCAGGAATACTAATTTGTTTGATGGGAGCTACTCTCGTTTTAGCCACTAACAACGACAAATGAATTTTACCTGTGATATTAATTGTTCTTAAGTAAACGACGGCTGAGTACGCTGCTTTAGAGGCGTCTAAACCGTGCAATTCAAGGTCATCAGATGAACTAGTATCAAGCCAAAGAGGTACCTGAACTGTGAGTGATGTAATGACAACTCTTCGTGGTAAGTACTCCACTCTGTTATTAATTCGGTAGTTAATTCCTCACCTCAACATACACCTACGAGCCATAATTTTGTATGAACATCTTTGCTAATACTACTAGCTAGCCATCCTAATGTGTCGAACAAACGAGCTATATCTGATATTATTAGTCTTTCAGGTACTGAAAGCAATCTTCGTTGCGGTTACAGGTCCCAAAATTTTTATAGTACTATCTAGCTTAATTTCTATGTCCTTATTATCTCTTGCCTTTTCCTTAACCTATGGCCCTTTGTCTTTATTATCTAATTCCTTTCCTTAACCTATGTCCTCTTTGTCCTTATTCTCAGTGTACTCATTTTTAATTGACCTTTTGCTGTACTACTTCATTTGTATATATTGAACTTATTCTATCTAATAAGTAATATATAAATGAAATAAAAACTAATTGTTACTGTTCCACTTCTGCAATGCGAATCCTCCTTTTCTAATAATTCTACCATTTGTTTACATTTCCGCCTCTTCGACGCTATTACTTCCCATCATTAAATCATCCATATAAAACGAATTTAAAACTCTATCTGCTGCAAGCGGGTACTTATTTCCGTCGTCATATGCAACCTGATGGAGTGATCTAACTGCCTTATATGGTACAGTAGCTGTTCCAAAGGTCATCGTTACCAACTCATAATCCCTAAGTGGTTTTCAGGGCTTTCTCCATAAGTATCCTCTGGAAGACAGCATCTTCATCCGCTATTCTGACTAGGTGGTACATTTTAATTATCTCCACCACAATACCAATAGCGTTTACTCTCCATCTAAGGTGTGTGTCTTAAGTCTGATTGGTCCAACCATTAAAGTGTCATTGAGTGAAACTCCCTTTTCATTTTTCTCAGAGGCGTTGAAAACACAGAAACTTCGTGGTAGTCTTGTCATTTCTTATCACCGCGTGATGTGGTAGGTAAACCGCTTCATCTTTCTTACTATCTTCTTCCTCTACAGGTCTCATGTGTCCTAATTGTAAGTACTCATTTATTCCTCCACATATTTTTTCTTTTAAATTTGTGTCCTTATTTAATCTTTTTCTAATGATTTGAATCTTGTTTCAGCTATGTCACGAATTACCGGCCTTGCATGCAGGATCTTCGTCTCGAAATGGTAAACAACTGATGTATCTGTTTGTATCATCCCTCTTAGTAGTTTTAATATAAAATTCTTCACATATTTGCTCTTTTGGATTAAGTATTTTCTTTACTAACTTGTTCTTCTATCTCCCAGAATTTCTTTAGAATGTTGTCTTCATTGAACTGTGTACAGTGTACACTTATATTTCTTGTGTGGTGTTTGAACTCTCATTACTTGAACTGACTACACGGAAAGGATCCACTCTAAAGTGGTGTTCTGCGCTATTAAAGTACCAGACGGACTCTTTACTATACCTTCCTTCACAATACAGCAGTAAGCATCTGCTTAAAAGAATATCTATTTTATTGGGTGTTTTGAAATAAGGATCTGCTAAACACAGACCGTTGATATCAATCCAATCCAATGAACTGGTATTCACACTTCTCTCAGGTAAGTATGATGTAATCTTACCCAAGAAGTAAGCATTTATTTGAAGTTGAAAATCAAGATCAACCGTGACTTAATAATCAGATTTACCATATAATTAGCAATGGTTGATTATTGTCTCCTAAACCTGAAACTTGACCTCGGACTGAATTTTCTTAAGCCTAAAAATTGGACAGTGGCCTCTGTTATAAAACATGCCTGTGATCCTTGATCCTTTATTAACGCAGTGGCTAATAAAACCTGTCTGGCTTTAAACTTTGCCCGTAGATAAGCATGCAACTATCTGATTCTCACTAGTTGGAGAACTGGTGTTATCGATAGCGGACATTACTGTAGAATCTTGGCCTTATTCTCTGCATTAGATTCTCTATTAGGGTGCAGCAGGAATAGTGGCGCTTTTGCAAACTCTACAGAAAGTCTGCTTTTACAGTCGTATACTGTATAATAATCATTCCACTAACTCGTTTGATCGTTCCAGTAAACCAAATCAGCATCTTTTTAAGTTCTTTTAAAATATCAACTCCTTCTCCCTTTGGAAGACTTTCTACACTACTTTTATGATTTCTCGAGTACTTAAACAATGGTTTGATCACTGCATATATTTAAACTTTGTTACTGTTAATGGTTTGATGGATCACAACTACGTTTGTGTGCATTAGTATCCAAAAGTAACAATTTATAATTTTGTAAGTCTTCTCTGTTATAATATCTAAATTTGGTAGGTTTATAAACAATAACTCTTTTGCCTCGAGTTTTTTCAAACTATGATTTCCAAATTTTAAGATCCGACCATCGTCATAGACGCGAGTTGTGCCAAGCATTAGTTTCTACGCTCATGTTCTGACACCATAACGTACATCTTTTAGTACTTCAGATGACGTAGACCAATGATAAAGAATCATTTGCAATACGGTGTTGATTGAAGTGATTTAAACGAAATTTCATTCGCGTCATTATCATCCGCAGAAGGAGAGTGAGGGTTTTGTTGGATGTTGTATAAACATCGTTATCTGAGTTTTATTCATAATTAACAGGATCCTCAAACACATCACTTGAAGAAATCGATGACTCACTATCGCTGTACTTAGTTTTTTTATAAGGTGAGTTTGCTCTGTATCTTCATTTAAATGTTTCTTTTCTTCCGTTTTTCTGGTAAGCATATTAAGCGGATCAACGATAGGTTTAAATATTGTTTCCAAAGCCAGATTGTTTGTATTTTTTGCATCTTTTATCATTTCTACCTTTCCTTTTACAGCTGTAGCAGATTTTACAATTTGTTTCTTGAGGTCTCGTTCCATTGTAAAGGATTGTACTCTGTTTGACTAACCAAATGAAACTGATTGCTTTGTGACATAGCAGCTATTTAAACGTTTAGTCTACTAGTATGAATGTATCAAACTTCATTCTGTAACAGGCTTTATTTCGTTCACAGTCTTTATTTATAACAACATAATTGAAAGGTTTACTCCAC
The DNA here is from genome assembly GCA_029286625.1 of Parnassius orleans. Classification (NCBI taxonomy): domain Eukaryota; kingdom Metazoa; phylum Arthropoda; class Insecta; order Lepidoptera; family Papilionidae; genus Parnassius; species Parnassius orleans. The sequence continues at coordinate 5,994,965 of JAGSMP010000030.1, read as the reverse complement.
ACAGTTGAGCATATTTCACAGAACTGAGACCATGTCATGTCTCAGATTTATGTTATGTTGTTTAAACAATATGATCAGGTTAGCGTTATCTCTTACTAGTTGATTAGGTATCTTAGTATACGTTTGATTAATGTAAAACAGTCAATGTTCTTATGTCGACCCATGGCAAAATAATCGCGTATGTTGTTCTGATTTTCAAGCTACATCATCAAATATTATAATTGAGTTAGGTGAAGCATCGTGTGGACTCAGAATTTCACTATTATGATTATACTTGTAATAAGATGCCCTACATTCTGCAGTACTTTTATAAAAATAAGTATTTAGGTTGATATAAAGACTTTGAATATACATAAAGGTTGCGGAAACGTGGTCCATTCTGGTGTAATAATAAACTGATAACAGTTAGTTTTTCCGCAATTCGATGGACTGCAGACAATACTACGTATAGTGTTTGGCAATAACTTTCCATGATGTTTAACCTCATTTTTGGTGCAGGACAGATACATTCTAATTTAAGTGATTCTTTTGTTTGGGAAATTTCATAACAGGTTTGTTAACTTGACCGTATTGGTTGATAGGTTTCAATGAATTTGCTCGAGCTACGTGCTGCTGAATGCTCTCCCATTCTCTCCAGTAGATGTCCAAATTTTAGTCTAACCAAATTAGCGCCTACATGCTCGCAAGTTTCTATATTATATCAATTTATTTAACCAATGGTGTTGATCGCAATGTTCTAGTGGTTTGTACTACGAGCGGACTACAAAGCCTGATGGTTGCGGTTCAATTCCCACACAGTACAAAAATATTGCACATGAACACGTTTGTTTGTATTGTTGGAGGTCTTTTCTATGTTAGCGATCGCTAGTGCCTTCGCCCATGCAGTCTACTATTTTCTATCCCACGGGAACAGTACTTTTTCAGGATAAAAAAATCATCCATATCCGTTCAGCTGTTCTAGCGTGATTGAGTAACAAACATCCAAATTTCCAAACTTTCACATTTATAATATTATTTACAGAATAAAAAGTAGCATATGTGTTATTTCAGACTGTATTCTATCTCTATACCAAGTTTCATCCATATCCGACACCTAAAATCCATGACTTTCACATTCATATTAATTCCGGATAAAAGTAGCATGTGTTTTTTCAGACTATATTCTATCTTTATAAAAATTTCATCCATGTCGGTTCAGCCATTCTATCATGATTGAGTAACAAACATCCGAAAACATCTAAACATCCAGACTTTTACGTTTATGATATTAATTAATAAGATAAGTATGTATTTACGAATAGTATAAAATTCAGCTTAAAATTAAAATTAAAATAGCTATTTATAAAAATACGTGTAAATACTCGTCTCTAGTTGCAGAGCCGTCGCTGCAACTAGAGACGAGTGCATGATCAGCGCAATAACAATTAAGCAAAGCGATGTTCACATATGAGCATCTAAAGTTTGAATATTAATAAGCAATAATATTCCTTTTGAGTTATATAAATACGGATCAATGCTAATTGTACCAAATTAAATATTTCTTTATTTTAAAATATGACAAATTAAAATACTTACAGGTGGGCATAGTCTTATAATTTAGGGGTATAAAATAGACTGTTGGGAGGTGTTTCACCATTAGTTACAGTGCGTTTCCCGCAGTCTACTAGACTTGAAAGTGTTCATCATCATCAAGCCGGCAAGTATGTACGTAACACTTAGGTTCCTCGCTCATTAAAAACAATAGAATAATAATATTTTTTTATATATTATGTTACAGTAAAGTTATATGTTTCGCTTTATAAGTTTTCATATGAGTGTTTCTGTACAGTGATGTATTTTTCTTGTAATAACTTTGTGTTACATTTTAGGTATTCCAATCCTTTCGAGTCAGAGGCTGAAGTACAGTCGACTTCGCAAAAGAAAAAAGCGGCTAAGAAACCAACTAATGTATCAAAGACAAAAACAGCAGCTCCTAAGTCCAAGAAACGAGTTGAACTATTCGGAAGCGACTCGGAATCTGAGGCTGATACATTGCCGTCGCTCGCCCCAGCTTCGACCAGCAAGAAACGAAAATTAAACGTTTTTCCTGATTCTGAGGTAAGCAAATCTTATTTAATTTTAATAATTTGAGTTACCATTCACATGATGAAAAGTTAGGTTCTATTTGATCGGATGTCTACTTTGAGTTACTACAACCAATAAAATGTAATACTGTAGTGTTACATTTTATTATTGGTTGTAGTAACTTGAAGCCGCCGGAGACAATTATCGTTTGTATGATGAGTGCAAAGATAAAATTTAATACAAAGATAAAATATCTTTTATCTTTGTATTCAATGTTTACTCACAAATAAATTATAATTATTATTATGGGTCATAGGTTTTTATAAAAACGTATTTAATTATATTCTTAGATGATTGGTGTGATTGATACAATAGTTAGTGAACCGGACTACTAAGTCAAGTCATGAGCATTGTATAAAAATATATTTATGCAGGTAGGAGGGAATATAACTATTGTTCATTGCTTATCAGTATGCTTTTGTTGAAATAGTATTTTTATTGTTTCCAGAATGAAGATTTTGAACCTATCCAAGCAGGGATTTTAAAAAGCTACTTATCACGCCTAACAGGTTATATACCAGAGCGAGCCTACGAAGCGAGGAGAATATTACGTCGAGGTCCGCATCTATAACTTCCGCGAGCTGGAGGCTATTCGAAGAGCCGACCGCTGGCAGCATTCTCTGATCAACTTTAAATCAGCTGTCGACGAGAAAACCCCAACGTGGAAGGCTGTTACCCAGTTGGCATCATGCATCAAAGAAGATTATCGCAACGTTTGTCCAGTTTTATATCCAACTAAGCGTTAGTTTTATCAGTGTTACTTATCTACCAGATTTAATTCACAGGTTTTCTTTCAGAAATCTGTATATCAAAACTCAAATACAAAGTCTAAAGCCATAATTTAATGAAATATAAAAATGATAACTACCAAAAAATATCTGAGTTTTGAGTATTTCATTATAATAAATATACTTATTTAATTACTGACTCGTTAGTGTAGTAATATAATGAGTACTCGTATTTAATCATTTTTTTTTTAGGAATATTTAGTACCTGACTTAATCCTTTAAATAACGTGTTGTTGTTTTCAGATAAAATCGAAAATCGAAATAAAAAATATAAAATAAAATTTTAAATCTAACAACTGAAAACTATATTTTATTATAATAAACTAATCTATATTTATATCATAATAATAAAAAAAAATCTGCAAGCGCTTATTTAATTACTGACTCTTTTTAGTGTAGTAATATACTGAGTATTTAATCATTTATTTTTAGAAATATTTAGTACCTGGCTTATAATAACGTGTTGTTGCTTTCAGATAAAATCGAAAATCGAAATAAAAATATAAACTAAAATTCTAAATATAACAATTGAAAACTATATTTTATTATAATAAACTGATCTATATTCATAATTTAAAAAAAGGTTTTTTTGCAAGCCCTGTGGCATATATGTTAAACATTATTCTCCTCACCAACAGTCCTATATTCACAAGTCTTACTGCTTACTACAAACCGAGTTTGACAATGTAAGTATAATAGCATGTGCTACTACTATGTACTGTATAAGTAAGTAAGAGATAAATGTATAGCTTAAGTTACATGTATTATCATGTTTATAACTTTATATTTAGTTTTAATAAATATATTCGTTGGAACAATAAATGCCTTTCTCTTTTTTTCGCTCTACACAATTAAATAATGATGATTATACATAATGAAACAACAATAAAATTCAATGTATAATAACTTTTATTATATTATTACGTGGTAGAGCCATGCTGCAGCTATATTAGTAGTATAGTTGTAGTACGAATGGTCGGCTGACTGGGAAGGACCACGTCTCACAGAATACCAGCGTAAAATAGCAGCTTAACACTGCTGTGTTTCGTATGGTGAGTGTAGAGAACCGGAGACCCTTTTTACTGGAAAAGAGGCATTCCATCTTAGTCCTCACGGGTGACAACGCATCTGCATTTTGATTCTTTATTGAAGATAGATGTAGATGTCTATGGGTCACAGCAACCACTTATCATCAGGTGGACTGTGTGCTCGTTTGTCACCCTATCCTATAAAAAAAAAACAAGCTACATTACTTAAATTACTAGTTCTCACATAATTTTTCAGCTATTTTTTTTATAAGACAATTTGTAGCATCTAAAACTTCATCATACAATTGAATCCACGACTTATTGAACACTTATATTAGCACTAAGATCGTTGATGACATTTTGTTTTTGCTCATTAAGTTCGTAAATGTTGATTTTAATTAGACAACAGTCTCGTTTATCTTTATCTTGACGTATAATGTATGATGATGATGATGATTCTTGAGAACGGTTTCTCTTCCTGGAATATTTCTTTGATTTCGATTGCTGCTTTTATTTACAGCTATTTTATTTGTTGGTAAATCATGAAGCCGCTACTCTTGGTTGTAATAATTTAGTATAAATTTATCCACATCCTGAGCATAGTTTTACGGTATATAAATAGGATTAGAATCAATGTTTTCCTCAGTGTTGGACATGATCTGCAATAAACAAAACAAGTATGAAGTCAAAAAAACAAATAAAAGTTAATCACGACTGAATTTCTGAATAGTAAAAATGATTAAACTCACCGATATAAATATTTGACGAACGTTGTAATTGTAATCAATAAAAACAATAATAAAACAATAGCATAAGCTCAGCTTCGCACACTTTTTAATTTGATTTCTGCACATGTTGGAATACCTGGCCATAAATAGAAGAAATTGTAGAGGTGTTATATTGACACGATAGTAATAATTGTACTCGTGCAAGTAATAGGAGCTAGTGCTATATTAGATATAATTATCCAAAAAAAACAACATTGTTTTATTAGCACTGACCATTATGAAGTTAGTCAAAACAAGTTGTATCATTATAAATTAATCATATAGATGCAGCAGTACCAGCAGTATCTTACAAACGCTCTGAATATAATGCTCAATAACTCAACTGATAGTTGAAGTACACTTGTTCCCGCAGGATAGAAAAATTGTAAACCGTGCGGGCGAAGCCACTGGCGTTTGCTAGTCACACATAGAAAAGGCCTCCAACAATACAAACAAACGTGTTCATGCACACTAATTTTTGTATTGTGTGGGAATCGAACCGCAACCATCACGCTTTGTAGTCCGTTCGTAGTACAAACCACTAGACCATTGCGATCAACACCATTGGTTAAATAAATTGTTATAATACAGAAATTTGCGAACTTGTAGGCACTAATTTTGTTCGACTAAAATATGGACCTCTACTGAGAGAATTGGGGCCACAATTTTATCCTACTCAATACCCACACGGTCACGGGGGACTGAGGTGTTTGAGGAGTTGATAGTTAGCCCGGCTACCTTCAGTTTTGAATATTAATTTTGGTCCGATCTTCGCAGAATGAGCTTACAGTATCTTGAAGTCTTTCAGTGGTATACTTGGGTTTGGATTTAATTTTATTAATTATAGGATCCCAAGCAGATGGCAGCACCCATCCATCTTCTCTATTGAAATTAGGATGTTTTTTAATTTCAATAGCCTTGCGAATCATCCTTGGTAGGAATCAGTGTTCTTTTGCGAGGACTTGTGGTCTATCAAATGTAATGTAATGGCAGGGACGATCTTGAACATGTTCACAAACTGCAAATACAATTCACAATGGAGTTAGAGGCAAGCAATTCTTTAGCTTTCCTAGATGTTTTAGTCATCCGAAATCCTGATCTATCATAATGATCTTTAAGGTCTGAGTTCGCCTATGTGATTTTTCAGGCATATCATAATGCTCTTTAATGTTTCATAAAACGTCCATCGAAAATCTTAACTATATTTAAGTCACAAGTAATATTAATTTAATTATGAGAAATTTAATCAAATTTTTAAACCAATAGTGCAATAATAAATTTTTATTCTATTTTCATTTTATTCATTATGATGAGAAAATTTCCGGTAACATCCGGGAGTGGACGGGAATTGCGAGTGCCGCCGAACTGTTTAGCGTCACGAAGAATAGAGTGGAGTTCACTAAACTGACTGCCAACTTTCACTAGTCGGAGAGCAACTGAAGAAAAAGAACATTCTTTTTTTACACTTTATCTATTTAGGGACTTCTGTCCTGTATCGATTGGACTGACATATCCGTGCAGGACAAAAGTCAATATATAAAGAGAAAAAGAGTATTCCATAAACTTTACAGATTATTAAACAAAATGTTTTCTGGGTTAAAGCTAGACATAACAAAGTATAAATTAAACATGTATGTTAATTTTGCCCTTCGTCTATCAGTAAACTTCCGGTGGTAGTAACATAAGATAAGTGTATCCTTTGATCTTACTAATTTATATCAACTCTGACATATCTTGTAACTATAATTAAATGATAATCCGATTTCATAAGTAATAACGCGACAGTAGTACCTACCGTGATGTTAATAAAGTGGCAAATTACAACCATGTAACGAGATATATGAGTTAAATATGTTAATAAAAATTAATAACCGGGTGGTGCCGGTGTAAGAGAATCCATCACCCCTTTGCTTTACTAGTTGGTGGGATTCGTTCTTTGCCTAGGAGTCTGTCTCCAAATGTCAGTGTGCCCTGCTGTGTTCCGGTCTGAAGGTTATAGAGAGTCAGTATAATAACAGGCTGTGAGGCATTCCAACTGCAGTAGTCATTTAAAATAGGTGGGCTGTAAGTCCGTTAGTCTTTTTTTATAGAATAAGTTTGACAAACGAGTACACAGTCCAGCTGATGGTAAGTGGATGCTGTCCCATATACATCTACATGTATCCTCAATTAAGAATCAAAATGCAGATGCTTTGTCACCCTTGAGGACTAAGATGGAATGCCGGTAAAAGGGTCTCCGGTTCTATACACTCACAATATGAAACACAGCAGCATTAAGCTGCCATTTCACGCTGGTATTTTGCGTTCCTATCCCGGTCGAGCCAATCCATTCGTCGAGAAAACACGTGATAGAGCCATTAGTCACTTCAATTTTGTCAACAAAAAAAAATTATAAAAAATCACCTTGGGTGTCGTCGGAGGCCACTATGAAAAATTTCAGGAAAATCTTATGGCTTTTGATAGATCGTGAAATAACCATCTCGTTTACCACGTAAAATACGCAGACCGGAACAGGCAGCAGGGTCAAAGGTGTGAGATGTCTGGTACTGCGATTGTCAGTCCGCCTATCAAGCGTGACGATCTAGGCAATCCCTCCCTAAAACAGAAGTTCATGTTCAACGGTGGACTTTTGAGGGCTGATGAAGAAGAAAAAGAATTTACGACGAATTAAAGTAGTTTTCAATCTAAGTTGTAGTATATTGCCGAAGGGATCGTAAATAATAGTAATAGACATTTATGGATTTCTGCATGTTCATTGTTTGAGTTATAATAAAACTATGTAAAAAATACAAACTGACTTCAAAAGGTAACAACTAGAATGTTAACTAAATAGTTACATTGAATTCTTCTTCTTTTAATTTTTATGGGAACACCCCTGATGAAAGCCTTTTTAATAAAAAAAAAATCATTAAAATCGTTTCACCTGTTTCCAAGAAATCGGTGAACATTTTAAAAAAACCATACGTATGAAAAGGGACGAGAGTTTATCGACTAAATTGGGGATATATTGAAGATGATCCAGATTAAGAGTACCCTTCGAATAGCATGTATGTATGCATGTAAAGGAGGTGAGAGAGATATGTCAGGATCGTGCCAAATGGAAGTCCGTAGTCTCTGCCTACCCCTTTGGGTGATAGGTGTGAGTGTTTATGTATGTTATGCATATGTGTCAAATTATAGAGCCATCAAAAAAGAAATATTTGTGAATATAGGGATTCGGGCATTAGTTATTGAGAAGCTAAATAATGATTTATAACATTTACTCCCATTTAAAGAAATATTTAGGTATAGAAAGATTAATTTCATTTGTCAAAGACGTTGTAGGTACCATTTCAACAAATCGTTTTTAAATATTATAACTTTAGACGTATCTGCTCGCATATGTCTTTTGCCAAATGTATGTACCGTAAAGTAACGATTTCTTGTTTTCTAACTACCTTTATTCGGCAATTCAACAATATATAAAATATATTATGAAGTTTTGATTTGACACATAATTTCCTTCAACAAAGTAACTGCCACAAAATAAATAGTTAGTGCGTCTGTTAGTGACTGCACTTTCGCATAATGTCAATATCAGTCAAGTTATTAACAAATTCCATACTTATGGGCCAAAATGGCTCTTATTTACAATAGCATATTGCTTAAATTCCAAAATTGAAAATCACACAATCTGGACCCGATAGATGGGGCTGTAGGCGAGTTATTAATAAACTTTATAATTATACCATAAAGCCTGAAGTTATTTCGGAGTGTACCTCATTGCGTCACCTAACGTAAAGGGCAAAGGAACGTATGCCGAACCAGCTTGTATATTTGCAATCTAGTATAGGAAGTTTGCGAATTTAAGTTAAGGCCGTGTATGGCAATAGGTAATAGTTAAAAGGAAATGAGACAATCTAGATGTTTTATGTATGTAAATTAATCTCATATTCTTCTATATATAATCTTCATAATTCGTACTATCTATCGAAATTTTATATTTTAATATAAGTACCTAATAAAGGATATATACCAATAAAGGAATAACTTGATGACGAAAAAGGAATAAGTTAGTTCTGTATTTAATTTATTTTAATTTACCTAGGTATTTATTAATATGGAGTCATAGATCACGGGCTAAGCTTTCGCCGTAGTTTAATAGTACGCGATCAATCCAGATTTGATTCCCAAAGAAATCCTTAAGCTGAACGCATATTTGTCCGCACTGTACGCACCGTACGCGCCGCATTTTAGAATTCGTTGTATGAAATCATATGAAACCTCGCACATTACACCCGCACCGTACGCGCCGAATTTTATAAAATGCGGTAGGTATCCGAATATTGAAGGACGCATGCTAATGACGTCATATAACGTGACGCGTTCGGCGCGTGCTGATATTCTGTGTTGTCTAATGTTGCCAACTTAGTGGATTTTCCACTAAAACTGGTGGTTTCGCCTTACGTGATAATTTTTGTATTTTTATAACTTTTAATTAATTCGTAATTAATTATACATAATTTGAATTGTTTTTGCATCGATTGAATCGATGCAAATACAATCGATGAATACTTAGTGATAAATTATTTAAATACTGAACTAAAAAAATATTGATAGTTAGTTTTAATTCAAAAACCCAATTATACCTGATTACTTAATTATCAATAAAAATACTTACCTCAAACATACAACAAGTCTTTTCTCTGGTTCAATTGGCCTTCTAAATCTTGAGTTTTCCATAGAAAGATTGGTTTTAGTATATGTAGCAATTCTTGAAATTTCTTTTATGTTAAATGCAAATATCTAAAAAAATCGTTTATCATCATCTAATAAGTCTTTAAATAAAGTATAATATTCTCCATAAAATTGCCTTTTAAAATTAATATTATGAATACAGAATCTAGTCGAATTTTATTTTCTTCTTCCTCTGCCAATAAGCAGGCTATTACTATATTTTTTCCATAGTGATTTCGAGCGATCAATGTCACTGTACCGTTTCACACCAATGCAGTGGTTAGAAAAAATTGCTAAAGTTGTTGGCAATACAAAATATTTACGTACGGCGCGGACGGTGCGTACGTGAAAATGTGCGAGGCCATCAGTGAAATTCGGCGCGTACGGCGCGGACGGTGCACACGTGCAAATGTGCGAGGCCATCAGTAACATTCGGTGCGTACGGCGCGTACGGCGCGGACGGTGCGTACGTGCAAATGTGCGAGGCCATCAGTAAAATTGGCGCGTACGGCGCGTACGGTGCGGTCAAATGTGCTTTCAGCTTTAGTTGTAAATTTAGGTGCAGATATACCATGTGCTCGGCGGTGAAGGTAAATATCGTAAGGAATATCTGCGGAATAAAATTATTTTTGTAACATGTGAAGTGCACCAGCGCGCAATGGAGCATTGGGAATAGCCATTACCATAATCATTACACCATATCAACAAGTCCATTCCTGAACAAAGGCTTCCCTTATAGATTGCCCCATAGGGAAGACATTTGGCATAATTGCCACGCTTGGCAAGCGGACCGAGTTTTTTATTTTTATTGAGCTATTATAAAGAAGATGCTGCTGCCCATATTCTGGTTCAGTTTCCCTCTGTCGCCTCTTACAACACCCACGGGATGATATGGGGTAGTGGATATTCTTACACCGCCTCTACACCGTTAGCAGTGCGGCGGACTAATTGAGAGGAGACCAGTGTCCAGTGGGACGTAGGCTGTAACTTTCCTTTTTCTACCGACTTCAAACAGGAGGAGGTACTCAATTCGACTGTATGTTTTATTTTATGTGTGTTACCTCATAACTTTTTTCTGGCTGAATTGATTTCAATGATTCTTTTTTATTTGAAAGCTGTTGCCTCTCATGTGGTCCCATATAAATTTGATTAAGGTCTGACCAATAGTTTTTGAGTTATTCTTAATAATTTATATTGAAGTCGGTTGTACAATTTTTTAATTTTTAATTGTTAGTATTGCATTTACTTCGGAATACAGTCCAAAGTTATCAATTGTACGAGGGATATTTAAGTGTAGTAATAAACACTAATTTATTTTCTGAGGTAGGTTAAGATGCAATGTCAGAGGCACCAATAATAATTTTCAGCCTTTGCACAAATGTTGCCTTTGACTGGGATAAAATCTGCGGTCTAGTAGCCAGGAATTCTGACCACTATGCCATGCGCGACCTTACGTGATATATTAACAAAGTGAAGAAAATAAATTATGGATATTTGCGTCAAATAAATCGAATATATTCTCTCATTTTCGAAAACGTCATTAGAGTAATTAGTGCGTTGTGCGTACTGGCGTGTTGGCGGTCTTCACAAGAGGAGGCAAACGAAGATGCGGCTCACCTGGACGGATCCGTGGCTTAGCAATAAATGTAGTAGAGCCACGCCGCAGCTATATTATGGTTGTAACACGAATGGGTCGGCTCGAATACCAGCGTCAAATAGCAGCTTAATGCTGTTGTGTTTCGTATGTTGAGTGTAGAGAACCGGAGACCCTTTTATACTGGAAACGAGGCATTCCATCTTAGTCCTCGGGGTGACAACACATCTGCATTTTGATTCTTAATCGAGGTTAGAATTAGATGTCTATAGGTTATAGAATCCATTTACTGTCAAGTGGACTATGTGCTCGTTTGTCACCCTTATTCTTTAAAAAAAAGTTACGGCGTAGAGGGCCGCGGATTCGGAGCCCATAGGAAACAAGTATTTATGGAACAATACAAATCTGGATGTCTGCCGCTCCGATACAGAAGAAAATTTTAGTGTTATCCTAACATTTAAAAAAAATAGTTAGAACATGCATAACACTGACGTGACGTTGAAATACCACACGGTAAAGTTATTGTTATTATTACGAAATAAGATTAGTTATTTTAAAAGTAAAGTTACGTTTTAATTTATATTATAATATTGTTATGTTCTAATTTACTAGAGGATGATATTGAAGTTAATCTGCCACGATGCTCCAGTGATATTGGGCGCATATCATAAAAATAGTAAAGTTACAGCCTCTATAAGTCCCACTTCTGAGAGAGAGAGAAAACGTTAGCTGTACTACCCCAATGCAACATGCATTGAGGCAGTGCAGAGGATATTTTCTTGCGGACTTCACATATCTTCGAATATTTTTTTTCACTTTTCAAACATTCAAGATTCCTCACCATGCTTACCTTTACGACCGAGCACGCGGTACATCTTAAGATTACAATTTACAATTTCGTTGGTGCCAGCGGAGATCGAACCCAGGGTGCCTGCGTATTGTGAAATTTACAGAGAGCACTTAGCCCCTGAGCGATCACGGCTCTGACGCATCTAATGTATTTTTCACTCCATAATATATTCTCGAAATAGTACACATGTAAATGAGTACTTAAAATCTCAACTAACAATTGCTCTTCATATTAGTTGCTTTCGTGCTATCAACATTTCACGCCTTTCATCGTTCTGAGCTACCACTGCTGCTCTCATCAGCTACCATGGTATCATTTTGTTCTAGTTAAGATCCAATTTGAGGATATCAACAATGCAAGTAAAATATTATGTGATTATAAAGTCATGGCTCAACTTACAAAAAGTACAGAATATCTTTGAATGTTTTTGTCCTAATATTATTTAAAAAATAGAGAAAGTTTGTAACTCAAAAAGGCTAGGATGTTTAAATTTGTATATAATTTAATTTATTTAGCTTACATTGATAAATATTCACACTACTTTAGTATTTGCTTCCGTAGCCACCATATGCAGTGCCAAATCCTACAAATCCATAGCCTCCGTAACCCTGGCTTCCATAAGATATTGCTGGGGCGTATGCTCCGTGAGCACCATATATCGAGGAGCAGCGACTGGGACGGCACAAGTCTTTACAATAGGGGCCGAGTGTATGCTATACTGGGAGACGGTGGAAATAGCTGGTCTGGTGTACGCGGCACTTGCACCATATCCGCCATAACCTTGAGAAGCATATCCAAGACCGCTTGAGTATCCAGTTCCGTATCCAAGGCCTGCTCCGTGTCCTAATCTCGCCCCGTATCAGAGACCAGAGCCGAGTCCTAGGCCAGTTGCGTACGCCAGTTCGGATCCATGACCTAAGGTTGTTGCGTATCCTAAGCCGGACGAATATCCGAGCGCGGAACCACTGTACAGATTTCCGGCACGAGTCAAACCGAATACAGTAGCACTGCAATCTGTAACAACAAAAATAATTATAATGTTCGTCAATTTTCAAAGAAACAATGACCATGATTCCAACTTAATATTGGCGTGTCTTTGGTTATTATAGCATTTCTAATCATCATCGTCGAAATCATTATTAAAGCCCTTCCCAAGTCCACTCTTGAGCTGAAATGGCTTACTGACTTATATGTAGCATTGCAGTGGACAATTATTGCCACATATCACAATCCGGAAGTGGACAGCAGCATCTTTGTAAAAAAAATATTCAAAACCAGCGGTTCCCAACACGGCCGCCAAGTGGGCAACTAAGGTAAACAAACATGTTTTTATTACAATTATTTTAATTTAGTAATTTTTATTTTTACCGCTGGTTTGGATAAAAACTTCCGTCCTGGAAGCATTATAAAGTTGTGACAATTTTTATGCCTTAGATTTTTTCATATTAAATTTTCCAAACGCAACTCAGATCTAGTGCAATATCTAATAAAAAGCTAATTGAGCAATAAAAGAAGAAATGTGGGACATAATATTATTGTACATAAACATTTTTAAGCACTAAACTAGAGCACTGAAATAAATCCTATCTTTATGTTAGGACTTATGGTTAGGATTGCCTTGGATGTTTGCCAACTCTACTTATTTTATAACTCTGTCTTTAGAAATACACTCTTGGAATACAAGTGGCAACGAAGAAAAGTTTCGTTCACTAAATAAAAAATATAATAAAATAATATTCTGTAACTAAGGGTGCTCCTTAGCACTCACCTTAGCCACCATTGTTGTAAATTCTTTAGCAATGAAGAATATAATGTTTTTTGGAGCGAAAATTTTTGTTTATATATGCAGATATCGGAAATATAACCTAGTTACTGCTAACGTTCATGAATTTAACAGCAATTGTTGTGTGATCATAGGTTTTGTAATGGACGTAATTATAATTGCACTTCTCGAGCGGATAATTGTCGAAGGATTTATTTAAAAAAGGATTCATTGAATAAAATTAATTTTACGGATTTTATTGTGTTTAATTTATTTAAATATCCGCGACACACTAGGACTCAACAGACTCTAAGGCTGAGATCTATAGATCGTACTTTGACTTTGCTCAGACTTAGCTTACGAAAAACTTAGCTGAGTATATGCTTAGCATAATCTTTGATTCTGAATTTATAGTTGTATCGGGCTAAGATTAAGCTAAGCTTATGCTAAGGCCCAGACATTCCAAATATTAATGGATGCTTCATTGCACGCATTATGTTTTTGACTTTACTGTATAAAATTAAAAAGTATATATATTTAAAATCGAAAACAGTCCAAATTGTATTTCATAAATAAGTTATTATTACATGAAAAAGAAAACGGACGTATGAGAACGGGAACGGATGAGATGAGTGCAAAATCAGAAAAAAAGAAGATTTTAAGAAATTCAAAATAAGATTTAAATTACGTAAATAGAAAATGGATTAATGCTATTTAAAACTAAAAGACGGCCTAAAACTACCTATTTATTGTTATAATTAATTCGAGTAAGATAAAAACAACAATTTAAAATTAATACGGTGGTTTTGAATAATATCCTGAGTTTTACGTAAGTCGTCGATATCGTTGACTTAGGCTTTGCTAAGCGCGCACTCAGCACGACTTCGAAGTTAGCTCTATAAATACCGACATTGTCTTAGCTCGAAAGTAAAGTCGGAGCAAAGTCAAAGTACGGTCTATAGATCTCAGCCTAAGACTATGCAGCTTTTTGTCGCTGTAGCATGTTGGCTTTGTTGATTAGAATGTATTCCTTACGTCCTTATAGAATAAGTAAAGTAAGACTCAAGTTACAGTCGATGATCTATATACGCCCTACAGCTGGGCATAGGCGTCCTCTCATTTTTAGAAGGGTTTTAGGGCAAGGAATGTCCGCCGCGCTGTTCCAATGCGTGTTCACATGACCATAAAATATTTGTTTAATTTCTCAGAGAGGTGTCCTTTGTTTTCCTTCACCAGCAAACACGTAGTAAACAGGTCTTAAAATTGAAATAAATAATTCATTGGTGCCGGCAGGGATTGAACCGCGTTGCTCGCGTACTATGAAATTTACAGCTAGCGCTTAGCCCTCGAGCTACCAGTCTCACAGAATTTACTAGTGTAAAACAGGATCATAATGCTGCTGTGATCCATATGATGAGTGTTGAGAAACTGAGACACTTTTACTCATAGCGAAGTATTCCATCTTTGTTCTCAGATGTGACAATGTATCATCTATATGTATGTAATCCGCCACTTATCATCAGGGAGATTATGTGCTCGTTTGTCACACTTAGCTATAATATATAAATATGTCTAGAGGCGATAATGACATAACTTCAAGTAGGTTGTGTGATAATTTATCATTTACTGTCACAAAAATCACGAAAACTAGTTAATTGTCTACGATTTATAAGGTAAGGGTATCCCGCACGGAAAAAGTATTTGTATTGCCTACAAATAATTGTTCCGGGTCTGAATGTTTGTCCTGTTGCAATTTATTTTGTAAAGTGCCTCCACGATACAGGTGAAAATCGTAGTGTGGCGGTAAAGTTTTTTAAATAAAAAAAGAAGGAAAAAAGGATATCGATACAATTGTCAATTTGTTTTGGAATTTGTCTTTTAAAATTTAACAACTTTTACCTATGCCTACATAACATGTAAACGCCATATATTTTAGCCAAAAGAAAATGCTTCTCAGTAGTCAAAATATTGGCCACTATGCCGCGGGCTTGGATGTTAAAGAGAAAAGTTAAGCTAAGAGCCCTGTTAGCACAAGTGCTAAGCGTTCGCTGTAATTTGGACAGTACCCAAGCGACTCGGGTTCGATTACCTTTATTCCCCGATTTAATTTATTCACTCATCACAACTTATTGGCTAGTTTACAGTAACAATGTAGTAAGGATCTAACGTTATGAAAGACTGGAGCCTGTTATGAGTTTTATAAATACAGGTTTTTTTTACATATAAAATTAAAAAGAAAACTGATTTTCAGGTCACCCTTGTTGATAGGTTACATATTTAGGCACTTGTTTTATTGTTCCAGTAATTTGGGGTATCTGATCATCATATACATAGAGGAAATAGATAAAAAGAGTTATAAAAAGTTACATTATGAGTTACATATAAACGTTACAACCCTTATGAGTTACGACACAAAGAAACGGCTCCCAGTCCCCGGCGGCCCCGCTATTCCTGGCTACAGTGGCGTCCAGTGTAGTGACCCCGCCGTTGGCGGGGGTGCTAAAAATCTCCGGTGGATGTTCGTTTGCCACCTAAGACGACTCGACCTGGCAATATTCAACGCACACACCCTTAAGACTGACGACAAAATGCTGGAGCTGAAGGAGCACTGTTATTTTCTAGGATTATCTGAGGTCCGATGAGATGGCGAGGATACGTTAATCCTCAATTCCGGCAACTTGCTCTTTCACCGGGAAGGCGACCATCTGTCCCGCGTCGTATCCGCGAAACTCTTCACTGCTGCATTGGAAGACGTTTTCAAGCGACTTCAATTGTGTCTCGCAACGCATAGTTTTTAAAATGTACATGGACAAAACAAATGTTACGTGTAACGTCCATGTCACAGTTGGTGCGGTAGTTGTTGGGAGTACTACGCTCGAAGTTGTCGTTGAGTACGTTTGCCTAGAACAAATAGACCGACTAGGTAAGTCCAACTTCGAACGAGAGATCAAACGACGGATTCAACTCGGCTGGGCAAAGTTTGGGAGATTACGACACATCATCTCGTCAGGTACGAGTATACCTCAAAACTTGAAAACTAGATTATACAATCAGTGCGTGATGCAAGTAATGACATATCGATCTGAGACGTGGTGTTCACTGCTGGCCGTATGAGGAAGCTCAAGGTCGATCAGCGAGCTATGGAGAGGGCTATGCTCGGGGTTTCTCTGCGTGATAGTCTTAGAGATACGGATACCCGCAGTAGAACTAGAGTAACCGACATAGCCTAACGGATTAGTAAGCTGAAGTGGCAATGAGCCGGCCATTACGCTCGAAAACCGAAAACTGATGATTTTTCCGGAGTTTATTCTTAACAAGTGTTCTGGGTTATAATGTAAATATGAGAATTTCGTTTTAGCACAATGTGCTGGATGAAAGTTCAAGTACATCCCACTTTGTGTACAGCTCATCTGTAGGAAAACGGAAAGGGAGACCTTCTTTGATAGTTGAACGTTGTGATCTCGTTCGTGTTGTGGTACGTTTTGGCACATTATTGGTGACGGCTGGAATTGAAGAGGCTTCTACGTCTCAGAAATTTTAAAGAAAGCGCTTATTTCCTCATTAATTCTCTTATGAACTATTTTTATTTAGAAATACACCGAATATAACAAAAGTTTTCTCTTAAGTTATTAATTAACCTTTAAAAAAATATGGCCTAAAACTATCTCACAAGTCAGAGGAGGCCTGTGCCCAGCAGTGGGACGTATATAGACTGTAACTTTACTCTTACTTTACTAAAGAAATATAATCATATGGACGGGAATTTGCGTAAATTATAAAATTTTAAATTTTGAAGGAAAATTATCGAATGCTTATTAAACTTTTAAAATAAATTTATTCAAATCGCAGCCCAAGGGGGAGCTTTTGTTGCTTCGTTTAATCTGATGATCCTATCTAGGGCTTACAGAATTTGAATATGGGTATAACGAAATCCCGCGAATTTTTATTTCACAATTATAATAATGCGGCCAATTAAACTATTGATCAATGATAACGTTGTTTAATAATTAACTAAAGGCTAGTCAATAAAGTAGGGAATATTTACTAAGTATATTATATAAGGTCAAACTATTGATGAGGGATTCTCCTGTAAAAACTATATATTTTACGCCATGTTGAATTACAGCGGAACTGATATTAGCAATAGTAATTTATTTAATATTCTTGTTATTTTTATTTATTCTTATTTATTTTATTGTTGTACTAACTGCTCCCCGCGATTTCGCCCGCGTGTAATTTAGGGTTTTTTTGCGAGGAACCCTAATTCTTTTTCTAAAATAAATGTATCCTAAGTTACTCCTTATGACATCTACCAGTGAAAGTCCCGTCAAAGTCGGTCCAGCCGTTTCGGAGATTAGCCGGAACAAACAGACAGACAGACAGACAATTTTTTTTAAAATTGTATTTTTGTTATATATTTTCATATGCATTTAGTAAAAAGCTGTAATTTTGACATTACAAACAGACACTTCAATTTTATTTATTTGTATAGATATTTCCTGTTAATATAACATAATGATATTGCCTTCATGCCTTCACTATTACTATTTCTACAGCCCAATCCTTCCCATTCCACTGCTGAACATAGGCCTTTCTCATAGATTGTCACAAAGAACGGTATGAGCCACCTGCTTCCATCGACTACCTGCGTTTTTCATCAGGTCGTCACTCCATCCAGTGTGGGGTCGCCCTACATTGCGTTTGCCACTACGAAACTAGAGAACCCTTTTTTCCCATCGGTTGTCGGTTCTTGCAGATATAGTATGGTCGGCCTATTTCAATTTATTGCAGCTTTAATGCATCTTACTGATCCGCTGGGATTTGTCAATTACTCTTGTTCTACTGCGGATATCCTTGTGTAGACTTACGGAACGTGGTCCTTCTATACGTATGAGGAAGGGCTATGCTCGGAATTTCCAGCTAAAAATTTCTAATCAACTTTTCAAGCACTTGATAAAATCGGATTGAAAATTAGCAACAAAGGGCTGGTCTAATGATGGACCCGGAACCTGATCTTATCAACGACTGTAAAAGCTTGCTTTTATATAGATATTACTATAGAATATTTATTATTATCATTTTTATTTTATTTTATTATTATAATAAATACTAAAACTTATAATCAAAATTATCATACAGTCCTAGTATTTACACGATATAGTACCAAGAACGCTGGCTGCGTTTCCTCGCTGAATTGCTCTATAATTGCCTTTGTACAGAGATAATGATACTTAAGTAAACTATAATAAAATATTATAAGTAAGGTCCTAATTTTTAACCACCTTTAAATATTTTATACTTGGTAAATAAATAAAAAATAAATATTTCATAGGAGCCATGCTGCAGCTACGAGTATATTATGGTTGAAGCAAATATGGGTTAGCTCGGCCGGAGAAGGACCACACTCTCACAGATTACCAGGGTAAAATAACAGTTTACTGCTGCTGTATTTCGTATGATGAGTGTAGAAGCGAAGACCATTTTTACTGGAAACGAGATATTCTATCTTAGTCCTCAGTGGTGACAACGCATCTGCATTTTGATTTTTAATCGAGGATAAGGTCTATAGGTCTCAACATCCACTTACCATCACAACATTTTCAACTTTAAGAAGATTTTAATATAGATAAAAATATAAGATAATTGAAAACAGCTAGAATAAGAATAACAAAGAGCTTATTTCTAATTAAATATGAACATGATCCTTTAACACACTTTCGTTAATGGAAAAACTCATACGAACGATTAATCCGAGCTCTCAAACAATGCGTTATTAAATCAACGAGAGCGGCAATTACGAAGGCAATTTATCAAAACAATGACACTCGCCTTCAAGCCAAACAGTGACGAAAAGCTCGAATTTGTCACGACAAAAATAGATTTCACAAAAAATTGTAAAAACCCCATATAAAGTGTTGCAACATATGTATGCTGTGTAAGTATATCTATATCTTATCTTGTGACTGGATCGTTGGTTTAGTGCTCGTAAACACGACTGCTGATCATAAGTCCCGGGTTGGAATCTCGGGTCGGTAAATTCCGTCTGGAGGATATATTATATTATTATGAGAGTTATGGTGGAAATCCGAAAAGGGAAAATGAGGATTGAGAACATTTAAATAGAAAAAAATAAAATAATATAGTATCTTCTGCCAGTATTGTGATTTCTTCCTGGAAACGGACACATATATTTCTGCCGCCAAGCAGCAGGATGCACTGCTGTGTTTTGGTCTGAAGAGTACAAGCAGTCTGTAATATTAAAGTTTTTTTGGCATCCACTGTTCAAAGGTAACTGCGTTTTTTTTAAACTGAAGTGACAAACAACGTGCGTGAACGTGAACGAACGAAACGAACTAAAGGACTACCTGGTAAGTGACTAGTGTAGTCCATGGACATGGATACACTGGCGACTGACAATGGATGCGTTGTCAATTCTGTGGACTAAGATGGAAAACCTCATAACTTGTTATTATGCTGGCTCTCTATACCCTTCAGATCGGAACACAGCAGCGCAAGCACTGCTATTTGGCGGCAGAAATAGGCAAGAAAGTGGTAGCTACCCAGACACACTCTGAGGCATAAAAGGAGACCACCAATTAAAAAACGTTATGAAGGCTAATGCTCCCTGTCCACGTACGAGGCGAATAGAACTAATTAAGTGTTTACCGGTGAATGTGCTGCGTTTTCTTAGACCATAATGGTCTAAGTGAGTTTTGCATATTAAAAGGCGATAGAATTTAAATATAGGACATTATTTAAGCTTTTGATGAAATAACTATGAGTTACTTTCACTGTTCCTTTACTTTCTCTTTTTTAATACATAGATTACATGCTAGGTTATTTTCTACCAAATGTCTTCAGTTGATAAATAATTGATCATTATTTATATTTTCAAAATATGTATTACATAACTTCAAAAGAACCCTTAAAGTATAACAATGAAAATTTTTATTTTAATTTGAATGCTTGAATAATTAGGGTGGAGTGTTTTGCAGAAATGGAGAATTATGATATATAAAAATAATGAAAAGCCTATCAGGTAAATAGAAAAGTTTCACAACATGGTATTTACTTTGAGATGTACTGTTATCAAATCAGAACTCAACGACGAATCTTGTCTTTTCTGAGAGGCAATTATAATATAATAGACGGCTGCTAATAAAGTCGTACACCAATTTTTTTTCTTTAAGAAATCTTTTAAATCATATTTTATTATTTATTATATATAATACAAATTGTTATATTAATTTTTTTTTTTATAGGATAGGGTGACAAACGAGCACACAGTCCACCTGATGGTAAGTGGTTGCTGTGACCCATAGACATCTACATCTATCTTCAATAAAGAGTCAAAATGCAGATGCGTTGTCACCCGTGAGGACTAAGATGGAATGCCTTTTTTCCAGTAAAAAGGGTCTCCGGTTCTCTACACTCACCATACGAAACACAGCAGTGTTAAGCTGCTATTTTACGGTGGTATTCTGTGAGAGCGTGGTCCTTCCCCGGTCGAGCCGACCCATTCGTACTACAACTATACTACTAACATAGCTGCAGCATGGCTCTACCACAATTTATTTACTTTAAATTTTTAAATACGTGACAGCAGGCTGTATCGTGGTGTTTGACATATGTAAATTGGACATGGACAAACATACAGGCTCAAAACAATCAAACAATCAAACCCTCAAAACAATCAAACCTATTCACGTTGTTCCGTTTGAGATTCAATCCTGCACCACGCAGCGCCGTATGCGCCACGCAACGCCATATGCGCCTCGCAGCCAGCACCGTAGCTAAATGGTTAGCTACTACACTTTCAGGTCCTTTTTGTTTAATCAAAACCGTGGCATCAAAAATCGTTAACGGTAACGTTGGTTTTAACTGCAAATTTCAAATTTTTAGAAGCAACTGTCTATTAGATCTTTATATCTCATATAGATATTATTAAATTACTTTTACATCGCCATTTTTAAATATTTCAAGTAACATTTCAAAGTCAAAGGTCAAAGTCTAAATATTTTAAAACCTTTATAAAGCACTTTTTGAAAGTAAGGAAACCAAGTTATTGCTTCATAAAGCCCATGAAGGAGCGGTAAGAAACTAACAAGTAGACAATTTTTTTCCAACAATTATAATATAATCTTGTAAATATATTTTACTTAAGTAAAAATCTAAAACATACATAAAAAAGAAATCATAGGAAATAGTTCATAAAGCTACCCAAAAATTATCCGGTTTAATAAAGCCTGTACGTTAGAAGAGTAAGTTTAAGATGTAATGCGCGTTAATTATGGAAATCACTCGTAAACTCCTAAAAAAATTGTTTCTAACATGTAAATATCTTAACTGTTGTATCATTAATCTGTTGTCTCTGAGTGAGTCCCTTGGTCATAACACTATCTATCAGGAACATTATCTGCCAAAGTAGACTGCAGTTCTTCAAAAACACATTTTGTAGAAAAAAAATTCAGGCAGAAATATTTAATAACCGCACGAAGAAGTTTCTCCATTTTGCATACGAATCAAATTCCAGCCAAATGTGACGTTTGACAAAAAAATTGGGTATAGTTTTTAATTTAGTTATTTCTTGCCTTGGCTACTAACGAATTTCAGATTCGAAAAAAAATAGAACGCATTTCTGTAACTCATTGGTAAGTGTCCTATTCCGAAAACTTATTGATCAACCTAGTATTTTCAATATCAGCTTCTGATCCCCACAAGAATAATCCATAGTAATTAACACTATTCTAAGATCAATCATGGAGCTTTATAATTATCTTTTTACTGCATACAAAACGGAACGAAGTCTTCTTGACAAGGCTTTAATATGAGGTCACCATAGAAAATTGAATTTGTAGGCTTCGAAACCTTAGATTGTCAAAAAACCCAAACATTTCCTAAATAAAATCTACAATTAATTTCATATAATATTGTCTTAAATTATTTTATGTATAACTAGCTGTTCCTGATACGCTTTGCAATGCCTCTTTTTTGTCAAAAAAAAACTTCGCGGGCGTGCGTATAACAACTCACCAAAGTTTTGTCGTAATCGGATGAACGGTACCGCAGCGCATAAAATACGAACAAATAAATGAACATAATTTTTTATATATTAGATTAAATGCCAGTCAATATATAATGTAACATAAACATTGTATTCGTGATATATTACTTAATCAAGCTATATCAGAGCTTATAAGTGGCCATTATTATGCGTGTTCAAACAATTAATAAAAAGTAGCTAACAACCGATTTATAATTTATAATTTCTGGACGTAAATCATAATAAAGTGCAAAATAAACATTTATTTAAAAATTTGTATCCTAAAGTTATCTACATAATAATATATAGATTTTATTATCCTTTATTGTAAAAGTATGTAGATTTTAGGGTAGCATACCTCAAAAGAAAAAAAAAAACGGAGCCCTTTTAAGCTCACTTTGCTGTACGACTGACAAACCCCTTTTTTCAGGAATTGATAGAGGTATTAAGTAGAAATTAATATTTAATACTAAAGGCAGCAGTCTTTTAGAGGGGATGTAGGATATATTTTATCCGAAAAATTAAAATTTTTTAAAAGACGGAGAAATTGATAAAATTATATCTTTGTTTATATTAAATCTAAGTAACGCTACATTAACAGATCATATCCAGGCGAAGCCAAGGCGGGTGACCCGCCTTCAAGTAACACATAAAAATATATATTTGTGATTACAAAATTATATTCGCAATTAGACTAACGAACATAAATGGGAGAACATTTTTCCACTGCAAAGTTAAGTTAGTCCTTCAATCCAAATAACCTTTTCGTCAGAGCAATGTTCGGTACTTACTTTACCTGTAATTCGGGATAAATTAAACTATCTACATACATAACTAAGTTTATATGTAGCCCTCAGGACGCAAGACCTAAACGCTTCTCTGCGTTTATTTCTAATTAAAGATGTATTAAAAGTTTTCGTTTGATAATAAAAGAAAATAGGTTCGATTTTAAAATTTTATTCGCGTTGTATTACAATAAATATAAAAAAAACATATGGCGTAACAACTACATTAAGAATATCAAATGTGATCACCAGCCGTGGCCAGCTAAGTTACCGTACGAATAAGCAGGTCCTGCAGAAAAGTAACCTGACTTCAGGATAGGTCCGGTAGAGTATGTGGTCAGGGGAGCGGCATGTGCGTATGTTGTGTAAGGAGCGGAATATGTGGCGAACCGGGCAGGCTGTGCGGCGTAAGTCACAGGTGCAGCAGTGGCGTAGGTCACTGGAGCCGCAGCGGCGTAGGTCACTGGAGCCGCAGCGTACGAAGCAACTGGAGCAGCAGCATATGCTGCCACTGGGGCAACAGCCTTAGCAAGAACTGGCGCTCCGTGAGACGTTTGAGTTGTGTACGAAGAGATCGAAGACACAGCGGGAGCAACTGCTTTTACAATAGGTGCAGAGTAGGTCGCCGGTGCAGAGTAAGCATAAGATGGAGCCGCATATGACACGGCCGGTGCGGCATACGAAATAGTAGGAGCAGCGTAACTCTTCACGATGGGAGCAGATGTGTATGTAGTGTATGGAGCCGACGCATATGTGGCATATGGTGAGGCAGCATACGAGGCGTAAAGGTTACCAGCGTGGGCTGCGGCCACAGCACACAGAAGAATGATAAGCTGTAATAAAGAATAACAATAAATTTCCATGATACATTTACTTTAAAATAAATCAACGATGTACAGCGAATAAAACAGTTTTTGCTTTATAACAATAGGTGGATAATAAATAAAATCAATAATCAGTCAACCGCATTCCTCGATACATCAACTCAGTATGTCATGTTTCACAATTTATTGGAAGTCATATTTATTAAACTAGTAAATACAAATATTTTTTTTATACTTTTAACATATACATACATTAACACGATAGAGTATTCATGCATAGTAACACACATGAAAATACAACTATTCAATGCATCTGATGAAAATTAATTTCTTAAATAATACATTTTATACCTTACTTTGTTCAGACAGACTTTGTTCTGCCCTTTCCGACGATCCTTTGTCCTTTAAAAAATCTTTGAATCCGCAATAAAAATATTGAGGGTCACTTATCGGGATGAAAACCATCCTATCTCTCAAGTTGGACCAAACTGCCCACAGTGTGCAAAATTTCATTGAAATCAGTTCAGTAGTTTACGAGTTCATCGCGGACAAACAATGTGACACGTAATTTTTATATATAAAGATTAAAATTATTATGCATTTTTAATTAAACTTGCCTAAAGTCTCTAAATATTTTAAGTATTTCATAAATAGAAAAGCTCGTCATCGCTTATAACTCTTACAAAAGAAACTAAAAATATATTTAAAAAACTTAGAAACTTATTTGAATTTGTCCTTATTTTTAAATAAACCTATTTTTGTAACTTTTCGCTTTCTTTTTTATTGCATTTGAAAAACAGAAGGAGATATTTTAAGTTTAAAAAGTGAGGTAGCTAGACATTAATTCTCTATGATATTATTATATTAAACAATATTTTTCAGACCCTAAATTACTAAATAGTAATTTATATACAAATGTGTAAGAAATATGCTATAGAAGTTTATTTTTCCAGTGAAACTTTAATTTCGTACCTTAGCTGCCATTATGTTAAAGGTATTAGATCCACTTCGGCAAGTGATACGGATTAAGTAAACGCCCGGACTTATATACTAGGTCTGCCTTTACCCCCGTGCATACACAGACAAACATTCAACTCCTCTGTAATACACTTTACAGTGTCCAGCCCCTACGGATGTAAAGTAGAACTAAAACATTAAATTTAAAATAAGTTAATGTTGAAATTTGTAAACAGGATTTGACTTACTATTCTGTGTCTAATTTGTTTAATACATACATTATATACTTACAGGTTTGCTCAAAGAATGTTGAAAAACATGTTTAATGTAAAAATATACTCTAGACATAGATCGTATTTTAACAAGCAATTTAAGACATATATTTGATGTTTAACGTATGTAAGGAATTGGCTTTTATGTTCACGTTCGTCTAAGAAGTATGTTATTGACATCAAAGCTCAAGCTATACAAAAATAATTGAAATGAGATCAGCGATGAAATGATAGAGTTTCACAGATAATTTGAACTTTATAAAATATAATGAATTTGATCAGAAAAAGTAATTTCAATTACGTATGTTTATGTTGTACGCTTGATTGGACATTTCGCTAGAATAATGTTATATTACATTTACATAAACAATGATTTTATATTTGTTTAACAAATCATTAGCTTTATAGAGTTAACGTTATATAAGTTAACGTACACATATATATGTATATTTGAAACATTAAGTATACTTTTATGATTTTAAGCGACAAAAGATCTCGTAATCCAATCGCAACGTAGCGAAGCCCATAAAGTACTTAAACCACTTTTTACTTTATTTTTTGTATTTTTTTTCATAAAATTAAAGTGACAAACGAATTTACAGTCCGCCTGATGGTAATGGATAAGTGGTTTCTCTAGTCCATGAACACCTGCAGCCAGCTTTATACAAAGAAGGCTACTGATGCCTCGTTACTCATGAGGACTAAGATGGAATGGCTCACAGCCTGTAATTGTACTGGCTCTCTATACACTTTATACCGAAATACAGCAGTTCGGTACTGCTACTAGGCGGAAGAAATAACTTTTCTACCGACTTCAAAAAGGAGACGGTACTCAATTCGACTGTACGGTTTTTTATGTGTGTGAACCTCATAATTTTTTCTGGGTAAACCGATTTCAATGATTCTTTTTTTATTTGAAAGCTGGTGCTTCTCATGTGGTCCCATATAAATTTGATCAAGGTTTGACCAATAGTTTTTGAGTTATTCTTAATAACTTATATTGAAGTCCGTTGTACAAATTTTTTATTTTAAATTATACGTTATTTTATTTACTTTAAGCAAAGAAGACAGGCAAGTGCGTTAGGTCCCTGAAGAACTGATGGTTACCTGTAGTAATAATGATTGTTTTACAAAGTAAACCAGAACAAAACAATAGCTACACTGCTGTTTGCGGCAAAATTAGTTGTGTGGCCTATCCTAGAGCTCCACTTAGGAATTATTTTTGTAGAATGTATATTACATTGTTTACTTACAAAATGAATGTTACGTATTATGTAAATGTGAAGCAATCTGTATTCAGGTAGATGTTATTTTCTGGGTCATTGATCTGAATAATAAGTATATATTTTCAAATTATGTCAAAAGGTTCTTTATTTAAAGATTCTTATTTAAATACAGAAGGAGTATTGAGTATTGAGTAGGACTGTTTGATAATTAAATTACTAGTTTTAGTTTTTTTTTATAGTTTTTAATATTGTATATAATAAAATATTGTATATTATGTTATGTAAATTAAAATTGATTTAATAAGTATTTTAAATATAGTGTAAGAGATCTACGCAAAAGACAACTCCATGAAAGCGAACCTGTCAAATTATGTGTGCTGAGATTGCTTCAATTTATTTTTCAACATCACCTTTATGTGATATACCATGTACATATACCATGAAATTTCAATATGTTGAAGTAGAAATTTTTAAGACTTTAGCAGTTCAAGGTCTTTATTAAAGTATTTGAATCGTTACAGTTTTTAAATATCAAAAAAGATTTCAATATGGAGTTACGTTTCATTAAGGTAGAATATAAAAATATTGTAGTTATTAAAATTTAAACTAAAATGACTGTAATGTGGCTGAGTGGTATATGAAATCCATAGGGAAGCTAAGTATTCTGGATTCAAACCTTGGACGAAAGTAATTATTTAAAATAAGGCATGATATATGAAGTATTAAACGTGTTGTCGCAGTGTAAGATAAGTAAGATTTTTTTACATGGGAAATGCCTACGCATACCCGCCTCGCGAGGACAAGGACGGGTCATGTCGGACTTGCACCGACTAAAACCCCATGGTGTTCCACCTTCGCCGCATATTGGCAGAGCCACGGGAACGCTTTCACACATCCGCGGTCCCACCAGCACTGGCCGCTCCATGGCAGCCTCTCCTCGGGGGAGGACTTCTCCTCCCCATTCTACTTCCCAAGCAAGGCGCATCAAGAACACAAGGATATATCATCCCGTGGGTGTAGTAAGATGCGGCAGAGGGAAATTGAGCCTGGAGATGAGTAGCGGCATCTTCTTCATAACAGTCGAATAAAAATAGAAAACTGCGATTGCCGAACCGCTTTCCAAGCGTGGCAACTATGAAAAATATCGCTATTGGAGGAGTCTGTGATCAGCAGTAAACATTGGGCTGTAATGGAAATGGTATACGGGGCACTAATGAAAGGTGCTTTTGCCCATACAAGTTTTTCATTGCCTTTGTCTGACATCTTACGTTAAGCAGTATGAATGTAGTAACAAACCCCTAAATTCCTTTAGAAAACGGAGTGCCGTGCGTAATGACGCAATCATGTCAATTCTCCAAAAAAATGACAACAAAAATATAAAACTGGAATTGCCATCCCGCTTTCCAAGCGTGGCAGATACGGAAAATATCCCGCCTGTATGGCAATCTATGGGGGAGGCCTATGTTTAGCAGTGGACATTTGATATGTTGTAATCTTATATGAAGTATTTGCTACAATAACTGTAAGATATGATATGAAAGGATCAATCATTATTATTATAAGATCCCCTAGAGTGTCTACTCCTGAAATTTTAGAGTAGATTAACCAATGTCAGCAGGCTTGAGAGGCGAATTGACATCGGCAATATAATGTCTCATACCTTTGACTTACTACTTTGAAA
This sequence comes from Parnassius orleans, assembly GCA_029286625.1. Classification (NCBI taxonomy): domain Eukaryota; kingdom Metazoa; phylum Arthropoda; class Insecta; order Lepidoptera; family Papilionidae; genus Parnassius; species Parnassius orleans. Next base: position 5,966,548 of record JAGSMP010000030.1, on the reverse strand, counting down.
GCAAATTTAAACGCAATTGAAGTACAAGTGGTAAATAAAAAGTTGTACAACCAACTTAAATATAAATTATTAAGGATAACTCAAAAACTAATGGTCAGACGTTGATCAATGGGATGATGATTTATATGGGACCACATGAAAAGCACCAGCTTTCAAATAAAAAATCATCGAAATCGATTCACCGAGAAAGAAGTTATGAGGTAACACACATAAAAAAAACATACAGTCGAATTGAGTACCTCCTTTTTGAAGTCGGTTGAAAAAGGAAATTAAATCATAATTATGTTAAAGGTATTAATACAAGCATGTCTCAAGCTGTTAAAAATGTAACCCAGCGAGTGAGAGACCCTTGGTCGTTTTTTTATGGAATAAGTGTGACAAACGAGTACACATTCCACTTGATGGTAAGTGATTAATTATCAAAATGCGGATTCGTTATCAACCCTGAGGACTAAAATGGAATGCCTCGTTTCCAGTAAAAAAGAGTCTATGGTTTTTTACATTACTTGATGATAAGTGGTACTTGTACACCTACTCGTATATGTATCCTCGATTAAGAATCATAATGCAGATGCGTTGTCAGTCCTGAGGAATATATTCTGCCCTAAGAATAAGAGGTTTTCTCACCATTCGAAATACCGCAGCAATTCCGCTATTTTATGCTGTAATCATGTGAGAGTGTGGTCTTTAACACGTAAAATATATTATGATTATACAATACAACATAAGACCGTTCTTTAGAGTAGGTCTAGGAAGTCGGTTATTAAATGTATGTATACTTTTGTATAGCAGTAGATATGTGATAAGCTACAATTACGAGTATGATGATGATAAATATGTATGACATAGTTTTAGTAATTTGATTTTTGATCCAATCTTTTTTAAACACCTTATTTTACAAAAAAACTTTATGTGTAGTGTTTGCGTAAATAGAAGAACATATTATATTTCAGTCATATGTTAAATTAAAGTATTATTTTATTAATCGTCTTCTTCCTGCTCTTATCCCAAGTTATTTGGGGTTAGCATAGGATGTCTTACTCTTCTATTCCCCTCTATTAGCCGTCATGTCTTCACTCACTTCTTTCTTATGCATATCATTCCTTACATAGTCTATCCATCTTTTCTTAGGCCTCCTACTCTACTCTTATCACTTACTCACTTATTATATACTTATACACTTAGACGCTATGGCGCCACGATAAAACGGTAAGATTGTACTTCGTTGTACTTCGGAGAGTGTGCCCATGAGCTTCATAAGCTCATACCGCCATCTCCATTCTCCTATCGGAATACCAGACGTACTGCAGGTTACCATCCACACGTTGATATTCCGAATATTCACACTAAGCGCTAAAGTTATCTTTCATAATGCGCACAGTCAAGGAATGGAATCCCCTGCCGGCGTCTGTTTGAGTGCATATAACCTTAACCTCTTCAAGGTGCGTATTAACAGGCTTCTCCTGGGCAAACTCGGTCCATCCGGGCCAGATGGAGGTCAAGAGTGAGCCTAGTTTAATAATAAAAAAAATAAGATGCACCTGAATATAAATGGTATCTGTATATCAAGGTTAGTCTTTCTATAGAATAAATATGAGAACCATTTAATGTAAGTTTTTTGTAGAAATGTCTTTTTTTTCCGAGAATGCCTATGTAAAGTATTGGCTGAGTGATAGACCGCAGCCACGATGATGGGGTAATGCTTTTTATGGAGGAGTTAGTGCCTAGTCACCACATAATTATGCTTTGTTTATCGTAACATATGAGCAATTAATATCTATCCGACGCATACCAGTACTATTATTATTACAGCTCAAAGTCCACCGTTGAACATAGGCCATCCTTAGATTTCCTCATTGGGGGATATTTTCCATAGTTGCCACGCTTGGAAAGCAACCACAGTTTTTATTCGACTGTTGTAAGGAAGATGTTGCTGCTCATCTCATGGTTCATATTCTCTCAGTCGTATCTTGCTACACCCACGGAATGGTATGTGGTAGTGGGTATTCTTACACCACCACTACACGGTTAAGACATAATTTTAAAATTATGTTAATAATTTCTGCAGATACTTAAATAACTTTCACCTAAAAAAAATATTCAATTACTCCTTTGTGGACCTTCCCATTACAATATTATTATAGTGTTAAATAAATGTCCGGTTATTTTTAATGTCCTAATTTTTTGGATTATACAAAACTTTTGTGACGTATATATGGCATATTTATTGCATTTTATATGATCTAAACTAACATACCCTAAACAGTTATTTGTGAATTTAATAGGCGGGACACATATAGGTTCTAAACACGGCTTCGCAATCCAACTTTTGCAACACACGTGGACAGGTCAATCGTGCAGTCTGAAACTTGCATACATACTCGTAGGGCTGCTAATTTATTTTTAAGTATAATCAAATAACGATATAGTCTTAAAATTCTTCCAATTTAAAAAAAAAGATCTGATTAATCTTAAATATTAAAAATCTGTTTAGTGTTTTGATCCATAATATTAATTTATTAAATATTAAGCAGTCAAAAAAATAATATTTTTTATAAATAAAGGAATGTTAATGAAAAATAACATTCCTTTATTTATATGATGAATTTTGTATGATCTCTTTCTTACTGCACTTAATATATTTATAGTTCATTTGTACCGTATAGTGACGGCGTAAGAGAGTTCATTCCCATTTCGCCACGTATGTGTCATAAGGGCGACTATGGGACATGACAGAAAAGTTTCATTACTTCCGATATGATATGGCTACCATAACCTCACATTGACCATGTAGTGGTGGTGTAAGAAAATCCACTACTTCATATAGTCCCGTAGGTGACGTAAGCGGCGACAGAGGGAAACTAACCAGGAGATGGGCAGCGGCGTCTTCCTAATAACAACAAAAAAAAATTAACCGACCAAGTGCGAGTCAGACTCGCGCATGAAGGGTTCCGTACCGTCGTAAAACACGTTTCTAGTAGGGAGTCCCCTTTAACTATACCTTTAGTTATAGCTCCAACAGAAATACACATTTTGTGGAAATTTCAACTGTCTACCTATTATGGATCATGAGATACAGCCCGCTGACAGACAGACGGACAGACGGACGGATAGACGGACGGACAGCGGAAGCTCAGTAATAGGGACCCGTTGGTTACCCTTTGGGTACGGAACCCTAAAAACTGAGATTGCAAGCCGACTGAAGGGCGTGGCAACATTGACAAAAATCCCCTTTATGTGTCAATCTATGGAGAGGCAAAGATTCAGCAGTGGACTTTTAGGTAGGCTGTAATGAATGAATAAATAAAACGTAACATAACCATCCCGTTTACGGTAGAAGTGTCAAATGTGCGAGACAATGAATGAATATATAAAACCTAACATAACCACCCCGTTTACGGTGGAAGCGTCAAATGTGCGAAACAATGAATGAATAAATAAAACCTAACATAACCATCCCGTTTACGGTAGAAGCGTCAAATGTGCGAGACAATGAATGAATAAATAAAACCTAACATAACCATCCCGTTTACGGTAGAAGCGTCAAATGTGCGAAACATCTGTCATTGCGATCGCTAATCCGTCTGTCAAGCATGGGGATTATAGCAAACCTTTCCTACAATAGGAAACACCCATGTACATCAGTGGACTTTTGCGGGCTGATGAAGCAAAGAAAGAAGTTTAATTTATTTAACATTTGACAACCCTACGTAAACCTATTTCAAACAAGTTTGGAACGCAAACTAAAATCTAGTATAATGTCTATATCACAGTATTACAATATATCAACTTTTGTAATGTCAACAATGAATTTCTCGTGTGACTAAAGATGTTTGACCGTTGTAAAGATGCTCTAAATTGATTGTATGTAACTTCAAACAAATTAAACCTTTAACCTTTACTGATAAGGTCTTATTTGTTACGTCATTTGAAGGTTTCTACCTTTTGTCAATTGAAATAAAAGAGGAATTATTTGCAATGAGTTGTAATACACGTTTGTTGTGTCTAAACTAGTGAATTTTATTTTTTATAGAATAAGAGTGACAAACGAGCACACATTCCACTTGATGGTAAGTGAATGCTGTGGCCCATATACATCTACATCTATTCTCGATTAAGAATCAAATGCAGTTATAATAAAATTTTCATCTTTTCATTTTTGTAGCCTTGGGGATGGAATTTATTCTTCAAATTTATATGGGACCACTGCTAAAGTTATTTAGCCAGCCATTTCCGAAAAATCGCTGAACATATATAAAAATAAACATACGTGTCTGATATATAGAATCTCCTCGTTTGTTGAGTGCTGTTAAAAAGGACTTTATATGGGCTCTAAAAGAGCTATAAGAGGGCTTTAAGAGGGTTCTTAAAGGGCTCTTAGAGGACTCTGTTTTAAGTAGACCGACAATATTTTAGTGAATATTTAAAACCTGGTCAACTTCAATTAATTTATTGCTAAAGTATTTAAAACGCCATAACTATAATTAAAGATTTTAATAGCCACTTAGTATCACGCTTACGAATAACACGTAAAGATTAATCTAAGCATACACTACATTCTGACTTATTACGTTTTTAATAAATTAAAATCTTTAACATTAGTATGGTTTTTACATCTAGCGCAACACGTCTAACTTATACGTACAGACATATATACTGTTAACATTAGCATGTCGGTGGCGCGAACTCCTAAGATTTTACCCATCGAAAAATCGCCCAACGCGCCTAATCGAATAGAATAAAATAGAATCATTTTTATTCAATATAGATTGACTGGAATACTCATTGAATGTTTCTTACGTGGTAGAGCCATGCTGCAGCTATATTATTAGTATAGTTGTAGCACGAATGGGTCGGCTCGACTGGGGAAGGACCACGCCCTGACAGAATACCAGCATAAAATAGCAGCCTACCCCTTTTTACTGGAAACGAGGCATTCCATCTTAGTCCTCACTGGTGACAACGTATCTGCATTTTGATACGTAATCGAGGATAGATGTAGATGTCTATGGGCCACTGCAACCACTTACCATCAGGTGGACTGTGTGCTCGCTTGTTACCCTTATCCTATAAAAAAATGTAATTTAAGCTTTACCACTGGTTCGGAAAAAACCTCAGTTCTGAGAAGAACCAGCAAGAAACCTAGCGGGACTTTTTTTAAATAAGACTTTTTTTTAATCAGTCTACCCATGTCGGATATGCAACAAGGAAGAAATTAATTTAAAATTAACTACTTACATTACTTTTATTAAAAAACTCATTGAGATTGTAAAAAACATTTTCAAATAACAATTTCTTTAATTTTGTTTTGAACATATTTCCATTTAATTGTTTAATAGCTAATGTTAACTGGTTGTATAACGGATAGCAGTAGTAACTTTTATAATAAATCATATTTCTAATAATAGGTAAGTTTATATCATATTTATATTGTTTGCGAATGTTTTTCTTTGACTCAGATTTCAAATTAAAATATTGCATGTTGTTTTTTACAAATAGGCATAATTCCAGGATAAAGATTCCAGTCAGTGTTAGGAAACCCTTCGTTCTGAAAATATCTATCTCTTAACGATTCGGTACTTCTCATGTTAAATATTGTTCAAACATTTTTTCTGGAGAACGAATGTGGAATGAGTTTCCACAGTATATAATACAGTAAGTTAGGAGTGGATAAACGCTTCCAAAATAGGCATTTCTAGTGACACTTACATTTGTAGTCTCTGCCAGGATGGACAATGCGTAACATGCACTGGATGTCTTTTTATTTATTTTTTCAATATGTGTCTTCCAGTGTTGATCTATTACGATTCCTAGAAAATTTATGTTCTTTACTTCTTCGACCGCTATACCAGTGACGGTTATATCTAGAAACAGAATGCTTGCGATTACCTCATTCCCAGGGTTATTATCAATCATGTACTAGTATAATGTATATATGTAGTAGTATAATAACCCTTACTAAACAATTTTTTCTTATTAGTTATAAAAAACGTATACATTGCCTCATGAAGGAATTACTGACTCTTTGGAGTCGAGTAACTGGTATTACTAACTTGTGCTTGTTCCTAGTATTTACAGAATGTACATCATTTATGTACATCATTAATGTACTATTTTTAATAAAACTATTTTGCTTTTGTGTACCGTACATAAAATTTTCGTAAATATATTATGGGGCCAAAGTTAATACAGGATGTCCAGTGGCAGATTTCAAATTTTGAAGACTTGTAAAAAAAAACTACACCTTTAATACAAATTACATTTATTTTAATATTAAGATAACATATGCGGATTTTATTTTTTGAAAACAACGTTTTCCAAATGGCGACCATCGACCCTGACACACTCCTCGAGTCGATCACGCATGTTTTCAAAAACGCGTTTACAGAGCGACTTGGGAATCCTGCTAATTTCTGCTCGAATATTTTCTTTAAGTTGTGTCACAGTGTTCGGATTTGTTTTGTAAACCACAGATTTTAGGTATCCCCATAAGAAAAAATCACACGGAGTTAAATCTGGTGACCTAGGCGGCCACGGTATGGTGCCGTTTCGGGCAATGTTTTTTCCAGGAAACAACTGCTGCACCTGCATATTCGACACACCAGCAGTATGAGCTGTAGCCCGTCCTGCTGGAACCACGTGTTTTGGTTGAAATATGGGTATTCTGCAATTGTACCCCAAAATTACTTATCATCTCAGCATATCTCTCCGAATTCACCGTTACAGTTTGGCCACGTTGATCTTCAAAGAAATACGGCCCTATTATGACAGACGCAGACATTGCACACCAGACTGTTACTTTAGGTTTATGTAAAGGCTCTTGATGCATTTGTCTTGGGTTGGAAACATCCCAATAACGAAAATTTTGCCTATTTACATATCCTCAAATGGAATTACTTCATCACTAAAGAATATGTTATTCATCCGAGCAGCATTACGAAATTTCAATAACATCATTTCCGCATAACTTTTCTTAATGCAAAGTCAGAATCGTGTAAATCTTGAACAATTTGAATTTAGTACGGATGAAACTTGAGTTTTTCGCATTATAACCTGTAAAGTTGATTTCGTTATTCCCAATGTCGATGAACGTGCACGAAGTGATAAACGAGGACTTTCAATTACAGAAGCCATAACACGTTCAAGATTTTCCTACGTAGCTACCGTTGGTGTTGGTCCCGGTCCGGATCTATTTAATGCTGATCCTGTAGCTCTGAACCTTGCTACCCAAGACTGAATGAGGTTGATCGATGGTCCATCACGTAATCGACGAATACCGTAACGAATATTAAACCGACGGCGTGCTTGAGACAGCGAATAACCACTTGAAATGTACGCCTCGACGGCAAAAGCGTGGTGCTCTCCACTCCACTGCTCCATGGCTACTAAATAATCCGCAGTGCTTGCGCTTCTAACAACCCCCTCCGCGCCCTTCTCGCATGTTGTGTTCGGAAACTAGGTTCATTCAAACTTTGAAATCTGCCACTGGACAACCTGTATGTATATTTCTTTCTTTAAATTTTTCTCTAAGAGATTCCTAAAGAAGTTTTCACTTCAAAAATCTATCTTAGATCGGCAGTGAACGAATGATGTATCATGATGTCGATAATGATGATGAAATTACCTTTACATTTAATTTATTGATTAGCATTACGTTATTATTTTAGAGCCAGTAAAAGTTTTTATTGTATAAGTAGTAGTAGTGTCATAAACAAAGGGACAATAGAGCATGCCATCGGTCGCGTTGATCTCGCTTATCATCCTTCATCATCATAATCATGAATATTACATCCACTCTACTGCTAAACATAGGCCTCCCCAAGAAACGCCACAAGACATCGTCCCGAGCCAACTGCATCCATCGAATTCCTGCATCTCTTACCAGGTCGTCATCTCGTTTAGAAGGCAGTCGCCCTACATTTCGCTTACTGGTACGACGCTGCAACTAGAGAACATGTCGGTTCTTCGAGCTATATGATCGGTTAATTGCTATTTCAGCTTACTAATTAATTGGCATATGTCGGTTACTTTGATTCTACTGCAGATATCTTCATTCTGAATTCTATCACACTGTGAAATTTTAGCATAGACCTCTCCGTAGCTAGCTGAGCGATCTTAAGCTTAATCATATGACCATTTTCACAACATACACTGGTTGTACACTCTTGTTTTAAGGTTTTGACGAATACGTGACGATAAGATGTGTTGTAATCTACCAGAAGCTTCCCAGCCGAGTTGGTTCTATCTATTGGTATCTCGGTTGATGTTGAACTTATCTAGTCGGACAATTTAAATAATTGTCAACGACTTCGAGCGTTGCCAACAACTACTGGCATAGCATAGGTGTGACATGGGCGTTACACTTAACCTTTGTCTGGTCTTTGTTCATCTTAAGATCCATTCGTTGGGGACACCATTGAGGTTATTGTAGATAGTGATAAGGTCCTCCGCGATTCTTCCATAATTACAATATCTTCGACAAATTGAAAGTGATTGATGTACTCGCCATTATTGTTTGATTCCGTATCATTTCCAGTCCACTAGCTTGAAAACTTCTTCTGATGCATAAAAATAACAAAAGCGTTGGATAAGAAAAATTTGTAAAAATTTATGATAGCTTATATAATTCCGTATAGTAGTGCTAACTTAACTGCATTTCATAAAACTTAAGTCAAATACTTCTATGACTCATAAACTGGTTCATAAACTACCAATCGATATGTACGATTATCAACTGATAAGAACAGAGCGGTCGTTGCGTAAGCATTCATATGAACTTATCTTACAAAATGCGTGCTGCACGTGCAACTTCTGTTCATGTTACTGAAATGTTGCAAATTAACATCGCTATGTCAGATTTATATATATGGGTGTGACCAGTATTGTTTATAATGAGATTTATTAACTTTATTTTGATTTTACTAAGTATCTTTATAGCACGATGATTTTATCATTTTCTATGATCGATCAGTATATTATTCGATTTGTGATGTGACAATGAATCATTGTTTAGCGGTGTTCTAGAAAAGAAAAATTCTTTAATTTTTACTATGTAGTTATTTGTAGTTTATTTTTGTCTGATTTTTTGTAAAATGGAGCGCAATATTAATTTGAGTAGCGACAGTACCTTAATGGTTAGGATACGGACTGCGAATCTCACGAATCGTGGGTTCGAATCCGGCACCCAACAATTGTCGTGAACCACTCCTAACCAATTGAATGTCAGTAATGTTAACAAAACTACTAGTATTGAAAAAACTGAGGAAACTACATAATTCGGTGAAAAATATATTTTGTGACGGATGATACTAGTAAGTCAAAACTCAGATTTTAGTATACTATTTTCGTTTACTAAGTCAAAAATTTGATTGTATGCAGTATGCACTACTTTAATCTATTTTTTACCATTTAGCCATTCTTTTTAGTCGCCCTATGATGATGATATGTTATAACACATTTTAAAATGCTATTACAAAGATATGAAATAGTGAAAAGTCAAATCTTATTAAGTTTTTTTGGATAATTCTAAAATCTAGGTAGCATAAAATAAAATACTTACATAATTGATAAATACGTAAGTCATTTATCATCATCATAATCATTACAGCCCATCGCAAGTCCACTGCTGAACATAGGCCTCCCCCAAGGAATGCCACAAAGCACGGTCCTGAGCCACCTGCATCCATCGATTTCCTGCATGTCTTACCAGGTCGTCACTCCATCTAGTGGGGGGACGCCCTACACTTCGTCCGCCGGTACGAGGCCGCCACTCGAGAACCTTTTTTCCCCATCGATTATCGGTTCTTCGAGCTATATGGCTGGCCCATTACCACTTCAGCTTACTAATCCTATGGCTATGTCGGTCACTCTGGTTCTATTGCGGATATCCTCATTTCTAAGTTTATCACGAAGAGAAACCCCGCGCATAGCTCTCTCCATAGCTGAGCGACCTTGAGCTTCCTCATACGGCCAACAGTGAAGGACCACCTCTCAGTTCCATAGGTCATCACTGGCAACACGCACTGGTTGTACAGTCTAGTTTTCAAGTTTTGAGGTATACCTGACGAGAAGATGTGCCATAATTTCCCGAACGCTGCCCAGCCGAGTTGAATCCGTCCATTGAACTCTCGGTCGAAGTTGTACTTACCTAGTCGGTATATTTGTCCTAGGTAAACATACTCGTCAACAACTTCGAGCTTTGTGCTCCCAACAACTACCGGCATAGGTGTGACATGGACGTTATACATGATCTTCGTTTTGTCCATTTTCATCTTAAGACCTATCCGTTGGGAGACACTATTGAGGTCATTGAGCATAGTGCTTAGGTCCTCCAGCGATTCTGCCATAAGTACTATATCGTCGGCAAATCGAAGGTGAGTGATGTAGTCGCCGTTGATGTTAATACCGTATCCTTTCCAGTCCAGTAGCTTGAAAACGTCTTCCAATGCAGCGGTGAAGAGTTTCGGGATTATAACGTCACCCTGTCTTACGCCTCTCTGAGTTGCATAGGTTTCGTACTCTGGTTCTGTACTCGGATAGCCATCGTAGCCCTACTGTACAAACATTTCAGCACCTCGATATACCGACAGTCAACTTGGCACCGCTGAAGGGACTGCAGCACCGCCCAAATTTCGACGGAATCAAAGGCTTTCTCATAGTCCGCCGCCGAATATAGTAGCTTAACTCTTCGGACTTCTGTACAATTTGCCGAAGGGTATGTATGTAGTGTATAGTACTAAAGCCTTTTCGGAAACCGGCTTGTTCGGGAGGCTGGAGGACGTCGAGTCTGCATGCGAGACGATTCGTAATGACTCTCGAAAACAGCACGTAGACGCGGCTCAGAAGGGAAATCGGTCTGTAATTCTTCAAGAGAGCGTTGTCGCCTTTCTTAAAGAACAAGACCACCGCACTTCTGCTCCACGTCTCCGGTGTAGTGCCACCATGGAGGACAGAATTAAAGAGCTTCTGAAGGACTACAAGTACCGGTTTTCCACCCGCTTTCAGAAGCTCCGCTGTAATTCCATCCTCGTCTGGGGCTTTGCCGTTTTTAAGGTGCTGGAGAGCCATTCTAATCTCGCTCAGACTGACGTCCGGAATATCATCGGAATAGTGTCGGATAAGACTTGCTCTTGGATCGTTACTCACACTTGCGTGTGGCTCCAACGATGATGTGTACAGCTGCCTATAGAACCTCTCAATCTCACTCAAAATCTCAGGTGTCCCGGAAACGACGCTACCACACTCGGTCTTCAGCTTCGACAGTTGGCTTTTTCTGGCAGACAGATCTCTAGCAAAGACTTTGGAGCCCTGGTTCCGCTTTATCGCTTCTTCAATACGAGCAGTATTAAAGTTGCGTAAGTCCCGCCGCATGCATTTGTAGATCTGTCTGTTCAGTTGCCTGTATGCTATCAAATCTACTGAAGACTGCAGCTACATTTCCCGTCTAACAGCCATTAGATTAAGTAAGTAAGTCATTATAGTATCTAAATCTTTCTATAAATCTTATCTTCTTTCCTTCATTAGCCTTTTGAATTCACGGTCATTACATGAAAGATTTGTTCATATTCACTACGCTAGATATGTCGATTGGTGAGCGCAAAACTGATACCTTTAGTAATATTACTGTCTATTAGACATTTCATCGCTTTCAAATTCCACATTAATTGGTTAAAATGCGTAGAATATTGAAGATAAAGAGGTAAAGCGTCACTGATTTTCTGGCTTGGTTAGCCTGGTTGTCTGGCGGTGGCAAGAGGAGGAAGGTATTAAGGTATTAATTCCTACGCACAACCAAAATGCATATGTATATAGAGATAATATATAGAAAGAATACCGAAAGCCTGCCTGCTCTACACCTATGCTCGAGATTGTCAAGATTAGAACGCCTCTCTACTGTGTCCAACGGCTAGTGAGGCGTGTGGCCTTTTGTAGCACCAACCAGCCGGCCAGGACGATCCCTGATTGCGGCGGCGTCGTGTGGCGGGTCGTTCTCTTCCCTTTAATGTGGTCGAGGTGGGTGATAGCTGCTACATGAATAATACTTGTGCTCAGGCGCTGCTTGTCTGATTTAGGGTTCGCTATACGCTGTAAAGATCCAAATTTTTAATCGTCTTTTGAAAATAGAAAATTTTTCAGCAAACTCATTTTGTGTAATGATACGAGACACAATTTTGAAGCATTTATTGGCCAATATTAAATAAAGTTGAAAACAAAATATTATAATATAAACACACATACAACATATAATAATATAGATACACATTTAACATAGCGTATGCTTTTAACTTGACCCCACACAATGATTTGACCAAAAAAAATTTCGAGCCCTTTAGTTGCAAATGCGAATTTTAAACCTCTCATCTGTATTCGAGAAAACATATTTTATAAGTATGTTTATGTAAAAAAGACTGATTATTGTGGATTTACAGGCTGATCAACAATAATGATATAAGTCAAGTATTATTTTTATTATTTTGTCTTTAGTTTCTTTATTGCGTAATATGCTATAGAATTGAATAAATGTCATGATAAAGTTATTCATACGCTACAAGCACACGGGTGATAAAGTAATGAAAGTTTAATGTGATGGAGACCTTCGGCAGGGCATCAATAATACATGGGATGGTAAGTGGCTAACCGTGTTGAACCACTAAACGCAACCTTAACTTTTTTTAAGATCTAAATTTCATTCTTATGGGCTATTGAATGTTTGGTATTGCATAGTCTTAATATTATCATAATTAAAATTTGCTTTTATTAATTAATAAACTTTTAAAATTGAATTTAAGTTTTAAAGATGCTGAAATTATATTAATTTTATATTTAATATATATAATAACTAATTCTTATTAAAAGTGATTATTACGTACTTCATTTTATTATGGCCCATTTTCAGCAGTGGACTTTTGCGGGCTGATGATGATAAAGAGGAATACTTCGTAGGTTGGTATTCAGGTTTATCTTTAAAGGCATAAACTTAACCTTAACTAACTATGTATAAGGTTTGAACATGGGTTAAGTTTGCCTTTTTTATGCAAGTCGGCTGGCAGCAACTCGATAAGTGAGGACATAGATTATAGCTAGTATTGGCTCGATTATATCTAGCGCTTTCTCACGTTTCTATGCCTTAAACAATTCGTTAAAAATGTAAGCAGCAAGTTTCATGGATAAAAGGGGAATGCAGATTACAGTACTAGCTTCTCTAAATTCCATTCTCATTTGTACGTGTGGCATTACAAATATGTAAGTATTGATTCACCAGTAAACCTGATGAGTAAAGACACAATTAATAAATATTTTAAAGTTGTATGCCAAGTAGATCGACTCTTAAAAGGCCTTTCTTTACCCAGAAGTAAGTTTAATAATGCTAAAAAGAAAAAAAGAAAATATGAAAGATATAATGGGAACATAAATTCTCTTTAACATTTTAATTAATCAAATTCACCCAAGGATTCATTAATTAAGTAATAATAAGGAAGATTTTAAGAAAATGTAAAAGTGGTCAACGTTAACTGTTTATGTTAATTTTACCTAATTTCGTAAAAGGAAATAAACATTTTTTTTTTATTTAAAAAGTTTAATACTTAAAATATTTATTGACATAATATGCCGAGCGCCATACTGTAAAATAAATGGATGTTGGTGAGTTGTATATGATTAACGTTAGCAATTATATAAAAGCAATTATATATAATAAGCGTTAATAGCTGTCTAGAGATAACCTTGAATGGAAATAAGATTTAATCATCCTCATGCAAATGATAGCAATGCAGAGAGGTGTAAGACAGGGTTTAAACAGTACAGTTTATATCCCCGAAATTCTTCACCGCTGCATTGGAAGACGTTTTCAAGCTACTACATTATAAATGGCTAGCTGTTCACCGTGTCTTCGTCCGCGTGGATATTATTACGGTTGGATTTCATGGGTTTTGATTTTTTCGCGTGTAACCCTAATTGTTTTCTAAAACAAAAGTAGCCTAAGTTACTCCTTATGACATCAGCTATCTGCCAGTGAAAGTCCCATCAAATTGGTTTAGCCATTTCGGAGATTAGCCGGAACAAACAGACAGAAAGACAGACCGACAGACAGTCAGACTCACAAACATTTTTAAAATAGTTTTTGGAACAAAGTTCCTTATCGGACGGTACGAATTTGGCGGATGGGGGCTAGGCGACAAAAAGTGTAAGATTTTTCCGTCACGACCCCTTCTGACGTAGTGTAGACGGCCTTGGTAGCTATAAGGAAGCAAGATGGAATAATATCCATCTCCCTCGCACTTTTCTTATCTTGCTTTTATTTTAAATAACGCTTCATTTGAATAGACGCTAGTGATTCATTTATTAGTATTTGTTAATCAATACTATAATAATTTATCAATAATAATATACTACGAAAGAAACTTCGTTCCAACCGAGTGTTCCACGACACTCACGCATGTTTTTTGTCTAAGTACCGTTTAAACTTTCATATGCATTTAGTAAAAAGATGTTATTTTGACATTACAAACAAACACTTCAAATTAATTTATTAGTACATTGTTGATTGTTGCCTTTTAAGTGTTGCGTTTATGTCACGCCTATGCCGATTGTTGCCTTTTAAGTGAAGTCGCAATGGGCCGGCTATATTGCTCGAAGAGCCGACAATAAATGGGGAAGAAAGGTTCTTGAGTCCGAGTTCCCGACTCCGAAGCAACCTCGTTCCGGTAAGCGAAGTGTAGGGAGCCCCCACTAGACGGAGTAACGACCTGGATACAAATGCTGGAAGTCGATTGATGCAGGTGGCAGATATTAATAACAAAACTATGTATGCACTTTTTAAACCTTGGAACACCGAATCTTGAATATTATGTACGATATACGAGTTTATACGCATATTCAGAAAGTGTATAATGTATGTTGTGTGGTTCGGCAGTATAATCATGATCATTAAAATTCGGAAACAAATTAACCACATGAGCCTGCAAAAGCGGCCATCAGGAAATATCACGTTTATGATTTTGAATAACGGTTTAAATGATGGCTCAGGACCGTGCTTTGTTGCATTCCGCTGCTATGTTCAGCAGTGGACTTGTGATATAGGTTTACAGTTTTCAGTTTATAGGTAACCGGAGATCCTTTTTAATGGAAATGAGGCATTCCATCTTAGTCCTCACGGGTGACAACGCATCTGTATTTTGATTTGTAATCGAGAATAGATGTAGATGTCTATGGGCCACAGCAACCACTTACCATCAGGTGGACTGTGTGCTCGTTTGTCACCCTTATCCTATAAAAAAAGTAATCTATATGTTACCTAGGGTCGGTTACCTGGGTAGGTTATGTTTTTCTTTTCTTTAGAAGTTTTCTTTCATATAACGATTGCTGTCGATTCTTTATGATTTCCTAGAGCTATGGGGCCCAGAGTCTGGGCAATATTCTTTTAAACTATATTAAAAATTGCGACCCTTATTCGCTCTCTTTGCTCCACGAACAATTTTTCTCTTCGTACTCGAGGAAATTCATCCCCCTTCTTCAAGAAATAATTTTCTGTTAAAGCTGTACGCTTAAGGAGCTCCTTGCCTTTAAGTATTCGCCGTGCTCAGTTTTTTTCCCTTTTCAAAAATCTACTCAAAGTATCCCTAATATTTTCCATCAAACTTTCTGTCCTTTCTTATATCTATCATAATAAATACCTATCATATCTAGGATAAACAGTATCCATATTCAAGTAAATTCATCCCCCTTCTTCAAGAAATAATTTTCTGTTAAAGCTGTAGGCTTATGGAGCTCCTTGCCTTTAAGTATTTGCCGTGCTCAGTTTCTTTTTCCCTTTTCAAAAATCTACTAAAAGTATCCCTAATATTTTCCATCATACTTTCTGTCCTTTCTTATATCTATCATAATAAATACCTATCATATCTATGATAAACAGTATCCATACTCAAGTAAATTCATCCCCCTTCTTCAAGAAATAATTTTGCTTATGGAGCTCCTTGCCTTTAAGTATTTGCCGTGCTCAGTTTCTTTTTCCCTTTTCAAAAATCTACTAAAAGTATCCCTAATATTTTCCATCAAACTTTCTGTCCTTTCTTATATCTATCATAATAAATTTCTATCATATCTAGGATAAACAGTATCCATACTCAAGTAAATTCATCCCCCTTCTTCAAGAAATAATTTTCTGTTAAAGCTGTACGCTTATGGAGCTCCTTGCCTTTAAGTATTCGCCGTGCTCATTTCCTTTTTCCTTTTTAAAAATCTACTCAAAGTATCTCTAATATTTTCTATCACACTTTCTGTCCTTTCTTATATCTATCATAATAAATATCTATCATATCTAGGATAAACAGTATCCATACTCGAGTAAATTCATTCCCCTTGTTCAAGAAATAATTTTCTGTTAAAGCTGTAGGCTTATGGAGCCTTGCCTTTAAGTATTTGCCGTGCTCAGTTTCTTTTTCCTTTTCAAAATCTACTAAAAGTATCCTAATATTTTCCATCAAACTTTCTGTCCTTTCTTATATCTATCATAATAAATACCTATCATATCTATGATAAACAGTATCCATACTCAAGTAAATTCATCCCCCTTCTTCAAGAAATAATTTTCTGTTAAAGCTGTAGGCTTATGGAGCTCCTTGCCTTTAGGTATTTGCTTTTCAAAAATCTACTCAAAGTATCCCTAATATTTTCTATCAAACTTTCTGTCCTTTCTTATATCTATCATAATAAATATCTATCATATCTAGGATAAATAGTATCCTCAATGGCCATCATGTTGTATTTTTTTTTAACTCAATTGTACTCGTATAATTTATGACCTCGCCATTCTTTGTGAACGAAATTCTTTGCTTAGTGAGATAGTCTGTATACTAGAAACTATAAACAAATCATTTTGTTTAAATTGATCTACTTGCAATTATTGCAAAACTGTCTTAATGATCCTAATTTAAAAAATACATGACACGCTCGACTTGGGATCCGTGGAATAATTCGTGTTTTCAATGGAATTAAATTGAAGCATGAAATGATTAATTACAGTCACTTAGAATATGTTTTTTTAGTTTTATTTACGTATTCCAGGAAAGTTGATGAATGAAGGTATCCTTAAAAATTTAATTTTTTTTCTTAATTGGTCTCAAACGAGCATACTTAGCTTTGCCGACTTTTACAATAGAATAGATAGTAATTATCGCTTTGTCTTAACAACTGGTAACATCGATAGTGGAGTACTAAATGATGGTATGGGTTTGGCTTCGAGCCTAACGTTTGTCACGCGTCTGCCAATATCAGGCCATTGTTACCGATTTAACAAACTAATTGTAGTCAGTCTAAGGGGCTTTTGAACATTTGCCAAAATATTTTTTACTAGATAACATTGCCTTCAACATATTTATATAGTTTCATTAACTTATTCATTCATTACAACGTATCAAAAGTCCACTGCTTAACATAGGCCTCCCATAATGCTTCATAGAGGGGACATTGCCTATAGGTTATTTACGTGGTAGAGCCATGCTGCAGCTATATTATAGTTGTAGCACGAATGGGTCGGCTCGACCGGGGAAGGACCACGCTCTCACAGAATACCGGCGTAAAATAGCAGTTCAATGCTGCTGTGCTTCATATGATGAGTGTAGAGAACCGGAGGCCCTTCTTACTGGAAACGAGGCATTCCATCTTAGTACTTAGGGGTCTATGGGCCACAGCATCTACTTACCATCAGGTGGACTGTGTGCTCGTTTTTCACCCTTATTCTATAAAAAAAGGTGCCACGCTTGGCAATCGCATTTTTTGTCATTTTGTGTTGTTACAAGGAAGATACTGCTACCAATCTCCTGTTTCATTTCCTTCTGTGGTATCTTACGACAAGGTATGTATATGGGGTAGTGGATTGTCAAACGGTGATATTATTTAGTTTATAATTTGCCGTTTAGGAGATTTTGATACTACTAGTAACTATATAAATACTTTAAATAATAAATACAATAGCTGGTGCTAACATGAGATACTTAATAAATTACATTAACACAATATTTTCGTTACAATTTAAGTAAATATATTGGTTTACACTTAATCAATTATTCTCAGTAGTAGTTTGGAGTCAGGAAACTGGCGGTGTTTCACATCCACGCCTCGGAAAGCTCGTAACATCATTGGTCCTGCACCTGACTCTCTCAGGTCGTGTCGGGTTGCCGTCTCACCGGACTGTGAGAATGAGGGAATATCCTCGTATCCTTATATCCTCATATGCTGCGCAGATATCTAGTCTACGTTGAGATCAGCCGCCTTCACTGAAATTCGGTCTGGAGGACAGTATTATTGTTACTGCGATCGTCAACCAGCTTACCAAGCATGACTATTATGGCAGATCCCCTCCACAATGGAAGAGGCCCATGTCCATCACTGAACTTTTACGGGTAGATAAAACGGGTGAAGAACAAGAAGAGAAGAATTAGCGTACAGTCGTTTTGTGTCATAAAGTTTTTGTAAATAAGAAAAATAAACCTGGAAATATTTCATTTTGCCACTGGTCTGCAGGTCTCGTTGCTCACTGCTCTTACAGCTTTTTAGCAATTGCGGTAGTCTCGTATTGCAAGACATACACGCGCATTGGATTGAGCCACACGTGGACAATGTATGTCAATTTAAACATTCCGCTAACGTGCAGGTGCTCTGGTTCTCATCGTAAAGGTCTTATTGACATTTGCATGGCCTTCGGTAGTCATGTAGGTCAATGTTATTCAATGCCTTACTTGTTTTGTTTTTATTTTCGCGTATGAATAAGATTCCTTTCTTTAAAACCACGCTATAATTAGTGCTCAAGTGTTCGCATTGTAATGACCTGATTGTTTGAATTACTAAGATGGATAAGATGTAACAATGTTAAGGCTAAAAATATTTTGTCATTTTGTAAACATGTGTATAAACTCTTAATTAAACTTAGAAGTAGGATTGTATAATAGTTTAAGTTTTTGTTTTAGTTTTTCTTTATTATAGTTTTTTAATATTGTATATATTTCATTAAATGTTAATAATTAATATTGTTTTATTTAAAAAAATACTTAAACTGATACCGATACACTTAACAGTGTAGAATAAGTATAAAACCAAATTATTGACGACGAGGTTTGACGTTATCATATCTTGACTGTTAGGGATAAAAGAGGTATAAATGTGCTTAACGATCATTAAAGATTATTTACTGTCATAAAATTTCAAATTTAACACTGTCAAAAAACTAAATTTATCGGAATTAATGTTATAAGCATGTTCTATGACTTACTAAAAATAGAGTTACCAACTATTTAGAGCTCATAAACACATAGTAAATCCGAGCAGACCAGTGGGGAACAAGCAGTATAGACTGTTGACGCATCGTGCAGATTTGCCTGCTCTCTAAAACAGGTATTGGCAAATCTTTCAAGTTATCCATATAAATTTCAAGTTATACATAGGCCAATATCTAATATTGGATTAAGAAAGGCTAATATTTAACATTGTATTGAGTAAAAAAATTCTCTGGGAATATACATAAAAATACTTTATCTATTTTAACGACCTTCACTAATTATGATTGACGTAACTTAATAATGGACTAAAATTTGGATAAGAATATATTATTAAACCAATTTTTAAAAAAGCGTTAAATAGGGTAGCTTTAATAGTTAAATAAAATTAAATGATTGTTTTCTTCCGAAGTTTTTAGTGAAAATCATTAATCTTTAAATTAAATTTAGATTCTAATATTGGTACTCTCTTGAGTTCGCTGGATTTCGAAGAACCTTAAGTAAATTAAAAAGTAAAATGTTGGTTATTTACAGTTAAAATTCTTAGTATTATTTATTAGTATCAAACAAAATTTATACGTGGTAGAGCCATGCTGCAGCTACTCGTATATTAATAGTATAGTTGTAGCACGAATGGGTCGGCTCGACCGGGGAAGGACCACGCTCTCACAGAATACCAGCGTAAAATAGCAGCTTAATGCTGCTGTGTTTCGTATGGTGAGTGTAGAGAACCGGAGACCCTTTTTACTAGAAAAGAGGCATTCTATCTTAGTCCTCACGGCTGACAACGCATCTGCATTTTATTTCGCAAACGAAGATAGATATAGATGTCTAAGGGCCACAGCAACCACTTACCATCAGGTGGACTGCTGTGTGCTCGTTTGTCAACTTTATTCTATAAAAAAAAATACAGTAGTAGTAGCAGGAAGAAGGCTTGTTATTAATATAAGAACTAATTTATTTTTAATGTCTATTCTGTGTACCAAAGATTATCCAAGTATATTTCACAAAATAAGTAAGGCTTTCCCTACGCTGAATGAATGATTGAGGTTCTGCTGTGCAGATCTCTTCTATGTTTTATAAAAAGGTTAAATGCAGTATTCGTTATAATGAGCTATCGAAAGTAGTTTATTACTCTACTGACTCTATCATGCTTCAGCTCTATTTACCACTTATTTATTTTACTTACATTTTTACACTCTGTTATGCTTACGGGAGGTCTGCGATGTTTATTAATTACATAACACCATACTCGTATATTATGTAATACCACTTAATTAATTTAAATTTTAAATGTTTTGTATAGTAAAAAAGAAGAGCCATGCTATACTGTAAAATATTATTAATGAACACGTTGACGTTCTTGAATACGACAATTGCGTGTCTTAGAGATATTGTACTCACCTATGCATTAAGGAAGGACGGATGGGCCCTGAAGTCGATTTCCATTTGAATATAATATATCTTTATTTATTATTAGTGGTCAGGTCTAGATTATCCTCATGATACACAGTGTCAGTCAATCTAAGCAAATTTGAAGTAATTAAGTAAATAGGGAACAAGGAAGATTAATGTCTTGACATAATGCAATTATGAGGTTTGCTGCTTTAGGGCGTGAAATTGGCTCGTTTAACAAAACGTTTTAAAAGTATTAAATCATGTGTCATCGTGTAATAGAGGTCTTAAAATATTTATTACCCCATATCGCCCGTAGTTGTCGTAAGAGGCGACAGTGTCCATCTCCTGGATGGACAGCAGCGATTATTTCCCTCTGTCGCTGATGACTTGTGGAGGTTCAGGGAGGAAAGTGCTTTGCGTACTGTGTGAATCCCACATTCAGTACGGATAAAATTTTAAATTACATACTTATTATGCTTATTATTGGGTAGAAAGTGTACATTTTAGTACATTTATGTATACCTACCGATTTTATAGAGTTACCACATTCAAATTGGCTTGGTCTGGCTTAGATTAAAACGTGCAAATCATCGAGTCTTGTTACTAAAAGGTGTGCTCATGAGTGTACTCATCTTCTCGATGGGCAGTAGCATCTTCCTTAAAACATTTAAAAATTAAAAAAAACTGCCGTTTCCAAACCGCCCGCCAAGCGTGGTTACTATAGTAAATATCCAACTTATGAGGCAATGTATGGGGAGGCCTATGTTCAGCAGTGGACTTTTGATAGGCTGTAACTCTAATGGAAAACATATATACGGCATCAATATCGAATACAAATCAAAAATTATGCGCCGTGCTTGGATTTATATATATATTTTTTTATTCTTATGTAACGTTACCTCCACACTAGGATTTTCTCCTGTATCGTGGGGGCAGTTTACATACATAAATTTCACAAGGACAAACATTCAGACCCAGAACAATTATTTGTAGGCCATAAAAGTACTTGTTCCGTGCGGGATTCAAACCCGCGGCCCTTAGCGCTGCAACTCATTGCTAAGCCACTGCTCCAAGGAGCCGTCTTACCCGTCCGTCATTTACTTATTATATTATATAATATTTATTATACATAAAATACATATTGAAAAGAATTTTCAAATAACTCGTGTAGCGAATACCGTTTTACTTGAAAAATCGATTGTCTGGTTTTGACGGCCCATTAGTCGATGCCACGTCTGTTTTCCAAGGGCTTTGGATTCAGCGCTGCGTTTAAGTATGCTAAGTGTTCATTCTGTGTCAAGGACCCGTAATATTATTTCTTCAATTCGAACCTTGGAGTTTCAGTGATGAATATAATGGATGAATGAATTTTTGTTGAAACATTTCTAGTCAAGAAGGGTTCTCTAAAGGCAGTTTTGTACTTGGGTCTCATAATACTGTGTATATTCCGAAACATAATTTTGACAATTTGCCACTTATTAACACAGCAGTCTCAAGGGCATTCTGCGTAAAGGCAAGCTTTGATACATTTAGAAATTAACCACCTACATATATCTTATTTATTATATTTTATTTATCTTTATTGTAAGTACTGTATATTAAAACCAAAATGCATTGATTAAGGCGATAAACAAAATCGAAAGATCCTTGATTTGACATGGATTCTTAGACGTAAATATGCTAAATATTTTCATACTGGTATCTTTGTGTCGACGGTCTACGGTCTTTTTCATATTAATGTCTTTGACATTTTAACTATTATGACGCTCAGTACTCCTACCTAACCAATTATAAATTTATTCATTAAACATTATGATATGTTATTGGACCTGTTATAACCTCATTGCCGCTATTGAATATGACAGTCTCACATTTTTGTATGTCTTAAAATGTGACTTCTTTTATTCTCTATTTTTAAATATTTTATGTATACATATTTTAACACTGAAAAAATGATTGTCTGATGATTGTCATAATACAGATATTTTCTCAAATATATTACTAGCATAGTTATCGTATTTAATGTTTAGGTCTTTATTTTTCGAAAATGTATAATTCTGTATTGTGTCGTGGTAACTCAGGTGATAAACACTCGCCGTAAATATCACCGTAAGCGAGCTATTCGAGTTCGATCCCTTCCGGCACCAATGAAATTGTTAATTGCATTTTACTTGCTGAATTACCTCATGCTCGGGGTTAAAGGACACCATCGTTAAGAAAAAAAATTACGGGTACTGGAGCAGCGCGGCTAAAGCGGTACTAATCAGTCCATAACCCACTGAGGAATGAGATGCCTCGGCCCAGCAGTGGGACGTATTATTTAGGCTGTGTATATGGGTGTGGGTGTGTAATTTTACTTTCAGCATCATTATATTTACAGACAGAGGCCAAGGGGGTTACCCGTGCAGCCTATCAAAGTCCACTGCTGAACATAGGCTCCCCCATAGATTGCTTATATACTGGATATTTGCCATAGTTGCCACGCTTGGCAACATTCCGAGTAAAAACAATTAATCTTGTATATAATTATGTAAATTCTTTAGACTTATTTTTTAATCAGCCTATAAACGCTTATCCAAAAAGGGCTCAATTTTGAAGAAAAATAAAAATATTTTTTTATATTAATAACATTGAGTGAGGATAAATTACATTAAAAGCTGGCAGAAGCTCGGGTTAACTACGACATCAGGACGTCAAACACCTCATTCCCTGTGACCATGACTGCTGTAAAACGCCCGAAACGTCGGGAATTAAAAAGTTAAAATAAGTCGCAATAAAATCCGTCAAATTAGTTCTATTCAATGTGTATTTGTGTAAACGTAAGGAATCATTATAATAAAGGATTTGCATTAAAATTAAAATTATGAAGAAATGTTTGTTCATTATAAAATTATTATTTGTCTGTCTATTTTGTTTAGTCGTGTGAATTTTTTGGTAATGTAAAAGCATTTTTAGATGATGCGTTCAACGCACCTGCAATTCCCCCGGTGTTGCAGTTGTTCATAGGCGACCGCCAACACTTACCACCAGGTGAGCCGCATTCGTTGGTATAAAAAAATACGTTCCAAAAAACCTCTCCTAATTTAGATATTTCAACTAAGGCAATTTTTAAAGTAGTTGATCCGCTGTGGTCGAGTACCACAATATTTTCTTGCAATTTTCTTTTCTTATGAATTCACTATAGCCTATCAAAGTCTACCGCTGAACATAGCCACGCTCGTAGATGGAATCATAAAGAGATATCTACCATAGTTGCCACGCTTGTCCGGTATAGTAAACAGCTGCAGTTTTTATTTTCTATTGGTTTTAATAAGATATTTCTGCCCATCTCCTAATTTGTTCCCTCTGTTTCCTCTTTCGACACCCATGGGACGATATGCGGTCTCAGTGGATATTCATACCTACACCTCCATTACAAGGCAATCTTCTTGATCGAGTTTCGTTGCATAATAAACTCAACGTTACGAAATGAGATGGCGGATGTCCTTCCGCCACCGCTTTAATACACTTTAGCCCATAATATCCACCGTCGTTAATGTTACAGTTTAACTTAACGGCGCATTATTTTGTAAATCGATTAAGCTTCTCTTAAAGTATCGATGGCTAAACATAACCCGATCAGATAAACTTAGATTAATATTTAAAATGAGGCAAAACTTGTATATCTTTCATTATTTTTTGGTGTTTCGTTATATAAATTTATAATTTATGGCAATGAATAAAATAAGTTTTAGACGACTGATGTAACAAGTATTTTAGACGATAAATGATAATTATATATGACAATTATACAATTAAACACGAAGAAGACATCTTATGAATGTTAAGAAAGAATTTTATTTTGCGAGAGAACCAATACGCTTATTATTTTCTTAGTATATTGTTTTCTCGCAAACGGCGCTATCGATTTGGATGAGATATTGTATTTAAGTAATCTTTTACTTTCCAAGTTTATCGAGATAGGTGCCATTACTTAGAATTATTTTTCTAACGCCGATTAAAACTTAGTCGCTCCAGTATTGTTATTATTAAACGACAAACAGCCATTATAAGAGCGGCCCTATATAAACTCGGAATTACAGTTTAACTGTCCCTGGTTAACTACTTAAACTTTCTAGCAGTTTAAACACCCAGTAAAAGTTTAACCATCAGTGGTGTTGCGAAATAATCCTTAAATAGTTTAAACTTAGAATTATGGATTAAATTACAATTGATATATACTTACATACATACATACATTCCAGCCCTTCACAAGTCCACTACTGAACGTAGGCATCACCCACGGAATACCACAAAGCACGCTTCTGAGCCACCTGCATCCATAGACTTCCTGCATGTCTTACTAGGTGGTCAATCCATCTAGTAGGCGGCTTACCGGTACAAGGCTGCCACTCGAGAACCTTTCTTCTTCGTCGGTTGTCGATTCTTCGAGCTATATGACCGGCACATTGCCACTTCATTGCCCATTGGAATTGATATAACGGACTTTAATGCGACCAATTCGACAAATTTCCAATTATTTAAAGATGTGCTCGTTATCATGCGGATGTAGTTCTTCATTTAAAATGATTTCAAAATGTAGATTAGATGTGATTATTATCACGCGGATTCAGTTCTAATGTATTTATTTAACTTTACTTTTCTTACAAAACTAACATACTTGACAGATAATTATTTTAATTTTATACACCAACCGAATAAAACAAACAATTGCAAGTAAATACCATAAACTCGTACATACTGTGTAGTGGCGGTGTAAAAATATCCACTGTCGTAAGAGGCGACAGAGGGAAACAAATCAGGTGATGGGCACAGCAGCATTTTCCTGATAAAAATATAAAATAAAAATAAAACTGCGGTTGCAAACCCGCTTGCCATCTTGGCAACTATGGCAATTATCCCCCCTATGAGGTAATCTATGGGGGAGCCCTATGTTCAGCAGTGGACTTTAATAGGCTAAACGGTAACGGTAACCATATACATTATCGTTCTGTTCTAAATGTTGATCCTAAAAATCAACAATCATGTTTGTAATTCGTAATGTGTAGGTAGTACTTTGAAGGATAGTCCTTTCAAAGCTTTCAGCTTAGTTTATTTTAAACTCATTAAGCGTTTCGTTTCGTAAGCGCTCGTCTTTTCTTACAATAAGACGGTTTTAAGTATTCTATCTACCGTGTGATGTCAACGGTGTAAGGGGGACTTTTATTTACTCTAATTCGCATTTTTATAAACCTTGTAGGTACATGTCTTTATACTAGGTGATACCCGCGACTTCGTCTGCGTTGCTTGATATATTAACAAAGTTTTCGTATGTGCGAAGGAAAAAACATCAAAAAGACAAAATTTCTTTGTAAACAATGTTATTCTATGCTCCGTTTGTAGCTAATATATATAATTATATGGGTTAGTAACGCGAGAGCAAGTGACGTACAGTTGACCGTGTGAAAAACCCCGTATAAAAATAGTTGTTTCTTAAAACTTTAATAACTTTATATTAAATGAAGATGTCGCAATAATTTTTTTTAGATAAGGACCAAGTGTCTAAGAAATAAAACTTAGAAACCTAATTAAAATCTATCTAGTAGTTTTTCCGTGATGCGCGCACAACTGTAAACCAAAGGTTAAATTACTGAAATGACATTGCTGATAACGGCCTATGGATCAAAACATGTGCAACATATACATTAAAGCATTTGTGTTTTTATGATTTACATAATCATCAATCAGTCGATTGGAATGATTGAATCATTAAAATCGACCGATTGATGATTTTATTAACAGAGTTTCTAAAACGAGAAGTTACTATATTCGATGCGTATGTAATAATTAAATCGGTTTGAATGATTCTTCTTTTACTAAATAGGTTATTATACTTAAGGGATGGTCTCATATAAACTAAGAAAAATTGGTAAAGGTGGAACATAGAAGTTTTTAGGGTAACTATTTAGATGCCATTATAGTTGTTGTATTGAAATTGTGATATTCCTTAGTCCATTTGAAAAAGCTAAAATATTAAACATAAAAAGAAAACGTAAAACCCTACATAAAAATAATAATTTCCACTTAATGGCTTCTGAATGCCGTGATTTAATACACTGTATCTTAGCACCGACTTCAGAAACTATTATGTGGATTTTTTTTTGTTTTTTAAGTCGTTTTTTTAAAGTCTAATTATTTTCGATCTTATTTTCCGGCAGTGCCATTTTTTCAACATAGGCCTCCCCCATAGACTCCTAGGAGGAATATTGCCATAGTTGCTACGCTTGAAAGACGGATTGGCAGCCGCAGTTTTTTGAACGAAGTTCCTTATCGAACGGTACGAATTTGGCGGATGGGGGCTAGGCGAGAAAAAGTGTAAGATTTTTCCGTCACGACCGCTTCTGACGTAGTGTAGACGGCCTTGTCGGCTATAAGGAAGCGAGATGGAATAATATCCATCTCCCTCGCACTTTTTCTTATCTTGCCATGAAAGAAATATTATTTTAATTCATTTATTTGTATTTGTTAATCAATAATATAATACGTTTATCAATAATAATATACTACGTAAGGAACTTCGTTCCAACCGAGGGTTCCACGACACTCACGCATGTTTTTTATTATTTTAAACTGTTAGGAAGATTTTAAACTTGGTAGAGCCACGCTGCAGCTATATTAATTGTATAGTTGTAACACGAATGGGTCGGCTCGACCGGGGAAGGACCACGCTCTCACAGAATACCAGCGTAAAATAGCAGCTTAACGCTGTTGTGTTTCGTATGGTGAGTGTAGAGAAACGGAGACCCTTTTTACTGGAAACGAGGCATTCCATCTTATTCCTCACGGCTGACAACGCATCTGCATTTAAATTCGCAAACGAAGATAGATGTAGATGTCTATGGGCCACAGCAACCACTTACCATCAGGTGGATTGTGTGCTCGTTTGTCACCCTTATTCTATAAAAAAAAGTAAGGCCTGAGTGGATAAGTGCTCATCAAAGCGTGTGGCGTACAACTCGAGCGGCCGACACTTAGGATAATCTTTGTAATCACATTTCATTTCCTATATTCAATCATAATATGAACATAATATTAGAAACCTATAGTACTAGGTGGTAAAACTTCTTTCCTGCCTTGGGGCCCAATCTGGGTAAGTACCTCCCTCTTACCTATTTCTGCTGCCTGCGCTGCTCTAGAAAATATCCTTCTCTAGAATAATAGAGCCAGTATAATTATATACTCTCTATATCCTTCTGACCGAACCTGTAATTACAGGCTGTGAGGCATTTCATCTTCGCACTCAAAGCTGACAATGCATCTATAGCCTTCTTTGTTTGAAGTCGGTTGCAGTTGTCCATTTTTTTTAATAGAATAAGGGAATTACACAGCACACAGTCCACCTGATGGTAAGTGATTGCAGTGGCCCATATACATCTACATCTATCTTCGTTTGCGAATTTAAATGCAGATGCGTTGTCAGCCGTGAGGAGTAAGATAGAATGCCTCTTTTCCAGTAAAAAGGGTCTCCGGTTCTCTACACTCACCATACGAAACACAGCAGCATTAAGCTGCTATTTTACAGGATGCCTTAGTCACTTACAATCAGGTGAACTGTAAGTTTGTTTTTCGCTTCAGTTTTATAAAAAATAAACACTTGTTAATGAACCTAATCGTATGTTTATCAGCTGATATTTATTATTACGTTAAAACATATCCGTTTACAATTCAATTCTTATCTTCAATTTTATTCACATCTTTTTCCTCAGTGCAATTAATAAGTCATCTGTTAGCATACTTGTGCTTCTCAAGCGGACTTGTGTATCACCTTGAACTGAATTCGAGTTAAATAGTGCGTTACATATATAGCGAGCGCTTGTTCATGGCGTGTGAGTAATCTTTCACGCTGTAGTGTATGGCAAGTTTCCATTTAGACATTCTGTTGTTTTTTAAGTAGTCCTTATATTGTTATTTCATAATATTATTGTAACGTTATGGTATACAAAGCCTCCCTTTTTTAGAATTTCTAGCACAAAAGTAAGTGCGCGTTTAATATTTTACTATACATTGCTGCCTACAAAATGTAATACAAATTAATATTAACACTTTTATTTAATTTGCAATGGAACTATGTTTGTTCGGGTGGAATCTTGCAACTCAATTTTGAAGCAGATATCTTCAACCCATTGAGCTGAAAGTTTGTATACACGTTAAGTTTAGCTGACAATGCATGGTTAGCAGTGTGACGTTATTCTAAATCCAACATGGCGGAATACCCAAGATGGTGGACTAGTTATTTTTAATGCATTCCTAGTTCCTACAATATGGGTATCAAATGAAAGGGCTTGCTGAGTATAACTCGAAAAATAAAGTGACGTCACTCTAAATCCAATATGACGGACTTCTAAAGATGGCGGACTAAGTTTTTATGCTTTCCTACAATATGGGTATCAAATGAAAGGACTTGCTGAAAATACGAATGCGAGTTAAAAAAAAATAAGATGGTGATCATAAACTCCGTTGATCCAATCCGTCTGAAATTTAGATGTACTGGGGTTTTTGGAGTCCTCGATTATGATATTGAGGTCGAATTGTTCGAGTCTGTAGCATCGGTTGATAAACTTTGACTGCCCAAAGGTCTGGTGAATGGTGCCATTGGACATATTACAGAAATCATATGGCCCTGCTTCCGGAGCACAAATAAATGATACTGACATACCATCCGTCCGTATAGACTTCGGTAAAGACGGTGTTCATCTCATTCAACCCAAGACTGCAACTTCCAGCAAAATATAGTCACGGCACTGCAGAACGAAGAATGCTGCCAATTACATTATGTTGGGCTTGCACAGTACACAAAATGCACGGTAGTACTGTCGACCATGCCGTTGTATTAAGTATGGCCTTAAGTAGGGTAAAATCATTAGAAGGTCTCCTTATTTAGAGCTAGACTGTTCTAAATTAACCGACAAACAGCTTTGCAACAATGATGCGTTGAATGAGATGAACAGACTGAGAAACCAGTCCAGCGATGACTAAAAAGTAAAAAAGAAATTAAAAGTAAAAATCTTTTTTAAAAACAAGCTTTTATTTAAATGGACTAAAAAGAATAAAATAAACTTTTCCTTTAAAACTTTTACTATCAACTTATAAGGTCATTACACAATTTATATGATATAAAAGCTTGTCGCGAGATTTAAGTAGGTATTCGTATTTACATATTTTGAAAATTTTAATTAATTTATTTTAATTTATTTCGAAATATGCTGGCACAATAGAATATTTTATTACTTAGCGATTTTTTTGTTTTATCATACCATTCCTTCGGAAAATAAACCTCTGTACTGGAAAGAAAGCATACATACTTTGCTAGTAGTCTTTAGAACTTAAAAAATATTTTTTATTTATAAGTAGTGATATCTCATTTGTTCGATCACAGTAAAAATGTTTGTAATCCCTGTGATTTGTGAACATAAGGGGGCTGAACAATGAAAATATTTATTTATAATATTTTATCATAAATTGAGATCCTTATCATAAGAATATAATATATTCTGTATGTCTTAAAATATCTAATAACCACATTAGATAAAAATATTTATTACTCTCGAAATTATAATTCTGTGATACTCAAGGGAAGAAAGACATCATTAGGGTTTTTTGTATGACAACGGAATCTTAAAAACCCTTGATATTAAAGTTAATTTCACGAACTGCTTCATTTTGAAGCTGTAAACAAAAATTTTGCTTTTGTTAATTAAAACGATACAGGGGTGGCGGTACACCTCCACGCTCCTCATTGTGATCTTCGACAAAAAGGGAAAATGCGAATTTGACGTTTTCCACTTGAATTATGATTCAAATAAACTTTTCATAGAATGAATGTTTCCTTTCATTTTCAATTATAAGTTGAGGAAGAAGGTAAAGTTTTTGTATTCGTGAGGATAATTTTGTAAATGCCAAGAATCGAATCGTCTTATTTGGTTTAATTTGTTCATAATTCAAAGAAACGTTCGATTTTTTTAACCAATTAACCCTGTCGTGGCGGTGTAAGAACAGCAATTATCCCATATCCGTCGCGTGGGTGTCGTAAGAAGACTCTGGGAAAATGAAACAGGAAATGGGCAGCAGCAGTTCCTGAGAACAACGCAAAATTATAAAAAATTGCGGTTGTCAAACCGCCTGCCAGTCATGTCAACCATGGCAATATACCTACTCCCTAAGAGGAAATCTTTAGGGGAGACCTATGTATAGCAGAGGAATTTTATAGGCTGTAATGGATGGATGGAATTAAATGATAAGTCCAGCTGACGGTAAGTCGATTATGTAGCCCAAACACACCTAAATCTAATCCCAAGTAATAATCAAAATGCGGAAGCGTTGTCGCCCTTTTAAGCTCAAGAAGATCCCCTCTTGGGCTTCAAGGGCGTTTCTAAAAAAGGATTACGGTTCTCATCATTCAAGATGCAAAACACAGGAACATTATGCTGCTATTTTATGCTAATCTCTGTGAAGTCATGAGCCTTCCTCGGTTGAGCTAAACCATTTGTGCTGCAAGATATTACAGCGGCAGGGTGGTTCTACTATGAAGGAAACTGAGATTTCATACTTCAGAATACTAAATTGATGTCAACACGTGTGCATATACATACTGTACCTTATCTCTATTGGAATTAGTTGCAGGACATTGCAGCCCAGCCTACTTATAATCTGATTTTAAACTCCGTTATATTTAGCATAAGCCGATAAATGTAGCTCAGGGGCTAAGCACACGTCGTAAATTTCACGCCACGTGAGCAATCCAGGCTTGATTCCCACTTTATAGCAATGTGAAGTGCTAAATTTACCACGCGCTCGGCGGTGAAGGAAAACCTCGTGAGGAAACCTACGTATCTGAGGAATAAAATAAATTGAGGAAATAATAGTGAGTAGTACTTAGTTGCAATCATCCTTAGTGGAAATCGATGCTCCTCGGCGAGGATGTGTGGTTTATCAAATCTGATGTAATAGCAGGGAACATATGATTATAGACTGCAGGCTCGTTCCGAGTTAAATATAATTATTAGTTAAATAAAACGCGATAAAATCCGTAAAAGTAGTTTTATTAAATGTATACTGTTAATATAAGAAATTATTATGATGCAACTTTCTTTAAAAATAACAAACTGGTTGTCTTAAATTAACACAGTTGTAACCGTAGTATACGAATAATTATGCGCTAAATATTTACGAGTATTGACCTCTACTTAACGCCTTTTAATTAAAACGCTCGTGAATTTCTTAACATTATTGAGCCTTACAAAAGGATTCTTTTGTTTCTTTGCTTGAGTGATTTTCATTACCAAGTTCATCTGACTAATTTATATACGAGTAATGCAATTTTGTATATGGTCTTGAAAGAGACTTGGTAATGAAGGAAATTTTATTTATTATACTGCATTTGTTCATCATCTGTTTTTTGTTGTTATTTAACACTCTTGTGTTTTTTATTTCTATACATATATAAATCTGCTTGTTTTTGTCCGTATATGCCGAATAAATGTCTCTTTCTTTCTTTCCATGCATACCGATGGACTGGACTTACACAGTCCGGTGTTGATGATTAAGTTGGACTATTCTAGTTATCATCATCATTACAGTCTATCAAAAGTCCACTGGTGAACATAAGCTCCCTTCATAGATTGCTTCATAGTCGCTATAGTTGCCATGCTTAGCAGGCGGATTGATTTTTGTTATTTCGAGTAGTTATTTACTGCGTGGAACTTTTGTTACTAGGAGTTCGTCTGGGTAGCTACAACCTCTTACCTTGCTGTTGCCATATATCAGTTCTTGCATTGCTGTGTTCCGGGCAGAGCCATTATAATAACAGACTGTTTTGTTTATAGGATAAGGGTGACAAACGAGCACACAGACCACCTGATGGTAAGTGGTTGCTGTGGCCCATAGACATTTACATCTATCCTCGATTACGAATCAAAATGCAGATGCGTTGTCACCCGTGAGGACTAAGATTGAATGCCTCGTTTCCAGTAAAAAGACTGTGATTCATTTCATCTTATTACCCTGAGATGACAACGCGTCTGTAGCCTTCATTGTTTTAAGATGGTTGCAGGTGAGCATGAACTGCAGTAGTCACTTACTATCAGGTGGTCTTTAAGTTCGATTGTCACTTTTTGTTTTTCTAATAAAGTGGTTGAAATCAACCTAGGAATGGCATGGCATTCAGTTCAGGGCTAGGCAGATATTCTCAAAAGCATTTTATTTAAAGTTTTCGTAGACATTTAAATCAGTCTGGTTTTCATGTCATCGTCATCATAATCATTACAGCCTATCGGAGTTCACTGTAAATCATAGGCCTCCCTCATAGAATGACTCATGTAATTAATACTAATTACAAAGTTAGTAATACTGTTTTAAATATACATATTATAGTCTTTATTTCACCATATTTTCCATATTCTGAGGGTTATTAAGCGGTTATTAGCGATATAAGGAGACTGTTTGCTACTCGCGAAAGTTATGCAAATAGCCAAGGGCATATAACGTCACAAAGAGCGAAGTTAAGGTATTTAAGGTCAAAGGTAGTAGGTAACATGTTATAATAAGGCAGTTTGCGATATTCGTATTCCGTATTCCGTACCATTACCAATTAAGATGATTTTTATACAGTTTTATATTTATATTAAACGTAACGATAGATCTCTTTTCAGACTGACATGCAGTAAAAATGAATGGTGTGAAATATCAATCTTTGTATTTCTAACAAATGCAAAATTTCGCGAAGGAATTGGCGCGTCGGCTAACGGAATTCTTTACTGAAAAATACTTTTCTTAAACCATAGTTTAAGCCCGAGTTTTTCAACAACCACGTTTTGTAATAAGCCGGTTGGGGTTTATTTACAGAAAATAATAAATACTATATTTAGCATTCAACTTTCAAGTGCGCGAATGATTTAAAGCCAAGTTCGAAGCATATTTAGGATTAAATTTTCAAACGCACCAATAAATTGACACTTAATGAATCATTACAAAATTGCAAACCTTTTTCTTTTACAAAAATAAATGCTTTAATCAAGTCCACTGCAGGAAAACTCATTCGGTTGTTTGCCGCACGAGTGTTGGCACAGCGTCGATTGGTTTTCAATTAATCTTTATCTGTAAAACGTAGCTTCATAATTCTTTTAACACAGATTGGCTAACTTAATTAAATGATAGGTAAAAAGGACTGATAAAACGTAAACCTCAATGGTGTATACCTAAATATCATACTCTAGCTCGAGCCTACCAAAAATTTAAACTGTGTTAATGATTTCTGTTTATAAAACATGACATATTACGCTGCATTCATAGATTAAGTATAAACTAAAATTTGCGTTATATTTCTTTGATTCATTTTAAAATTTAAAATTTTTGTGTTCCACATGCCAAAATGAGTGAAACACAACATTGGCAAGTGAAAAATAACACCAAATTACTTTGATGTTATTTCGGAAAAAAAATGGTGTTAATTGAGAACTTTTTTATTTATTTACATAACAGAATATACAATATTATATAACTTAATAATTATCATACAGTCCTACTCCCCGCGGTATCGTGCCAAGAACGCTGGCTGCGTTTTTCCGCTGAATGGCTATAGTTAGCCTTTGGGCGAGAAAAGAACCAGCCCTCTTATCACCAGCAACGACCAGTCGCAGATGGACTTCCTTTAGGAACTTCACCGCACGTGGACCCCACGGACCGATAGTCTCTACAGCAAGTGGCACAAATATGTAGTCAAATTGAGAAGTAAGAGTAGACTAAGTGTATTTTTATTAAATAGGTATCTTCAGGGGTGACTCTATATAGATTTTAAGAGAGCATTTCACCCCTGAGAGTGGAAAATAAGGTTGAAGTTTATTGTAACTATTTCGACGACTTTCTAGTTGTTACCCTGAACTTATGATATTACTTAGTGCACACAAACGGGTAAAATAATTAAACTTTAAAAAAGTAAAAACTGACTCGAAAAACAAAAAATAATTAAATAATTTTCACATAATAACTTCTGAAGTCGGGGCATTTATTCTTTGATACATTATGATCACAATATGCACCGACTTCAGAAGCTATTATGTGAAAATTATTATATTTCTTGTTTTTAAAGTCTGTTTTTATTTATTTCTTTTATTTAATTATTGAATTATATGGTAGTTTGAGGTTTTAGCTGACATAGTTTTAGTCAGCTAAAACCTCAAACTACCATATAATTCAATAATTAAATTAAAATAATAATTATAGTTTTAGACATAGTCTTCTAAAACTATGTCAGCTAAAAGGCACCAATTGCGTAACATATTTTAGAGATAATAGCCATGATGAACTTTCATCGTTTAAAACTAAGATTTACTCCTAGTAAATGTACACCTTTTGCTTCGTGACCCCACTAAAGTGACCTTAGCCTGGCAACATCTAATCGGACGTGTTCGCTTTCCCTTTCTCTTCCTTTTATCGATCGCTAGCAATCCCTTACGTTCGTAGAGGACAGGAAGTGCGTAATTATCGGATAATCCCTGCTCGCACATTCTTTTTAACACGGGTAAAAGTCACACCAGTTAAATTTTACGGACGTTTCTTCGAGTAGCTTGGTTTTTATAAAACTAGTTTGGATGCGAATAATTTATATATTGTTTAAATTTCTTATTTATTTTTCTTATTGTTCTTTATCTATTTGTAATATTAGTATATTTCTACTTGGCACACATAAACACGTTTCCACTTGATGTCTTTATAATAGTTTTTAAGACGTGCAGGCCTTTGCCGCTTAGCCCAGGGCTTACCACCGGTCAGATTATCCGCAGTACAATAGGGGTAACCGACATAATCTAACGATAGAGTAAACTGATTTGTATAACAGCAGCCATAAAGCCAGAAAAATTATATCGACAACATGAAGAAAGGTTTTTGAGTGGCAGATTTGTATTGACAAGTGGAGTAATGGTACACAGCTGGTAGGACAGCTCGCTACTCGATGTAGTGTCGACCTAGAAAGACATGATAATAATATCATTTATTCGCTTAAACATGGTACATTAGAGGTGATAAATTGCATGTTTTACATAGTCTACATGTTTACCACATGTGGCATGCGAAAATTATTAATTAAGCAAAACAATTCATTATGTACATAAATTAAATTAAATAAAAAAAAAAAAAAGTAAGTTGATAGACGTAGGTAGCTTAAGATCATATTTTGGGGCATTTTTGTTCAGCAGTGGATTTATGCTGGTCTATATTTAAATGTAATAATGGGGAAGAAAGGTTCTCGATTGGCAGCCTCGTACCGGCAGGCGAAGTGTTGTATGTCGCCCCACTAGATGGAGTGACGACCTGGTAACATGCAGGAAGTCGATGGATGCAGGTGGTTCAGGACCGTGCTTTGTGGCATCCCTTGGAGGAGGTCTATGTTCAGCAGTGGACTTGTGAAGGTCTGTAATGATGATAATGATAATGATGATATTTAAATCGATTTATTATTAAAATAACATAATATATAATATTTTATTATATACAATATTAAAAACTATAATTAAAAAAAACTAAAACTAGTAATTTAATTATCATACAGTCCTACTCCCCGCGGTATCGTGCCAAGAACGCTGGCTGCGTTTCGCCACTGAATGGCTATAATTAGCATTTGAGCGAGAAAAGAACCAGCCCTCTTATCACCAGCAACAACGACCAGTCGTGGATGGAGTTCCTTTAGGAACTTCACCGCACGTGGTTTCACGGACCGATAGTCTCTACAGCAAATGGCACAAATATGTAGTCATCTCTCAGAGACTCATATTTGCGCTACTTACTCAGTTCAGCTGCCTCTGATGCCGTCCCGGCTCTAAACGAGGTACCCCTGAGATGAGAGGCCGCCAAAGTGTCTACGCAAGTAGCATCCCACACTAGGGCTTTACCTCTCTCCCAAGGGACCAATGTCATACCGTCGGGTCTCCTGTCATCGTCTCTAAATATTCCACAAGGCTCTAAAACCGAGGGAACATTTATAGAGACAAGAGCCCTTCGGATGACATCGTTCAAAGAACCGTGCCGTGAAAACTTACCAGCACTTTTCTTACATGATAATCCGTGGAGTCCAAACTTGTCGACGCTGCTACCACAGGGGCACTGATGGGGTTAACAAATCGCCGCTCCTAATCGGATTCCTACGGCGATG
This sequence comes from Parnassius orleans, assembly GCA_029286625.1. NCBI lineage: Eukaryota > Metazoa > Arthropoda > Insecta > Lepidoptera > Papilionidae > Parnassius > Parnassius orleans. The sequence goes on along the minus strand of JAGSMP010000030.1, from coordinate 5,929,699 downwards.
CGCAAGCTTTCCCCATCAAGTAATGTGCCGAGATTACTTGATGGTAATTAATTATTAAAATGATATTGTTAATACGATTTATGAGAATGTATATGGGTTAAATAAACAGTGAACATAATTTTTTGATCATAATATAACATTGCTTCCTTGGTAATAAGATTCCAAAATAAATAAAATCTTCATTTGTAATTGATTTAGAATCATTTTTATTTAAAGCAAAAAGAAAATGGCACTGCATATTAGCCTTTGTTAATTAATTAACACGTGTTCAAAATAAGCCCGTGTAAGTATTTCCTTCGTAAAATATGACATTTAGATTTTAAATACTGTCGAAGGTACATGATATTAAATAAGTAGAACACGTTGACATTTTATATAATCTAAGGACCTAAATATTCTTAATAACAGTTATTAAAAGCTATTTATATAAATGCGCAACTCTTGTGTTTTAATATATGTAATTTAGATAACTACATAGCAAAATGATAATTTTTTAGGTGTGGGAAGAAATTTTGCGGCGTCGTTCTACTAAAAGTACATTGTAGACTCAACATGATCAATTCTTTCCAAGCGGGTCAACAGCAACTTAAAAGATTAGGTTTGTGGACATGTGAATAAGAATCATTACCGCTATATCATTAAAATTGACAAACTAAAAAAACTAACAAAAATACCGATTTCTACCAATCATAAATCGTGAGGATATCTACACCTACACAGAAATAAAGTTGAAGTGTCTGTCTGTAATATCGATATTTAGAGATAATTGGAGATAATTGCCTGTTATCGATCGATAAGACATGAATTACCATTTGTAAAACTTTTGTCTCTCTGTCTGTCCGAGCTAATCTTCGGAATGGCTGAACCCAATATGATGAAACTTCACGAACAGATAGAGAGCAATGCCAGGAGTTATTTTATTGAAATTTTATTCGAAAAAACTTGGAGAAATGGAAGAATTGATAAAATAAATGAATGGTCATTGATGATTATTAAAAATCTAAATGTTGCCACATTAATAAACCCCACTCAGGCGAAACCAGGGTGGGCCGCCAGTTGTTAAATAAAAGAAATCCTAATTTTAATATAGAAGATGGCCTAATGCTACGAACGACAATAACAAACATAACGAGGCCCGGTAGCGCAGTGGCTAAGCGCTTGGTTGTGGCGCTATAGGACCGCGCGTTCGAATCCTGCGCAGGGTATTGGGCAGGGTGTTTCTATGGCCTAAAAATAATTGTTCCGGGTCTAGATGTTTATACTTGTGCTATTAATGTATGTTAATAACCTCAACGATACAAGAGGAAATCCTACTGTATGAGTTACGTTTAAAAAGAAAACACTTCGAAATATTTAAGATCATTTCGAGTAAAGTTACAGCCCATAAAGGTCCCATTGCGAGGCATAAGCTTTATATTTCTGTGAGAATTTTGAAGCAAGGAAAAGTAAGACGCACCGCCCAATTATGTGCTAGTGGACTTCACATGTGTTTGTAATATAATATGGGGATAAATCAGCACTCAAAATTCCTATTACCAATTCTGCTATTTTTAACTAAATGTCATTGATCTCGACTTTTCGCATACTATGAAATGTAAGTTGTTCCGGTTTGTTTTGAGTAGAGTGATGCAAAACGGTCGAAACAAAATAACGATAACAACATGATAATGCTTTTTATTCTTTAACAGAATAAACAATGTAGTTATGGTTTTACTTGAGTTTATGTTTTCCATGGATTGTTCCCTGATACCTAAATAAAGTAAATGACTGTTTATTTGTTAGAGGGTTATTTGTTAATTTGTAGCAAGCGAGAAAAGACAGAGAAAGAGAGAGAGAGAGATAGACAGAATATTCAACCTATGTTTGACTTACGACTATTGTGGTCATTGCGACCCATGTTGGGTCAAAGATACTCGTAAGTGCCCTTTAAAAGCTTAAGATGTACAAGGTTGCGCATTGTAATTATATACCAACTCTTATATGAAGTAGGCCAGAATGACATCAGTAACATTTTCATTATTAAGATAATTTTACTTTTGCTCTTATGGAATAATAATCATATTTTACTTGGTATGACCAAGGGATTGCTATTAATAAAATTCAGTTTAATTTTTGAACTGTACGATGACTTGTACGCTCGTAAGTTTGTTTTGATTTATATAAGTGCAGAAAAATGTTTAATGAGTAATTTTTACAAAGGCATAGAATTAAAATCTCTTTACCCATATCATTACTAATATAATACGTGGTAGAGACACGCTGCAGCTATATTATGGTTGTAGCACGCATGGGCCGGCTCGACAGGGGTGGAACCACGGTCTTACAGAATACCAGCGCAAAATAGCAGCTCAATGCTGCTATGTTTCGTTTGGTGAGTATATAGAACTGGAGACCCTTTTTACTAGAAGCGAGGCATTCCATCTCAGTCCTCAGGGGTGACAACGCATCCGCATTTTGTTTCTTACTTGAGGATAAATGAATATGTCTATGGGCCACAGCATCCACTTACCATCAGGTGGACTGTGTGCCCGTTTGTCACCCTTATTCTTTAAAAAAAAAGCAATATATCAAAATACTTGAAAAATGTCTTCCAATATGTAGACATTAAAATGAATATGGAGAGATTCGAGAGAATAAGTCGATACCTAATTTCCTTGACGCATCGATGTCAGTAGATGTTGACGATTATATTTACTTAGGACAAATTGTCAAACTAGATAACTCCAGTTTCGAGAGAGAGAAAATCGTAAGAGATCAAACGAAGATTTTACAACCTTTAGACTGTTGATTTTTCTTTATAAAACTGAAGTGACCAGCGAACTTACAGTTCTTCTGATGGGAAGTGACTACTGTAGTTCATGAACACCTACAACCGACTTCAACAACAAAGAAGGCCACAGATGCGTTGACACCTCTAAAGACCCTGTGAGCCTGTAATTATTCTAGCTCTCTTTACCCTTCAAAGCGGTACATAGCAGTGCACACTGTCAGAAATATGTAAGAGGTGGTACATGGTGGTGGACTTCTAGGCAGAAAAAGAGGCCTATCACCTAGTAGATAATATTAATTTGACTGCGTCGTTGGTCTAGTTATCGTAAGCGTGACTGCTGATCATGTGGTCCCGGGTTCAAATCCCGAGTCGAGCCAAAATCAGTTATTGGGGTTTTCTGTCAAGAACTTCTCAGTAACACTCCAGTGTCGGAAGTTGGCGGTAAATTAACAATGTTGAAATCTTCAAATTATTGGTTTGGATAGATTTAGTAAGTAACTAAGCTGGTTTCAATTACTTTCAATAAAAATTCCAGCGTTTCTTCCTCGTTACATTCGCTTCATTATCCCTCACAGACAATATATTCGGTAAGCCGGTAAGTACCTGCAAAATGTGCGAAACAGATTACATCTATTTGTATTTTAGACACCATTAGATACAAAGAGTAATATGATATGAATAAGTCATTTGGCCAGTACATGGCACTGTTTGTAACAAACCCCTGATTCGAAAAGCACGTAAAGCCTGTCTGATGGGGTCAGATTTATTGCGTCCCATCCGAGCACAAGTGTTTGCACAAACACTCGTGCTCAATAATCCTGTACTGTGAACGTCGCTAGTCACCGTTGAGACTGGCTGCCGTGACCGAAACTCGGTCTCCAGGATATTATTTTAGTATATGAAGTTTTACGATGTTAGATAAATCCATATTTCGCAGTCAAGTATTCATGGAATATATTTCTTCGACTACCCACTAGTAGTACCTATAATATAGACTAGCATAAACTAATCTTCACTTAGAAATATAAAAAGGGTTTTCTTTTACGTTTCCAATTTACGTTAAATATTTACGTGGTACGCGCCATATTGCAGCTATATTATAGTTACAACTATATTACAACGAATGGGTCGGCTCGACCGGGGAAGGACCACGCTCTCACAGAAATACAGCGTAAAATAACAGCTTAATACTGCTGTGTTCTGTAAGTATTAATATGGTTTGATATTGACTATTGCAAATATATAAAATACATAAATGTATGACGGTGCAATTTAATTTCGTAACAACATTCGAAGTCCGTCGACTTCGAAATGTATACATAATACGTATATCTAGTCCAAGCTAGTGTCGTGGGATATGTCTTAGTAGTTTATTTGACTTCAAATGATTTATTATGCACGTAGCAGTTCATAACATTTGAATGACAAACAGCTACGGTTTTGCAATAAGTAAATGTACTAGCTGTGATATGTATCGCAATTAAATAATACGTTTATACAATAAATTGTAGTTAGTAGATTTTTTTTTGAAAAGAACGAATGCTAAAAGTAGTTTAAACCGAAACAAAATTATAAATATTAAAAGCGACGAAGAAAGCATCTTCTAAGCTTTTTAAATATGTAACGGCATTATACACATAATACATTTTCTCATTATATTTGTATACTTATGGTTTAAAGCAATTTTAAGCTGAGTCAAATTTAAAAAGACATCACAGACAGTAGGTTTTATGATAAGTCGTAGAAAAAAATACTTATATTTTTGTTTGGCGATGGCCGTTAAAAGTCAAACACGAACACGAATGTTTAAGGTCACGGCAAAAAATTATTTTACAGTAGGTACATACCTAAGTTCCAGTATTGAATTACTCCAAAAATTTATAATTATAAACATTATAGTACTAAGTTGAACAAACAAAACAGACTAAAATATTCTACCTAAAAACTTTAAATAACCTTTAAGTCAATTAATGTTTGATTTGATTAAATGAATAGGTGACGTTATCTATCGCCTTGCAAAGATCTCTATTACGCTCAGTATTTATGTACTTTCTCAACGAAATACATAATTATCTATCATATGCATTAGTAAATTATGTTTTCTTTCAAAACTAATATAAAATTAACAATTGATATAAAATAAAAAAATATATATTATTTGTCGATGATTCTTATGTTGAAAGCTTACTCGATAATACGTTACTACTACATTAAGCCCATAGACTAGATATAAAGCCCTAGAGAATCAACATCAAAGTGCACGGATGCACTGTCACACGTGAGAACTACAATGAATTGCCCATCAAACTGGCCGTCTTACTGGAACGGTAGCTCTGTTCACTTATTACAAGAAGTAATTTAAAAGGAATATTAAATAATAAATAAAAAATAAATAAAGAGTTTTAAAATAAGTTCTGTTAAAAACTGTGTATTACCCATATCGTCCCATGAGTGTTGTAAGTGGCGACAGAGAGAAAAAAACCAGGAGATCGACAACAGGCAACAGCGTCATCCTATAACAACTAAAAAATTAAAAAACTGCAGTTGACAACCCGTCTGCCAAGCGTGGCAACTATGGCAAATCTAAAAAGACAATCTAAAAACCCTCCTTTAAGGTAATCTATGGGGAGGCCTATGTTCAACAGCGAACTTTTGATAGGATGCTATGAATAAGTAATTTTATAACGTCAAAGTTAATTTTTTATTAAATTAAAAGCGATAAGTTTTATTGAAACACAATTTCCATGTTCAAAGCTTAACAACTAATCCATTTCAACCGCGTAATAAGCTATAATATCAAATAAATTGAAAATTACATAGCCGTTTTACGAGCAGGTATACGCAAAACGGATAGGCACATGTCAGACAACAGCTGTGGTTTGTGGGTATGGAAATGACGCAATATGTCACACGATGTGAGAGAACACGAATTAGTGAACATTGATTTTTAACAAAGACATTCAAATACATTGCTTTTTAAAAGCTTAGATGTATATTGTATATGTAGTTCATAACATTGGCTTATATATTACTAGCGTAATAACATTTCTAAACACCTTTTCTGATTTTTCGCCATTAGTAGATTCATAAAGCCTTGTCAGTAAGTTCATCACGTGTAAGTGAAATTGGAATTCGGGGAAAAAGATGAAATACTACACTTCACATTCCAGACTTTTTTTTAATAGAAATAGGGTGACAAACGAGCACACAGTCCACCTGATGGTAAGTGGTTGCTGTGGCCCATAGACATCTACATCTATCCTCGTTTGCGAGTGAAAATGCAGATGCGTTGTCAGCCTTGAGAACTAAGATGGAATGCCTCTTTTCCAGTAAAAAGGGTCTCCGGTTCTCTACACTCACCATACGAAACACAGCAGCATTAAGCTGCTATTTTACGCTGGTATTCTGTGAGAGCGTGGTCCTTCCCCGGTCGAGCCGACCAATTCGTGCTGCAACTATATTATAAATATAGCTGAAGCTTGGCTCTGCTGCAGCTAGACTCTTTCTTTATAACTGATTTTCAAATTTTTCTAGCCAATTTCGACGTCAGTGACAATTCTGTCGGAACTTATCATGTGTCTTTTTTCTTCACTTTGATATTCTCTTGTGTCGTGGAGGCGTGGTAGAGTCACGCTGCAGCTATATTATGGTTGTAGCATTAATGGGTCGGCTCGACCGAGGAAGGACCACGCTCTCACAGAATGGATACGAGGCACTCCATCTTAGTCCTCAGGCGTGAAAAAATATCTGAATTTTGATCCTTAATCGAGGAAAATATAGATGTCTATGGGCCACAGAATCCATTTTCCATCAGGTGGACTGTGTACTCGTTGGTTACACTTGTTCTACATAAAAAAGGCGTTTAATATAAGTACATAAGTTTCACAAGGTCTATAATGTAAATTAGTTCTTAGAACAGCATTATTATGAGATAGTGTATATGTGGTTGAAGCAGTATAAAAGTTAATAAAAGTACAAATTCAATTTTCGAAAATTTTCGTCAACTGTCGTTATTTACTTGACCCTATCTGAACCAAGGTAATTGGGAATAGATTTATTTTATATAAACTTCTATTGTTTTATACATGTATACATATAATATATACTAATTCATGTACAAAATATAAATGGAATATTTGCGAAATATTTAACATTTTTACTCAATTTACTACGAGTGCTTTACGAAATATTTAGTATTAATACAGGACACGTTCAAACTTTGTTCAAAGCTATCTTAAGCATTTTATCTATTTTATTACTTCACACTGACAAAGTCTTATGCGACTTCCATTTAGATGTCGCAAGAGACTTGGGCATGGTCGTGCGTTCTCAAACACATGCGTTAATCTATCCACGAATCTAGATCGCCAAGACTAGACTTTTGTGGTGAAAGGTCGAGCAAACCCGTCCATGAATGTTGGGTAATCGACCACTGTTCAATTGATAGAGATATAGAATAGGAACGTAGGCATTGTGAAACGTTTACGTATATTGCACTAAAGCAGCGTGAGGGATTCCTTTTGTTCTTTCAGATGGCTTTGTACTTTCGCTTATTGCCGTCGAGTTCTTTCATAACAAGTTTTTTTGCGGTGGATTTTTATAAATTATTCATTGCCAGTAACGGAAAAGTTTACGCTTGTTGTGGAATAAATGAGCTTAAAAGAATTTCTTCTTTTGTCAATCAGTTGCTGTGAATTTTAAATGAGTTTTTATTTCTTGGACAATATTTTTTGTATCCTATTTTATAAATTTAATCAATATTACGTGTTGACTCAAGAGTTGTAGAAAATGCTGCCCACCAGGCGTCCTTTGTGAAATATAGGCATCATTCATTAACTGACGAAACAAGGTTTTCAGCCCACTCTATCCACAGATTATGATATGACATGACCTTATCTTATTCGCCTCCACATCTACTTATGGAGTCGATCTGTATCGTTCATCCTGGTAAAATTCAACCGCTCGACAAGAAAATTCTTTCCTGCAAAAGGATTAAATAGAATAAAATCTCTCCTTGCACTTGTTCTTGCATTTGTCCATTTTTTTGTTTGTCAAATGCCATAAAAAATTTTTCGAAGACAGCAGCGCCGTGGCAAAGGGACTTCTTTCACGATAGAGATTCTTTTACTCGAGACTATCAATAAATCACATTTCGTAATAAGAGTATAAAAGTCAAACGCAATTTCAAGTGCAATTTTTTTAAATGTAAGGAATATAATGTTTTCCCACATTTACGCGAACAGTACACATTGAATAAAAAACTACTTTACGGGTTTTATCACGTTTAATTTTTTTCCCGACATTTCCAATGATGGCAGTTGATGATTAATCAGTTCTTACTATCCGTGAAGTGTAATATCCTTCTACAAGACGCAGGAGTGTACAAGCTTGATTGTGAATATGGTCTCTCTTATATTAAGGGCAAACAAAATGATCTAAAAAACCCGCGTAAAGGAACGTATAGCTGACGTTAAACACCAACGCTCCGGTAAATCTGCAGTCTGTGATCATATCCTAGAAGTCTCCCGCCATTACGTCAGACTACAAATCCTCGCAAAAGAATATCAAGTCCTACCTAGGATGATACGTGGGTTTATTGGAATTAAAAACATTCTAATTTGCCTGCCACCTGTTTGGGACCCTGTAATTAATAAAATTTAAATTTAACCCTGCTTGGGTGAAACTGCAAGACTTCCGATACAGTAACCTCATTCTACATGGACAGGGTCAAAATTAATAATTAAAAAGCTGAAAATATTCTGGGTTAACTATAACATTGAGACGTCAACCAGCTCAATCCCGCCGAAACCATGGGTGCTGCAAATCACCCGAAGCGTCGCGAACTGAAAACAAAATTATACGCGATAAAATCCGTAAAACTAGTTTTATTCAACGAAAGGAATATAACCTCATATTGATCGTAGGTCATTCAACATCAGTGAGCTGTACGTTCATTCATAAACTGTGATGTAATGATGCAGCTAGAAGATGAGCTTCACCTAACCTCCAAATGTTAACGGTCATTGACTTTACTATAATATCTAGACGAGATCCACTCGTCTCCTTTCAGTTTTATGTGTTCACTTTAGCGCTTGTCATGGATGTGTGAAAATAATATAAGTGTAAGTGCCATTAAAAGCGCTCATAAATTTTTAATAAGTTAATTATTGTTATGAGCCGTGGTAGCTCAGTGACTAAGCGTTCGCCGTAAATTTCGAAGTACGTAAGCAACTTGCGTTCGATCCTTGCTGCCGCCAATGAAATTATTAATTGCAGTTTTAAGTGCTAATTACCACGTATTCGGCGATGAAGGAAAACATCGAAGTGAAGTCCTTCAACTCGCACAGTGGTAGCGCAGCAGCTTACTCCATAATCCTCTTAAGTATGAGAGAAGACCTGTGCCCAGCAGTGGGACGTATATAGGCTGTACTTAATTTTTAACGATTTATAGTAGAAATATTATTTTTACATACATTTAAGTTTTGGGCTTCGTTATTTTAGGTCAAGGCAGCAACTCTAGAATATTTTTTATAGCAAAAGAGTGACAAGCGAGCACACATTCCACCGGATATCTACATTTTTGCTAATTTCGATTTTACGTGTGTTGACCGGCGGTTGAGGAAAACATAGTGAATAAATCCACATGTCCGACAAATATGTTTCGCGGAAAAGTCCTTTAACACTGGAACAGTGCGGCTGCAAAGTAAAAGTACACACATATATATGTACGCCTCTGCCGGGTAACCTTTCCTTAACTCTGAGAGGGTTTTAGTTCATGTTTGCGGACTTCACATGTCCTTGGAATATTTGAATACTCAGACATGTAGATTACCTCACCACGTTTTCCTTTACGTCGAACACATGGTAAATTAGCACTTAAAATTCCAAATTACAATTTCATTAGTTCCGACACCTAAGTGGCCGGCGAACTATGAAAGTTACAGTGAACGCTTAATCCCTGAGCTACCACCGATCTATATTATACTCTCTCCTTGTCCGAGACGTTCTTTACAACATGTAGTACGCCGTATTTTATACCAGTACCATCACATTTATCCCAAGCTCCTAAAAAATTTTGGAACGGCAGAATATATGTACAACACTATATCCACCTGTACGTCAAACGCAATGTCATCATTGCGTTTTTTGTGCCAGCTGTCACGGTGTGTTTTATAAATTTCGTTATAAAAATCAAATATGTTGTGTAATATTAAATGTTTTGTATCCAAAACCTACCACAACTGTATTTATTACATGCTTGCGAGGTAATATTGGGTTATACTTTGGAAAAAGAAGATATTCAAAATGGAGAAAACTGATTAAGGTAAACAAGAATCATCTTGTTCGGAGGTACGTGTTAAAATCTAAAAAATCACTTATTAATAAAGTCAGATTCACTGTGTATTGAAACACTTAATACCTAACAAGTATGATTAATTATCAATGAAAATCCACCATTGCTTTAATAACATAACCTCGTCACTCGTATTATATGAAATAATAAATAGGTATTTCCAACCAATAAATATAGGTTGAGATATATATAGAGATTCGTTGAGAAATTGGAGTGATATATTTAATATGTTATTCTTACTTTCGTGTTCAATTCGTCTTTTGAGCATTAGTTTGGCAGTCGCCATTTATCATAGTCATGGGTCAAAATTACGCACATGCAGGTGATTTTGGGACAGTATTGGGGAAATAGGAAAAGGAAAATACTCAGGCTGATACACTATCACCATCTTGTTGGACAATATATTATGCAATACTGAGATACAAAAACAAATACTATGGGCTTAAAACTGCTGGGAAAAATATATTACATGAGTTATATGGATATGTTACAAACAGACCATTAGAACTACTACTTCGAATATATATGGGTTCATGTATATATAATAAAATAAAAATAAAATGCCATCAACATCTTGGGACAGGATTTTCTGGTTTCTGCAGAATTACTGAGGACTTAAAACTGTTGGAAAGAATATCTAGCATAAGTTATATAAAATGCTATATACAGACCATTAGAGCTATCACTTAGAGGATATACATGGTATAAATTACTCAGGCCATTAGAGCTATCACTTATGAGGATAGACATGGTTAACTATTCATACCTTAGAGCTATCACTTAAGAGGGCAGACAGATTTGAATTGATATATAAAGCGTTACCATTAGAGAAAAGACATTAAGATGTGCTAGGCCTCGGAAGACATCACTGCAGGCTTTAAACCATTAGAGCTATCACTTAGAGGATAGACATGGTTAACTATTCAGACCTTAGAGCTATCACTTAGAGGGTAGACAGGTTTTGAATTGACATATAAAGCGATACCACTTAAGGAAGACATTAAGATGGGCTAGGACTCAGAAGAATTCACTGCAGGCTTTAAACCATTAGAGCTATCACCCAGAGGATAGACATGGTTAACTATTCACACCTTAGAGCTATCACTTAGAGGATAGACATGGTTAACTATTCAGACCTTAGAGCTATCACTTAGAGGTTAGACAGGTTTTGAATTGACATACAAAGCGCTATCACTAGAAAGTAAAACATTGTGCTGTACGGAATTTGGTATAATTTTTATTACAAAGGTGACTAATATTATGAGTACAACATAATGAAAAGTTGTTACAAAATTACACATGTAAAATAACAGAAAGTCTCAGGGTCAGGGGTTCGTCAAAAGAAGTCCAAAATTGTCAACATAAGAGAACCCCACATGATCGCTGGGCATCAAGATAGCAAATTATATTCCAACATACCAAACATCTAAAGGGCAGCAGTTCCCGAAATTATATACCCTGAGATTGCAACTAAACTTTTCATTATTTTATCAGAAAATTCTGATTTGGGAAGAAATAAGTGCTATTAATAAACTTAACTTATGGTTTTATTAAGGTTATGTATAACTTTGAGGACCCTTAAAATTGGCAGAACAAGTAAGAAATAATAACTGAATTCTGGGACGAAACTACCCTGTTGCTCAATGTGAGAGTCAGTTTACTAGTCCTTAAAATTGTAATTCTCAAACAAATTATGAGATTTATAGATACATGTTAAAATTTAAAGACAGTATATTATTACATATTATTATGTAGACACTTTTAAAAAAGTTACATAATATTCATCCACCTTCTGTGTCGAAGGGGGGGAGGCTTATGTTCCGCAGGGACTTATAGGCTTCAACGGAGGGATGGATAATATGACATGGAAGTAAGAAAAGATGTGATATGAGAACTGTTTTCCCTTGATATTGAATATCAAGAAGTTACAGGTTTAAATAGTCTTAAAAGATTATACATTTTAATCTAACTGTTTAGAAAAATCTGAAAGATTGAATATAAGCTATTATTTTAATTATATCTTCTTGGGATTTACTTGGCTCCATACGGAGCTTATGAAGCTTATTTTGGCATGTCTGCAAAACAAAAATAATATTGTCCACCAGCAGATGGAATTACAATAATTTTCTTAAATTATTAAAGGAATAATAAAAAGACAACAGTTAGCCTGTAAATTTTTCATGACCTTAGTTTTAATGTAAATTTTAAGAAATTAACAAACTATAATTAAAAAACTCGGTAACAGAAAGTAAACACCGAATTATTATTATTGATATAATAAAACTATTTAAAAAGAAAGTCATTGAAATCAAAAAATTAGCCTATGGAGCAATTTTCTACTGTTAGGCACATTCTAGCCATACCATGATTAATGAATAAAATTTAAACAAAGACACATTGTTGCATCCGAGCTGTATTATGTAGCTTAGTATAACCTAAGTTACAAGAAAGATAGCAGTGTTTAGCATAATTAGGTTTTAAATATAATAATGAGGTGCAAAATCCATCAATGGCTTACAGCGGTACATAAAATATCCTTTTAGGAAAATATAAAACTTACAAAATTCACTACTTAAAACAATTGTACATTGAACAATTAAAAAGAAATTTCAAAATGATTATAGTAAACAATTTTAATATTATAAGGTATTTAAAGGTTATGACAAGTTAAAATTTAAGTTATATTATGTTAAGTACATAGTAAAAATGGTAATCTTAAAAAAAAAAAAAACGTTTTGTTCAGTTATTTTATGTTGGGTTTCATACCTACCAGGTTATTATTACCTTCATATAGTAAAATAACTATGGTAAACATACATACAATAGAGTTATGTCTGACAGATGCATAAAATAGATTACAAAAAGATGTTAGCAACAAATTAACTTGCTGTAAAAAGGAAATTATGGAAAAATACTTATACACATAATTGTGATATGAATAGCTACTCTATAATTGTGCATAAGCCATTTAGGTTGCTATCAGTAATATAAGGTTAATAATGTTGTGTTTTTTAACTATTATGTACATAATAATGTATATGGAAGGTAATATATTATATTCAGTTGCAAATTTCTGATCTTAGATGGTAGTGAATAATATTGCAAATAATAAAATTATTAAAAAGCATAAAGTTTTTTGAAATAAAAACGGACAGTTCTCAACTGGGTGGAAAGAAGCCATTGGAACTGAGACAATTTTTTGGGTCTTAGTCCTTCATTGTGAGGAAATTACATATATTATTATTGGATATGATCGGATATGATTTATATTATTATTGGATATGAAAGTAGTATATGCTTATAATTTTGAAAATTGTAGAACACAATAAAAACCTTTAAAACAAAACAATAATATAGATATTTTGAATAATACTTACTACAAATAAATAATACTTATGGTGTACAATTTTACTCAGAGTTGATAAATATCTTTCATTAATTATTGAGGATTCAATTCTATCAATTAAATGAAAAATATTGGAAATTATATATCGATCTGAAATTGAGCCAAGTAAACAAAGGATAGTCATAAGAAGTCTTTCAAGTGTATTCAACAAGATCATAAAACGGTGTCAAAACTAAAAATTTATCAATTTGTACCGAGAAATAATAATACTATTACACAGAACAATCGTTTTCTGCAGGTATGACCCAGATACCATGGCAGTTATATTAGATTGGCGGTGATTCTTCTATGCATTTCCACTAGTTGCTATGCTGTTAATATGCTGTCAAAAAATTAAGTTTATTAGGGGGTAAATGTGAATCAAGTGCAAAGGCATGTTAAATAAAAGATTCGAATTATTCATTTTGAATAAAATAACAAATTATTAACACCACTTTACAGAGAATCATACACTACTATTTCACATGTTACTATCACCTCATAGGTATCTCACACATATCATAGGTACCATTAGTGAAGCATTTTGTAAAAGTATGGCACTCCAAAATTCATGCTCATACATAGTGAACTCTCCTTTGTCAAATACTATAAATTATAAAATTATTATTTCTCTATAGTACCAATTTTGCAGTAAGTGAAATGTAATTCCTTACTGGGCTTTGTGATTTTTTACTTTGGCCTTTGTTATAAACATAGACTTAATAATAAGTTAGTTTTATATTATTGACATCAAAATGTTGCAATAAAGATTTGAGATTACAAAAATTTACAAAACTAGTAACAAGCTTAGCTGTGATGAGTCACAGGTCATAAAATTTATTAAATATTGTCCTTCATAAATATTACATTATTCAAGTGGAATTCAGAGGTATAGTTAAGATATGAGGTAGAATTTCACTTCAACAGCGATTGCATGGGAAAAATAAATGAGAGAAGCTTAAGCCTTTCCTGTGAATAATTAATAGAAAGCATAACACAAGATATTGCTAAATTTAACATTAACTCACAAAAACCCATTTAGAAAAGCATTCTCAAGTTATAAGATGTTAAATAAAATTTACTGGAATTAAACAGGAACAGATATTCCAGATTATTGTGTTTTCACAATTACAGTTCTTCTACAGGCCACTTCTGCTGCAATCAAGCTGGCCTTATTCATTTTGAATAAAATAACTGTTATAAAATAAAGATAATTTATTTTATGTTATTAAATGAAATATGTAATATACATATAATACCTTCAAATTTTTTTTATATAAATAAGGAAAATTGCAAATTTTTCCATTCATTGGTATTATAATTCGCAACCCTGGCTTCAAACATCTACATGTTGTAAGAACGTCTCGGACAAGGAGAGTATAATTAAATGGTTAAACGAACTTACCTTAAGTGAAGTTCAACCATAATTATACAAGCTCCTTGTCCGAACAACCTCAACCCAACCCTCCTGGGTTAGGTTGCTCATCTAATCCTTGCTTTAAACATAATGACATTGCGTTTGACGTACAGGTGGATATAGTGTTGTACATATATTCTGCCGTTCCAAAATTTTTTTTAGGAGCTTGGGATAAATGTGATGGTACTGGTATAAAATACGGCGTACTACATGTTGTAAAGAACGTCTCGGACAAGGAGCTTCGTATAATTATGGTTGAACTTCACTTAAGGTAAGTTCGTTTAACCATTTAATTATATTGACGGTTCCATAGCGCAGTTAATAGGCATTTAGCTGTGGTAAAAACAAGTTCTTTTACTAAAAACAATTATTTAAACGTTATTTAACTACTGCCATTTTTAGATGATTATTTAATTTACGACGTGATAGAGCCATGCTGCTGCTATATTATAGTTGTAGTACGAATTGGATGGCTTGGCCGGGGAAGGGCAACGTTCTTACAGAATACCAACTGTTTAGACGATTAAATTTAGTTTCTATGACGAACAACAGTTGGCGCCACAAGTGGAAAGAGTTTTAATTTAGAATTTTTATGACAAATATGTAGAAAAAACAATGTGACGTTTAACAAAATAAAATATGACGAAAATATTATGTGCAGTGTTTAATTTTAAATAAGTAGTGGTGTAAACATTGGTCCTACGAGTTTCGGATAAAGGTAATTACAGTGACTATAGAAATTATGCGCTAAGTCTGAAAATATTATGTTATAAATTTCCACAATAACTTACGAAAAGTACTGCAATATAAATCAGTAAAATAATACTTAGAAATTGATTTGATGATATAATTTACACACAATAGCAATGATTGATGTATGCAACGAATTATTAGAACAAATAACTAAGTTATATACAAACTATAAAAAGACGCCTACAATTCGTCATACAATTAGTTATGTTGAAACTAGAAGTGAGTTATTACAAGATTATTGGCAAAAATTTACAACGGAATATATGTCATTAATTCGTACAGATATGAGTAAAGAGGAAAAGAAAATGTTGAAAGAATTGTACTCTCAAACCGAAGAATTATACTTAGAATTTAAAACAATTTTAAAAGAAAATATCTCGTCACATAATTCTACATCAATATCTCATAGTTCACCTACAGCAAGTACTAGCCTTTCACAAACAAAGTTACCACCCATCAACCTTCCTACGTTCTATGGTAATTATCGAGATTGGCTTAATTTTAAAGATCTGTTCAGTTCATTGATACATAATGAAAAGGACTAAGTGACATCCAAAACATCACTATTTAAGATCAAGCTTATCAGGTGAAGCTGAGCAACTACTTCGTCATTTCGATATCACTGCTGCTAATTACCAGAAGGCATGGAAACATTAGTCCATCGGTATAGTAATAAGAGGATAATTATAAACACTATATTGACACGATTAATTAATCAAAAGAAACTCACCGTAGAATGCTCAAAGATTTAAAGGAACTCTTAGATACCACAAATGAATGTCTCAACAGTCTGGCTAATTTGGATATCGATACTACTACTTGGGATCCTATGATAGTACATATTGTCGTATCTAAATTAGATATTGAAACTCACAAGTGTTGGGAACAATCATTGGGGTCTTCTACGGATCTACCTAAGTATAATGCGTTAACCTCTTATTTAGAAAGACGCTTTAGAGCAATGGAGATGGTACAAAATGTTCAGAAAAAGGAAAAAAAGGAATCATCACAGGTTAATCCACACATGACAGGTAAAACAAAACCGATTATCTATAAAGCTTTTTCTGCTGAAGTTAATGCTGAATGCACTTATTGTAAGAAGCATCACTACATTTGTCACTGCACAGAATTTACACAATTGGATGTAGATCAACGTAGAGAATTCGTTAAGAATAACGCACTTTGTTTCAATTGCCTAGTGAAAGGACATTCTATCAAGTTTTGTAGACAAGATACAACTTGTAGAAAATGTAAGAAAAAACATCACACTTTATTGCACTCGACTACATACGCTGCTAAAACTATAATTGCAGAACCTGCGAGCACATCTGAAAAAACAAAACATGTTGAAGACTTACCAAATGTCACGAGCTTAAGAGTCTCCGTAAAAGAAAACCAAGTTGTTCTTGCAACAGCATTGATTGGTGTGGAAAACAGAAACGGTAATCTAACGCATCTGCGAGCTCTTGTAGATCAAGGCTCTCAGGCAACTTTTATTACAGAATCTGCTGTACAGCTTTTAGGTTTGAAGAAGACACGATATGGAGCAAATATTACAGGTATAGCAAACAACGCTATTAAAGCACAACATGTAGTTCATTTTGATATTCACTCAATATTAGATTCAAAGTATGTAATGCAGGTTAAAGCTCATGTACTACCGAAATTGACACCATTATTGCCTTCACATGAATTAAGTATTTCACAATGGCCTGGTATTATGAAGCTAAAGTTAGCAGACCCGCAATTACACAAGCCAGGGCCCATCGATATTTTGTTAGGAGCAGAAGTATATGCTTCAATTATACTAGAAGGTTTACACAAACATAGCTCTCTCATTGCACAAAACTCACGGTTGGGATGGTTAGTGTCAGGCGCTACCCAGACACAAATTGATCGACTTGCACATACAATGGTAGTTACAACAAATCTAGTAGAGGTTGATCAATTATTACGCAAGTTTTGGGAGATAGAAGAATACAAACCACTTGAGAAACCTTTATCACAACTTGATCAACAATGTGAAGAACACTATGTAAAAACATACACAAGAAACAATAACGGGCGCTATGTAGTGCGCTTACCATTCAAAGATTCACATGAAAATAATCTAGGTGATTCAAGACAAATAGCACTCACTAGACTTTATCACATGGAGAAAAGGTTCAGACAAAAACCTAAATTTCGACAAGATTACATAGATTTTATAGACCAATACCAAAATTTAAATCACATGGAAGATGTAGATCCCAATGAAAAGCCCAAACACAAGATCTATTATCTACCACACCATGCAGTAATAAGGGAGTCCAGCACTACTACTAAACTAAGAGTTGTCTTTGATGGCACAGCACAACCATCTAATGGAACAGCATTGAATAATGAGTTACTAGTCGGACCACCCTTACAACAAGACTTAAGAGATTTAATTATTCGTTGGCGCACTCACAAAATCTGTTTATTAGCTGACATAAAACAAATGTATAGACAAATATTAGTTGCGAAAGAAGACACTGACTATCAGCGTATTCTTTGGCGTAAGTCACCTCTAGACAAGATTGTAGAAAAACGTTTACTTACAGTTACATATGGGACTGCTTGTGCTCCGTTTCTAGCCATTCGTACTCTTAAACAACTAGCGCAAGATGAACAACTGAGTTTTCCAGATTTAGTTGATATTATGAATAATGATTTCTATATGGACGACTTACTAACCGGTGCGAATGACGAGGAACAGGCGAAGAGTCTAGAGAATTACTCAAGTGATGTTTAAAGGTAAATTTGAAATGCATAAATGGGCATCTAATAGTACTGCAGTTTTAAGAGAAATTCCAAGTTCACGTAAAGTAACTAATGAAAGTGTTGAAATAACTATGGATAATACTATCAAGGCTCTTGGAATACGATGGAATATGCTCAAAGATGTTTTTGAACTAAAAATTGATATTGCTACTCAGAAAAAACCATTCACTAAAACTACAGTACTATCAGATA
Source organism: Parnassius orleans (assembly GCA_029286625.1). Lineage (NCBI taxonomy): Eukaryota > Metazoa > Arthropoda > Insecta > Lepidoptera > Papilionidae > Parnassius > Parnassius orleans. Next base: position 5,911,026 of record JAGSMP010000030.1, on the reverse strand, counting down.
TAGCAAGATGTTTTGACCCGTTAGGATTTTTAGGACCTGTTATAATAACTGCGAAAATCTTTTGCAAAATTATGGTTAAGTGGTGTTAGTTGGACTGATGAACTTCAACAGAACTTGCAAGTGAATGGGTTAGTTACAGAAATGAGTTGTCACAAATGGGTAAAATAGATTTAGAACGATGGATGCATATTACTTTTGATGGTTCAGAACAGTTTGAAGTTCATGGTTTCAGCGACGCATCTTGTTTAGCTTATGCTGCCGTTGTATACTTGAGAGTTTTAACTAAACAAAATGTATTTGTCTCAATTATCACTGCAAAACTAAAGTTGCACCGTGCGACAAGTTTCATTGCCACGGTTGGAACTTTGTGGAGCAGTTCTATTAGCCAAGCTAATCAAAGATGTTAAAGTAAGTCTCAAAGTTAATGATGAATCCATACATGCTTGGACCGATTCCACTATTGTTCTGTCTTGGCTAAGGAAGAATCCTAATGTATGGAAAACTTTTGTTGCAAATAGAACAACCGAGATAATAAATGTAATAAGTAGTGATCGGTGGCACCACATCAAGTCGGGAGATAACCCAGCTGACTGAGCTTCATGAGGCATTAGACCGAGTTCTTTTAAAGATTTAGATTTGGTGGCACGGACCAAAGTTCCTACGTCAAAGAGAAAGTACTTCCACTCCACAAGTTGATATACCAGACACTAATCTTGAAATAAAGCAAACAGTGCATACTAATGTTAACATAAATTCGGAACATACTTATATAAAACTCAAGGTGTGGAAACTCTTCCTTATATTAACAGATATTCAAAATTACCAAAACTTATTCGTGTTACAGCTTATATGTTAAGATTTATTGAGAATTGTAAAACTGAAGTTCAATCAAAGAAAAGAAATCACAACCTACATCATTTACTCAGTATTTGACTGTTCAAGAATTAAGAAAAGATCTAAAGGTATGTATTCGTGTCTCACAAGCACTCTATTTTGCAAAGGAAATGGAAATACTGAGTAAAGGAAGTAACTTACCTAAAACAAGTAAATTAACATCTTTATCGCTATTTATTGATAAAAATAATATTTTAAGAGTCTTAGGGCGACTGCGTAATGCTCAAATTTGTGATGATGCTAAAACTCCAATATTGTTATCATCTAAATGTCATTTAACAAATTTAATTATTAGAGATTCACATCTTCAAGCATTACACGGAGGTCCTCAACTTACACTAAATATAGTCCGTAACAAGTATTGGATAATCGGCGCAAAGAATTTGATTAAAAAACTTATTCGACAATGTCTCATTTGCTTTAAATATTCCTCTGCACCGATCAGCCAATTAATGGGTCAATTACCTTCTTCGCGTATTACTCCAGGTAAACCTTTCCGTTGCAGTGGAGTAGATTACGCTGGCCCAGTTACTTTAAAATTGTATCCTGGCAGATGTAAAAAAACTTGTAAAGCCTATATATGTCTGTTTGTTTGCACAGTCACGAAGGCTATCCACCTTGAATTAGTGAGTGACTTATCCTCCGCTGCTTTTATCGCAGCTTTTCGACGGTTTACTTCGACGTGGACATTGCAGTGATTTGTGGAGCGACTGTGCAACAAACTTTATTGGTGCCTCTAAGGAACTTGATTCTATGTTTAAAAACAGAAAGTCTACTGTAGTAGGGGAAATCGCTCAACTTTTAGCTAATGACAACACGAACTGGCACTTTATCCCACCAGGTTCTCCACACTTTGGCGGATTATGGGAAGCTGGTGTAAAGTCCGTGAAAGGTCACTTAAAACGTGTTATTGGACAGACACTTTTAACTTTTGAAGAGTATGCCACGTTCTTGTCTCAAGTAGAATCTTGTGTCAATTCACGACCATTAACTCCTGTAAGTAGTTCAGTTGATGACGCTTCTCCTATTACACCCGGACATTTTTTGATTGGAGAAGCACTATCACTGTCCCAGAGAAAACCTTGAAAATGTAAAATTATCTTATCTAAATCGATGGCAACTACTTCAGCGAATGTTACAAAATTTGTGGACTCGTTGGAGTTCAGAATACCTAGCACTCTTCAGCATCGTTACAAATGGTCAAATCAAAGTGATGAACCAGAAATTGGTACTGTCGTTTTAGTTAAGGATGAAAGGCTTCCTCCGGGAAAGTGGCTGTTAGGTCGTATTTTAGATAAGCATCCAGGAAAAGATGGTTTTACTAGAATTGTTACATTGCAATTTAAAAATAATATTTTTAAAAGACCTATCACAAAAATCTGTCCTCTTCCCATGGATTTAATTTAGTGCGCATGCTAAAACTGTATACTATGATTGAAATAGTATATTCTTTCTTTAATGTTATTTTACCTTGTCATTTTTTAAGGACTATTAGTCCTTGGGCGCCGGAATGTTTAGACGATTAAATTTAGTTTCTATGACGAACAACAGTTGTCGCCACAAGTGGAAAGAGTTTTAATTTAGAATTTTTATGACAAATATGTAGAAAAAACAATGTGACGTTTAACAAAATAAAATATGACGAAAATATTATGTGCAGTGTTTAATTTTAAATAAGTAGTGGTGTAAACACCAACGTTAAATGGCAGCTTAATGTTGTCGTGTTTCGTATGGTGAGTGTAGAGCCAAAGACCATTTTTACTTGGAATGAAGCATTCCATCTTAGTTCTCATGGGTGACAACGCATCTGCATTTTCATTCTTAATCAAAGATGCAGATATTTATGGGCCACAGGACCCATTACAATCAGGTGGACTGTGTGTTTATTTGTCACCCTTATCCTATAAAAAATAGAGCTTAATCTTTATGGTGGTATATATAATCGTTGATGCGTCTGTTAGGGATCGGGTAGCATTTTGTTTGGTTAAAGGACGTTCCTTAGCTATGCTGGGATCCGATAGGTGGCGCTGTAGTTAAGTTAATACAAATTCTATATTTATGGACCAAAATAACTCATATTCACAATATATGTTCAGTACCTAATGAAAATCTAGACCCGATAGGTTGCACTGTGCTCGAGTTATTAGTATTTATATTTACCCGGTAAAAGTCTAAAGTGAATCCAGAGTAAAACTCATCGCGCCACCTACCGGTAAGGGCAGATAAACATCTTCCGCACAAGCTAGTTGTAAAATATCATTTAAAGGACAGTTTTCTAAAATACATTTAGAAACACAGTTTTAATAAATATCATTACCGCATCCATAAACAATAGTGTTCCTTTTTACATCAATGCCAACTGATGAGTCTATTATTCAACTCTTTTATGTTAGCGCTTAGTTGTTTTATACGGCCGAGTCATTACAATATAAGTTCAAGGTGAGTTTTACTCATCTCGTGACGAAACTTAAAGATTTCCTGTTTGTTCGGTTATAGCGGCCGGTGACTAATATTGTAAAACATATATAGTTTTATAACAGTAAACTGGTTTTTGATTCTGTTTTCACTTTTGATTGGTTATGCGTGACAGAAAAGGCTTAAGTTACATGTAAGGTTTCAATGCATGCCATAACAAGGTTACGGCTAAACGTCCTTTCACAATAATTACCACAAGCCACGGTTCATTGACTTTCGTCTTGTCTTCTTGTCGTCACTCCATTTACAATATGGTTGGCCTAAAATGCGTATGATGTGGAGCTGTAATTCTAGAACCATAGGTACTTCACTAAAATAATTTATATTTTGTATTACATTACTTTTTAATCTAGGCAGTGGGTAGTTACTTCTGCCACAAGAACAATCTTCAGAGCGGTGCAGCACTTAATAAACTTCAAAAAAAATTGTGGCTAAAGTCTGTCCTGAAGTCAATATAAGGTTTTTTTTCTATTAATCTTTTAGAATGAGATGTGGATATTTTACTCAAACTTTTATACGTGATAGATGCTGTAGCTATATAGTTGTAGCACGAATGGGTCGACTCAACCGGGGTACCATGCTCTTACAGAATACTAGCGGTAAATAGCAACTTAATGCTGCCTATATTTAGTATTTTTTTATATAAAATAAGGGTGACAAACGAGCACACTGTCCACCTGATGATAAGTGGATGCTGTGGCCCATAAAATCTACGTACCTATTGTTAAACACAGAGTATATTAAGAGTAGTGAACCGGAGACCCTTTTTACTGGAATAGAGGCAATCCATCTTAGTCCTCAGAATTGACAACGCGTAGATGTCTATGAATATATTCTATTCTATAATATATCTAATATCGTCGCCTTGAAGGGTAATGGAGCTATTCCACAGAACTACACTTCTGAGTTATGGACGTTTAAAAACTAAATGATGCGAGTAAGAACAGTTATTTTAACATAAATCAGCGTCATATTTTAGTAGAGAGTTCAAATTTTTAACCTAGATTATTAAAACGTGTTACCATTGAATGCTATAATTAAAAAATACCAACATATCATGGTTTTAAAGTTATGTGGCTTAGGCCTATTGACTACCATTTTATGTACAATGTAATACTCGTATTATGGGGTGGAAGTCACTTAACTCTCTTGTCTTATTGACTTTTTAATTTGATGACATCATCATCATCATTACAGCCCTTCACAAGTCCACTGCTGAACATAGGCCTCCTCCACGGAATGCCACAAAGCACGGTCCCGAGCCACCTGCATCCATTGACTTCCTGCATGTCTTACCAGGTCGTCACTCCATCTAGTGGGGGGACGCCCTACACTTCGCCTGCCGGTACGAGGCTGCCACTCGAGAACCTTTCTTCCCCAACGGTTGTCGGAGCTATATGGCCGGCCCATTGCCACTTCAGCTTACTAATCCTTTGGGCTATGTCGGTTACTCTGGTTCTACTGCGGATATCCTCATTTCTAAGTTTATCACGCAGAGAAACCCCGAGCATAGCCCTCTCCATAGGTCGCTGAGCGACCTTGAGCTTTCTCATACGGCCAGTAGTGAAGGACAACGTCTCAGTTCCATATGTCATCACTGGCAACACGCACTGGTTGTACAATTTAGTTTTGAGGTTTTGAGGTATGCCTGACGAGAAGATGGGTCGTAATCTCCCGAACGCTGCCTCTCTTCTGCTCCACGCCTCCGGAGTAGTGATCAGCGAATACCGTTTGGTGATTCTGAGTATATGGTACGCAACCCTCGTCGACACACTCCCAATCTTTACAACGTTGTTAACGAGAGACTTGTGGACGATAAATCCGACACCTCCTTGGGACAGATGGTCGCGCTCCCGATGATAGAACAAGTTGCCGGATTACCGTGTCCTCCCCCTCTCTTCGGACCTCGGATAATCCTATAATATTCCAGCGCAACTTGTCTATCTCTTCTTCCAGCTCCAGGATCTTCTCGTCAGTCCTCAGAGTGCGTGCGTTATAAGTTGCCAGGTCGAGTCGTCGTAGGTGACAACCGAACCTCCACCGGAGATTCTTAGCACCCCCTGCCCCGCCGTTACCATGGTCGCCACCGTAGCCAGGAATAGCGGGGCCGCCGGGGACTGGGGGCCGTCTCTTCGTAACTTTCTTCATTGGGGGGTATATTGCCGTAGTTGCCACGCTTGGCGAGCGGGTTGGCAACCGCAGTTTTTTTATTGTTATTTGCTGTTATGAGAAAGATGCTGCTGCCCATCTTCTGCCTCAGTTTCCCTCTGTCGCCTCTTACGACACCCACGGGAAGATATGGGGTAGTGGGTATTCTAAGCCGCCACTACACGGGACATATTAATCTAATTAGATAGAAAGGCGTAAGCGTTGTTGAGTGTTTGAAAATAAATACAAAATAATTACTTTTTCATTTATTTTTACTAAAGGGAAATAAATCAAATTAACAGTTAAAAAGTAATGTAGGAAAATGAGGAAGTTAAAATAAATTATTCACTTTCTGAGTTGTCACTAATTGGTCCTTCTTCCAGATCTTTATAAAAATCATGATACACCGAAGTATGGTACCTTTTGCGCAGACATCCTTCAGATATTTAAGTTTATTGGCAGAGATTTTAAGCTTTTTGTTATAGAGCTTCTGTAAATCGCAACATGGTGTCATAGCAGATTTACGTAGAACTCTGCGCTGTATAGATAAAGATTTAAAATTTTCTTCAGATAATTGGTTTTTGAAAAATATCATTTTAGGACTTCCTTTTCGATATTGTATCCATTTAAATAACAGCCAGTTCATGTTGTCACCAGTATCTGTTTTATTTTTATTTGTGATAACTGTGTTACTGTACGACTTAAAGTCAATAAAATCTGAATATGTCAACTCTTTGATCTTGTAATAGGGCTTTGTTGGTTTAGCTGTACGTGCGACAGTGTACCAGCTCTCTGATGTATAGATATCTACGTGCCTCCCTCTGTTTACTACTGCAGAGTGTACACTATCGCATTCCATCTCTGATAGTCCTGACTCCCATAAACTTTTGGTTGATGGTTTGGATTGGCAAAACTGTTACTGCATGTAAAAACATTGCGGCAATAATAGTGTTCCGATTCTGACCAGAAGCAGTATCAGAAAAGAAAATTATTTCTTTTACCTTTTACCTTGCAAGTGGCAATCTCCGATGCACCTTTAGTACCCACTCCTTCATGCCACATATAATTTGTAGCCTCAGAATTTCCTAAATTATACAATGTAAAATTGTAAATCTTTAACTTTTTTCATAATACACCTGACGAGCCTGTATGCTTGGAGCATTTTTTCCAGGTCCATAGCAAAGGTAACAAAGACAGGATCTACTTTGGTACGATTTTTGTCATTGCGATTTGTTTTGTCTCTCGCTTCGTTTTTACGAACAATATGTAAATCATACTCTTCTTTATGAAGTTCCTGCTCATGCTCTGGCCTATTCTTAAATTGAATACAATGGTCACATTGATCCTTCTTAGGGCGATGGAAACCGTAATTAAAATCGTTTGTAAAAATAAACTTGTAAAAACTGGCCTTCTCAGGTACAACCTGACGTTCTTTACAATACTCTGCATAGTCTAAGTACAAACGGTTTTCGCTTAAACCTGAAGGCAAACATTTTCTCTTCGTCGTACTACGACAGTAATGTGAAGACACAGTAGGTAAAGACTTAATGTGGTCTCTAATTATATCCTTAACTACTTCTGATTTCTTGTTGGGTGGGTCTTTCTTACCTCTCATATCTGGTTCAGTAACTCCAGATGGTGTCAACTTACTTAAAGCTGTCTCAACTTTCTTCGCAGATATGTTAAAAAGTAGTAAAAAAAAATGACTTGCATACTTGGAAACTTTGGCTATCTCTAAACAGGCTATATACCGACGTGTTTTTACGTCTACTCTGTTCTCCTTTGTAGGTTTGTTTGTCAGGTACACGTTTTACACACCATATTGCATGTTCAGATTTCAAAGATAAATATTCTTGTAGTAGATTTTCTCTTTCTTGTAAAGAAAATTTAAAGTTACAATTATAATGGCACTTACACGATATATCTTTAACTTTTTTAATAACTAGTTTATTTCCTTATCTTGTTGGATATTCCTTTCCAGCTAGCCTTAAAGCTTTTTGAGTATTACGTTTCCACTTAAGTGGATTTCTTTGACGTTTTCTTGTCAAAGTGTCGGAGTCTGCTTTTTTTACTTATAGAGGTAACGTGTTTTCGAATGTATTTACTCCATACTTCATTGTCTTCTTCAGAACTGTTAGATATATTTTCAGAGGTAGAGGTCACCGAAACTCTCGTTACAGGCTGGTGCATTGGATCATTTTCAGAATCAGAGGTAAATTAGAGATCACGATCAATTATAGAACCTGAAAGTATAAACAAGAAAAATTGTAACCACGTCCTGAAAGGGCATTATTATTTTTACCTGAAAATAAGTCTGGCGAGCTACACCAAGATTCAAAAATTCCTACAAACTTTGTAAAGTCTACAACAAATAAATACAGTTGCTAAAATTCTAGATTTGAAAGAAAATTTATGGCTAGATTACCCTAGATTATATTATATAAGTATATTAACCTGTTTGTTCTGTGAGTACACTATAAACATTTGTTGTCTCAACTATTGGAGGCACAGTTTGAAGTACATGATACGAGTTTTCGTCATTGTCTTCAAATACTAAATCAATAAAAATCAAATATGGGTAAGTATACTACAATATCTCGTTTGTGAATTCAACGTTAATGCGCCAGCGACTATCCTGGGTACAAGGGAAACCCTCTTGTGACAAAATGCGTAGGGTCATCAACCGCTTCACTCGCCATGAGTGCTGGCCTGGAGAAACAAGACGAGGGCAGTTGATACAGTTCTAAATTGAAAGAAAATTTATGGATAAATTACCTTAATAAAAAAATAATTGTAAGTGTATTTACCTGTTTGTTCTGTGAGTGAAACACTAGAACCTTCGGTTGTCTCAACTGTTGGAGGCACAGTTTGAAGTACATGATACGAATTTTCTTCATTGTCTTCAAAAACTAAAACAATAAAAATCAACGTTAAACGCAGGTAGCACTAAGTTGCTCCAATATCTACCATGAGACCGCGCTAAATAACACCCCAGGACATTTTTGTTGTTAATACGAATTTACACTTTATACACCTGATAAAAAGGGGTTTAATCATTCAATCTAATCAAAAAAAAAACCTCTGCTCTGAGATTGGAAATCTTCTAGAATGGTTGCATATTATAATCATCTAGAAAGTTAATTTTAATACAAAATAAATAAAAGCAGATACGTAAAAAACACGTGAGCCGCGCCAGACACCCCGCCCCGCATGAATCGTTTGGAATGTCTTTTAGATTGAATGAACGAAAACGAATTATGAAACTTGTGTTATATTTTTATGTCACCTAGAAGTATTTAAAAATAATTAGGTATATATTAATAAAAACATAAGTATGTTGATATGTATATATTGTATGTTGATATGTGTATATTATATATTGTATCTTGATTGTTTTGATTGTCTAGATCGAAAACCGCCGCAAACATCTTTTGTCCTCGTGATAAATTCATGATAATAATATTAACCACACACTGAATAATCAGAAAATAATATATAGGCACATCAATTGCTTGTAATCTTAATGAACTCACAATTATTTAAGTAGATAATATTATTAATATAATAGATAATTATTGTTATTTTGCACAAATCACCGACTCACTCTCAAACCAAACTAAACAATGCACGCACAAACTCGTAGAAATACAGAATGCGGATTGGTAAACAGGAATAAACACGATTTTTCTCTGCCAATTAAAATGTTCCCAAAAAATATCAGGATTGGATAAAAAAATTACAAATCACAATAATCTATAATACAGTAGATATTCATAATCATAAAGTCATAATTTTGGTGGTCAAGAGTTCTAAGAGCTCTTACAACTATTGACCACTGAATAATTACTTTAACTATGACTTGTAACCTTGTAATCACAATAAATCTAAGCGGCATAGAATTTTTGACTCTTATTGAAACTGCACTTAAATTTATTGGCAAATTAAAAAAAAACCTGCTTACAGTTATGATATCTGTTACATGTATTGACTAATATAAACTATGGCTCTTTCTAAGTACGTTAATGCACTTAACTCCATTTCGCAAATATTATGGCTTAGCTCCATTGGCTTCCAAGACGACGCTATATAGAAATTAATTTTTGTTTGATCGTATTTTATGCGCTGTCATACCGTTCATAAGATTGCGGTAAAACTTAGTCAACATATTGCTTGCACTTCCGCGAAGGTTATAGGCATAGTACAATTAACTTACAGTGTGTAATTAACGCGTGTATCGTACCGACAAATTTATTTGAAAGTATCATTCAATTTCAATGAAAAGGGGAGATCTCCCGCCGGGCAAGGTGTTCTGCCCGGGGAGCGGCCAACGCTCCGAGTGGTAGTTCAGAGTTATTGTATATATACCACTGTTTTTAATTCGGAACTTTGATAGCGCGATTTAGGCTTCGATGTATTTCGCTTGTGGCGCGACGACAGCGCCGCCACAAATGTATCATCATACCTATTTAAACAATATAATTTTTAAAATTTGAAACGATATTTCCACAATTATTTCTTCTGCGGCAGCAAGGCGCCGGCTACCAGCTAGTTCTGTATTAAAAGGTATAGTTGATACGTTTAGTTGTTTTTTACATATTAGACAAGTAATTAACTTTATTTATCTATTCTTTCATCTTCAAACACAGTAATAAAAATAAAATATGAAATATAAACTGGTAGGAAAAATCTCGCATTCCTCGCGTACCAGTTCCATATTATTATTATACGTAACTATGTGTTTCTAATCGTTAAGAATAAAAATAAAAATCTTTACTATATCTTTAGAACGGTACGTACTTTAAACACGTACTTTAGGAATTATGGGCCAAGGCTTATGCAATTACAGAAATGTATAGTTTTGAAATAATTTGAACTTTTAAACGTTTGTAGATCGTGTTAAGTGAACTTTTGTCATAGTAAGTATAATCGTTTTATTGCTGTCTTATCTGGTTTAAAATTACTCTCATTTGCTTAATAAAAGTGTTACTTAACTTAATCATTTTTAAAAGTACGCAAGATAAACATACAATTTTATTCGTTTTTTGTCAGACATTTATTAAATTTGAATACTTAGCACATTTTACCACCACTTTATCCATTCCATTGGTCTCGTAAGAGGCGATTTAGGCCTCGAAGATTTTGTGAACTTTAATAGAGGGATATATTTTTATATTATGTCAGAGATAGGTGGTAAAAAATATAAGAGATAAACAGAAATGAGAATACATATCGAAACCCCCATTCGTTCAAGCTAGTTCTATTATTTACTAGTTTTTGTCGGCGGCTTTAAGGGGACTGGAGCATTTTTGACTGATTTCTTGGGGCGGGTTTGCTTCTCGCCGGATGATCCCAACGTTGTTGCTGATTCTGTCGCTGATGTGGTGCTTCAGGGAATAGAATTATTTATTCCATCATCTGTGGTGCCTATCGGAGGCAGAACTCAGCCATGGTTTGGTTACTCCTGTAAAATTGCATCACGTTATAAGCAGGAGTGCTACCGGGCCTAGGCTGACGCATCAACGTTCCGGGATGTAAACACCAGCGCTCTTAAAAAGAAGTATAATTCCGCCTCCAGGTCATTCAAAAGCGTCATTGCCACGGCAAAGTCAGAGCACATCTGCAGAATTGGCGAGAAACTAGTTCGCCTCCCTTCGGGAACACGTGCATTCTAGTCTCTCACCAAGGCTGTCCAATGGAACTTCTGATAGCCATCTCTGCCATCTCTGCACAAGGTGGACGACTCACTGGCCCATGACGCAAAGGAGAAAGCCGATCTGCTAGGCTCTCTTTTTGCTTCCAACTCGACTCTCGATGACGGGGGGAACAAACCGCCGACCATCCCGCGGTGTGAGTGCTCCATGCAGGAAGTGCTGTTTACACAGTGCTCGGTGCGTAAAGCACTCCTCTCCCTGGACGTCAACAAGTCGAGTGGGCTTGATGGAGTCCCACCTACTGTGCTGAAGACGTGTGCTCCGGTGTTGGCACCGGTTTTAACGCGTCTTTTGGTGTACTCCTACTCCCTAAGCGTAGTCCCGAACTTATGGAAGACAGCTTTGGTGCACCCGATCCCTAAAAAGGGCGACCGCTCTGATCCGTCCAACTACAGGCCTATCGCTATCACCTCCTTGTTCTCCAAAGTAATGGAAACTATTATTAACTGCCAGCTCATACGATACCTTGAGGATCACCATCTGATTAGTGACCGCCAGTACGGTTTCCGTCGAGGTCACTCAGCTGGTGATCTTCTAGGTTACCTAACTCATAGATGGGCGGAGGCAGTAGAGTCCAAGGGGGAGGCGTTGGCTGTTAGTTCGGACATAGCAAAGGCCTTCGATCGGGCTTGGTACAAAGCGCTTCTTTCGAAGCTCCCTTCCTATGGGCTTCCCGAGAAATTGTGCAATTGGATCACCAGCTTTCTTGCAGATCGGAGCATCAAGGTCGTAGTAGACGGTGCATGCTCCGATTACAAGCCCTTTAACGCTGGTGTTCCACAAGGCTGCGTGCTATCACCAACGCAGTTTCAGCACTGGTGATGCTTTATACACCGGCCGTGCCAATATTTCTCGGGAAAACGTCGCCGAGTACCGGAACAAACTTGTGTCTGAAGTCGAAACTTTGTTGAACAAAGTCTCAGACTGTGGGCGACTAAATCTAGTCCAGTTCAATCCCCAGAAGACACAAGTTTTCGCGTTTACCGCTAAAAAGAACCCCTTTGTCGTATCTCCTCAGTTTCAAGGCACTCCCCTTGTTGCCTTAGCCAGTATCGGAATCCTCGGTGTCGACATATCGAGTGATGCAGTTTCGTGGTCGCTTGGAAGAGAAGACCAAATTGGCCTCAAAGCTTAGCGTGCTCAGCAGAGCGGGACAGTATTTCATGCCGGCACACCGCTTGCAACTTTATAAGATGCAGGTTCGGCCGCACATGGAATACTGTTCCCATCTCTGGACAGGGGCTCCAGTGCCAGCTCCTTTCACTTGACCGCATCCAGCGCTGAGCGGCTCGAATCGTCGACGACCGAGTTCTTTCTGATCGGTTGACTCACTGGCACTGCGTAGAGATGTTGCATCTCTTTGCGTATTCTATCGCATCTATCACGGGGAATGCTCAGAGGAATTGTTCGGACTAATTCCAGCCGCTCAATTTCACCATCGCACATCGCGACAAAACTCGCGATACCATCCATACCATCTGGATGATTTTCGGTCCACCACTGTGCGATTTAGAAGAAGTTTTCCTCGCACAACTTCCTTGTGAAATCGATTACCACCAGCGATTTTTCCGGACCGATACGACTTAGGGACCTTCAAGAAAAGAGCCTACTCCTTTTTAAAAGGTCGGCAACGCATCTGCAATTCCCCTGGTGTTGCAGTTGTTCATGGGTGGCGGTAGTCACTTACCATCAGGTGAGCCGCATGCTCGTTTGCCCCCTCTCCTATAAAAAAAAAGTAATCACAGGTAATTTTCTCCGGTATGGAATAGACTGATGTCAAGTAGAGGACTGTTAGACTTATAGGCAAATCAGAAACTTGTTCAGATGCTCTATCTGGCGCTCTCAAAACACTTTTAATTTTTATTAATTTAATTTTTATTTTTTTAAAAAACGTTACCTCCACACTAGGATTTTCTCCTGTATCGTTGAGGCAGTTTAAAAACATAAATTGCACGAGGACAAACATCCAGACCCGGAACAATTATTTGTAGGCCATACAAATACTTGTTCCGTGCGGGATTCGAACCCGCGGCCCCCAGCGCAACAACTCATTGCTAAGCCACTGCGCCACGGAGCCGTCACTTAGAAATGTGGATTTGGGAAATCTTACGCCAACCTGAAGGGTTCGTCTATCATCCTAGGTGCAGCAATTATGTCATCAGATCTTCATATTATGTTCTTCTTTAATCTGCCAGGTTATTTAAAAAAATAGTTTTTGTCAAATATCTTTTAAAATTTGTGTAAATTACTTTTCATTACTATAGTTTTCTTTGCATCTGATCATAATTAATTTGATTTTGACTGAATTCGGTAGCGTTTCAACTCTGTCATGGAGCCCACTTGGGTAGATATTGTTTTTTTTACAATTTATACCGATAAGCAGCCTACTAGTAAATAACAAAATATTAGCAAAAGATGAGAATATTTTCAATGTCAAAACAGAACTCGTGAATTTGTCTTTGAAACGCAAGTGATATTAATTTTTCACTAAGCTGTCACGGCACTTGAATGGCTTTCGACATGCAGCCCTGCGGTTATACCAGTAGTCCGCTTACAATAAGCTGATTCAGATCTATTTCAAGGTGTCGCAACACATTATATACTCTGAAGGCCGCGCGAAATGTTAACCGGTCAAGAATGACTCGCTGATGGATCGTTACATGTGAATTGCGTAACATTGTTATTACTCGATAGGACTCCTCGTGGTCCAACTTGCTCGTAAACTTTGAAACTGCCTTCGCTCACATCTAAGCTTTAATTTTTAGGGTTCCGTACTCAAATGCTAAATCAGAGACCTATTATACTCAGCTGTCTTTTTGTAAGTCTACGCGTCCCAATGTCAATAACCTCTAGCTCTTAACAGAATGAGTAATGTAATTAAAATTTTGATATTTGGTGTAGCATGTGGACTTACAAAATATTGAAAACAAAATATTGAATTAAATATTCAATTAACTTATTACTTAGGAAGGGATAGCGGTTTGATATATGATTTTTTTCTTACTTTACCTTGTGAGCTGCCATAGACTTGAGCTCATTGAGCAGAGTGTAGATATATATTTTTTTCCTTTTATCTTCAACAGTAAAGAAATGGGGCATAAAATTTGTCATTTTGGACCATTTTTGTTACGGGGTCTCAAAAACTAAACTATACTGTATTGGAACAACATAATTATTCAAAATGTATTTTTAAGCTGCGACCAAAACAAACGAACATATTTTAGGATTTTTTCATAGATTGTTGCAATGTCTAGTTCGAAACGATATATTTAATTGGTACTAAATATGCACAGAACTCTAATAGAGCGATACCCAACTTGCACTTGGCCGTTTTTTATTTAACATTTAGTTACATATTTTTTAGATTCGTGGAATAATTTGGTGATCGTGTGTATCCTTTGCTATTCTTTACCAGTTCGTAGATAACATATATTTTATACGTGGCCTTCTATCGGAGATCATAAAATCTTTCTGGAATTTCCAGTAGTCGCCTTTTACGACACCCATGGGACGGTACAAGGAGATATATTCTCTTACATCGTCATCATATGGCAAGTAGTTTTCTTGAGATTTTAATAATAAATATTAGTTCTATTCTAGGCACGCAAAAATAGGGAATTTAAAACAAGTGGTAAATTAAAAAATTTGTACAACCGACTTCAATATAAATAAAATGAGAACATCGTCAATGTAGTCGAAGTCAATTAAATAGGCATTATTAAGTAATAACTCAAAAACTACTGGTCAGATCTTGATCAAATTTATATGGGACCCCATGAATCATCAAAATCGGTTCACTTAGAAAAAAGTTTTGAAGTAACACACATAAAAAAATACAGTCGAATTGAGAACCTCCTCCTTTTTTGAAAACGGTTAATAAATTACAATGACCGGTAACTTATTACACATTTATTATAAAATAAATGTGTACATACATGTTAAGTGTCAGCTGCCACCGTCCACATGGTAAGTGGATGCTGTGGCCCATAGACATTTACATTTATCCTCAATTAAGAATCAAAATTCATATGCGTTGTCACCCCTGAGGACTGAGATAGAATGTCTTGTTTTCAGTAAAAAGGGTCTCCTGTTCTCTATACTCATCATACGAAACACAGCAGCATTAAGCTGCTATTTAACGCTGGTATTCAGTGAGCGCGTGGTCCTATCCCGGTCGAGCCGACCCATTCGTGCTACAACCATAATATAGCTGCAGCTTGGCTCTACCACGTATAAAACATAAGAGAATCAAGTCACCTGAGTCAAAAGAAGAATCAATTTTAGGAATATAAACTAAGATACTAAAGTTCACGTGGTAGTATATGTTAGTACTTTGTAAACTAAAACAATACATATAATATACTTTGTAATCTATTTATTATACTAAGGTAATTAATATGTATGAGTATGTAGGGTTAGACATTGTATTTTACATACCAATGTAATCAAGCACAAAGCAATTTCCCCTTACCGTAAATTAAATGCGATCTACAATCATTATTTATTACTTTTGCCTGTGTAGAGTAAGAAAATTGTTTATCTGACCAAATTTGTGTAAAGGTCTTGAAATTTCTCACAAAGGCTGCTTGTATTTACCAAAAGGTCGGTAAGCTAAGGTTAATGCGCCTTTAATTAATGTTTTTAATGCCATCGTAATTCATTTCATGTTTAATTTAATTTGAATATTTTTATTATTGTTAAGGCGTGTTGATCTTTTTCTTTTTTTAAACATTAACCCCAAACTAGGATTACTCCTGTATCGTGGAGGCAGTTTACATAAATAAATACAAAGCACAAACATGCAGACCCGGAATAATTATTTGTAAGCAATACAAATACTTTTTACGAGCCCTATAAAGCTAGAAGTGATAAGCTGAAAAGTCAGCAGCAACCTTAAAATTGTATCCATGAATTTGTAGCTAATTTGTTGCCAAAATTGAGATTTTGTTGCTCCAACCGGTTTCGAGAAAATTGATTATCTTTACATTTTTAGCAGTAAAAACATTCAATCAACCCCGCCGTAGCGGATAAAACGGGAAAATTTGTTGCTAATTTGTTGCTGAAATATATTGCAAAAAGAATATAAAAAATTTCTACAACGATTTTTTTTAAATAATTAAAAATTACTAGAAATCAAGTAATGTTTTAACACTGGTTCTGAAGTTCCAAATTAACGAGTATTTTGCTGCTGGTCAATAAATAGATTTTCATTGCTAGCTTTATAGAGCTCTTTTTACGACACTTAGCGCCGCAACTCAAAGTTAACCACTGCGCCATGGAGCCGTCAATGTGAATATATTTTTTTTTTATTTAAAAATTAGATTACCACATTACCACCATTTAAAAATTAGAATAATACATATAGTATTTAAAAGGTGCAAAATCAAATCATTTCTTATAATGCCTTTATAATTATTTTTAATATTTGTTTACTAATTTCTTATATACAGGGTAATTTTTAATTAACTGAAGTCCTTTTGGGAATATACTATTTACATCATAACAATAACATCTGTAAGAAAATAAATATATTTCTTCAATTTTTATTTTCATACAAATATAAAAATAATTTAATTGGATTTCCGTTGTGAGATTACTATTGCGAACGTCGAAAATTAGCGTCGCAGAGATCATACTTTATAATTACCTATTATACATTTTAATATTTTTGTGATTTTTTTTAATTATGTATAATGATTTCATCACGATGTGTGATACTGATATCAAGTGTAAAATGAAAAAGGCATTTTCTTTGACGATTTATTCTGAAATTATTAAGGTACTACAAAAAGATAAACTTAAAAGGAGTCAGACATGACAATAAAAACTTAAAAGTAGTTTTTTTTTTTGTAAATGTGTTATATTCTGTAAAGAGTGATTTCGCTAAAATTGTTTGTAATGATGCAACCAATATATTAATATCAACCAATATATCAATAAAATTAGTCTTATTCAATGTTTCTTTTTAATTTATTTATACAGGGTTATTTTTCAAAGAGTAGCCAAACTTTTAACTAAGTTCAAATATATAAATAATAATATACCGTTATTGCAGTTTTTGAAAATACGACTAAATAAGGCTTCTAATTTTATTTTAAATTAGCCCAAATTGAATGTGACTTATGGGCAACAACGTTTTTGCCTACCGATCGACCCTTTCTAATGTGTGCGTGCACAGTAAAATCAGATAAAATAATGCATTACCAGGCATTTTGAATTAAAAAGATAAAAAGGACAGAATGTTTGAGATTTTTTTTTATTAATTTTTCTTTACCGTTTGCCTATATTATTTATTATGAACCTTCTCTCCAAATTTGGCCGGTTATGGCAAAATAACCATGTATACACAGGACGAGGCAGAAACAATTATACAGTAGATTCGTAGAAAGGTACTACTTATTCCATAACATAATGAAATATCTTCCAGTTGACCTATATATAGAAAAATATATTAAAAGAAGCAAACTTAGTGCGTAAATTTCTAATGAATAAATTATGTAGACAATATTATATAAATTATACGGTACCAAAATAATAATAGATACTATAATTACATTAATTTAATATAAACATATTAATGCTTAACAAGATGCAAAGTAGATTTCTCTTACAAGTTTCTTAAATACCAAAAAAGTTTCAGAATTCCTTATGTTAGGCAGTAGAGAGTTCCATGACCTAACCGCATAGACCCATTGATATATATGTAATACGCACTAGATTTCGCAAAACATTCACTATGTTCAACTGAACTGTACTGCAATCCGTACACCTTACTTTAGTGTCATTTACTGTGGCTTCAATATTCATGCAGTGTGGAGCGGCGATAATAATACGAGATTTCAAATTAAAGTTTAAACCTTACGTAAATAACAATTCAGTAGTCAAGTAAGTAAAATTTTTTGTTGTTCAAGTGAATGAATAGGTAATAATATCGTAATATTTTACTATCTACCGCGCATGCGCGAAGACAGAGTAGCGCACATTTTTTGTTTGGAATAGCTTCTCTAGTACGTAGCATAGACTTAGAATATACTCTATGGTACGTAGTACCTACATATAACTCAATGCATAGACCATAGACTGTCAAGGAATAAGAGTAAAAACCGGAATTGTGAATGGAAAAGTTATATGTAGTTTTAGTACTTGTTTTTATTTATACAAGTAAGGCTAACGAGTACATAATCCACGTGATGGTAAGTGTAAAGGCAGCTTTTAATTATAACTTGTGCGTAGATCGGATCAAAAGTAATAATTAAAAAGTAAAGGTACATCTTCTCGTCAGGAATACCTCAAAACTTGAAAACTAGACTGTACAACCAGTGCGTGTTGCCAGAGATGACTTATGGAACTGAGACGTGGTCCTTCACTGCTGGCCGTATGAGGAAGGTCAAGGTCGCTCAGCGAGCTGTGGAGAGGGCTATGCTCGGGGTTTCTCTGCGTGATAAACTTAGAAATGAGGATATCCGCAGTAGAACTAGAGTGACCGGCATAGCCCAACGGATTAGTAAGCTGAAGTGGCAATGGGCCGGCCATATAGCTCGAAGAACCGACAACCGATCGGGAAAAAAGGTTCTCGATTGGCAGCCTCGTACAGGGAGGCGAAGTGTAGGGCGACTCCCCACTAGATGGAGTGACGACCTGGTAAAACATCCAGGAAGTCGATGGATACAGGTGGCTCATGACCGTGTTTTGTGGCATTCCTTGGGGAAGGCCTATGTTCAGCAGTGGACTTGTGAAAGGCTGTAATGATGATGATGATGAAGGTAATCTGGGTTAACTTCGAAATCGGGACATCAATCACACTGCGTGACCATTGGCGCTATAAAGCACCTGAAACGTCGGGAATTAAAAATAAGTAAATTAAACGCGATAAAATCTGTAAAAATTGTTTTATTCAATGCTGATGCCGTATCACACCTGAGGACTACTCCTAAGCTTTAATACCTCGTTACTGTTACCAAAAGAGTTTTCTGTCACTCACCATATGGAAAACAACATCATTACGCTACTATTTTACGCTGGTATTCTTTGCACGCGTTGTTCCTCCGCAGTCGAAATAACCTATTAATGCTCCAGTAAAGGGTAAAGGGAAAATGCATTACAAAAATAAATTAACTTCACTACACTATCCTCTCATATTTGAGTTGAATATCCTCTCTCATATTTGAGTTCAAACCTGTGACCAACAGCGAGTTATTAATTAATAAGATGTATTTCTGAATGACAGGGCGAGATATTTTGTGATTACAGAAGTGTAGCTTGTAAGATGACATTGTGACCAGGGTTAAGAAAGAAATGCTTCGGTAGTTTGGTCATGTAGAAAAAAATGGTGATATATTGAAGATGGGCCAAATTAAGAGTATCATTAACCGACGAGCATGTATGCGTAGGTATGTGTACGTAAAGGAGGCGAGACAGATGTATCAGAATCGTGCCAAATGGAAGTCTGTCTTCTCTGCCTATCTCCCTGGGTGACAAGCTAGAACATAAACAATGTATGTATGTATATTACTTTACTCTTGTTCACGGAAGGATATTTGATCTTCATGTAATATTTGAATTTTATTGTCATTTTAAACTTATTGGAAAAACATTTACAGAAACTTGTTTTTAAAATATCTGAAAGGCATTTTACTCCATATTTTGCAAAACTTTTTGCGATTTTGTATTGTAAGTTCTTTCCCCTAAATCAAAAATCGTTTTGTAAAAGGACTTGGCTCAATGCCAGATAAAATGCCATGCGATACTATTTTCCTTATATATTTTATGTTTTCCTTTTCCGTTTATCTTTTTGTTTGTGACTGCAGGTGGGGTGAAAGAAAATGTTTCATTATTCCTGTTATTTATTACGTTTATGTGTTCTATTGACCTACTTAAAACCTTTTTATTTTATACATATAGTTCTTTGCCAGAACAACAAACTTTTAGTAAACGGCTGATATATTTCTTTCTTATTAATAAATCAAACGGATAATGTTTTGTATACATAAAATTGTATACATGGTATACACAATTACCATTGATATAATCACCCCGTAAATAGTTTAATGCAATTGCCCAGCTGTGGGCTATTTAAGGTTCAACGATGAGACTATCGAAAATTCAATTTACTATGGGGTTAGAGGCAAATTATTCCTTAGCTTTTATAGATGTGTTAGTCATCCGAAATCCTTACAAAACCATAGGTCACACTGTGTATAGAAAAAAGATCCATACTGAACGATATTTAAACGGTAAATCTCACCATCACCCTTCACAGTTAGTTACCATGGGCAACTCTTTGTTACAGAGAGCATAAGGGATCTGTGACAGCAAACACCTGGCCACCGAGCTTCAGCACGTCAAGCAGGTTTTGCACCAGAACAAGCTTCGGGTCCCGTGACTACGTCACAGTGACCGAGTGAAGCCGGATACAGTCGAATGCTGTACAACCATATGTCAGAGGTGTTACAGACAAGATTGGCTACATCTTGAAGCGAGCTTCAATTAGAACATTCTACAAGCCGCTGAAGAAGATTAGTCAGTTTTTACCATAAGTCAAGTGTAATATCCCTCTACAAGATGCAGGAGTGTGCAAGCTTGATTGGCAATGTGGTCTCTCGTATATAGGGCAAACAAAAAGATCTATAAAAATCCGCGTAAAAGAACATATAGCTTTCGTGAAATATCAACGCTCCAGGAAGTTTGCAGTTTGTGATCATATCCTAGACGGCCCCCGCCATTATATCAGATTTGATAGACCACAAATTCTCGCGAAAGAACATTTATTCCTATCAAGAATGATACGTGAGGCTATTAAAATTAAAAGAAAATTCTAATTTCAATAGAGAAGGAGGCTGGGTACTACCACCTGCTTGGGATCCCGTAATTAATAAAATTAAAACTAAACCCAAGCATACCACTGCAAAACCTCAAGACACAGTAAGCTCATTCTGCGTAGATCGGAACAAAAGTTACACATAGTTAAAAAGCTGAAGGTACTCTGGTTAACTTTGACACCGAGACGTCAATTACCTTAGCATTTTTTTATAATACAACATTCATAATAATTGTGCAGCAGTGGAATACTTATTTTTAAGCCATTGCCCAAAAGCGTTATAGTGTGAATTTCCCTTATCGAAGTAATAATCGACAAATGTCGCTCCAGAAAACCAAAATACAGAAAGATATAGAATGTTACATATTATAAATATTAATTATATATTAAATGTATAAAACATATAAAACTATAAAATTTATAAAACGTGGAATTTTTAGGTCACAAGTATCTATGAGGATATAACGCGGATACCTACAGAACTTATTTAGATTTTAATTTATGATACTGTATGATAAAATTGGATACTTAATTTAGATCCCAAAACTTTATTAATATAATAAAAAATATATCTTTATTTAAAATGGAAACTGTTAGGATGTTTTTTCCTTTGATATAACAATTCACCAAATTGCAAAAATGTTCTTTGCTGATATTGCTATTTTTAAACAAACTTTATCGTCTAATTTTCTTCGAAGTTCTGTAAATTTACTTATAACTTGAGATCGTTATGAACACAAATACAATGAATCTAAACTCCATGGAGTTGAGATATTTCATTTTTGAGTTTCAATGATTACCTGCCGTTTTGAAAGTTATGGAATTTCGCATAACAAAAAAGAAGTTACACGAGTTGTAATATTAAACACATATAAATATTAATTATAGTCCACAAAAGGTATAAAACGTGGAAATTTTGTCACACGTGTAATACAATTAAACGCAAGTGGATATTTATGAGGGATATACCGCGAACACCTACATAAAAAATTAATAAGACTGTAATTAATAAGCACTGTATGATAAAATTGAATAGGTACTTAATTTGGAACTCAAAACTTTATTAATATTACTTAGAATTTCTTAATATATTTATTTTAAATGGAAACTATTTGATGTTTTATCCTTTGACTCAACAATACATCAATTTGCGGCTATTTTCTCTACTGATAATATTGCAAAATTTTTTCAACATACCTTAACATCCAATGTTGTTCAAAGTTCTGATAATTTACTTTTAACTTGTGGTCTTTATGAACTCAAATACAATGAATTCAAACTTCAAGAAGTTGCGATATTTAATTTTCGAATTCAATGTTCCCCTGCCGAATTTATTATCATTCTAGCTTTAATTTAGACTAAAATTTATACTAACAATGCAGTAACTACGCATTGGTAGTATTTTTTTCATTATGTAGTAAAATAATTGCGTATTCGAAAATAAAAATCCTGTGTTTTATAATTTTCTAATATATTATGCTGATGTTAGAAAACAGGTTTGAATAAGTTCCTATGATAATACATTATATTCTGGTCATCATTATCATTACAACATATCAAGTCTACATTTAAACATAGACTTTCACTAAGGTAATTTTCAATAAAATAATAAAAAAAACTGCAGATGCCAACTCAACTACAAGCGTGGCAACTATGGTATATATCCGCTTTAAGAGGCAATCTATGGGAGAGGCCTATTTTCAGTAGTGGGCTATTGATAAGTTCCTTATCGGACGGTACGAATTTGGCGGATGGGGGCTAGGCGAGAAAAAGTGTAAGATTTTTCCGTCACGACCCCTTCTGACGTAGTTTAGACAGCCTTGGCGGCTATAAGGAAGCGAGATGGAATGGATATTCCATCTCCCTCGCACTTTTTCTTTTTTTTTGCATGAAATATTGTTTTATTTTAAATGACGCTTAATTTTAATAGACGCTAGTAATTCATTCATTTGTATTTGTTAATCAATAATATAATACGTTTATCAATAATAATACACTACGAAAGGAACTTCGTTCCACGACACTCACGTATGTTTTTTTTAGATTTGTCCATAGAGAACAGCACTTCAACAGGCAGGCATGTTGCTGAGCGCAGGGTCACTCTCACACTGGTAATGCTGATACCAATACAGTCTGTGAAATATTCATAGGATGTACTCGTAACTTTTACTGTACTGTTACTGTTTAATTATTTTATAATTAACGGACATGTAAAATTCTGCATATTTGCTAGCATGCGTGAGTTTCAATAGTTCGGGTGTTTAGCCATTTTATCCTTTCTCAGGGCCAACTGTATAATATTATTTACACGCAAATCCGGCTATATTGACAACACTAGACTAGTAATCAATTTTAATACGTTTGGTCCAGTGAAGGTTACTTTACTTATTACAACAGAATAGCATAATAAATATATTTTAAAAGTAATTTTACTATTTTTATCGCGTTTGATTTTAACTTTTAATTCGTTCGTTGTTTTAACCCATTGTCACGAGGTTTTGAAATTGACTGAGGAGTTTGAAAATCCGTAAAATTAATTTTATTCAATGTAGTATTCGCGTAAATATGCGATATCATGAATGCGTAATATGTTTTTCTATTTCATTTTAATAAAGGAAGACTTATAAAACGCTTTGACTAAAGTTGCAATGCAGAGGAGAAAAGTTTGCTTTTGAATATCTCGTTTAACTTTAGAAAATAGTGAAACAAGAACATTTGTGGTACTGAAAACTTTTATGGTAAGTACCATCAAACATAAAGCATTCTTATTATAAAAAATTGACTGCCTCGTTGTTCTAGTGGTCGTAAACGCGACTGATGATCTTGAAGTCCCTTGTTCGAATCCCGGTGGGGTCAAAATCAGTTACTGGGTTTTTCTGACAAAAATATCTCAGTAGCAGCCCGGAGTCAGGAAGTTGGTAGAGTTTCACCTTCGTGCCTCCGAAAGCACCTAAAGCCGTTGGTCCTGCTCCTGATCTCTCTCCGGTCGTGTCGGTTTACCGTTCCATCGGAATATAAGAGTGAGGGAATAGAGACTGCAACTGTGCTTGCGCATACACTTAGGTACTATCCAGACCTCCGCAGATGGATTGTCTCCGTGGAGACTGGCCGACGTGACCAAACATCGGTCTGGAGGACATTATTATTATTATAAAACATAGCTCATTGATAGTCCTGGTTGTAACTATGGTTTAAGAAAATATTAAACGGATGATTGATAATGGATAACTCGAAGACATTTATCCTAGATTTTGCATTTGCATTATTATCACCACCTGAGGACAAAGGGCTTCTAGTTGTCGTCACTCACCATACGAAACAAGGAAGATTTATGGCGCTACTTTACGCTGCTATTCTGAGCGAGCGTAAAAGGAAAATGCATTATAATAATAAACCACTTCATTACATTCTCTCATAAGTGATAGAAAGTCAGTGAAAGAAACCTACAGTGAGATAATTATTTATAAGCTATAACCACCTTAACTTTATTTTATAGGAGGTAAGGTAAACTAAGTGTAGAGCGACCCCCACTAGATGGAGTGACGACTTGGGAAGATATAATGTAGTCGATGGATGCAGGTGGCGCAGGACAGTGCTTTGCGGCATTCCTTAGAGGAGGCCTGTGTTCAGCAGTGGACTTACGAAGGGCTGTAATGATGATGATGACGAGACGATGATATAATTTTATTGTTTACTTTTTGAGTGAATTTAATGGATCAGTAAGCTGAAAGTGAAGGGACAAAGGGCCGGCCGCATAGCTCAAAGAATCGGCAACCAATGGAGAAGAAACGTTCTCAAGTGGCAGCCTCGTACCGGCAAGCGCAGTTTGGGGCAGGCCTTTATTAGATGTACTCGTAGTAGACGAAAGTGCAGTGTAAGAAAGAAAGAGATGCTGGATATCGATGGATGCAGGTGGCTTTAGACCGTGGTAAGCACAACTGCAACTGTAGGTTTTTATAATCTTGAGTTGTTATCCGGAAAATGCTGCTTCCTCTCTCCCGTTTCAGTTTGATTCTGTCACCTCTTACGACGCCCATGGAACGATTTGGTAGTGGATATTCATACACCGCCATTACCCCGTATTCCGAAGACCCTTTTTACTGGAAACGAGGCATTCCATCTTAGTCCTCCGGGATGATAACACATCTATATTTTGATTCTTAATCGAGGATAGATGTAGATGTCTATGCGCCACAACATCCACTTACCATCAGGTGGACAGTGTGCTCATTTGTCACCATTATTCTATAAAAAAGAATTAGGAAATTCTATTGCTTCCTAAAAGCCTTTGCAAGAGCTTTGTTTTTAGAATTGGTTTACGATGAGCTGTATTAAAACGGAATTTAGAGATAAATTATTTTGTTCGTCATCCTTGGTTTTTACTCTGTGGAAAAAGCTCATTGTGCGTAGTGTGCCATCTTGGGGCTGTTGCACGTATTGTACGTGTCCAAACAACCCCGCAATCGGGACATGCTTCAGTTCGGTTGCACGTGTCCCACATTGCCCCGCTGTCATAGAACGTATTGCGCTTAGGCTTAGAGTATTTATAAACAAGCTATAACCGCTTATGCAATATTTGCATAGTTTCATCAAGTCAATAATAATTTAAAAGAAGTTGAATAACTCATAATATGACTAAAATTAAGGGTGTTAATATTATTAATTAGTACAATTAAACATTATGAATTACTTTGGATTAAGTCTTTGTCAATATAAATACTATAAGTTTTTTTTTCTGTAAAGGTTTTGGTTCAATAAATAATAAATAATTATAAATTATTAATAATTACTATTACTTTTGTACGAACATGCACTAATCTTTCTCTCTCTCTCTCTCTCTCTCTCTCTCTCTCTCTCTTATAGTCTTCGTAGCATTAAAGTGAATTAAGCAGATCTAGAAGATACGTGCGATTAATACAAGAACCATTCATCCATCCATTACAGCCTATAAAAGTCCACTGCTGAACATAGGCTTCCCCCATAGATTGATTGATTAATTTTGAGTTGTTATCAGAAAGACGCTGCTAACCAACTCCTGGCGTTTTTCCCTCTGTCACCTCTTACGACACCCACGGGACAATATGGGTTAGTGGATATTCTTACACCGCCACTACACGGGATAATAATTAATACAAGAATGCAACTAATTCATTTTAAAGTGTGAGAATAACAGCCTATGTACGCCCACAGGGCATGGGCCTCCTTTCTTCTCACAAGGTATTTTTTTATAGAATAGCGTGACAAACGAGCACACAGTCCATCTGATGGTAAGTGGCTGCTGTGGCCCATAGACATCTACATTTATCCTCAATTAAGAATCAAAATGCAGATGCGTTGTGACCCCTGAGAACTAAGATGGAATGCCTCGTTTCCAGTAAAATGGGTCTACACTCATCTTACGAAACACAGCAGCAATAAGCTGTTATTTTAGGCTGGTATTCTGTGAGAGCGTGATCCTACCCCAGTCGAGTCGACATATTCCTGCTAAAACCATAATATAACTGCAGCGTGGCTCTACCACGTAAAAGGTCTCCCGCAGTAGGAACGTTTTGAATCGATGGAGTAGCTTTCTTAACGTTCGAAAATATTTTGACTTTGACTTTCATTTCTGAGGAGGGTTTTTGAAATAGGAAAGTATCCGCAGCGCTGCTCCTAATTAGTGTTATCCAGGAGGCTTTTACAGCTTTACCGGACTCCCACTAGCTACCTCAATGGGCCTTGAAGGTTTTTCCACTAACCTATATATAATATTGTAAATAATTTATGTCTAGTATTTATTTTTTATTTATTTTCGTGTTTATTTTAGATTGGATTGTAAAACATAAAGTGAAAAAAAAACGAAACACGTGTCTTAGGTTAATTTAATTACGTTATCATACTTGTCTCACAAACTTAGCATAACTTATTCCGAGAGGGCTATTTAAATATTTAAATATTTACTGAACACTTTTCACTGGTATAAGGCACTAAGCGGCTGTTTTTTTTATTATACTTTGTATTTTTGATGAAGTAATGCTTAGAGAAAACGCGAAATATTTGTGCTTATAAGCAATAATAATCGATGGTTGCAATTCGGCCCATGTTTATTGGTACTGACATGTGTTTTATATCGGAACGCACTGAATACTTCTGATCACCAACCGTCATCTTGTGGTGGTGGTGGTGGCGGCCTGTAAAATTAAAAATAATAAAGTGAATTGATATTAATTTCATCATCGTCATCATTACGGCTAAAAAAGTCCACAGTTGCTTAGGACTCCCCTATTGATTGCCTCATAAGCGGGATATTTAGCATCTGCCACGCCTGACAGGCGGGTTGGCAACCGCAGTGTTTTCATTATTTCGAGTTGTTATCAAAAAGATGCTGTTGCCCGTGGTATAGAAATGATGATGATAATTATGTAAAAAAATAAACACACGTGTCAAATAAATCATCTAATACTCATATGATGCATAATCGATACACGATTATCTTCTTCGTTGCTAATCTTTATATTACATGTTGTTCTTTTCGCTAATTTTTAAAATAATATGAACTATTAAATATCAGACGTGTTTATTTCAACATCATTTTTTCAAAGGTCTATTTTGTATACCTGTATTCACAAATAAATAAATTTGAATTTGAATTTATTGTAAAATAATAATGAATTTTAGGTTACCTAAGACATTGTTGTTAATTAAATATTATATCAAATATTCTTTACCCGTTATATCTTAACATAATTTTCAATTTAAATTATACAATATCTTTTATAATAAATAACTCCGGCCCACTTTTGTCCGCACCACGGACGTACCTACTAAACCATATGTGGTCTCGTTTGTATTTGGATTGTCTCCAATACAGTCTATTGAGCGATCAGCATTATTGCTGGTCGGTATATGAAAATCATATCCAATTTGATTTATAGCGTCAATATATTTTTCATTTTCCTTTTCTTTTTGCACGAAATGTATAATTTCCTCTAAGCTTACTTCGATGAGGGTGGCTTCTTCAGTAATTTCCTGATATATATATATATATATACATACTATTAATATACTAATAATAATCGATGTTATTGGAGAATCAAAAAAATCACAGTAAAACTAATTTGGATTCAGTGCGAGACTCATAATACCGGTCGACACGATTTTTGGGTCAGACTTC
Organism: Parnassius orleans; assembly: GCA_029286625.1. Taxonomy (NCBI): domain Eukaryota; kingdom Metazoa; phylum Arthropoda; class Insecta; order Lepidoptera; family Papilionidae; genus Parnassius; species Parnassius orleans. The sequence continues at coordinate 5,882,828 of JAGSMP010000030.1, read as the reverse complement.
TGAACGTCAAATTTTGGTTTCTTCTACGTTACTAATAAAAGGAAGAATAATATTTATGTTTAAAGTTTTCTTTTGTAGAAACCAGGCAATTTTTCGACTTAAGGAAAAATAAAGATTTTTTATAATTTTATTATAAATTACAATTAGAAAAATGTTTGCTGAACATCAGAGTTTTTTTAATTCAAGAATTATGTATTATAAGTAATAACATACAAATGTAAAATAATAAGAAATCAAGTTCAAAAATTAATATCTTTAGTGATTTTCTCTTATTAAAATCTCTTATAATAAATAAATACCAAATCTAAACTCCCATCATATTCTCGTTGTACTGCCCTTGGTAACGTCGTTCAAAGACTATCACATCTTGGTAAAAACACTCTCCTTGCTCCTCTGATTAGGCACTTTACGTATCTTTAAATTGGTCCAGGTGAACATGTAGCATATTTTGAAGTTTATAGGACATTCAGCAGACTATAATTTTGAAGCTTTCAAGCATAGTTTCAATCAACTCTTGATAATTATCTGCTCTGATGTTTCCGATAAAACCATTATTAACTACTTCCTTAAGACTGTTCCAGGCTTGTTTTTCATTAGTATTGCGTAATTGTGTGAATTCGTCACTGTAGATACATTATTTTTTTATTTGTGGTCCAACGAAAATACACGATTTTACTGTAGCTTCAGATAATTTGGGAAGGAATCCCTTTAAATAGGTCGGGGAAAAAGTTTCTTCGTATTTTGTTTGTATAAAATTGAAGAAAAATCTCTGTGGTTGTACTGTTTGTATCTGGCTGGTTTTAATATCAATACATATAGCACATCACGAAAAAGAAAAAAAAAACGAAATAAAATACACATTTCCGACATTTTTCAATTTTGCCCGCCAAAATGAGTGAATCTAACGAAGGAATTCGATACATTGTGAAGTTTTATTACAAAAAAGGGAAAAATGCGACTCAAGCAGCGAAAAAAATTTGTGTCGTTTATGGACCTAATGCAGTGTCAGTAAAAGTAGCACAAAGTTGGTCTAAGCTTCAAGCCATTGACTTATATATTACTAGCGTATTCAGTCCAAGAATTTTAATGTCAAAAATGCATAATGTCAAAACGCATTTTTTGATCAAAAATCCCAAGATTTCTACAGCAACGGGATTATGTCACTACTGACAAGATGGCATTTGTTGCCAAAGAAAATTTTTTGGCTTCGTAATTTAATAAATTTACCACAAATAAAACAGAATGAATCACCATCTTGTTTACATTGTCTTGACGCCATTTTCTAACTCAGTAATACACAAGAACGGTTGTCAGAGCTGTGTTTAGATCACTAATTATTGTGCTCTATGTGAGTATTATGCTATTTACTACCGTTTTGATCAAAGTAAAATCAATTAAAAATTTCAAAACTTCCTTATCGACCTAAAACAGACAAAAGCAAACTTTAAAAGCTAAGAATGGATATTTTGATGTTTTTCGATGCTCATAAATCGCATTCAATTTGGGATAATTTCAAATAAAAGCAATAACGGTACACCATTATTTATATATTTGAACTTAAGTTTGAAATTTGGCTACTCTTTGAAAAATAACCCTGTATATGTTATTTCTAAACGTTAATCATTATAAGGATATAATACAAGGTAGGAACCTTGTATTATGTCAACTAGGTATATTAAACTTTATACTTAACTTTGATTCTTTAAAATCTTAATATGAAGGGTACGTCCTTAGCACGGTTTTAGTAAACTAAAAGGTAAAGATAGGCTTGATTTTTTCTGGCATTCCATGCTTAACAAATTATGTAACAATGTACAATATAAAGTCACAGCTTATATGAACTAACCCTGGTGAATTCCAGTTGCCGTTTTCACAAGGTTCCGTTGCGGGAGTTCCTGGAGGGCTGAAAATTATATAGAATGCCTTTAATTAATAAGTTAAAAATTGTACATATTATTATAAGTTTAAAATGTAAAAGTAAGGTAAAGTTACAACCTATGTAGACGTACATAGGCTGTAACTTTACTTTACCACTGCTGGGCGCAAGCCTCTCATTTCTGAGAGGTTTTTTAGGGTAAGGAAATGTCCACCTTGCTGTCCCAACGCGTGTTGGCGAACTTCACATGTGATCGAAATATTTTTTTTCTTATTTCTCAGATATGCAGATTTCCTCACGATGTTTTCCTTTACCGCCGAGTACGTGATAAACCAGCACTTAACACACTTATTTCACAGTACGCGAGCAATCCGTGTTCGATCTCCGCCAGCACCAAGGAAAGTGTAAAATGTACATCATTTAAATACAATACATGTTTAGCTAATGCCGAGAGAGGCGAGAGTTGATAAATAATATTTAAATATTATGAAAACGTGTCGCAATAGCGACTGTCGCTTATGTATCGTGTGACGGGTGTCGCTTATCGCCGCAAGCTCAGAGTTTCGTGGTGCGAAGCTCGCAGGTGTTATCAAGCGCGAGGCCGGGCGGGCGAGCCGACAAGGCGGTTTATTTTGTCTACTCTCGCCGAACAGACTTTAGGTGATAGGAATTCTCTTCTGCCTAGGAGTCCTTCCGGGTAGGTACTAATCTCTTACCTATTCTGCCTCCAAATAGCAGTGCTTGTATTGCTGAGTTCCAGTATGAAAGGTATAGAAAACGAGTATAATTAGAGGCTGTGAGGCATTCCATCTTAGTGCTTAAAATATATAAAAGCCTTCTTTGTTTGAAGTTGGTTGCAGGTGTCCATGCAACTTACCATCAGGTGGACTGTAAGTTCGTATGTCACCTTAGTTTCATAAAAATAACGCATAACACATTTCTTTCGGAAAAATCAGGTATCTATATTTAATCGTTGAAAGTTGAAATTAAAATTTAAAAATTTTCACTTGCCAATAAGTGATTCGATCCCGAATGAATTCAAACATGGATTTAAAACGAAATTTAAGAGCTATCAACTTGTTTATCCTTTTTAATAAAATACACACAAAAGCTTCTGATAGTGTGGAATTGATTTCTTTTTTTTTATGTCAGGACGTTTTTGTGTCGTGAAAGCGTTAATATACGAGTTATACTTACGCTGTATTGAAGTTATTCATTGTCATTAAATCTTGTGCATTAATTTTTCGGTCATATGTTCGCCATAGCTTGACACATAGTGGAGTTAAAAATATACACCATAGAAGTCCTAACACTGCACCGATAACCCACCAACCATGCTGTTAACAGAAACAAATTAAAAATGCCATAAAAAGAAGTAGACTGGAGTATCCTTGGTTTGAATGTAAAGCATTCAACGTAACATTTTGATGGCCACTGGATCGAATCCTAGCCAAACAGAAGATATTACGTGTTGATATTTTTTGGCATTGCATAATACATACTTACGTCTATATTACATATTGCTTTGATAATAACCTAAATTCTTTATTTCCAGGTGCAAAGTTTTAAAATGTTATACCAAAATAAGTTCTCAAGATAGAGAAAATATAACTTCATTTCAATAAGTTGGGCAACAAAAATTATCAAGATGCTTACTTGATGAGTCTGATTTCATCATCATACCCTAAGAGGCATACTAATGAAGCTCCACAAAAGTTTCGAATGGCTTCTTATTCATTTAAAATACGCGTTGGTGTAAATGAAATACCAGTATGCCTGACGGCTTCAACGTCTGATTTCAATTAACGTTTTAACACCTAAGGATATGCGTGGATCACACAAAAGCAACGGGTACAAGAAAACACCTGAAGAAGTTCTAAACCTAGTCCGCAACCACATTGAGTCATTTAAAATCATGCAATCACATTATTCCTGAGATGTCTCAAGGAAACCCTAACTGCCGATATTTGCCTGAAGATCTAACTGTTTTGAATAGTTATCAAATAAGAGTTACTTATATGGTATATTGGTTAGTTTTTAAAATTGAATATACACTGAAATTCGGTTTACCAAGAACAGACACCTGTGCAACATGTGATAAACACAGATTAAAGATAAAATTGGCTGCTTTGGATTCTTTTTTTTTTTGGAGACAAAAACTTTACTGAAGAATAAACATAAACTGCATTTGTTGAAAATTGAAAAATTCAATGAAATTAGACGCCAAGAAAAACAAAAAGCTCAGGAGGGTAAAATTATGTGTGTTACATTCGATTTCATGCAGAATTTGCCATTACCACATATTCGGACTAGTGATGTGTTTTTTTGTCGCCAGCTGTGGCTCTATGTATTTGGTGTCCACAATGTTGGAACAAATCAAGTGGTTTTGAATAGCTACTTAGAGACAGAGGGTAAAAAAGGCCAGAATGATGTCACAACACTTTTATTAAGATATTTTAGTATCCACGGAATTTCTTCTGATAAATTAGTGGTGATAAGTGATGGATGCTCTGGTCAGAACAAGAATTATGTAATGGTGTACTTTCTCTACTGCTTAGTTCATGGGCTGATGTTGTTTAAAAGTATTAAATATATATTTCCTATCAGAGGACATACTTATCTCCCAAATGACCAGGAGTTTAGCTTGATTGGGAATAAAAAGAAAAAAATGACAGCAGAAGTACCAGATGACTGGAATGACGGAAACTGTAAGAAAAATCCATCCCAATAAAATTGTGAATAAAATAAACCATACTGATTTTATGAATATAAAACAGCTGTTAGTTTTTTACGTCAGCCAAAACCTGCAATGAAACTGAAAGAAGTTAGGATGCTTAAAATAAATAAAGATGTTCCTTATGTTCAAGTCAGGTATAATCTTACGGGTCCATGGCACAGGATAAAGATTTGCAATAAAAGAAAACTGCCTAAAGAACTTCAACTTCAACCTACTTATGAATCGAGATTGCCGTTAAATCCTCATAAATATAATGATATAATTAAACTAACCCATTATTCATCAAGCCCTGTGTAAGTCATAAATTTTATGCAGATCTATTGGGTTCAGTTACTACATCTGAAGCTACCACCTCATTAGCTAATGAAGTAGATAATGAAGACAATAGTAGTGGCACAGAAGATAATTAGTATTTTTTATGATTATATACCTAAAAGTACTAACTTTTTTATAAATACCTGGTTGCAGATTTTAAAATGAATTTTATTATGAAATTTATTGAACATTTGTTCTTTTTGTTACAAAAACAACTTAACTTCAGGAAAATCTAGAAATTTAATTACAAAAACCGCATAACTAACAATATTTGCCAAAAAATACATAAATGCAAAGCCTATTTTTTATTTTATTTGACTATAAAACATCACTTTATTATGAATAAATAACCAGAAATACATAATTGAATAAAATATTTAATGACTCTAAATTTAGTATTTAAAAAGATATTAAGTTTTTTTTCAATACTGAATAATTATGTGTAACACAGTTATGTTGTTTTGTAAAATTGCTTCAATTTTTCAGTAGTAGCCCAGAGTCAGGAAGTTGACGGTGTTTAACCCCCGTGCCTCGGAAAGGACGTAAAGTCGTAAGTCCATCTGATCTCTCTCCGGTCGTGTCGGATTACCGTCCTATCGGACTATGAGAGTGAGGGAATAGAGAGTGCACCTGTACTTGTACATACGCACGGGCACTTTAATCCTGTCCTGCGCAGATGGCTAGTCCCCGTTGAGATAGGCCGCCGTGATTGAAATTCGGTCGGACATTTTAATTAAAAATCAGTGATTCCGGTCGGGATCGAACTTAGGTTGCTTGCGTAGTATTAAGTTTACGACTAGGGCGTAGCCCCCAGGCTACCACAGCTATGGTGTGGAAGTATGGACTTACTTATATACCTACATATATCTATTTATAAACGATATGGATAACAACTTTAAATTGCTAATAAAATGATATCTTATTCTACTGCAGAACATAGATCCCCCAAGGAATGCCACAGAGCACGGTCTTAAGGCACCTGCACCTATCGACTTCCTGCATGTCTTACTAATTCTTCACTTCATACGGTGGGTCGTTCTACACTTTGTTTAACGGTACGTATATTATCTATTTAAAATATCATAAACTTAAATAATTACCTACTGGCTTATTTAAATTTCATTTACAAATAGATACAGTATGGTATAATCAAATCTTACCAGGGAAGCGATATACTTATTGCAGAGCAATGCTCTGACCGCAGCGTACACAGCAAATAGCGGTTGACATCGTGCGGCTTGTTTCCCGGTGGACGTGAGTACGTGAGACCGCCACCCCGCTGCATGGGAGATCAGCCGAGATACGTACACTGACACTTTCTGAATGATAAATAATGAGCTTTAGAGTAAGGTGTGCATAGCAATGCGGCTTGAAGATAGGAATAGCTATGTGAAGTAACAATGGACTTACAATCAGCTACGATCGATGCCCACTTTTACATAATAACACGCGCTTTGATAGCTTAAATCGTTTAACGTTGTAACAGTAATAGAGAGTAGGAATGTTTGAGCGTAATGTACGTTTAATTTTACAACAACAAACGCACGTGAAATGGGGTTCTTAGTTACCGTTACCGTTACAGCCTATTAAAGTCCACTGCTGAACATAGGTCCCCACAGATTGGCTCATAGGGGTATATTTGCCATAGTTGCCACGCTTGGAAAGCGGGTTGACAACCGCAGTTTTTTAATTTTAGTCGTTATTAGGAAGACGCCGCTGCCCTTCTCCTGATTTGTTTCCCCTCTGTCGCCTCTTACGACACCCACGGGATGATATGGGGTAGTGGATATTCTTACACCGGCACTACACGGTTCTTAGTATTTCTAAGAATTTATTGAAGTCAAAGAAAGACCACCAAGTTGCTACTCATGACATCGTTTACCATACCAAGTTTTAGGACGTTTAAAATTGCAAATTACTGTGTTAAGGGCGATTTCGTGAGTTGTCGATAAATTTACTCTTACTAGGTCTCTGGGTTGGGATCTTTTTCTGTTTAAGAGCCCGCCATAGTCCGTGACTCATGGATGTTGTGACCCTTTTAAACAGTTTTGCTATCAAACAGCAATGTATCCACTATTGTGATACAGTTCACAGCGTAAGAAAGCCAGAATTGTTACAGTCTGTAAGAAATTACGCCTTTGTCCTCAGGAACGATAAGGGATCTGTGACCTTCTTCATTCAAAATTGCTTACAGATCTTCACGGCAATAACAGCATCCTAATATTAGTTGTTATTTCGTTAGTCATTGCAGTACTATCTATGTTGTATAAAAGTATGTCGTTTATACCAAAACCTAGGCTTAAGCGGCTACAGCAAGCTGCAGCTGGTTGCGGTTGGTTGACCTTAGGTGTTTTCGATTTATTCATTAATTTGTAAATTGGATGTGTATGGCTTCAGTCCTTATTGATAAGCAGCGGTCATGAGTTGAATAAGTACTTGGCAGTACAATAACTATAAAATGGACACTAGACCAAGACAAAAAACATTATTTAGTAACCAATAAGCTCTTCTGCTTGACAAATTGTGGAGTAAATATTTGGATTAAAACTTCTAAGCTATTTAATACTTAAAGTATTTTGTAGATTGCTAATAAAATCGAAACTTGCGGAAGAATACAAATTACTATTATATTTAGGTTGATTTGCTAATTCAAATGCTTTTTCTGATTATTCTCAAGTCGAGGAGAGATTATACCTCCATGAAAAAGAACATTTCAGTAACGTAAAAAGTATTAATTACATTTCAAACAAATGTTTATTAATAAGTACCTTTTACGCTTCTTGTTGAAAATATAGCAAAATTAAAAAAAATTAACTTTTATATTATACAGTAAAAACCAACTTCATATAAGTACAATATAGAATGTAGAGAACACACAGTAACAGCTAGGCTAGGCTATGTTTGAATCAAAAAGAGACCTTCTTATAATACTTTCTTATTTAAATAGTTCTTATGTAAATAGTTTAGTAATCTAAGAAGTAATAAAAATGTATTTTAATTTTTTAAATATTTCTTTGTTTTTTATTTATGTTGAAAATATAATTTCCACATTAAAGCTTCTGAATTCGGTGCTTAGACATAGTGTATCAAATAATTAAAGCCAACTTCAGAAGCTTTTACGTGGAAATTATTTTATTAATTTTAGTCCCTTGAAGTCGTTTCAACTTTTTATTAAAAGTATTTTTTTTATCATTTTGAGTGGGCTAAAGAATAAAACGTAACAACTAGAATATCGTCTAAACAGTGAGATTAAAATCTTATGACCAATTTTTTCACCTTCAAGGGTGGAATTTTCTCTTCCAAATTAAATGGCACTACTCGTGAGGCTATTATAGCTAATTAAATAAAAAATAATCATTAAAATTGGTTCAAAATCGGCGAAGATCTCACGTATCTATGGTATCAAAGATATCAGAGTCACGTAAAATAAACATAACACACGGAAAAAAAACATACAGTCGAATTGATTGTTTTTTTTTTCGTTAGCGTGAAGGTATTCTATATATATATTAGATCTCCAAAACTATACGCCGGATTGACTTGAAATTTGGCATATATAGGTACTCTACTAGGCACTAAGTACGGATTTTTGAAAATTCAAACCCCTGAGAGGATGAAATAGGGTGTTACATTTTGTATGAAACTTTTACGGGGAGATCAACTTGTATTACATATATAAATGGCACATGGAAAAACACCCAGGCCCAGACTAAGAGGAAACAAGAACTTTATAGAATGTGATATTTGAACGTGAACCGATTCCCGTACAGTGAAACCACAACGTCTAAAAATATTTCGCTTAGAAATGGTAAAACTAGAGTTGACTTGAAAACAAGCAGTTAAAGCTCTTAATTGCCATGTGTGGGCGGAGTCTTTGTACGCTCATGCACGATTTATGAGATTTTATCTGGAACACAGTACCTAACTTACTTTAGTTGCAAAATTTTGAATTTAAGGTTATCTTGAATAAAGCTAATTTTACGGAGTTTTTCGCGATTAATTGAAACTTTTAAATCCCGCCTTTTTATGTGCTTTGCAAATTTGCAAATGATTACTGCAAAGCACTGGCAGACAGTGTAAAATAATAAAAAATAAAAACAAAACCATTTAAACACAATTTAAAAAAAGCATTTGCGTAGATCGGGCTAAAAATTAATCATGTAGGACGTTGAACACCTGTCGTGATTGTCTGACGTGGGTCAATTGAGACACCGGGAATCAAAATTTAAAATGAACCTGATAAAAGCCGTAAAATTACTTTGATTTAATTCGAAGTGTTCACGTAAAAATATAATAATTCATTAAGGTTACCTTCTGTGCTATGACATCACCCTGGTTGTCGATATAATACTGCGCCGTGTGAATATGGCTTAATGAAATATTCAATCTCCTTCTATAGGGTATTAATTGTAGTTCTAGTTCGGTCAGTTTAAATACAAGGTCTGCTCTTAATTGCTCCAATGGTTTTATATAAGTGATATATACTCTCTCCGTACGCTTGGCTGAAAACAAAATATTTTATTTTTATTATAACTTCATGAGCATTTTTCTATTTTTCGGGCCCAAGTTTTCAAAGGAACTTCTAGCTATTTTGCAGGTCCCGGATCATATACTAGCTAGAGTCAACGTTTGTGCAAAATATAAATTCTTGATTTCTTCGATTTATTTGTGTTGTGATAGTATCTGTTGTATTGATATTTGGTTGTGTTGTGTTGTACTGATATTTCATCTTCTCCCTTCGATGTTATCAAGTGTTACATCAGACTCGAGTAGATAAGGATGAATGTAGGTATGTATATTATTTTTAGCATTATAGTACGTGAGGGTAATATGGTAATCCGGTTAATATGGTCACTTTCTTATAAAAGGCCTATTACATTACACGATTTCTCGGGCCCTGCCCGCAGGGACAGGGTAGTGTACTAAGAAACAGGAAGTCAGGGTCCCTAAACCGAGAGGTTCCGACCGCCCTGCTTCCCTGCCGCGCTGTGGTTCGTGTAGTGTAATAAGAGACAGAGGCAGGTAGCTCAGTTGCGTGCGTGGCCGCAAGCGCAGAGTCTACACGTCTGTTTATTATTTAAAGTTCTGGTGCGTCGATCTACTCTCGTAAATCATCGCTCGTAACTATCGCTACAGAAAAGGATGTCCTTCTCAATGTCATCGACATCTACAGAGATATGCCTTATCTTTGGAGGAAAGGGCACAAAGACTATTCCAATTTATATCTATATAAATAAATAAAATTGAAGTGTCTGTTTGTAATGTTAAAATAACAGTTTTTTACAAATTGCATATGAAAGTATATACGGTACTAATAACAAAAAACAATTTTTAATTTTTTTGTCTGTCTGTCCGTCTTTTTCCACGTTCGAGTAACGACTGAGGCAGGAAGCGATTTCTAGTGTAATAAGTAGCGCCCTGCTTGGTAGGCAGGGCATACGATAGACAGAGCCCGATAAATCGTGTAATGTGTTAACTCAAAAACTACAGCCTTGTTTGCATAGATGGTTCTGTGATACGATAGCTCTTCATCAGTCAATCACATAATAAAGGGTCAAAAGGGCGCTGCTTTATCGACGCCATTTTTGCCACAGTTGACATTATAGTAAAAAATTTAGTCGATTATAGGTATTGTGTAGTGTAGTAAGTTTTATTTAAGTTCATTTTTCGAAGTGTTTCTAATTATTACCAAAGCTTGTTTGCTATTTTTTTTCTTAATATATTAGTTATAGTAAACGACTATGTGTTTTTGTCTCTGTCCTCCTCCCAGTTTTGGTGTTATAGGGCGACAAAGCTTAAGGTGACCATATTACCCTTACGTACCTTATTAGGGGTAGCTGATGCTTTTCCAACTTTATTTAGGACAGGACGACAAGGACATTATCATTATTATATCATTTAAAAGATTTTCGTCTAAAAATATCAATTAAAATATATAAAAGTTCAGAATCTCCTTTGGATATATTATATACTTAATATGTAATCCGTGTTATAAGAAAGTGACTATTCTTCAGATTTCATGCCAATATACATGCGTATGTTTCTTTTCATTTTTTGCTGGGTAAAGGCATGTCACGTGTGAAAGAAAACTTCGTGACTGGAGTTATTTATGAACATTATAAAGCAAGTGGTGAAATTGCTACGTAAAAATTTGGAATCGTAACTTTTTGTTAATTTAAGTTTTATCGACTATTTAGTCAAGGTTATTACCGCGTAACTTATGCGTGGCGCTAGTAGTTGTAGATCCATTTCATTCATTACTAAATTGCACTGCTGAATATTAGCCTCCCCCATAGATTGCCTCATATGCGTCTTTGCCACAGTTGTTAGGCGGGTTAGCAACTGTTGTTTTTTATTTTGAGTTGTTGTCGAAAGATGCCGCTGCTGCTCCTGTTTCAGTTTCCTCTGTCGCCTCTTACGACATCCACTATGGGGTAGTGATTATTCTTACACCGCCACTACACGGTTAAAACATTATATATAGATAGTAATAATTTTGCTTGACACTAGATGGTAGCTCATATATAAAAATGCTTAATACTGTAACTTTATTTAATGAATATCGTTGCATTTATATGAACTATAGGCTAAGAATTATTTTAATGTGATCTGATAAACAAAAGGCAATTAAATCAATTGCATAAAATTGTAATACCTAAACTCCCTAGTCTTCCAGATGTGTTTAAATCCGAGACTTGAGCTGCCACATTCTCTAATTGATCTTCTAATGCTGCTAAGTCCTTTCCAACAACCGGGTTGTTGTACTCCATCCTAAAACACAAAACTTAAACATTTAAAACAAAAACAAAATACTGGTTTATTACCTGTTATTGACAAAGCTGTATTTTTAAGTATTAGTCACCCTTATACAAGCAGGAGGAACTAGTAACATTATTTAATCTGTGGCAGAACCCTTACAAACGATGCACTGTAGCTTGCGCAAATATTAACACGGTATATCAAATTTCATAGTGTAAATACTTTTTACTTTGTAAAAGTGTATGCACATTTATTTTATTTGTTGTACTCGCTTTATTTCCTGCGCAATAGCGACCTATACTACGCCTTCCCAACCCCCGATCTATGCGTACGTTGACCCATTGCATCCCGTTTAAACGTGATACAGTAGATACTGGCATTTGTGCAAAATTGTTCAATAATAGAATATTTTTATTAAAATTTATTTTCATATAATACTTATTAAAAGTCACTTTTTATTTACCACTGCTTCGGAAAATACCTCTGTCCTGGGAAGAACCACCAAGAAACCCCAATCGACGACTATTTATGGATATGAAAGAAGCGAGAGAGGTGTGTCAGGATCGTGCCAAATGGAAGTCCGTAGTCTCTACCTACCCCTCTGGGTGATAGGCGTGAGGGTTTATGTATGTATCTATGTTATTATTTTATATGAGGTAAGCATAAAACATAAACAATTCCTTACACGCCAATCCGTATTTAGGCGTGATCAGATGGCAATACAGGTGATACATAGACATATTTTAATTTAGCGCTGTGTCAGCATAGTAGGTAATCGTAAGTATCTCCCCCGAACGGGTTCTTGTTCTTGGCTGGCCCGTGGTGTAGGGCCGGCCCGAGGTGGCCACTCCGAGTGGGCTTGGCGAGCCACTCCGTATGTGTGTCGGTGGGCTGCGGCAAGAGGGGTGTCTTCTCCCCCTACCGCTGCAGCCGAGGTGGAGTCGTGGGGAAGAGGATTGTTGGTATGGCGATGCGCCACTCGCCCTATCCTCCGCGACTCTGACGGGGCCGCACCGTTGATGCGGTGGTGGTGAGGCCACGGGGGGAGAGGAGTGTCGGTATTGCGAGGCACCGCTCTCCCTATACACTCCGCGAAACGCCGAAACTTGGTTGGCGTCATGGACGCGTCTTCTTCTTCTTCTGCGATCAGTCTTCTTTCACGTCGCAACAGAGCGTCGGCATGGCATGATTTTTTGTATGGGGATAGTTCGGTGGCTGTAGAGTGACATAGGCTACTTTTTTCCGCGGAAAAACATATTATTCCCGTGGAAAATCGAATATATTGCACAAGTTTGTCCTTCTTTCACGTCGCAACAGAGCGTCGGCATGGCATGATTATTTGTATGGGGATAGTTCGGTAGCTGTAGAGTGACATAGGCTACTTTTTTCAGCGGAAAAACATATTATTCCCGTGGGAAAATCGAATATGTTGCAAAATTAAATTCAGCTAGGTGGCGCCACCGTGATTCTACAAGACGGACGACGATACGATGGACGAACACAGAAGGTCAGAATATCTGGATTATTATGACTTTTACCAAAATTAAGATAAAAATGTATGGATCTGTATTTTCCACGCAGGACCGGAAGAGAGCGATAAAAACATAAAATTCACCAGCTGATTTTCTTCAAACGTTTTGGTGCATCGTAATTCACAGAATAGGCGATAACCTCGCAGACGATATTAAGTAATCCATGGATGCTCTGCCTACCCGCAAGGGTTACAGGCGTTATTATAAGTATGGATCAGAAATACTATCACCACCTGTCACGCTTTCACCTTAACTATTACTTAACAATGGTAGAAACAGTTCTTAGTAAGCCTTATTAATAAGCCTAGTAATATTTTTATTGAACGGAAATGAATACAGTTCTTATATGTGGTTATGAATGAATCGGTATTACAATAAAAAATTGTGCAAAATTATAAGAAAAATATTTTTGAGAGTTCTTATTAACTAACGTATACATAGTTTAAATTGATTCCGCTAGATGTCGTTACTAGGTTTTAAAACGCGGTAACGAAATGTTTCCTGACATGTACTTAACTCCCGCCGTTGAGCCGCGCGTCAACTTATAGTGCATACGGTACCTATACGCTTATTGTTTCTATTTCGTAGCTTATTCGACTACCTGCTTTCGATTTCGGTTGTTTGTTATTTGCTTTGTGATTTGGTTAAGGTTGAATGGATTTATATTGGCTTTCATTTTCGGATTTGTGTATTTTCTTGGATCGGTTTTGTTGATTTGGTTGGTATTCCTTTATACATATTTAGACTCTGGCTTTGATTTTGGATTTTGTTTATTTAGAATCGTGAATTGGTTTTCGTTGTTTTAGGTTGTTTAAGAATATTTCAAAGGAATATTAATAGTATAGGTAGTGTATATGGTACCTATACACTTACTTCTTTTTTCGTTGGTTATATTTATATTGACTACTGCTTTCGATTTCGGTTTTCTGCGATTTGTTTTGTGATGTGGTTTAAGTTGATTCGATTTTTTTGGCTATCGTTTTTGGATTCGTATTGTGTCTTGAATTGGTTTTGTTGTTTTGATTTTAAAAAATATTTAAAAGGAATATTTATTACTTTTAGATATTTTGGATTTGCTTTTAAAAAAAATATTTAAAAGGAAATTTAATTCCTTTTAGGTATTTTAACGTTTTTTTATAAATAGGTTTTTTCCTACTTCATAATGCCTCGCAAAGGTAAGTCCAGCCTTTCAAGAGTATCTTCTCAAAGACAAGCGAAAAGATTAGCTCGATCAGCTGCTTTTAGAGCATCTGAGACACCTTCTCAACGTCAGCAAAGGCGTCTTGAACAGACAGAGCGTCAGGCTGCTTTAAGAGCTTCCGAAACACCTTCTCAAAGTCAGGAAAGGCGTCTTGAACAGGCAGAGCGTTAAGCCACTTTAAGAGCTTCTGAAACACCTTCTCAAAGTCAGCGAAGGCGTCTTGAACAGGCAGAGCGTCAAGCTACTTTAAGAGCTACTGAAACACCTGCTCAAAGTCAGCAAAAGCGTCTTGAACAGGCAGAGCGTCAATCTACTTTAAGAGCTACTGAAACACCTGCTCAAAGTCAGCAAAGGCTATTCGAACAAGCGGAACGTCAGGCCGCCTTAAGAGCCGCGGGAACACCTGATGAAACTCAACACAGACTCATTGAGCAAGCTGAACGTCAATCTACTATAAGGGCATTTAAAACACCAGAACAGACACAGGCGCGAAGAGATGCAAATGCACAGCTCCAAGCTGAACGTCGACAAAATTGTCAAAGAAACAATTGGTCGGTTTTTAATGACGCAGCATTCAATTATGATCCGTTGATCGATTATAAAAATCACAGGTTAGTTGTTATCGGACTGATGGACAAGGTGTGTCGATTTTGCAGCGCTTTAAAATGGAAAGATGAGACCGCAGGCATGTGCTGTTCCAATGGCAAAGTGTCTCTTCCGTTACTTGGGAACCAGAAGAACCTTTGAAAACTCTTTTATATGATGCTAATGAGTCACGGCGCTTTTAAACAGGATCCGGAAATATAACTCATGCTTTCAAATGACGTCCTTCGGAGTTGACCGGGAAATAATAATGCCGGGATTTTCGCCTACATTTACGGTGCAAGGGCAAATTTATCATAGAATAGGTTCACTTTTTCCAGCTGAAAACGAACAGCATAAATTTTTACAAGTATATTTTATGGGTGACGAAGAAATTGAGGTAGACCGTCGCTGCCAATTTATCCAGGGAGTTGAGAGACACAGTGTTCAAAATTCAAAGATTCTTGATGAACGTAACATTTTAGTCAAAACATTTAAAACTGCTTTAGAAAACCTACCTGAAGAGGATTATAAAGTCGTCATTCACGCAGATCGGACCCCTCGAGGAGAGCATGAAAGGCGCTACAATGCACCTTTGATAAACGAAATAGCAGCCGTAATTAGTGGTGATCAATTTTCTTCACGAGACATTGTCTTGCGAGCACGTGATGATACGTTGCAACGGGTAGCCGATACACACAAGTTTTATGACGCTCTGCAATACCCATTGATTTATTGCAAAGGACAAGAGGGTTATCATTTTCAAATTCCACTCATTAACCTGGTCACAAAGGAGCCTACTCAAAACAAAAAGTATCATGTATGGATTTTATGCGTATCATATGATGTTGCGAGAAAATGATTTTAACCTCTTAGCCCGGTGTAGACAATTATTTCATCAATTTTGGTAGACATGTATGTGAAGGTAGAAAGTGAACGTCTCCGTTATATATCTTTAAATCAAAAAGCTGCGCGTTGAGAATTATATACATTTACAAGATGCAGTTTCTAGCGACGCCAATGTAAACCCCAGAGATTTAGGTAAATGGTAATCTGCCCTCATCATTCGTTAACAGTCCCTGCTACCTACATGAGTACACACAAGACGCATTCGTCTATGTACGAACTTACGGAAGACCTGATCTTTTGTTACTTTTACTTGCAATCCCACATGGAAAGAAATAACCGAGGAGCTAATGCCGGCCAAAAAGTACTGACAGACACGATTTAGTTGCTAGAGTATTTAGATTAAAAGTACAAAATTAATGTATGTAATTAACAAAGGAAAATTTTCGGAGAGTGCAGTGCTTCATGTATTCAATTGAATGGCAAAAGAGGATTACCGCATGCCCACATTCTAATATGGCTTAAAGAGAAGTTGCGGCCCAGCCAAATAGACGACATAATAAGCGCCGAGATCCGGATCCTGAGCAAGATAAAGAATTGTATGATACCATCGTCCGAAATATGATTCACGGTCCATGTGGAGCACGAAATTCAATATCGCCATGTATGAAAGAAGGAAAATGTACAAAGAAATTCCCTAAACAGCTATTAAAAGAAACAGTGCACAATGACAATGGCTACCTTTATACAGACGCAGAGCTCCCGAAGATGGTGGCAGGAAAGTTACAATCAAATCTCGCTCTGGAGCGTTCGAAACCTTAGATAACAGCTGGATTGTCCCGTATTCGCCCATTCTATGTAAAATGTTTAATGCCCACATTAATGTAGAAGCATGTAGCTCTGTCCGCGCAATCAAGTATATCTGTAAGTACATAAATAAAGGAAGCGACCAAGCAATATTTAATCTCAGGAGTGAAGGTGAGGCAAATCTCGTTAATGAAGTACAGACGTTTCAAGCAGGGCGTTATGTCAGCAGTAACGAGGCAGCGTGGCGTCTCCTTGGCTTCCCTTTACACGAAAGGCACCCAACAGTTACTCACCTTCCTGTGCACTTAGAAAATGGAGAGCGTGTATATTTCACCGAAAGAAATTTCCAAGAAAGAATTGCATCACCGCCAAAACTACACTAACAGCCTTCTTTCAACTTTGTCAAACCGACCCTTTGCAAAAACGTTGTTATATTCTGAAGTCCCCGCATTATACTTGGAACACATCTAGAAGGAGGAAACGCTGTATTCAAGGCGCGCCTGTTGCAAATTAGCCCGGTGTAAAGTCATCAGATGCCCTTGGTCGTATTTATACCGTCCATGTAACTAATTTTGAATGTTTCTGTTTACGATTGCTGCTGCACCATGTTCGGGGTCCTACAGGATATAAAGACCTTAAAACTGTCAACGGTCAGGAATGCGCAACTTATAGAGAAGCATGTGAAGCTCTGCATATTTTAGAAAACGATAATCACTGGGATGAAACCATGGAGGAAGCTGTGCAGTGCCAGTCACCAGCCAAAATTAGGAATCGTCTATTTTATGGAACAAGGTGACAAAATTCAGTTTAACTACGAATATGAGAGTGCATTTGTATAATGATATCAATGCTGGAAACTATGCTGACACACTATTAAAAATTGGCGATGGGCGGTTGGAAACGGATGCTGAGGGCTGCGTTAAATTGACGAGAGATTTTTGTAATTTAGTACAGAGTCATTCCGAATTAATTGCGAGCGTTTATTCAGATTTAACGAACAACATGCATGAAGACAAATGGTTATGTGAAAGGGCGATTCTTGCACCAAAAATGAGAGCGTTAACAAAATAAATTCAGATATATTAAGCGAAGTAGCAGGAGAAATAAGAGTATTTGTCAGTAGACACAGTTATGGACACAGAACAGAGCACTTCATATACCGTAGAGTTTCTAAATTCTCTAGAGTTGTCAGGTGTGCCTCACATAAGCTTCAATTAAAATTAGGCGTCCCAGTCATGCTAATGCGAAATTTAGATGCTCCTCGGTTATGTAACGGGACAAGGCTGCGTGTGACACATCTTGGACGGAACATAATCGGTGCTACAATTTTGACAGGCGTAGGAAAAGGTGAAAATGTTATTATACCACGGATCCCTATAATTCCCAGATCTTCCTTTTCAATTCAAAAGGTTGCAGTTCCCTATTGCTCAGTTTTGCAATGACAATTAATAAAGCGCAAGGGCAAACGTTACAGGTAGCAGGGGTCAACTTAGAAAACCGTGCTTCTCTCATGGTCAGCTGTATGTAGCATGTTCGCGTGTGTCAAATGCCCAGAATTCCACATTCTTTCCCTGAATGGAAAAACATATAACATTGTGTACAGTAGCGTCTTAAAATAGTGTTCAGTTAGTTTTTTTCAAAATTCCCACAATCAATTAATCAGAATTCACACAGATCTTCCTTTTCAATTCAAAATTTCCTATTTAGCTCAGTTTTTTCAATTCCAAATGCTGCACCTCTGACGGACTTATTAAGCTCAGTTTCCTTTCAACTCAAAAGGCTGCATCTCTGACGGATGTTTTATTTGGCTCAGTTTCCTTTCAATTCAGAAAACTGCATCTCTGACGAATCAATTTAGCTCAGTTTCTTTTCAAAAGTCTGCATCCCTGACGGATAATTATGCTCAGTTTCCTTTCATTAAAAAAATATCCGATTTCCATTTGGAATAAACAGGCTATTTTCATGCTTTCCTATACGCTGCGTTTCAAAACATTTAAATAGGCTGACGAATCAATTTTGCTCAGTTTCCTTTTAATGGCTGCATCTCTGACAAATCTATAAAACTCAGTTCTTTCAATTCAAAAAGCAATGGATAGTTCATTTCCCAGTGACCATGCGGGCGAAGCCGCGGGTAACAGCTAGTATGTTTATAATAGCCGGTATCGTTAATTTTGTAGAAAATGGCTAGGAAAAATCGTATTTACAATATAAAAAACTATTATTTTCAACAAAAAAGTCACCACCATTTGAAGATGAAGAACAATTCTATACGTGTTAGCAATTAGCTATGTTTGATTTGGTTTAGTTTTGTCACAAAATGTACCGAAAAACAGCATAATTTCGCCCGATTTGCAAACGCACCCTTAATGCCTAAGGCATTCTCTACCAGTCAACCCATGGAGTGGTGAGAATTTGTCGTGGGTGCAGCAATGAAAAGAAAAAAAGGAAAACAAGAGAAACTAAATAAATACACATTATATGTAACGAAATAGATTATGATATAATAATGTAAGTAAATACATATATATCACTATATTTACACATATTAACACATATTCATATTATAAATACATTTATATGCTAATAAACATATATATATATATATATATATATATACCTTAATATAATGACCTGTATATAAATTGTAATATAAATGTAATATAAATTGACCTGTAAAATAATATAAATAGACCTGTAAAGAGGCAGATTCACGTTGGATTTTATTAGAATTTCATTAAGTATTCTGTTAAACGGAACAGATATAGTTCTAAGGAAGCTGACGTCGACAGATGATGACAATCGTCCCAGATCCGCTTGCAGCTCCTCCCATTCGAAGTAAGATGTCTCTTTGTTAACATCCAAGATTCTGTCGAGTTGAAAAACGATGTACGCTGGTCGATTTCTCTCACAGTCTCTGAAAATATAACACATGAGCAGGTAAGCATTTTCCTTTCCTTTCAGGTAAATTACCTAAGGAGACATGTGAAAATTCATCGTTGAACAAAAAGTATTTGAGTTTTACTTATTTTCAGGTAACTTATTGTTACCTAATTTATTAGAGTATAACTCTTTTTTTGGCGTAGAAATTGTTACTAATTTAGCTACAAATTTAATATTTAATGGCTATTACAAGTAATTAGCTAATACAAGTGTCGTGGTAGGTCAGGAGCTTGCATTTTTTTACATTATGTGAGCGACCGGGTTTCGATTCCCGTCGCCACCAATAAAATTGTAATTGCAATTTTAATTGCTGATTAACCACGAGTATGAAAAAAATTTTAAAGTCATGAGAAGTCCGCCAATACCCACCTGAGCAGTGAGGCGGTCTAATGCAGATCGAGTACTGGGACGTTTTCCTGGTTGATTTCAAATGCACCGACGTATTCCGATATACGTACACTACTAACATCAGAAGCACGAAGCTTCCTCAGTAAAAGGAGACTTAATGTATTAGCAAATGGATAATTTATAAGTTGTAGTATTAAACATAGTATTCACTTTGTTCATTCCTTAATTTTTTAAGTTATTGAAAAATAGCATAATGCTTATTGTTAAAATATTTATAAATAAGTAAATAGTGATTTATTATGTTTACGCGAACACTACACATTTAAATGAAACTAAGTTTTACGGATTTTATCGCGTATATTAAATTATTTTAATATATAATAGATTTATAAATGTAACCTACCTTAAGACATCCTTCATAGAAACATCTATAGTAACATTTTCTAGATCTCTAAATAGTGCATCAAAAATTCCTTCGCGGTTTTGCAACAATGGCGACGGTCGGTCTAAAAGCTTTGAGAGAGTTTTATATTGCGAAGTGTCCCACAGTGCGTGACATACGTATACCTGTATGGAGAAAATAAAGATCAGATTGCGGAATGATTTTTAATGAATTAATTGCGGATTAATGGCGTTACTGAAATTTATCAAAAACTTCGTTGCGATAAAGTAAGTTTTTTTGTGTTTATTCTATTACTTTTTACAAGGAAAGTAATTGACTTAGTGCAGCATATATAAAGCTCTGTATAACGTATATAATTAAATAATAGAACTGTTTACTGAATGATAAATTTTAGGTTATGTATCTAAACAGAAAATGTGTTGAAAAAGAGCCAGGCCATAGTGTATCGAAAGAGCAGACTCTTTCATGGCACGAATACTGGCTGTTTCAATACAAATAGCATTTTTGAACAGTTCTGCAAATCTTTTATAGTTTTTTCTATTTCAGAGTAGAAGTAAAATGTCCTCAGATGCTAACATCAAACCAAAAAACGCATAATAGGCCGTCAGCTTCTGTAATTGAAGGCGCAGTATGAGAAGTAAACACTGAACATAACTGAACATAAACAATCAATAAATAAAACTACGATAGTCTTTGGTATATGAAAAGCTTGTTTGGCTAAGATAATTAAAAAAAAAATTAGGAACTCGATACAACGAGATTCGTTGGTGTCTTATTTAAAAACCTATTCGAAAATGTGCCATAGGCTTACTAGAAAGCAAACTAAAGAACTATATTTTCAATACGCTAAGTCAAATTCTCTCTGCCCTGAGAAATGAAATGTCGACCAAATTGCAACAGTAGAATGGCTCCGAGGTTTTATGAGAAGACATAAAGATTTAGCGATCAGAACTCCTGAGCCTACTTCATTATCACGGGCAACTAATTTTAACAAAACAAATATCAGCAATTTTTTTAAAGAACACCGATTCTTTCCAAGGATGATTCGCGAGGCTATTGAAATCAAAAAACATTCTATTTTCAATAGAAAAAATGTCTGGGTACTGCTATCTGCTTGGGATCCTACAATTAATAAAATTAAATCCCAATCTGCTTGGATTGAGATTTAATTTTATTAATTGTATACAACTGATACTATAAGCTCATTCTGCGTAGATCGTACCAAAAATTAATAATTTCTAACTGAAGGTAGCCGTGGTTAACCATGACTCCTCAGTCCTCTGCGTGATATATACTATATTATAACATGAGTGCTGTAAAGTAGTAGTGTTAGTGTTTATTTTGATTTCTATCACAAGTTAATTTCGGCACAAATGAAAATTTAGAAGATGAAATTTTTTATTAAATGTTATTATTATTCCAAATGCCAGTAGCCGGCTCTTTCATCAACAGATTGTTATGAAAGAGCCGATTTAAACTTTTTTTTAATGTAAAAATTGTTGGTTTCATGGTTACTTTTTGAATTTCTTTTCGATTTTTTATCTTTCCTAATAAATAAAGAATTAAATAAAAGCATTTTTATTTACGTGTAATAAAAGAAATATATCTTAATCAGCTGGTTTTCAAAACTGGCTCTTTCATACACACCTTCCCCTACATATACTTGTTATTAACTTGACTACAGTGCCACCTATCGGATCCTAGCATAGCTGTCAACTATGTCACGACCAAACAAATGAATTGTGAGGTGACTTCAATGGGTCAAATCGGTCAGAAGTTACGCGATCACTAACAGACTCGTTTAAAGTGTCTAATTCTTCAGCATGTCTAATTTAGTTAATGATGTATATACAGTTCATTGCATTGGTGTTTGTCGATTAAACACACATTAAGCTAAGATAAAAAAGAGGTTTTATGTACTGATTGTAGCCGGTTTAATCGTTATGAACGATTAAATACCAAAGTTAGGGACATTTTTGGCATATAATATATATCTAGAAATTCTAAGACATTAGGTTAGGGTAACCTGCACAAAAAAAGTGTTCAATTTGATGACCTGTCCCTCCTTTAAGGTTTTGCATCGACCTTCCGAATATCCTGTATATATGCATGGGATAAGCTTGGAAAACAAATTAAGAAAATAAATCCTGCTCCGGATCCCTAATTTGCGAGATTTTAAAAACGCATTACGGAAAGAATGGAAAGCAATATCTCAAGATGTTATAAAAATCTTGATTAGGAGTATGCCAAGGAGAATGGAAGTAGTTCGAAGAGCTAAAGGTAGCAACACTAAGTACTAATTATAGCCCACGTTATAGCCTTCCTGACCATTTATGAAAAAAAAAATTATTAAATGTTAAGTACAAAAATGTTTCTTTCCTATAAAATTTTTCTTTCGTTTTAAATTTGGTTAATTTTTGTCATTTCATCGTTTGTTTTTCACGATGTCTGCAATTTTAAATTAACAAATAATAATCAAAATCCAAATAAATAAAGTTAATTGTTACAAATACCCGTGAAATTTTGTTTTATGCACATTTTTTTTGAGTCTCTCTAAATTTGTTCATGAGAGTGTAGAAAAATAAGGAAAAGATAAAGATAATCATAGCAGACAGGAAAATTATCTTTAAATTACATGATACACCAGGGACTAATCTACATTGCTATCAATGAAAATGAAAATTGTATAATATAAAAAATGTAAGAAATTGCATTTTCTGCATTTTTAAATTACTGTCAGCGCCTAAATGTAATGGAATAGCAAATTTTATACTATAGTTCTTGCGGATATTATTTTTATGTCGATTTTGAAATCTGTTGTTAAATCAAGTAGAATAAACAGATTGATCATGTTCATATAATACGAGCATGAAACGGGAGCATAATTCTGCTGTGTTTCGTATGATTGACGAGAATCGGACACTGTTATAACGGTATTCCATCTTGGTCCTCGAGGTTGACAGCACATTCGCGTTTTCATTCTCAATCGAGGATGGATGTAAGTGTCTATGGGCCACTGCATCCACTTTCCATAAGATGGATTGTGTCACTCTTGTAAAAAGAAAACAAAGCGGAAATTGCTTGCGACATTATCCATGTTTAGTAGTGAACAGTTTACGTGTTAATAAACGTTCTTAAAGTAATAGTAGTTGGCTCTTTTTGAAGTGAGAATTACATTCTCACTTGTTACATTCTCACATCTGTCTGTTTTTAAGGATATAATTTTTTTGTTTTAAACCCCCGACGAAAACATAGTGGTGTTATAATTTTGTAGTGTGTATCTGTATATATTTGTGTCTCTCTATGGCATCATAGCTCCTGAACGAATGAACCGATTTTGATTAGTTTTATTCTTTTGAAAGGTGTCTTAATTAAGAGTGTTCTTAGCTATATTTCAAGAAAATCTGTTAAACCCTTTGAAGATCATCAGCTCTTTTTGTTTCGGGGTTTCTAAAATGTTTTAGTTATAGATTTCAGGTAACATTCTCATTTGCGTCATTTATTTATTTAGTTTTTATCCATTTAATTATGATAATGATAAACCAACAGAACACATAGGTATTTAAATAATTGAATTTAAAATAATAAAGCCTAATAAAGTATGTAGATATCATCGTAGTTATCATACGTTATTGATATTATTAAGAAATATAAGTGTAGAGTTGATTTTGGTTTAGTATTTAATTTCCCTTTTTAATTGTTTTCAAGAATATCGATTTAAAAAATAAACAACAAAACGAGAATCACATCCTAAAAACTAAATAGTCAAAAAATCTTTATTATACTGGGATCGATATTTTCAAAGTATTCTCTTTATTTTGAGTACGCATACTCTTTTACATACGTTTAAACTACTTGAAAAATATCTCGTTACCGGCGTCGAATATCCCTGACCACTCTTCTTAAGACACCTCAGAAATTATGAAATAAAACAGCCAGTTCAATTTAATATAATAATGTTTTTCAGACCGAATTTCGGTCACGGTGGCCAGCCTTGTAGGAGAATAGGCATAGGGCAAAATTATAGGTAGTTCACGTGTGTGTGCAAGCACATGTGCACTCTCTATTCCCTCATTCTCAAATTCCGATGGGACGGCAATCCGAAACTACCGGAGATCAGGCGCAAGACTATCGGCTTTACGCGCTTTCTGAGGTACGGGGGTGAATCATTGCCGTCTTCCTGACTCTAAGTTGCTACTGATAATTCCTTGAAGTAAAACCTAACAATTGATTTTCACCCGACCTGGTGAAAATCAGTTATTAGGTTAACTCGGTCACCTTATTATTCATTTTAACTAGTATACTCTCTATAAAATAAAACAATAAAATAAATAAGTACATAATATACCTCGGCGTGGCCCGCGATAAGAAAGACTGCGGAAATCACGGCCCATAAAAGCAGGGAAGCGAAGCATAACCAAACTGCAGATCTGTAAGTATACTGAAAAATGGATGAGTATTTCTGGCAAGATATTTATTCTAAGCCCTACTATTATGTAACAAATCGTAAGAATGAGTGAATTTTGTACTTTATGTTACTACTACGGCTGTGATATGGGCTCATCACAAGTCCGCTAATGAACATAGGCCCCATAGATTGCCACAAAGTATACCTGACAGAAAGTGGATACTGTGACCCGTAGACATGTACATCTATCTTCGATTAAAATCAAAATGCAGATACTTTGTCACCCTTTAGGACTAAGATTGAATGCCTTGTTCCCAGTATAAAGGTTCTCCGGTTTTCTACACTCGACATACGAAACATGGCAGCATTAAGCTTATGCTGATATTCTGTGAGAGTGTGGTCATTCTCTGGTCGAACCGATCCACTTGCAGCAACATTAATGTAGCTGCAGCAACCACAACCAAACCGCTTAACACCAACATTTTCAAGCTGCTGATAGCGCACGGACATAAACCATCATCTTATATTTTTAATTCATTTTACATATATTGGATTTATATCAAAATATCATGTAAATACATTTATTGTATTTAACTATCCCTGTGTTGGTTTTCAACGTTAAAAATTATACAAATTAAAGTGAAATAAATAAAAATCTAGATCCATTGAAAAACTGTGTCAGCAATAGACATTTTATGAAGCCACGAGACTAAATTGTCAAAGCTTTTAATAAATGTGGGTAAGTACTTACACTTGAAGAGTCCTTTTAGCGTGACTTTTGGATTTTCCGCATCCACATAGCATTGCAATTAGTATGAGTGTCATCCCAAAAGAAAAAGCTATTGTGCATGCTGTAAAGAAAAAGTAAATAAACATAATCAGACGCCGTACAAACGGAAATATAAATAAAAAAGCAAATATCAAAAATAAATTAAAAAAAGCAAGTAAATTTTGCAACTGTACATAGTAATGATGGATTTTTGTATTATACAGGGTTATTTTTCAATAATCTTAAGTTCAAATATATGAATAATGATATACCGTTATTACAATTTTTGAAAATACGAGTAAATAAGGCTTCTACTTTTATTTGAAGTTATCCCATATTTAATGTGATTTATGGGCAACAACTACGAGTACGCGCGCTCCTCTGTGTGTGGTTTAATTCACAACGTTTTTGCAAACCGATCGACCCTTACGAATGTGTGCGTGCGTAGTAAAATAGTAGACAGTTTTTCTACGTGGTAGAGCCATGCTGCAACTATATTAGTAGTATAGTTGTAGCACGAATGGGTCGGCTCGACCGGGGAAAAAGACAATCAGTTAAAACAATGCATTACCACGAATTTTTAATTTAAAAGATAAAAAGGACAGTGTAGCGCGCATATCTCCTCGATCTATTATTACTCGGATTGGTAGGTCCATTCGTGTGCCGAGTCGATATATTGATAACGTCATTTAAAGTACGCTCTAGAGGGCGCTGTAGGTGGAGACAGTAATTCGCGGGTTTTTAACTCCCATAAATACACTCTGGTCTGATTATTATTCTGCGCAATTGCTCACTCAAGAAAAATAATTAAAAAATGTCTGAACTTGCAAGCAACCATAGTTTCTCATAATTACTTTAAGCCTAGATAGTTAAATATAATAGAACCTATTTGTAACGTTTTCCTTTAACTTTGTCAATTTTGGACAATAAAACGTTTGTTCTATTCTTTTGTGGCGTTTATGTTTTTTTTTCGTTCTATAGAACATCGCTACAAAAAATGGCTCCCAACGTTCGGCTTGAACTTTTATGAAAATACACAGTGCTTCTGTTAAGAACAGTGTTTCTTACTTCGATAACTCGTAAAATGCTCCAAGGACATTTTTACACCTAAACGTAAAGAATACGCTGTATTTTGGCATCTTCAATTCGCAAGTGCAAGTGCCGTTTGTTTAGATGACAATCCTGGACATTTACGTGGTACTGTGGTTTTAGTGTTTGTTCTTTATAATTTAGAATCTACCTTTATCAAGAAGAAAGTGAATAAAATTATAACAAACTTCTAGGGATGTAATATGTACCTACTGTAACTTGTATTCTTAGCATATTATTCTAAGCTTGTATTACATTAATTCTTGCAAGTTCCTTAACTGATCTATTTACCTTTGTTATTTCATATACATATACAAGTATCTAATAAGTTTTTTTTTTTAAACAAAAAATTATTATCTCTGGTTATTCATTATAGAAATTGTAAGAAATAAAGGATATTAATTGGTTATCAGGATAAGAAAATAAAAAAATAAAAAGTAAACTGGTGATTTAGGGTTATAAATTTTATGTTATATAAATAAACAATTCAATGTTATCAATATAAATGTTTCCATATTATTAATTTTAATTTAATAAACAGAAACCTACTTATAATAATATTAATTATTGTTACAAATGTTTTTCTTTTTAATTTTATTACTACAATATTGTGGTGACTATTAAGAAAAGAATTTCTCCATTTTTAATTTGAATCATACTGATGTAAGTATTAAGCAAATAATTAAATTTGTCTTCTCACTTTAAAATAAAACAATATTATCATTTCAATATTATTATTTAGTAAATAGTTACTTAAAAAGTAAAGTTAATAAATTGCTGTTGAGTAGTGATGTGATGCTCATTGATTAATTTAATTAAAAATTATTGTATTAAATTAATACTTACTTGTTGTAACTAAAAATTATTTTATGTGTATTGTTGGTCAATAAATAATTACTAGTTATTAAGTTATATACATATATATATATATATATATATATATAAAAAAAAAGAAATGGTTGTAACTAGATCTTGTACTATTAGTTTTGATCAGAACTCAACTATGGCTTCAACAACTTCTGCTGCTGTCCAGAATGATGGTAGCCCACAAATTTTGATGAACCAGCCGGTGTCTCCTCAGGTGCGTGATGCAACAACACCACAGCTGGCGTCTCTAGGCAGTTCCACACAAATGGATGACGCTAGTACATCAACTAATGAACCAGTGTCAACCCATTATCAGTCAGATACAGTATCTATGCAACCTAATATCACTCCTGGACCAACATCAGTTATCATGTCAGATTATCAACTTTCTCAAATTCTATCAATGGTTCACCCACCATACAACATGAATAGCAATAGTAATTTAACTAGATGTACAGCTAGATTTGATGGTTCTAAGGATGCAGATGTTGTAGCTTTTATAGAAGCTATATAAAGAATGTGTGGCTATGAAAGAGAGTATCGCTTTTCGGGGATTGCCCATGTTATTAACTGG
The DNA here is from genome assembly GCA_029286625.1 of Parnassius orleans. NCBI lineage: Eukaryota > Metazoa > Arthropoda > Insecta > Lepidoptera > Papilionidae > Parnassius > Parnassius orleans. Next base: position 5,854,775 of record JAGSMP010000030.1, on the reverse strand, counting down.
ATTGGCTGCAACATGGTGGCAAGGAGTGAAACAATCAGTATTGACCTGGACGGAAGCAATGCAGTTGTTAAAACATACTTATGGTCCCCGTCTTCCACCGCATAAAATATATAGAGAACTGTTTAGTAAGGAGCAAGGCGATGAAAGCACGGATGTATTTGTTTGTAAAGCAAGAGCCCTGCTAGCACAATTGCCACCAGGAACGTTAGCTGAGAATCTTGTACAGTTAGACATGGTTTATGGACTGCTTCATAGGAGAATACGTGAAAAGGTAGTCAGAACCTCCTTTATGACATTTTCAGAGTTACTTGAAAAAGCACGTGCTGTAGAGGACCTTTTTGGAGAAGGACAAATGAGACGACAGATGCGTCAGCAAATTCCTCTAATAGATCATTAGCTGTATCTTCATCTACCTCTAATAATAATCAGGCGCGACTAAATGCGGCTGTTGCAACAAGTTATAGTGGGAATAATAAGTTTAGACCCCACTATGCATACTGTAAGAAATATGGTCTTGATAAGAAAACATGTCAAAAATGGCCACAAGTTAAAATTGGTCAACAAAAAAAAGGACATAAGTAATAATGAAGCAGATGCTAAAGGTACTTCAGTTATTTGTTTTGGATGTGGTGCACCAGGCGTGGTACGTTCGAACTATGGCAATTGTAACAAAGATAGTGGTTCTTCGGCAGTGACGAATTCTTTCCAATCAGTTGCTGCTGTACATATATTTATCATTGGTCGAGCATAAGGTTCTGTAACCTTATGCTCGACCTCGAATGGTAAATGTAAGTGTATATAATGCTAGTGGATGTGTTATAATAGATACCGGTGCAAAATTGTCAATCGCGAGTGATAGCTTAAGAAAAATGTATTATTTAGTAATAATCATAGGTTGATTTACTCTGAATTTGAAATTAAATTAGCTAATGGTTCAGTTTGTAATAGAAATGTAGAAATTGCTACTGTAAATGTCGATATTTGTGGAATTGTTGTCTCCACGACTTTCGTTTTATTACCAGGTGCCAAGGATACATTACTTGGCATGAATTTTATTAAAGCTTCGGCAATGGTTATCGATCTAAACTTAAATAGATTTTCATTAAGAGATGTAACAGGCACATATTTTCCGTTAGTTTTCGAAAATGATGGTAAGTCTCTAGCGTGTGCGTCAATAGCTCTTCGTGATAACGAAGGCACAATGCTCAACGATTCTGAACGTGAAATGATTACGTCTATGTTAATAGAAAATAAAGATATGTTCACTTCAGGGGGAGAAGCCACTAAATTTGCGGTACATTGTATTAACACGGGAGACAATGCACCTATTGCAGTGCCACCTTATCGATTGACTCCTGCGAAAAAGGAAATAGTACGCGCAGAACTGGATAAGATGCTAGAACAAGAGATTATCGAAGAAGCAGAATCTGAGTGGGCTTCACCAGTCGTGTTAGTGCCCAAGAAAAATGGAGAAATACGATTTTGTGTTGACTATCGGAAATTGAATTCGGTGACCCGCACAGATAAATACCCACTCCCGCTTATCGATGAATTGGTATCCTCAACAAAGGCCAATTGTATTATGTCAACATTTGATCTGAAAGCAGGTTATTGGCAGGTAGAAGTTGCAAAAGAGGATCGTCATAAAACTGCATTCACCACACCTTTCGGAGCGTTCCAATTTCGTCGGATGATTTCGGCCTTAAAAACTCACCGGCGACGTTCCAGCGCCTGATGGATCACTTTCGGTCCGGGCTCAGTGATGTTTGCGTGGTTGCCTACCTCGACGATTTGCTTGTTGTTTCTGATGATGCATCTCATGTACGAGATCTAAAAAAAGTCTTCGACAGACTCAGAGTGTTTGGCTTGAAAGACAACCGTGATAAATGTATGTTTGCTAGGGACAGAGTAACATATCTAGGTCATGTGATTTCCTCTCAAGGAATCCAAACGAATTCTGAGAAGGTCGCAGCTATAGTAAACATGAGATCTTCTAATTTGAAAGAGTTACGTAGCTTCCTTCAAACATGTAGTTGGTTCCGGAAATTCATTCCGCAATTTTCCGAAATAGCTAGACGGTTAACGTGTCTTACGAAAAAGAACGGAAAGTGGATATGGGGTAAAGAACAGACTCAGGCGTTTGCTACTCTCAAAGATAAACTCACTTCTGCCCCTATTCTTCGCCAGCCGGATTTTGAAGTTCCATTCGTTATTCGTACCGACACTAGCGCCTACGCATTGGGTGCTGTGTTAATGCAAGGTGAAGAAGTCAAAGACGAACGCCCTATCGAGTACGCTAGTAGGTTATTGACTGCAGCTGAGCGCAATTACACTACCACAGAACGTGAAACTCTAGCGGTGGTCTGGGCTCTTGATAAATTCAGGAGTTATGTGGAAGGTTCGCAGATTCGGATCGCCACTGACCATCAACCACTGCGATGGCTGATGTCTCTTAATACACCCAGTGGTCGTCTCGCACGATGGGCTATGGAGATCCAAGCGTATAATCCAAATATAGAATATACATACACCCGGAAAAATTAATGTGAAACCCTTAGTCGACCGCCTCATTCCTCTTCGACAGAAAATGCATCTTGTGACTTGTGTCCTGTTTCCATTGATTTGTCCCATCGTGATGCTGCTGAGATTCGTGCTGCACAGTTGGAGGATCCGTACGTCCAAAATATTTTAAAGGACTTCGAAAGCGAGGACATGAAGTTTACCCGTTGGACTGACAGGGGGTATTATGTCGCGCAAGGTGTATCATATAGAGTGAATCCTCATAGTGAGACTGAAGAACCACAACTTGTGGTCCCGCGATCGCTAAGAGGCGAGCTTATGAAAGAACTTCATGATGCCCCGACTACCGGTCACCTATGTGTAGAACGGACTCTGAGGAAAATCAGAGAAAGGTACTTCTTCCCGCAGATGCGTCAGTTCGTTACCCAGTATTTAAAAGCTTGCGATATTTGCCAGTCATTCAAACCTAGTAATTTGAAGCCAGCTGGATTGCTTCAGACTCCGGTTATGCAACAAAGATTCGAGGTCCTTGCGATGAACCTATTCGGACCTCTGCCTGAATCGGAAAATGGTGAGAAATGGATCTTGCTGATTGAAGATGTTGCAAGCCGATGGGTAGAGATATTTGTCATAGTTGAAGCTACTGCTGAAGCTTGCGCCAAAATTTTAATTGAGGACATTTTTCTCCGATATGGACAACCCCGTCGTATTATCTCTGATAATGTTACTCAGTTCGTTTCTGCTATCATGCAAAAGTCTCTTCATATACTTGTTATTAGTCAAGCTCTGACTCTGGAGTTTATCATCCTCAAGCAAATCCTGCAGAGAGAAAAAACAGGGGTATGAAGACCATGCTCGCTATGCTGATTAATAGTAATCAACCAGATTGGCCTAAGAGCTTACCTTCGGTGAGATTCGCTTTAAATACAGCATACAATCACGGAACAGGACAGACTGCTGCCTACTTAACTTTTGGTAGAGAATTTCGTTCACCGATAGATGTCATCAGCGATATCCGCTCCATATTAGATAATTCTAATTTCGTCCCTCAAATTACGCCGTATTTAAAACGGTTTGCGGAAAGTCTTCAAGAGATTAAATGGATACAAGAACTTCAGCAAGATCTTCGCAAAGAAGTTGCTGATCATGGGAGGCGAGAAGCTCAACTTTACCAGGCAGGAGACCTTGTCCTGATCACTAATAATGCCCAGAGTCAATCCTCCAAGGGGTTTTCGAAAAAGTTCGCACCTCGGCGTATAGGACCATTTAAAATCAAGCGAGTATTATCTGCTACCACCTATGAGGTAGAAGACAATGAAGGTCGAATTCGTGGTAGATACCACACTAGCTCGATAACACCTTATGGATGAGAATCGCAAGCAATCACTGCGAAAACAAGAGGGAGACCAAAGTCACAACCGAGACGGAATAGTGATTTGGAGGGGGATGATGTAGCGCGCATATCTCATCGATCTATTTATTATTACTCGCACTGGTAGGTGCATTCGTGTGCCGAGTCGATATATTGATAACGTCATATAAATTACGCTCTAGAGGGCTTTGTAGGTGGAGACAGTAATTCACGGGTTTTTAACTCCCATAGCTACACTCTGGTCTATGATTATTATTCTGCGCAATTGCTCACTCAAGAAAAATAATAAAAAATGTCTGAACTTGCAAGCAACCATAGTTTCTCATAATTACTTTAAGCCTAGATAGTTAAACATAATAGAACCTATTTGTAACATTTTCCTTTAACTTTGTCAATTTTGGAAAATAAAACGTTTGTTCTATTCTTTTGTGGCGTTTGTGGTTTTTTTTTCGTTCTATAGAACACCGCTACAACAGAATATTTGAGATTTTTTTTAATTAATTTTTCTTCGCCGTTTGCCTATTTATAGTTAGTATATTATTTATTCTGAACCTTCTCTGCAAATTTGGCCGGTTATTACAAAATAACCCTGTATATTCATACATAATCTACCGGACAGAAAATGTACGTTATTGAAAGTAAAGTAAAAAAGCTAGATCGAATTTATGATTAAATGAAATTAATAAATATGTCACATAATTTAATATATTTTACTTAACTTTGCATTGTTTGGAAACCGAATTAAAAGTAAAATAAAAATAATCCATACTAATATGTATAGTATACGGCAACTAAGTGGCATAGTGGGGGAAAGTTTGCGCATGTATAACGGGACGTACCAATCGCGCGCTCTGAAGTCAACTGGCCAACCAATCGCGCGCTCGGAAGCCGACTGACCAAGCAATCGCGCGCTCGGAACGATGCTACTTCGTTCCCGCGCCTCGCTTGATAGGTAACCAAAGAGATCTAAAAAACGACTTCTGCGCATAAAACGAATCTTGCCAAGTTAGACGCCGGCAACTATATAAATATGAAAGTTTGTGAAGATATTCGGTCTTTTGTAAAGAGTAAACGAATTTTGAATAAAATTTGGCACATAGATAAACTGTGTGCCAAATTTCGTGTAAATAAAATGCACTGCGGGAAAATTTGCATTCCATGTTACTAGTATTTTGTAATATAAATAAAAATGACAGAAGTTTTTTGAGCTTTGATTAGATAAGTGAACATACAATTACATAACAAACTGTATGTATGGCTTACTTTGCAATATACGCCTAAATTTGCAGAAAAGGTTCAAAATGATTAACATAGGCGAATGGTGAAGAAAAATTAATTTAAAAAAAAACTCAAAAATGTTGTCCTTTCTATCTTTTAAATTCAGAATCATTGAGTTATATGTACTACGTACTAGAGAAGCTCTTCCAAAAAAGAAAATGTGCGCTACTCTATGTCTTCGCGCATGCGCGGTAGATAGTAAAATATTACGATATTATTTTACTATCTACCGCGCATGCATTACTTGACTACTGAATTGTTATTTACGTAAGGTTTAAACTTTAATTTGAAATCTCGTAATATTATCGCCGCTCCACACTGCATGAATATTGAAGCCACAGTAAATGACGCTAAAGTAAGGTGTACGGATTGCAGTACAGTTCAGTTGAACATAGTGAATGTTCGGAATGCGAAATCTAGTGCGTATTTTCAAAAACTTACTCGTATTTTCAAAAACTGCAATAACGTTATATCATTATTTATATATTTGAACTTAAATATAAAATTTGGATACTCTTTGCAAAATAATCCTGTATAATAAAACCAAATTTCTGATAACTTAAGTTATTTAAAGTTGTAGGGTCTGACATAATCATTGTTTTGATTTTTGCCTGCCTGAAAAGTACAATACAAAAGAGGTTTTATCATTTGAACATGTTACTGGCCGGTTATAAAAGTGCCGTCGCGTTTAAAAGAAGTACGTTTCTTACGTATTAACGGGTTTCTAAAGAGAACAACTTTTTATTACATTTTGTGGCGCAAGCTCCAGAAAGTTAATATCGACTCTAAATAACTTTAAGTTCATTTTGATTAAATTATTAAGATTATTTACTTGACATTTTAAAATATTGTTATTGCTGTTTAGCGATCTCGAAAATGGTAGATAAAGTGATAAAAGCCAGCAAAATTATTGCGCTGCTTGAGGAGGGTTGCAACCGATGTTTCCTAGCTCAGAGGCTACATGTGAGTCTTTCGACAGTCCAAAGGACCTGGCAGCGCAACCAAGAGACAGGTTCCATCAAGAGAAGGTTCTGAAAGAAAGCAATATACCGAACCACGGGATGATCGTTTTTTGGTGAGTCAAGCGTAGGGAAATTGCAAGTCTTCATATGTGGACCTCAAGAAAAACCTGGAAAAATTAAGAAATGTTCAAATTAGTCTATGTACAGTCTGGAGAAGGCTTCTTACTGTCTATATACGCAGTCATCGCTCAGTCCGCGTCTCTAAATTACTCTGTGAGCACCAAATTGCTAGGCTTAGCTTCGCTCGAAATTGTGTGTCATGGGTTCAAGAAGACGGGGTTAGGGTATTGTTCTCAGATGAAGCCAGAATATCTCTGTACGGTGAAAACCGACGTCGACGAGTGTTACGAAGACGAGGAGAATACTTTGTAGAGGCATGTTTTGAAGAAATGACACCTTATGGTGGGGGCTCTGTTATGTTTTGGACGGAAAATAAATTCGTTGGATCGTACGGAGTGAACCTTCATCGAAAACGGCACTCTGACTAGACACCGATACATAACGGAAGTTCTAATTCCTCATGCATAACCTGCATTGGTCGCTCTTGGCGAAAACTCAATTTTTATGGATGACAACGTTTGCGTCCACCGGTTTGGCGATGTGGAAGCGTATATGCTATATATGTATATATACGAATTCCGACCGTAGCGTAGTTGGAATTCGTCGATTGGGTTGGCCAGCTTGCATTCCCAACCTAAATCTCATATACTATGTCGTGGTCGTTCTGAAGCGACGAGTGAGATCTAGAGACCAACAGAGTGCTAAAAATGTGTGGTTATCGCGGAGTGGGAACGTACTTCGCAAGAAACCAGAATACCAACCAAATAGGAGATATACTCGCTAGAATGCCCAGATAAATACAAACTGTGATTTTAGCAAGAGGGGGTCACACTCCGTACTAAACTTTTGTCTGCTTTTACTTTATTAAAGAAAAAACAAACAAAAAGCGTGTTTCATGTTTAATTAGCCAGCAGCTACTAGCGCTTTGAACTTTAACATTATTTCTCATTAATTTAATCAAAATATTCTGATAAAACTAACGAAAACTATTACTTGCTAATTTATTTACCAGTATAAGACTACCTAAAATTATCAAACAATCTAACAGTAAAAGTAACATTGTTCTTTGCTTAGGTGCCCGTTTTATTTGCAAAAGAGTTAGATATAATCAATGGTCTGGTTTGATGTTAATTAATTTGAATTTACACCGACAGAAAGGGCCGATTACATTAGCTCTTCCAATCTAGAAAAATTGTTTAGTAGAAATTTACATAATATTCTTTATATAATTGACAGTGGCGTAAGTACGTACTAAGTACTTTAAGTACTTTATTTATATTTTAATTTATTACTAAATAAAAAGATAATAATTAACTAACAAGGAACTAAATAGATTAAGTAACTTTTAAAACAAAATATAACCATCAAAGTTGATATAAAAATAACAAGAAAACTTTATCTTTTCGAATAGCGGAAGATTATATTTACGTCAAGGTGAGATGTTTCAATTATTAAAATAATAATTGACTCAAGGCTAAAAAGATTATCTTTTATTTAATTTAAACATATTGAATCGCTATTGAAGCAAATAACTGGAAATGCAGATTGCTAGGTAACTTTGATTGGTGGTCTTAGAATAAATTTTTTACTCATTTATTTAAACTTTTGTGCACAAAAATAGTAATGCCTTAAGGCATTCTCTCCCAGTCGACCATTACGCTAAGCAGAGATAAACATATCGGAGGTATATATATATGTATATATATATATATATATACATAATATTGTATATCTATGCCATGATAAATAAGAAAAATATGTAACGAAAGAATCATTCTTTAGGAAAAAGCGTTAAAGTTAATGTGTAAGTAAGTACTAAGTGCGAAAAGAAGATACATTGTCGTATTTAGGTTTTATTATAAATACAGACATTTGAATTTTATTTTAGTCATTGAGTTATATGTACTACGTACTAGAGAAGCTATTCCAAACAAAAAATGTGCGCTACTCTATGTCTTCGCGCATGCGCGGTAGATAGTAAAATATTACGATATTATTACCTATTTATTCACTTAAACAACAAAAAGTTTTACTTACTTGACTACTGAATTGTTATTTACGTAAGGTTTAAACTTTAATTTGAAATCTCGTATTATTATCGCCGCTCCACGCTGCATGAATATTGAAGCCACAGTAAATGAAACTAAAGTAAGGTGTACGGCATGTACGGATTGCAGTACAGTTCAGTTGAACATAGTGAATGTCCGGAATGCAAAATCTAGTGCGTAGTACATATAATCAATGATTTTAATACTTTAGACATTCATAGCAATGCTATCCGCTAAATTTGATAAGCTGTCTAAATGGGAATAATAACGTATAAATACTCGTATTCAATTATTTTCGAAATACCAATAACTCCTATATGATTGACCACGTTCTTTCTTGATTAAAATAAAAAAAAATGAGTGCCTATAACTTTTACGCGCGGTTGAACAGAAACTTAATAATATTAATAAATATTTATTTGTATTATGAATTTATGGAAATTGTTATTATTATTTATTATTTTGATTAACTAACATTTTTGACTTATTATAATAATTATCTGTAAAATAAAAATTATTATAAGTATTGAACCATATAAACAAAGAAGCAAATTAATGTATAATGTCTGAAACTTGTATAATATTATGTAACTATACAGGGTTATTTTGCATTAAGCGGCCAAATTTGCAGAGAAGGTTCAGAATAAGTAATATAGGCAAATGGTGACGCAAAATTAATAAAAAAAATTGTCATTTTTATCTTTAAATTTCAAAATGCGTGATAATGCCTTATTTTAACTGATTGTCATTCATAAATATCTGACGCGTACTATTTTACGCACGCACACATAAGGGTCGCTCGTTAAGGTACCTTATCGCGCGTCTTACTTCGCCCATCCCTTCTATTTACCGTTACACCATTAAGTACCTACGTCCACTCGCCTGGCCGACAGCTAACAGTGTTGACTGTGACCTCATTACGTAACTAAAATATTCGAACCGCGGATACTATGAAACTATAAAATGCTGCGATATTACATTTTATGCAATAAAAGTTTACGTGGTGCGCAAAGATACTAAAGTATGTCTTTATCGCGGCAAGAAAATAACGTACGTATCGTAATTAACCTACCAATCGCAGAACAATTGACAGATAATCAAACTATTCAAGTGCAGTGAGCGATAACTTAATATGTGAATGTGGATTGCGCACGGAGACCCTATACTATGGTCTGCAAACTCGCCGGAACTTTCACCTCTAGTCTTTTATCTGTGCATAAAGAGTCGTGTTTACGTCAAAGAGGTCCAAAGTTATGACAACCGGCACAGTAAAGTTATTGCTGCGTTCACGGAAGTTGACAAAAAGTGAACAAGGACAGGTAATACGTGTAAAAAATATTTTAAGAAAACGTGCTCGTCTATGCATAAAGAATGTGGTGGGACCGTTTGACAATCTTCGGAAACCCTCGGCTGCGCGGGGGCAACCAATTCGATTTTTCTCTCCTCGCCAGTCGATCCGGTCATCCAACGCCTACAGGCCTCGTTTGCGCTCCGATCCACTACTTTGAATTTACGTTGCGAATAAAGGGTTATTTAATATGTGGTGTGTTCGTTATTCACATCCCCACAAGAATGACGGATTCCATTTTGAGGTACCAATAATATATATTCAGACTATTTGCGTAATTTAGTTGTAAATAGTTTATTTAAAGTTTTTAAATACGCCATAGTAAGGACAGTCGTCGGTTACGTCGTTGATAAGCAAAGATATGATTTTTTAATTTTCTTTATTATATTTATTTATTTACACACACACTTAACAACTATCCTTACAGGCTAAACAAACCCACTACGATAGTGTCGCTAATCTACTTAAATATACTATGTATTACAACTAACTTACATAACTAACTATGTATAAAAGTACCTTAGCGAGTTCACTCAGATTACTTGAAAATATATCAATCCTCTCGTGAAATTTGTTCACTACGAGGATTGTTCGGACTATAGGTGAGTTACTAAGCAATTTCGTCCTGGCCACGGGCAGCGCGAGTAGCGGCGGGCGGTGTCGCCTCCACACGTACCGGTCCGGTGCGTACAGCTGCAGGTGGTGCAGCACCCCCGGTTTCCACGCGTCGCCGCGGAGCAACTTCACTACGTATGCAGCCAGGGCAAACTCCCGTCTCACTCTGAGCTGATTGTACCCGACCATCCCAAGCATGAACAATGTGGGGTACATCAAAGGGTAAAACGGATATATCCCATACAGTATGAAGTACATGTGCCTCATAAATTTGTTTTGGACACGTTCTAGCATTAGGCTGTAGTTTTCTTCGTGCGGAGCCCATATAACAGCACCGTACTGACGATTATGACGATCCTAAGTCCGTTAAAAGTGTAAAAGGAAAATTGGAATCATAATTCTCGTCATTATATTATCTTAAGCATAAGTAGTAAGCGTGTCACTAAGAAAGTAAACAGTAGGCAAAAACTTGAGAAACGAAAACGTGAATTGAATCACATACACAGGAGCGCGTGTAAGAGTAGTTGTTGCCCATAAATCAAATTAAATTAGGGATAATTTCAAATAAAAGTAGAAGCCTTATTTACTCGTATTTTGAAAAAATGTAATATCGGTACATAGTAATTTATTTATTTGAACTTCAATATAAAATTTGGCTACTCTTTGATAAATAACCCTGTATATCACATATTACACAAGAAGTTCTTTAGTCAGTCGCTGCCTTTAGAAATGCGCAACCCGCGTAAATGGTTCATCGATTTTACTGAACGTTACTTCCGTCCAAAAAAAGATCTGAATTACCCTCAATCACACCTAAAGGATTTTTACTTCAAAAATTAACATAAATAATTTGATCACTATTATACTAACTTGCTGTTACGCCATCTTTCATATTTATAGTTTAAAACACGAATAAGTTACTTTAGATATTTACCATTGTTATACAAATATCCTCTACATTTTCTTTAACAGTCCACAATTGGGCAGTGACCTCTCCCGCATGGCCTCGTGGACCGGGCTTCTAAAGCGTGGTTCCTTTTTCCGAATCTAAGCCGTACTCATTTGTAAAAATACATATTACCCTTGTATTTCTACATCCCTTATATATTGGAGAAATGCCAAAGCAATACGCATACTGCCTCGCGGGGTTAGACGGGTTTGTCTAACCGACTAAATTTCCATGGTGTTTCATGTTCACATCATTTGCTTGATTGGCTAACGCGAATGCCGTGGGGCCCAAAAAACAGAACTACCATAGTTCCAGAGCCTAGCGGCGGATCTGATCTTTGGCTACCTTACGTATGTCTAAGCCATTACGGGTTTCATCTTCTATTTTAAGTTATTAGTCACCGTAAGTAAGAGCCGTGGTAGCTCAGGGGCTTAGCGCTCGCTATAAATTTCACATCTATGCGAGCAACCCGGGTTCGTGCTCGGGAGAGGAGAAAAACATCGAAAACTTGCATGTCTGAGAAAAAAAGAAAAAATATTTCGAAGAGATGTGAAGTTCGCCAAGACGCATTGGGGCAGCACGGCGGACATTACCTTGCCCTAAAACCCTCTCAGAAATGAGGGGAGGCCAGCAGTGGGACGTATATTAAAGGCTGTAACTTTAACTTTTAACTTTAGTCACCGTAGGATGTTGAAGTTCTTTGACACTTACTGTTTTTAGGGGAGCATGTACATCAAAAGTGTATTTTGCAAAAAGTAAAAAAAATTAAAAAATACGTATTTATGATAGGTTTTGTAAAAAGTAAACGAGAAATGTTGATTTCTATTAATAAAAATTCATTATAAATTTTATAATTCATTTTTAAGAATATTTTTTTTATCTGTGTCTCAAATGTCCAAAACGCTATCCGTCATATAAGATTTCGTCGTGACGTCACTTCGATAGTAAACAAGCTAATGTGCTGTGTTATTTCGAAAATTTTCAAGTTATCATCACGGTTGTTGACTTTTAGTCCGTATTTTATTGAAATGGCATCGTGGAAAGTACTAATCTTCTAAGGGTAAGTACATTGATGGTTGCAATTTTTTTGCATGCAATCCCGATTTTTGTTCTGCCGAGTTGAGGAATATTAAAACATCAATGTAAGTACCTATTAAGCTTCTTGCCATTTGTAACCAAGTACTTTTATATTTAAATCAGTTGGCACTTGAATCCATAACTTCCCCCGCGTTCTTATGCTTGTACTTTTGTGTTCAGGCACAATACATCAATGTTAAAGATGATGATAACTCATTATGATACATCCAAAAATATTTTATTACTTTGCAAAATCATTTTATTTACTAGCGCAGTGACGTCACGAGCTAAACAGCAAAGCGACTAGCGTTATCGCGCGAAAATTTATAAGGATAGATTAAAAGTAATTTTTATGGCACTATCCGGTTTTAAAAATGTATTTAAAAATTATAGTGGTTCATTATCACTCTAGGATTCGATAAAATACTATTTGAAAATGGGTGTAATACCCTATTAGATGTGATATTCGCGTTTTAATCTGTAAGATCATTCATCAACGTAAGGTTGTTTTGGGACACTCACCCAATCTACAGCTGGTAAGTGATTCAGGAAGCGGCCTAGTTCAATAACCTTTTGAGGGTTGTATGTTATTTGTTTGAAGCAAAAGTAATTTTTGAGAGCCCTCCAGACCGAATTTCGGTCATGGTGGCCAGTCTGAACAGAGTCAAGCCATTTCCGCAGTACAAGATTATAATAGTGCATGAGTGTATGCGCACACACAGACTCATTCCATTCCCTCACTTCCACTTCTCGAGGCACAGGGTTAAAACACCGCCAACCTCCTGACTACGGACTACCACTAAGAATTTCTTAACAGAATAAAACCCAATAACAGAATTTTAGAATCTGGGGCCACATGATCAGCAGTCACGATTACGACCACTAGACCAACGAGACGTTCGACCTTTTAAGTTTATTAAACTGATAAAAGACGAAGGAGAGGTTTTATATAATTAACTCGGATATATGCTAGATAAAGGAGAGGTTTTTACATAATTAACTCGGATATATGTAATAACCATCTGTGCCAACCAAATCCAAAAGCCTCACGATGGGCAGTTTTTGCCTCATCAATGGCAGTCAGAAATCTTCGATTTAATACATATTAGGCAAATCTTAAAAAATCATCGTGTTATTTTAAGTAAAGGAAGAAAGAGATTCTAGACAAAAATAGCACCGCCTCGAGTGCAAATCGCGGACGGAGATGGTGTATCTGCCGAATCTTGTGGCGATGCGACGTATCATGAAGTACCTAGGCAGATTACGATCTGCCCAATACTAGCGATCGGACTAAAGTTAAAAAAAAGTAAAGACATATTAAATGACCCGGTGGCATTCGGGTTAGCCTTTTCCAAAGAGCAGACAACTAGTTAAACGTTTAATGATAAATGATAGGCCTAGGCGTTCAACTGAATGTCGGCGTCTAATTAACAGCCTAGCCCTCCAAGTAACGGGCTAATTTAACCATCCGGGGACGACATATGCATCAGCTTATACCCGGATACTACGAGAATGTGCCCTTCCTCTTTTTGTTTTGACCATGTTTCAGTAATTACTATAATAACAACTGTGTGACCCAACATAGTTGCTATAAATTATTATAATTAATAATTAATCTTGTTATTTAGAAAACCAAACTATATTAATTTAAATTAACCTATTTATAATATAACTATAAGGCATCGTACTGTAAGAGTGAGGGAGTAGACAGTGCACTAGTGCTAATGCAAACACTTGTGCACTATAATCCTGTCATGCGTAGATGGCTTGTTACCGTTAAGGCAGGCTGCCGTTACCGAAATTCAGTCTAAAGGAAATTATTATTATTATTACTGCAATCATGAATCTGCTCACCAAGCATAGTTATTGGTGGCCCAGATGAACCGCTTTGAGCTGACGAGGATAAGGAGTAACTACGCATGTTTATATGTGTATTGCTAATTAAACATATACCTAACATAAACGTCCACCTCCAAAATTCGTATTTTTCTAGTCTGTCGAGGCCCGTCTCCAGCTCCCTGGCTAAGGAATGTAAGCCGGCCGTTAGATAGCGTACGATATCACTTAGGATTCTAGCCGAGCTATGAACTTTGTCTCTGCGATTTTCAATGTCTCGGAGAATATCTGAAAAAAAAAAATTTGTGATTTTTTTTTATTGGTTTGTATGTTTGCTCTTTAAATCGTAGCTCTTGAAATACGTTCACTTCTTATTTACAATTTGTCGACGACGAATACGTGCACACATAGCTCAATTTACCCGTTACCTGACATAAGCAAAGCGATAAGATTGAAGGGACATCAACAATTACTATACATCAGACATACAATAAAACCATATTTTTTATTCATACATTCCTTACAGCCCTTCATAAGTCCATTGCTGAACATAGGCCTCCCTGAATCCATCGACTTCCTGCAGCTCGTACCAGGTCGTCACTTCCTATGTTGGGGGGCTGCCCTACATATCGTTTACCGGTACGAGGCTGCCGCTCGCGAAACTTTCTTGTTCGGTTCTTCGAGCTTTATAGCCGGCCCATTACCACATCAGCTTGATCCGTTGGGCTATGTCAGTTGCTTTGTTTATACTGCAGAATTTTGCTTTTGCATATTTTTTTTTCGTAAGTATCTAATTCAACTACGCAGCCTAGTGACCAGTGGCTTCGACGATGTGTTCGTTAAAGACATTTTGATGACTTTTAAAATTCGCTTGAATTTGTGAGACAACTATTTTTGGCTCTTATACGATGAATTTGAGGTTCTCTAATTGTGGAAATTGCGCTAAAAGACAAACGCTTAAAATAGCTCTTTAAGTCTTAATGATACGTCTCTTCATACTTATATCATATATCTATAATCTTACTTAGATATATGTACGTGTTAAAAACATTTTTATACGAAGTTACATTTTGCTGGATAATGAAAAAACTACATAAAGATTTTACACAGAAACTGCTTTTGTGCAATAGGTCGAATAGCTGAGAGAGTCACACAAAGGGTTGTGCTTCGCTCAGAGGATCGCACTGTAGAGTTTAGCTGGACTTATTGAATGTTCGATTTCAATATGGACTGTGGGACAAAAGCATGCATTTGGCAGTGTTTTACAAAAAAAAATTCGTTTTAATGAAAGGGGTTAGAAATCAAATCCGTCGTTTAGTAGAACATCATATTTCTCTTTACTTCGTTGTTATATGCAATTTTAAATTTAACAAAATAAAATTTTGTTAAAATAATTGATACAACATTACTAGTACCAGACCAATAAAGTAATTCCTTATAGGTCTGATCATGACATATTATTAATAACAAAAACTTGGATAAGACCATAATTTCCTTTTGCGCACATATTTCTCAAGCGATTTCCATACAATTTAATACAAATTAAGATAGTATGGCTTTGTATCATATTTTATAATAGCACAATTGTTGAATATTCCTCCTCCTGATATTAACGATAATGCTAATGATAGATGGATTAGATTATCGTTTCTTGTCACAATGGCCGTGACTAAGTTAAATCAATTAATCAAACTCGAACTTCTTATGATCAAGGACGTTATTGTAGCGTACTATTCTCTTTGATGTTGATGTTTTACGTATAAATTATATTTTAGGGAATAGCTTTTACCTATTTTTTAATTAAGAATTTCTAATTATTGTAAAGTTTCAAATACACACACACACACACACACACACACACACACACACACACACACACACACACACACACACACACACACACACACATACACACGTACGCACACACGCACAAGCACACACATACATGCGCGCGCGCAAACACACACACATGCAGGTTATACTTATTTAAATATATATAAAGATATAATAGAATAGATTATAATAGATTATGTATATTTAATATATTTATTAACTTATTTTTATGAATTTACATATATATACCTATGTATATTTATGTCAGACGAAGTAATGTTCATTTACTTTTATTTTAAAAATCCACTTGTTACGGGATTTTCTTATTGCTAAGGGAAGCGAACTCCATTCGTACAGCTGTAACAGCGAAGGAGTTTGAGAGAAAACCAGTACGATTATGAGACCGAAGGTTGCAATCATGGGAAGAACCCAGGTATTGACATTTACATTTTAAATACTCTGGAGACGTTGTCATACTTTCGAAGACCAAAAACGAAACGGATACAGTTGTTGAGAAATCGATCCAATTCATTGACTAAGTAATTGTCTGTCAATTGTATAATCAAACATAGGAAGAATTAGAGATTGAATTAGAAGTTTCTTCGTACAAGGCGGTAACATATTTTTAAATCTGTACAATTGTCTCAAAGTAGCACAAACTTTACGGCTAATCTTCTCAACATGACTGCGCCAAGTTAGAGAACAATCCAAAGTTAATCCTAAGTCCTTAACATAACATAACATAAACATAAACACTCACGCAACATATTGTGGAGGAGGCGAGAGAGGTGTGTCAGGATCGTGCCAAATGGAAGTCCATTGTCTCTGCCTACCCCTTTGGGTGACAGGCGTGAGTGTTCCTTAACACGAGTGCTAATTATCTCGCCATTATAAATCAGTGGATCTAATGATATGTGACTAAGTTTACCTAATTGACGAGCGCTGCCTAAGACTATATATTTACGAGTAGCTTAGCATTTGTTGGTTTAACAGTGACCCCGTACCTTCTTGACCAACTAAGAATCCAACTAAGATCGGAGTTAATTACGGCTACAGCATTCATGTTAGTAACATCGGTATGAGCATACAGTTGCAAGTCGTCGGCAACGAGACTTGCAACTGCAACATAAAAATTTCGGCGTTTAGCAGACCTCACCACCTGATTGTAGCGATTCCTAGGTTTTTTGAAAGCCTCCCAGTTCCGTACAATACGGCAAGATTTATATGTCACAAAAGCTCTGTTATGCCTGTTTATTGCCAGGCATACATCGCTTTGATCCACGGACCTGATGGGCGTTTAATTTTAACCTCGCATTCTGGCGCATGTGTAAATAACCAATAATTAAAATTAAACTCCATAACTATTTTATCAACTAAATCGGTATTAAACACCGGGGACCAAGCTATCTCTATTTCATCGAGCATAACTGCGTAACTTGTTGTCGAGATGGAACGGATCAGTAAACTGAAGAAACGATATACGAGTAGGGTTGGCCATATAACAGTAGTGAGATATTCTATATTTTTTTAAAGGTAAAGTTTCATTAAAATAAGCGTACTAGACTTGCTTAGGTATGAAGGTAGTGGTTGGATGCAGATGGTTCATGATTAGGCTTTAGGATGTAAGGAAGAGAAAATGTCAAGAAAATCCCGCGGGCATCGATAGAAGGAGTAACTTTCTCAGAAAGTATCAGACCATAAAGAAATTATATATCAGTTGACGTTTATGTTACATGAGGCTTATACTATTTTCTCAAAGCAGCAAAGTAAATGTGGTAATTATGACTGAATATCTGATCATCTGAAGTAGCTTTTAGTTCAGCAGTAGTCTTTTACGTTTAATGACGTAACGTAACTAGGTAATATTTAGACTTACGCAGTTATAAGTAATGAAGAAATTTCCTTTCAATTTAAATTACTTACTATCTCTTACTTGCTTGGTTTGTGTTAAAATAACTGAAGGCAGAGAATGCAATTCTTGCTTTGCAGTAGATATTGCAAGCGTCAGATTATCTACTCCTAAGGTACGAAGCTCCAACAACTGCTGTTCCTTTAGTATCTAGAACACAAAAAATATATCCATTATTTATAATTAAAGGACATTTTTATACAAAAAAGTTGCGTTTGTCAGACTCGATGTACCTTTACTATCAGTTATACATTAGGTGACTAATTTCAGTTCGGCTTATTTTGTAAAAAAACTACGTTTTTATATTTAACCAGGTGTTAATTTTGCAATTAAATATCAATGAATTTTTTTTTTTTTTATAGGATCGGGTGACAAACGAGCACACAGTCCAACTGATGGTAAGTGGTTGCTGTGACCCATAGACATCTACATCTATCTTCAATAAAGAATCAAAATGCAAATGCGTTGTCACCCGTGAGGACTAAGATGGAATGCCTCTTTTCCAGTAAAAGGGTCTCCGGTTCTCTACACTCACCATACGAAACACAGCAGCGTTAAGCTGCTCTTTTACGCTGGTATTCTGTGAGAGCGTGGTCCTTCCCCGGTCGAGCCGACCCATTCGTGCTACAACTATACCAGTAATATTCGTGCTAAAAATTTATTTATAGACGATATCATTATCTCTTTTTGAAGTACGCCACGTTATGTTGCAGTGTCACCAAAAATCAAGTGGACTGCAAGTTTACGATAGTTAAATGTTATTGTTTATTTAAATTTAACTGGAATCACATAATTTAAACTACGTGTCTTTTTAAAGAAGTGAGGGTAACAAACGAGCACCAACCAGTCAGAATCGCCTCTCAGAATCGACACATTGTTGCCTCTGAGTTCTGAGATGTCTCATTACCATTAAAAAGGTCTCAAATTTATCTTACGAACACAACAGCATTATGCTGCTATTTATATTCGTTTGCCTTAGCTTCTGCATTAGCATTTGAGGTGTGTTATAATCGAAAGCACTCACTTCTAAGAGTATTTGTATCGCACCTATTATTTATTTTATTGCGGAACCTATTAAATTTTTTAACTTCCCGCTTTGAAAATTAATAATTTTCAAAAATAGGAAGTTATAGATTTTGGTCCGATTTCGAGAATGCGAGTTTTCATCAGATCTTCACGTTTTGAGGTCCTAGGAAGCCGTTCCGACTATTTCCGGCTGGACGTACGGCCGCGTATGTGTATGTACTCGTATGTATGTATGTAAATAAAATTTTGTCGTACGATATCTTTAGAACGAATCAACCGATCGAGATAGGCGACAAGGCGTTCAAAAGTGTTCATTGAGACTTCGAGCTGATTAGATTTTCAAGTCAATCGGTCGAGCCGTTTCAATGATTTTCAAAAAATAAAAACCAAAAAAATATTTTTTAGTTTATTCTAAATAACTTTCAAAATATTTAATAAATCAACTACAGACATCAGAAACACTTTTGTGCTTAAAAAACTGCGTCGAATGCCGCCAAGCAAGTCAAAATTGAACGAAGCGTTTAGAAATGTTTGCCATTAAAAAAAATCTAAATAATCGTTGCGCTTAATTTCGAGCGTTGCGTTCGAAAATAAGCGGAAAGTTCCAGGGATGGCCTGCAGGGTCAACCGTTGTTCAAAACTTAACATAAAATAAATGACGTTTGGCAAATGATATATGAAACGCTTTGATTTCTTATAATGCCCGCTAAATTTAAATAATCAAACAACTCTGACTCATTCAGCACGGTCATGTTAATGCGCAGAATTATCTTTTTTAATTATAACATTAATATGTCTGACTACAAAAAGTCTAGTCAAAAAAGTTGCTTGTCTGCTGAAGTAGTACTTAAAAAGATTAATAGAATTAAAAATCACTAACCAACACTACAAATGATTGGATGACCATTATTTCACTTACAAATTGCGAGACTCAGAGCTACGTGGTAATTGATAAATTTGTGGTTCAGACATTTATTCGCAGAGAGCAACTTACTTTGAAAAATATCTTTATTTCTTGAGTCTTGGTAAAGAAATTATCGGAAGCATAACAAATGCATGCAATTGTGATTTACATTTTTGCTTAGTTTTATATAGTTCCGAATTTTGCCAAATCCAATAGAATAGCGACCATACAATAGTGACATTTTTGTCGTAACTTTTTTACTAACCATAATGCTTGGGTACGGGCTTTCAATAAATTTATACCTTTTTTATTCTTACGGCTTGCAAGTCAGAGTATCTGAGTACTGAGTCACGACGTCAGGCCAGCCTGGTTCAAGTCTAAACTGAAGCCAACGTTCGTGCTAAATCACAAATTGTTGACTATCGCATTCAGAGATAATTTCAAAGTTTGTGTAAATAGAATGGTCTAGACTCAAAAGTTTGACATTGGAAGGTTTGAGTTTAACTCGAGTTTGTCTCTAAATAACTGCATTAGTGTCTTTAGAAACTACATTCTTATTTATCTTAGTTCTTATCGCATTAAATTTGGAACGGGTAAGTTAAGACATTTGACAAACAATTACATCTATATACTGTGAAACAAGAAGCACTCCTGAGCAAGTCCTAAGTAGTAATAGGTAATAATAGCTTTCAATATTTCCAGAAGTTGCAGCCTTATTCTAATTGTGCCAAAAAATTATCATATTCTACATAGTCAACAACTTCCGTTAATTACCACTAATATCGTCACGCATAAAAAACTTTATATGGCAGAACCGCGCTGTAGATGGTTTATGGCTGATATGAATGAGTCAGCCGGTAAATAATCCATAAAGAATTTAAATGTTAAATAGCAGCTGTATTTTGTTTGGTAACTGACAATAGTATCGGTGACGATTTTACTGGTAGCGAGGCATTCTAGATGTAGACCTGCATTCGGCAGACAGACTTGAAGCATATCTTACCAGGTCGTTAACCCAACGAGTGGTGGGCCGCCTTACACTTCGCTTACTAGTACAAGACAACTACGAGTATTTGAGTATCTCCGGATCTCTTCCACGAATTCTCTTACGAATTCTATCCCGCAGAGAAACTCCGAGCATAGCTCTCTTCATAGCTTACTAAGCAACCTTTAGCCTCCTCATTCGGCCAGCAATGAAGAACCACATTTCAGATTCCAGAGAAACTCCGAGCATTGCTCCCTTCATAGCTTACTGAGCGACCTTTAGCTTCCTCATCCGGCCAGCAATCAAGAACCACGTTTCAGATCATGTCATCACTGGCTACATGCATTGGTTGTACAATCTTATTATGAGAAATATGTAACGAGAAGAAGTGTCGAAATCTTCCGAACCATGCCCGGCCTAGTTGGATTCGTTGATTGACCTTTTAGTCGAAGTTGGACTTACCTAGTGGCACTTTTTCCTAGGTAAACACACTCTTAACCAACTTCGAGCGTGGTGTTACCTACAACTGAATATATAGGTGTGACATGGACGTTACATATGATCTTTGTCTTGTCTATTTTCACCTTAAGACCTATCAGTTGCGAGACGCCATTGAGGTCATTGAGCATATTACTAAGGTTTCATTCTGTTATAAGAACTTTCCGTGAAATGAAAGGTGAGTGATATACTCGCCATTAAGGTTGATACCGAATCCTTTCCGGCCCAGTAGCTTTAAAGCGTCTTCCATTGCACAATTGAAGATTTTTCGGTGATGTAATGTCACCTTGTCTTACACCTCTCTGCGGTTAAAAGGGGTTTGTACTCTGGTTTTGTACTCGGATAGCCATCGTAGCATTACTGTAGAAACATTTCAACAGTTCGATATACCGCCCGTATGAAACTCTTACGGCCAAATACTCAAATGCTACTATATTTTATGATACTCGTGGTGTCACAGTCACTTTGACTGAAAGTGACAGTGACAGCACGAGATTTAACGGCATCTTAAAATTGAGTAGTGTTTGAGTATTTGGACATTAAACTTGGCATTGTTATATTTTACACTCTGGAATAACATTCAAGATAATATTTTTTTTCGGTAACGGTCACGTAGCGTGGATAATATTAAGTTTATCGAATATTAAAGTTAAAGTTGTCCAAATATTAAGCAAGTGTCTTTTTATAGAATAGTTTTATGTTTGCATGATTAACAAGACAGGAAAAAAAGTATAACCAAAGGTAAAAAATCATTATCTTAAAAAATTACAAAGTTTTTAACTGAGAACGTGTGCCTGGACTGCTGTGTTTCGTATATATTTACAGGTTATGAGGTATTCCATCTAAGTCCTCAAAAGTGAACACGCATCTGTGTCTTCTTTGTTTGAAGTTGGCTGCGGATCCATGGTCTGCTGTAGCTACTTACCACTACGTGGAATCTAAGTTCGTTTGTCACTTCAGTTTTATATAAGATATGTACACGATCATGACCCAATGCACACGAGGGCAGCAGAGCTGAGAGCAGACAGATTGTAGTGTTAAAATTGTATTGTAATGTTAAAATTGCAGACGCATGACGGCGCGCGGAGGAGGACGTTGTTGAAATTTTTTTATACAGTTCGTATGTCGTATTTTTAAACACGTTGTCAGCGGCCGAACTCCCGTCTCGCGCTTATACCTAGTACTATTCAGAAACCTGAGCACACCTAAGTTATGCAACTGCACTCGACTCTATTGCGAAACGTAGGTAATAGAGGCGGAGGTCTTAACAGTGTGTAGTGCCGGGGAATACGATTTTAATTATTAAATTTCACTCATACGGTGTGTCTTTATTGCTCGAATTCCAATCATACAGTATGAGTCGTACCCAACAATATTTCTTTCCGCCTTAAGCTTGTGTAATTTCCTGTCAGCGTCTGCCTTGATTTAACAATTGAAAAAGCACGGACAGATATTGCTCACAGCGGGTGTGGATCTTATCACTAGGTGTAACCACGGTCAGTTGCTTTATCGCGATATCGCCAATGTTTTTTGTGTACTATGTTCCATGCAACCATGTATAGAAGTTTATAAGGCGAGTTCATAATGTGAATTCATATTATTTTAATGAAATTAAGTATTACCACATTAAAATATCTTGTTATGAATTACGGTGTAAGAATACTCACTACCCCATATTATCCCGTAGGTGTTGTAAGAGGCGACAAAGGGAAACAAACCAAAAGATTGGCAGAAGCGTCTTCCTCATAAAAACTAGAAAATAACTGCGGTTACCAGCTCATCTGCCAAGTAAGGCTACCATGGCAAATATACGTATACCTCAAGTACCTTATGAGGCAATGTTTGTAGAGACCATTGTTTAGCAGTGGAGTTCGATTTTTGTAAATTAACATGGTCTTTATTTTCTAAAATATAACGGTTATTACCGAGTTGAACTGCAGTTTTAGCTCCAAGGAATGCGTGTTGAGGGTGTCACATAGTGGCGTATCCTTTGGCGAACATTGCTTCTTTAGGCTGTCTATCTGGCGAGCGAGGTCGTTTATCTTGTCTGATGCGACTACCGCCAGCGCCCCCGCTTTCATACTTATGTTACGAAGGGAGGCAACTTTCGTTGACAGATCTTCACTTTCTACAAATGTTTATAATTTTTTAATACATACAATAAATGCAATTGATTATTATTCATGTAATAATTATTATTTAGGCGATTTTTAGTTTCAACAATAAATAAAAGTAAAATTTTCTCTTCTTATGCGCTTTACATTAGCTTGACCTGGGCAAACGAGCATGCGGCTCACCTGATGGTAAGTGACTACCGCCGCCCATGAACAACTGCAACACCAGGGGAACCAGAGGAATTGCAGATGCGTTGCCGGCCTTTTAAAAAGGAGTAGGCTCTTTTCTTGAAGGTCCTTAAGCCGTATCGGTCCGGAAAAATCGCTGGTGGTAAACTATTCCACAAGGAAGTTGTGCGAGGAAGAAAACATCTTCTAAATCGAACAGTGGTGGACCGCCAATCATCCAGATGGCGGAAATAAATAATAATAAACCAATAATCATCATGTATAAGTATGTATGGATGTATGTATGTTTGTAATGAAGTTTTATAATTTAGTTTTTATTATAGATGCCTTATTAGGTAACTTATTAGTTTTCAGCCGCCTGTAGTTTGTATATTTCTCTTTTAAGATGAATAATTTGTCATAATACATTAACTTTATACTACTTTTAACTAACATTTAACATGTTAATAAATAAAATATGTATTTACCTTATATGTGCTGTATAAATGAAGTAGGTAAAAGAACAATTAAAAAAGCGTTTCCCAACAGCGACTTTAATTAGATTATTTATTACTAGCTAACCATAATAATTTAATTTCTTTAATTATTTTATATTTTGACAATACACACACGCGCACACACACACACACATTTCGTTTGGTTTGGAATAATATATAATCTTAGATGTAATATTTAGACATGTATATTAATATATAATTTATTGTTATGCAGTAATAAACAATAATAATAATTAATAATAATTTTTATTATATGAACCTGAAATATTTTTTTTTGTTAAAATAGATATTGAAGAGAATGGTGTATGCGCTAACTTAACTAAAATAATTCTTACTTTGCACTTGTAAGTCTATTGAGATATTGTCAAAATAGACATTTTTGAAAAATAAATAAAATTAAATGCATTTTACATTACGTTGTAAAGGAAATTGTGACATATTATTTAGAAATAAAAGACCCAACTTTTCTTGGCAGAAAAGAAGAACTCTCTGAGATATTTATGATGAACTTTCAGTAAGGCTAAATTGAATAAAAGTTTAGACTTTGTCTTTGACTATCTTCATTACTATTGTTTAAGTCTTCTCTGTTTCTCTCTTTCAAATTTTTAGTCCTGTGCTGAATATAGGTTATCATAAAAAATGTGATAGCACGTTAGCATTATTTGAAACCATATCAGAACTTGACCGACAATATCTATTCTTTTTTTAATTGAACTTAAATCTTTCTTTCTGTCATAGAGGAAGTGAATACTAAGTATAAGCTTCTGCGAATAGGATTTTTAATATTATGCCCACCTCCAGTTAGTAAAGAAAAATATTTTAGTAGGGACAATTTTGTTAATTATAATGATGAAGCGGCGAAATAGAATTTTTCTGTGTCTCTGTGATCTTGCGCATTTGCAGCAAGATCACAGAGTTAATTTTCAGTTGGCCATGGGCAATAAAGATTTAAATCTCTATTAATTAAAATTTAAATTACCGTCTGCCACTTTAAGTACGATTATAAAGAAAACCAAATATAGTTAGGAATTAACATCATGAATAGTTAGTGTTTCAAAGTCACATTTAGGAGCATTTTGACTTTAAAATGGTACCTGTTATTATGTCAGCTAAGGAATCGAGGACCAGATCAATACCGCTCTCAGAAGCAATCGCTTTTGAATTGGCACGCCCAGCAATGTATTTACATCTGTAAATAATCAAATTGATAGATATTAAAAAAAAAGTAGATCAAAGTTATTCTCAACTTTAATCCAGGATTAATGAAGAGTGTCAATAAATTAAATGGTTCGACGGTACGGTAGTGCTATAGTTAATCCAGATCAGGGGTTCGTTCCCCCCACGGGCCTACTATTAATATGCTCTACTAACAATCTTTTTAAAATCTTGGTTTGGTTTATGTTCAATTATATGGTTTATGTTTATATATTTCGTAAAATTCCTCCACGACACAGAAAGAAATTCTTATTATTGTTTCTAATATTACATCTGAATGGTCCTTGGACTGTATAAATACTTCACTCTTTTCATTAATGAAAAGTGAGTACGTACGTAGGTAAGTATTTATTGGGACTGGATGTAATTCTTCGCCTAGTAATTTTGGGCGAGAAGTTGTCAAGTATACATAATAAAGATTGAAAATAAATATTAAAGTGAAGCAATCGTTTTGTTTTTATGTACAGAAACATAAAAAAGCAGTCAAAGTAACGTCTACATATAACGAAAAGCCAACATAGGTCTCACTACTGGCTACATGTCTCCTCACAAATTTGTAAGTGTTTCAGAGGCAGAGCCATAGATATATTTCTATGGGCAGAGCAATATTTTTTTATTTTTTCCTAAACTGCCGAATACGTGGTAAGCCAACACTTAAACTTGTATAATTTCTTTAACTTTAACGAGTGTATAGTTGCCACATGGGCGCTGAACTGTTCGATTTTGTTACATTTTTCGTAAGATAAAAATAAAAATATCTTTAAAAACGTGTCGTCAACAAGAACTAAAAATTATAGACCATTAATTTTGATATACTTTTTTACGGTTTCATTTCTCTGTATTGATTTACTGTCATTATTACGTTTTTTTTTTTATCAAGCCAATTGTTATGATCTAAAATGAAAAATAAGAATAAGATGATAGAAATATTTTTAAACAGTACCTACTTGTTCTATGTTAAAATTTTATAAAATAATTTGTTTTACGTTATAATTAAATTTCAGTATAGTACAACAACGTCGCCTTAACAACCTGTGCACGTCTCATAAAACCTCAATGTTGCTATAAATAAAACGCAACAAAAAATTAACTTTTAATAAAATCTAAAAGAATTAAAATGATAAAATAATTAATTCTGAAGTCACTACTAAGACATAGCGTAGAGAAGAGTTATAACCCCCAATACAGAATGTGAAATTACTTATTTTTTTTAGTTCTTTGCAATCGGCTTTTAATTTATAAAAGCTAATGTTTTTGCCCTTTGAATGGACTAAAGAATATCACAATCTCAATGTCAAATTAGTTACTTTAAAAAAGTTACCTCCATTTTGTCAGCCTTAAGGGGGAGAAATTTTTCTGCGAATATATATGGGACCACCCCTGAAATATAACCTATTTATATAAAATAACATCATGAAAGTTGGTTCAAAATTAACGAAGATATCGCATAATATACATACAAAGAAAACATACAGTCGAATTGTTTACCTCCTTCTTTTTTTTTAAGTTGGCTAAAAATACCAAGACCTGTGTTTCATACATACATACTGTGTTTTAAATTATATGTAAAATTTTATTTTTATTATTTATTAGAATTGCTCACGTAACAATAAAAGAGAAGGTGTTTTCGTTGGGTGAAATTCAATTTCGAAAGGGTACACCACCGTAATGTACAGTAATGTACTTTTACGTTTATGAGTGCCGTTTGCTACAAAATATATACAATACGCCTTCTCATATGAGTAGGCATCTATATGAACGTTTACTAACATTCGTGTAGTAAGTAAACAAGTGTTCGAATCATCTTTATCAGTTTGCACTCCGCAGAAGGTAAATAAGACGTCTATTTCGCCGGAAGGTTTTATTACGTCTCTTCGTATCTGTATAATATATTACGTCCCATCAACGTGTTTGTACCGGAAACTTAAGGTTTGCTCTCTACATACCAAGGGCATCGCGCACTTTTGGCAGGGATAGGCTCGTTAACCGTATGTGGAAACTCAAATAGCTGTTTGATATTTGCGGGCAAACAAAATTTTGTTGGGTCCAAAGAATATAAAGGGCTCTTGAATGGGGTTGTTTGTTACAAAACCGATATCAGAATTTAGAGATGAATGAACTTTGGTACAATAGTGTGTACTTGTCCTTATCCTACCAATATTTCCATAAAGGTACTCGGTATGGTGATGATAAATATTTACAATTCAATATTCAACTTGAAAGCAACAAAAACGTTTTATGAAAACAGAAACAAAAATGTGGTTATCATTATTCCAAGTCAGGAAAGAAATGCGTGTCCAAGAATCAAATCCGCTCCAGATTGTAAAATATGGTTTTTGAAATTTATATTTTTTTTAGCTCTGGTCATTAGATATATTTATAGAAGTATAGGTGACATAAAAATTTTCCTGTAAGTGGATGCTGTGGCCTAGAGATACATACATCTATCATCGATATAAAAAATAAAATGCAGATGTATGTTTCCCAAAGGCTAAGGAATGCCTCGTTACCAGTAAAAAGGATCTCCGGTTCTTTACACTCAACATACAAAACACAGCAGCATTATAGTGTTATTTTGGTATTTTGCGAGAGTGTAGTTCTTTCCCAGTCGAGCAGACCTATTAGTACTGCAGCTTTTATTACCATTAGAAATACCTTTATATAAAAGACTATAAAGGAAGGCACAATTGTAGGAACTTTGATGGTTTTCCCAAAAAAAACAATGTTACGTCGATAACATAATTAAAAAAGTATAAAAACGACGTTTCTAAAAAAAGATAAATCTTAAAAAAGGTACAATATACGAGTAGTGCAAAGTGACTCTTCCATGTAGAGATCTAGATCTTATAGCATGCGTTGCTACGTCAGGGGTAGGTTGGTTTAGGTTGAGTACATTTGGGGCACTACTTATATTCTCTTACGCATTTAGTAACGTTTGATTTTTCAGAATCATCATTGTTTTTAGCTTATATACTCTTATATTATGATGACGGATTTTAATAAAAATTAACTTTGGAATATGAATAATCCATTCATTAAGAGTATGTGTCGTTGTTTCATGAAAAATAACCGCAGAACACTACGGACGTGCGGAAGCTCCACACAATAAGCGTCTTGCAACGCAAATAAGCGCGGGGTGCCCACAAATAAAATAACGCGATATTTAGTATAATCGTCATCGTCATCATCATCATGCGGGCACCATATTATTTTTTATCTGATACTGTAGGTGAACGCTTACGTACTGTCGTTTACTATGCTACTACTTATAGAACATAAGAACTTTTTAAAAAAGCATTCCATAAAAAAGCGACCCCCCACTAGATGGAGTGACGACCTGGTAAGACATCCAGGAAGTCGATGGATGCAGGTGGCTGAGGACCGTGCTTTGTGGCATTCCTTGGGGGAGGCCTATGTTGAGCAGTGGACTTGTGAAGGGCTATAATGATGATGATGAATGAGGATGGGAAAAAGTATATAACTTACTTTTTAAGTCTTCTTGATAAGCGTAAAAAACTAGATCTATCGGCGGAACCAGACAGTGATGAAGTTCGCGGGCAGCGACTGACAACCATGCGGCTATATCTGCGCACGCACAGTTGACCACATTGCGGCTGCTGACTGCTGCCAAATGTGACTGTTCGTTACTTAATATCATGCCGGCTATAAGGATGCTGTGAAAAAACCACTTTGCTAAAATTATATAACACCCAGCGACTCTTATATTATTTAGGGCTATCTTTAAAAACAATTGTTCAATTATTTCGCTTTTATATTTTAGTCTTAGTCTTTTTACGTAGTAGAGCTATACTGAAGCTATATTATTATGGTTGTAGCACGAATGGGGAAGAACTAGGCTACCATAGAATACCAGCGTAAAATAGCCACTTTATACTGCTGTGTGTCGTATGGTGATTGTAGAGATGTGGAGACCCTTTTTACTGGAAACGAAGCATTCCATCTTAGTCACATCCATCTTTGTACATATTAAATTGCCCATATGACTCATCATGATATCTCAGGAACCATAAGGTTAAGACTTGAAATTTGGTAGGAATATTTCTTTCCACCGAGTAGAGGTCAACTAAAAACGGAACCTCCCTTGCGGGTGGAATTTCGTAATCGAAATCGAATCGAATTTCGAAAGGAATATTACTACCAAATTTCAAGTCTCTAGGCCTTATGGTTCCAGAGATATCGTGATTAAAAGATTCACATTTTCAAACTAATAGTTCTTATAGGTATAAAACTGGCCAGAATATTCTTTTTGGCATGTTAAAAATTACCAAGAACGGATTTTATGAAATTCCACCCACAAAGGGCAGTGCGGGGACGTTAAAAATATAAAAAATTTAAACTTTTAATCTATAGCTCCTTTATTCTCGCTAAAACTCGAAAACGGCTGGATTGATTTTGATGAAATTTTGTGTCTGTTTGAGTGGGTCCCTGAATGATCTAAACGATTCACAATTGGACCCGGTAGGTGGTAAATAAATAGAGAACACATTCATAACCCAAAAGTAACATTTGAAAATACAATTAAACAAGATGAAGTCTAAGCTATGCATGATAAGCCCGATATGATATGTAGATAGTAATTTATCCTCATAAAAATGGGGTATATTTATATTTTAGTAGCATTTTATTAATTATGGAAAAGTAAGATTTTTAGAATAAGAGCTATAAACGAGCACACAGTCCACCTGACGGTAAGTGAATGCTATGGCCTATATACATCTTTATCTGTCTTTGATTAAGAATCAAAATGCATACGTGCTGTCATCCCTTAGGACTAAGATGAAATGCCACGTTTCCAGTAAAAAGGATCTCCGGTTCTCTACACCATATGAAACGCAGCAGCACTAAACTGGTATTTTCAGCCAGTATTCTGTGAGAGTGTGGTTTTTACCCGGGTATATGTTTTTATATAAACACTTTCGTACACAGTGTGTACCCGGTTGAGCCAACGATTCGTGCTACAACCACAATATAGTTGCAACCATGGCTCTACCTCTATAAAATTGCAGTCAAGATTAAAGTTATAGTCTATATGCGTTCCAATCCAAGGTACAGGCTTCATATCATATCTGAGGTGGGCGGACTTCACGTATCTTTGAATTATTTGTAAATTCTCAGGCATGCAGGTTTCCTGGCGATGTTTCCCTTCACCGGCGAGCACGTGGTAAATCTAACGCATAAAAGTACGTTTACTTATATATTTAAATAATGTGAAGAAGAGCCAGCAGTAACAGATTTCGAATTACATTCAATCATAGCGAAAGGATATTTTATGAAAAGTGTATGACAATTGTACCCCAGGGCCTTTCACAGACTGCTTGGACCGATCCGCATTATAGACGTATTGTACGCGTACGATCTCTGCTTACAGCCTTATTCGTCTAAAAGCTAGGCAAAAGTGATTTGCAACTTTTCAGATAAGGGCATTAGGTTTTTCAAAGAGGAGAATGATTCGTGTTCTATTTTATCTGTATGTTATTTTAGTTTTTAAAGAAATTTTGATTATATGATTACTACTAGCGTCCTCTCCCAGCTTCGTTTGGCTTGGATCTATTAACGGGGCGTCATTAAGGTTTTAAGATTTTTTTAAAACATTTTAATTATCATCTACCATCAATAAGAGAACTTATGACCATAATAAGTATAATATAGTTAGTAGTTACAGTAGGTTTTCACAATTCATCATGACAAATATTAATATCAATGAACTCACGAAAAGAGCAAAATTTTTTATATTATCAGCTTACCAACATAATATCACGGCGAAAAACGTCATGAAAACCAACAACTTGTCACCCCAATTTGATTTAGTTGTCTCGGGGAATAAGGCTCCTGTTTCCATCTCATCGCCGCTATTTGAACTTGATATAAGTGCCAAGATACCCAAAATAATAAGGTATGAAGGTATTATTAAAGCGATACAGATGAAGACCACGATGAATGCCAGGAACGTTGATTCTAATTTAATGGACTGCAAAAACAGAAACCACATTAATTTTGTTTTGTTTATTTTTATGTTAAAAATAATCATTTTAAATGTGTTAGAACCACGCTACAGCTATATTATGTTTGCAGCACCAATGGGTCAGCTTGAGTCAGGAGGACCAAGCTCTCACCGAATACCAGCGTAAAATAGCAACTTAATGCTGCTGTGTTTTGTATTGTGAGTATAGAGAACAGGAGACCCTTTTAAGTGGTAACTCAGGGTTGACAACATATCTACATTTTGATTTTTAATCGAGGATAGGTGTAGGTGTCTATGGGCCACAGCATCCACTTACCATCGGTGGACTTTGTGTTCGTTTGTCACTGACATTCTACAAAATTTAGAAATTTGTGTGATGTTTCTGTGACACCTTCTAGCTTATCAAATAGAACTGTAGAGTAATGACTAGGTTAGACATGCAGGAATTCCACGGATGCAGGTGGTAGGAACTTTAAGGATGCCTATGTTCAACAGTTGAAGAATGATGGACTGTAATAATGATGATGATTGCATTAAATATTTTCTAAAATAAGGCTCTATACAATTTGAAAGTCAATTGTAATGTATTATATAATTTAATATTATAATTGTAAAAAAAATTGCAATAAAAATATTGTTAGTTTAGGAGAAAAAAATGAATACGTTTTTGTTTTTTAAACTTTGATTATGAAATATTTATTTTTAGCTTCGCCGTATCATTCGCAGAACTTAATATTATAGTGCTTAGGCACGAGAATTCAATAAAGAAGCGTCAACCGTGTTTACCTATTCGTATCCGATGTAAACCTCAATGTACTATTATTGATCGAAGACCTTAATAGACTTTATTCGTTTCTATGACACTTCATAGACGTGGAGTTCGAAGTTAATATTAGGTCCTTACATATGAAATTGGCGTTATGTACGGAATGAATATAAAGTCATTTTTTTTTTGTAAAATATATTTAATTAATCAAAGTATGCACCGTTGTTATCTATGCACTTTTACCATCTCATAGGTACTTCATTGATCCCTTTACTAAAAATCCATGGGGGCGAGAATCAATAAACTCTTTGAAGGCGGTTTGGACTGCCGCATCGGAGTTGAATTTTTTTCCTTGTAAGAAGTCCAAATTTCGGAAAAAATGATAATCTGTTGGAGCAAGGTCCGAGGAGTAACTTAGTGGTTGTTTGTTGTGCAGTGTGTGGTCTTGCGTTGTCGTGAAGCAGCAGTGGCGTAGAGCGATTGACCAATCTCAGTTGTTTAGCAGCTAGTTCTTCCTTCATGGTTTGCAGTTGCTGACAATAGATATCTGCCGTAATCGTTTGGCCAGATTTTAGAAAGCTGTAGTGAACGACACCGGCGCTAGTCCACCAAACACTCACAAGTAACTTTTTCTGAGTCAATTTTCGTTTAGGGCAGGATTTGGCTGGGTCTCCGGGGTTCAGCCATTGCCACGAGCGCTTCCGATTATCGTACAGTATCCACTTTTCATCACAAGTAATTATTCGATTTAAAATCCCTTCATTATTGTGTCGGTTGAGTAAAGTATAACACAGCAGTCGACGCGTGTTTGCAAGTTCGATTCACTCAATTCATGAGGTACCCATCGTTCAATTTTTTTAGTTTCCCGATTTGCTTCAATTGGATTAATACAGTTTTATCACTTACCCCGAAGCCTGCAGCTGTCTATGAAGTGCTTTGTTATGGATCCGCTTCCACAATAGCCTTTAATTCTTCATTTTCCACTTTGGTCTCCGGCCGTCCACGGGGTTGGTTCTGAAGGTCGAAATTTCCAGAACGAAAACGTTGAAACCAAAAACGTACCGTGCTTTCTTTTGCGACGCCAGCGCCGTACACATCATTAATCCTTCGAGCTGTTTCTGCAGCACTGGTGCCACGGTAGAACTTGTACTCGTAAATATACCGATATTTCATGTTTTCCATTGTGCGGTAATAAGCGACGCCAAATAAAAAAATAATGAGGAAAAAACAAATGAATGACTGTTTTCAAAACTCAAATGTACCAGCTAAATGAATTTATAAATTTGAATTTGGAATTCTTAACCAAAGAGGAGATATTTCAGATCAAAATGGTCAGTACGACAAAACGTTAATTTCATATGTAAGGACCTAATATTTTAATAATTTTCGGTTATAATAACATTCGATGTAGATATATTGTAATAAAATTACTATAAAAACCAAACTGTGAAAATAAAGCGTCACATAGTAGCCCAATGGTAGGGTGAAAGTCGAGGGTTCGAATCCACTATTCAACTACTGTGGTAAACCACTCTTAACACAAGCATTTAAGCTGAAAGAAAAGCGTAAAGAAAAGTATCGATGTTCCTGATATTGCAGAGACTCTGTCTCTGATAATAATTTTCAGTTGAATACGATTTTATTATAGGATAAAATGAGCCAAGGTTGAAATTTGTCAATCTGACAGTTATTAAAAAAACTACTCGTCGTAGAAAACATAAAACGCGAGCGGAAATGACGCATCGATGTCGCCGTTTAGCTTTTGCTTTTATAATGACGTTCTTTGAATATGAAACTTTATATTTTATAATACGTGATAGAGTCACGCTGCAGCTATATTATGGTTTACAGCATGAATGGGTCGGCTCGACCGGGGAAGGACCACGCACTCACAGATTACCAGCATAAAATAGCAGCTTGTAGCTGGTGTGTCGTAGGGTGGGTGTAGAGAACCGGAGACTCTTTTTATTGGTGACAACGCATCTGCATTTTGATACTTAATAGAGGATAGACGTAGATGTCTGTGGACTACAGCATTCACTTATTATCAGTTGGACTGTGTGCTCGCACCTTTGGCGCCATAAAAATAATGGGTTTGTTTTTTTGTTTGTTTGTATTTTTTTTAATCTGAATTCGAACCAAATGGTTTGCTTCGTCTTTTGTAATGCGTACAGCAAAGGAGTGGAATAATTTGTAAGCGTCTGTCTTTCCGTCCGAATACAATCTGGGCGTCTTCAAGGCACGAGAGATTAGACTTTTGTAATGCTAAGATTTGCCATCTAGGGCTTCATCACCACTTACAATCTGGTGATATTGTGGTCAAGCACTGGTACAAGATTATTTTTTAAATTAAATATAAGTAAAAATAAATAATTACTTCTATAGCATATAATTACATACTTGGAGATAATACTTAAGTGAATTTAATTTGTATGAAGTTAGAATATACTCACGAAGTATATAAAAACGTGGAAATAAAAGGTTTTTTTTAATTTGACCTTCTAGGAGGTCACGGTGAATAGTCTTTATAACAGTAATTTACATAATATGATTATTAAATAATTATTTAGAATTTATATTTTTTTATTTAGTACCTACACTAATTAAAATTAAATACAGTCATGAAAAAGTGTAATTAAAATGTTTTGAAAATTATTTATAAGAATCTATTCATATTAATATATTTCTGTGTGCGTGTTTTTATATAGTTGGTGTTTAAAAATAAAAGTTTGTTTGGAGATTTTGGAATTTTTGTTGCATTGTTTGTTCGTTTGGAACAGAAATAAATTAAAAACTATTGAATCATTCCGTTGATGCCGTAAGAGGCGACAAAGGGAAATGAAACAGGAGATGGGCTGCAGCATATTTCTGATAATACAAAATATAAACGTTTTACACAACAATAAAACGATTATTATGTGCCGAAAGAAAACACAGCATCGCTTATGAAGAAGCAGTGTGACTCACACCTTACTCATCACTCACCCTTATATTGATACTTACTACCGTCTATTGTAGATCAATCCATAGATAATGTTGTCTATGGACTGTCACCGCAAGGAGGGGATACACTATTATATTAGTGTTCGGTGCCTGTTTGTGTCATTGCAGTCTTCACTAGGAAGAGCATTCCTGCGATGCTGTGTTTTGCTTTCGGCACATAATAATCGTTTTATTGTTGTGTAAAACGTTTATATTATGTGTCTATCAGAAAACACAGCATCGCTTATGAAGACGTGTTTGATATCTGCTGGTGACTAGAAATTAACAATAACACACGCAATGTTGAAATTATTGTTTAAATCATTCTTGTATACTATACCTCTGTATTAGGTAGAAAGTAATTAAGACAAGTTTAAAATTATTCATAGTTTTACTCTTGTTTTGCAATAATATGTAAAAACATCATATAAAATAAATTTTCATGAAGAAAATAAATTTAAATTATTTAACATAAATTGTACCTCTTTAACACTTTACTTTACTCAAGAAGTAATTATGAATTCTTAATCATAAATCACAATCAAACGAAACCATATAAAAGTAATAATAGTTTCAAAGAGGCTTAAAATTGTCTAAAATATAATTTCCGTTATCGCCTTCCTGTACATTAATCTCTCGGCATTAATGATTCATTAGTGTCTGAGCAGCTGTCCAATTGCCTCGCTCTAAAATTTCTTCAATTGGTCTGTTTTCAAGCCAGGCTAGGGATGCTACTGCAGATCGGCAAGAACCAGGAGTAGTATCTATTCCAGCATCCTTTAATACAGAGCGCACCCATCCACCTATCATTGTTCTGGATGCAGGTTTTGGAGTACCTCCGATAGAAATGAACAAATGTCCATCTATTTCGTCAGTCCGTCTTTTCTTAGTTGCCTGAATTAGGAGTCTTATCCATTTCACTGTACATAAGTTACTGTCCCCATTGGGAAGAAGCTTCCAACCAGACTGCGGCCTGGAACCGTTATCAGTCTTAGCTCCGAATATTGGCCATAAGCAGATCTCTCGCCCATTGTCAGTAAAATATGGTTCTTTAATCCTCAATAACGTCAAGTCGTGTAGTTTACGATCAGATGTCAATAGCAAGATAGTTTGCAGTTCTTCTTACAATTTAAATAGTGAGTCGTCTTTTGGATTTTGCTTCAACCAGTCTACTACTTGCTTTACATCCCACACCAATGATTTAAAATTAGGTGGTTTAGAATTATGGATAGCTTTAAGTATCTGCTTTACGAGAAAATTTGAGGATATGTCATCTTTCATTCCACAGAATGTTGCTACAGCTGATTTTTGTACCAAAATCATATTGTTTGCCAGACCATCTTTTAAAAAGTGTCAGCTAGGAACCATGCCACCTCTTCTGGTCTGGGAGACTTCGGAATGATTTCTTTAGTTCTGCACCAAGCCATCCATCGCTTAAGTGCTGGTTTATAAATATTCAGAGTAGATTGACGCCAGCTTAACCTGAGAAGATATTTTTCAGCCTGGCACCATGATGCTAATTTGTCTCCCCACCCCCAATTTTCCAAACCTTCAGGGTTAGCCGGTCTACTTGCGGAGGTGGAAGGCCTGTTGTGAGGTCCACTAACACTTCCTGTAATGAGGTCACAATCATTGGCTTGTCGAGTGTTCGTGCCTGAAGATCCGCTCTCCAAAACGGTTTTTCCCAATCTGGTGCTAGCAAACAGGAAGGTACCTCTCGACTTGTTGAGATTTGAGAGTACTCGCGGAATCAAGTTTGGTGGGGGGAATATCCATCCCAGTTGACAGTTCCACTCTCTTGAAAAGGCGTCTATGAACATTGCGGAAGAGTCTCGTGAATCTATTGTCATATAGTTTGGTAGTATAGCGGATCTTTCTGATGCAAAGAGGTCTATATCTGGTTTGTCCCTTTGCTTGAACACCTCTGATGTTGCCCGAGGTTTTAAATGCCATTCTGGTACAGGACGTCTCCGCGACAGTCTGTCTGCTATCGCATTGTATCTGCCGGGGAGACATTGGGCTGAAAGTGTTATGTTCCACTTGTCTATGATCTTCAGAAGTTGAAAGGTTACAGATAGGAGTCCTATGGAATGCGTTCCTCCTTCTTTGCGAATATATGCCATAACAGTTTTGTTGTCTGTTTGTAAGACCACATGACAGTCTCTGAGCCTCTTTGCGTTCAGCCTCATTACAGACAGTACGGCAAACATCTCTTTTTTGTTGCATTGCCAAGGCCTCTCGTAAGATGGCCATGAACCTGACATGGTCTTTCTGTCCAGAACTGCGCCCCATCCGATGTCGGAGGCATCTGTAGTCAGGAAGTGCGATACACTTTTTATGTGAATAGGCGTTGTCAATGATAGGGCTCCCTGCCACCATTGTAAGTCCAGGATTGCCCCCCAAGGGACTGGTCTTTTTGTTCTTACCTGATTTCCTGGGAATCGTCTTAGAAACATTTGTAAACGGCGACAATGAAGTCGACCGCGAAGTATTACATAACATGCAAAATTTAGTTGGCCCAGAAGGCATTGTAATTGCCGAAGATGGCAGGATTTCGTTGTTAATATTTTTGTTATTGCAGTCAAGATTGATGTTTGCTTTTTGGCAGGAAGACTCATTACATTTTCGTCTGTATTCCATTTTATGTCTAGAAACTCGAGTGATCTCATTGGGGTCAGTATTGATTTTTGGAAATTCACTTGTCAGCCCAGGAATTCCAAGAGCTTCACCACCTCTGTGGTCTGTGATACTAACTTGGATGGGTCCTGGTGCAGTATAAGATAATCGTCCAGGTACACTAGGACCCGCATTCCTTTCTTTCGTAGGGTTTCCGCGACCCAGCAAGTTACAGCAGAGAAAAGCCTTGGGGCTGATGATAGGCCAAATGGGAGTGAGATCATTTGAAGCAATTCTTGTTTGTAAAAAAGTCGCAGGAAAGGTCTGTGTGACATTGCTATAGGTAGGTGGAAATATGCCTGTGAAATGTCGACCTTTACCATCCAATCTCCAGGTTGAAGGAAATCTGGTACCTTGGTATTTTTTTTTATAGGAGAGGGGGCAAACGAGCATGCGGCTCACCTGACGGTAAGTGACTACCGCCGCCCATGAACAACTGCAACACCAGGGGAAATATGGCTTATAAGATGAAAATGCTTTGTTCCTACAAACTTGTTCAACTCCCGAAGGTCGAAAATCGGTCTCAGGCCACCATCGCTCTTTTTACAAGATAAATGCGGGAGAAGAAACCGGGAGTCAAAGAAGTAGACTTTTCTAAAACTCCAATACGTTTCAGTTCGTTTATCTGTATAGTCATCTGGGATGAAGCTTTTGTTGCATAGCTCCGAGCTACTGTTGGTGAGGGGTACCTCAGTGCAGGTCTCTGAATAAAAGGAATCCGAGACCCTGATATTGCTTTTAGGATAAAGGGAGTAGCTCCGAGCTGTTCCCATCGATCTCTGAAGTCCTTTAATTGACCCCCCCTGAATTCCCGTTCCGAGTCATTGTTTATCTCTGTCATGGGGGCGAAAGGACGATTTAGTATTTTTACCCATAACTTTGGCTTTTCCTTTGCCTCTGGAAGAGCCGTTTTGGTAATGAGAATTATAATTTTGGTAACCAGTGTTCCTCTAGGGAAATTCTAACTTTGTTTTTTTAGGAGCCATACTAGTGGAAGGGTAAGGAGAAAGATCCGATCCTTTTCGCTTTAAAGTCAAACCCTGACTATTCTTATTTTCTTTAAAAGTAAGCGACTTGATCCACTGTGTAGGGCCACCAAAATTTTGAATAAGGGTATTTAATTTAGGTTGATCGAATAAGATACTTTCAGATGGAGGAATATTTCTCAAGGCTAACTGAATACATTTGTTGGACACTTCTTTAATTAATTTCTCCCTTCTAGTTTCAATGCATTCAGCTCTTTTACCACATAAAACCTGTAGGATATCTTCAGAATTTTTATTAAAGGCTGTGCCGTTCCCAATAGCAGAGCTTATCTTTTGCGCAAGTGCTGGTGCATTTAATTCCTCTGGGGATTTCGCAGCCCAATCGACTACTGACTGTAAGCCTGCTCGGAGTAATTCATTGCTTTCAAAAACAGCATTTGATAATGCTGCCATTACACTTTCAGTACCTGATAAATAATCTTTTGATTTGTTCAGATAGCACAATTCGTCATTAACCCTTAGTTGAGTAGCTATAAAAGACTGTAGAGTCTTGGAATATCTTACATTTTGCCATGTGGACAAGCCAAAATGTTGCAATGTCTTTATTTCCTCAACCCTCTCCGGAAGGGCTAGTTTTATTATTTTACTTCCATCAATATTGATGGCTATTGAACCTAGATCAAGCATGGGCTTTTCTTTTGGTAAGTAATAGTAAGAAAGTTATCACAAGTATAGGCATTAACATCTTGTAGGTTATTTTGCGAGCTGCCGAGACTCTGCAGGTATATGTTTGATAAAAATCCTACCTGATTTATGAGAGCCTCTATTCGTGGGTCTTCTTTAACATTTCTTCTTTTGAAAGGAGGCCTTCCACTTTCAGACCGAGATGGAGACGATGAGCTCGACGAAGACGAGTCCGGTTCATCCTCAATCGTATCCGTAACGTTCACATCCTTTTCCCCAACATGCTGCGGAGAATCAGCGTTACCACTCATTTCAAATAAAACTTTGTAGTACTTTTGTAGCGCAACTTAAATGTATCTAACACGGCAGCGATTAACACACGCAATGACACAAACAGGCACCGAACACTAATATAACAGTGTATCCCCTCCTTGCGGTGACAGTCCATAGAGAACATTATCTATGGATTGATCTACAATAGACGGTAGTAAGTATCAATATAAGGGTGAGTACACACTGCTTCTTCATAAGCGATGCTGTGTTTTCTGATAGACACATAATAATAAAAGCTGCAGTTGCTAAGTCGCCTGCCAAGCGTGATCACTATGGCACATATCCCCTCGACAAGGTAATATGATATATGTGAGAGGCCTAAGTTCAGCAGTGGACTTTTAATGATGATGATATATTGATAATACTAATAGATGCACTGAATATGTCAAGATTGTGACATACGTATATTTGGACTCTTATAATACGAATATGAGGCACCAACCTCGGCACATCCCAATGAGGAGGTGGAGGAAATGTATAAGAATATCTCTGGAGCCATGCATTCCTTTAAAACCCACTATACGGTGTTAATGGGAGACTTCAACGCTAAACTAGGCACAAGAGAGAGCAGTGAGCTAAAAGCTGGCCGATTTTATGGAGAAAGAGAGACTCTTTATAATGAACTCGTTCTTCCAGAAGCGTCCCCACAGAAAGTAGACCTGGAGCCCCGCCAGTTTGACAAAAAATAAGATTGACTTCATTATGACGACTAGATGACAACTTTTCAGTGATATCTCAGTGATCGCGAGGGTAAAAACTGGCAGCAATCACCGAATGGTGAGAGGCACACTGAACCTAAACGTTAAGTTGGAGAGGTCACGTCTAATGAAGTCAACGATCCGTCCCCCTCGTGCTCTAATCCAAAGCCCGAAAACTTACAGCTCGAGTAACAAATTCGTTTTCGGTACCTAGAATACTGCAATGCACTGGACGATATTTATGACAAGCTTGTGGAAACTGTACATGCGGTCGGAGCTAAGTTCTGCATCTTCGGGCGTAGTATTTTGAACAACTAACTGCATAGGTGTTCCTACCATAGATTCTGGACATAATCTTTGTTTTGTCCATGTCCATCTTAAAACATTTCGTGATATCCATTATTTGATAGTGCAACCATCTGAAATATTGCCAAATCTTATAATAATCCTACTAGTTGTGGTTATCCGACTTAATATTATCGTATATCAAAATTTTTAATATAGTTGTGCATGAAATAAACGACCAATGATTTTCTTAGTTGAAAGACAAGATAATTTAGTAATAATAATACATAATATCTACACATCAAAAGCAGACTGGTAGTAAAATGCGAAACGCCGCTCTTATTAGGAAATGACCGAAACGTCCTTCCTCAAACAGAAACAAGCTCTTTTGTAAATGACTGGTTATAATTATATAGTCGGACAAATTATTATTAAGAAGAAATTAATGTAGGTAATGCTATTTATTGAAGAACTTGCTTTATTCAAAAGCTACACAAATTAATGAAATTTAAAGTGAAGTCATAACCATATTGCAATAAATAATTTTAAAACGATTTCTAAATTCTAATCATCAAATTAAATTCATTAATATTAACCTTTTATTTATCTTCATGTGATAAGTCGGATGAGATTTATGTATTGTTTTTTTTTTCATAAAAAATACTGGCAACTTGCCGTTTCGTCCCGTGGGCGTGTCGTAAAAGGCGAATATGTGTAATGCCTGAAAATCGTAGTAACAAACAACTCATAGTAGTTTGTATAATATTATACTGATAAACAGAAAATCACAAGCAAGGTTGCTCACTGCCTGCATACATCGATTTCCTGCCTGTTTAATTAAATCTTCACTAAAGTTTGAGCACATAAACACATAACAAGCAATACAGTGACTCACGTTGCGGCCCTGAGATTTCGAATAGTGTACGAAATCTCGCTGATGAAATATATCAACCAGTGGGCATTTCCTTTGGAAGCCAAACAACTGTTACCTCTGCTGATACAAAATGGAGTCTGTTGTGTCGTTTTTGCTTTTTGATCGCTAATTAAAGCGATGTTCATGAATAATCCGACCAACAAATATTTACTTTCCGAATCTATATTGTCCTTCGTATTTGACATATCATAGTAAATATTTTGTAGAACCCATAATATTGTGGTCGTAAAACTTCCCGTCGAGGTGAGGGTATTTAGTTTTAAAGATATTATGTTTATTAGGTATGTATAAAATTTATTGGAAAGACATAATATGTCCAACCGTAATTTACGATATTTTGAGCCGAATTTATAATTATGAAGTATCCATTATCCTATTCATTTTTATACCCATTATTGACTAATTTAGTAGATTTAGTAGATACGCATAAAATACCTCATATAATAAAATAATTATTTTTGTATGTTACATAAATAGTATAAAGTTATTTAGACACAGTGAAAATAACATATGTAGTAGTCAGATTTAAAAGGTATTTGAAATTTTAGGTATTGATTAAAGGAATCTGTTGTAGCCCCTTCAAATAAGAATCACGTAATTTAAAATTCAAAGTGAAAAAATGTTGTCTGGAATGCTGAGATAAGGGCAACTCAATCTAGAAAATGGCTCGCCTGTCTATACTAATGGTACGAATATTTATTCTTTGTTTTAGACTTTATTAAATCGTGTTCTTTAAGAGCGTCTTGGCAGTGTGATCTTTCCAATATTAAGTTTCAGGAAACGATCCTTTTAAAATGTCAA
Source organism: Parnassius orleans (assembly GCA_029286625.1). Lineage (NCBI taxonomy): Eukaryota > Metazoa > Arthropoda > Insecta > Lepidoptera > Papilionidae > Parnassius > Parnassius orleans. The sequence goes on along the minus strand of JAGSMP010000030.1, from coordinate 5,812,352 downwards.
TGCCGTTGCGTTAGTGGACACTCGATGCAATAACTGGAGCTGACTCGAGCAAACATCTGAACTCCAGTGCATAAAGCTTCTCGTACACTGAAGCGATATAACATCTGATTGGATGCAACAAATCCCGTTATAATTGAATACAAGATCCAAATAAACAAGCAACCGGTGCACCTGCTCATGTTTTTCATAAAACTACATAACATTTCTAGTAAGAAAATTTATGTCTACTAATTAAAATATAAAAAAGATTTTAATATATTATATGATTGAAGTGGTGGCTCAGGATCGTGCTTTGTTGCAATATGATGGGTGGATGATACTGATGATGTTGATATATGACTCAATATTATTTTCGCCATTTCATGTATACGAAATTTTATATTTATTGTAATTTGACTGTAAATTTTTTACTACTGTAAATTTGGAGAGGGCTATGCTCGGAGTCTCACTACGTGATAAACTTAGAAATGAGGATATCCGCAGTAGAACCAGAGTGACCGACATAGCCCAACGGATTAGTAAGCTGAAGTGGCAATGGGCCGGCCATATAGCTCGAAGAACCGACAACCGATGGGGAAAAAGGTTCTCGAGTGGCGGCCTCGTACCGGCGGACGAAGTGTAGGGTGTCCCCCCACTAGATGGAGTGACGACCTGGTAAGACATGCAGGAAGTCGATGGATGCAGGTGGCTCAGGACCGTGCTTTGTGACATTCCTTGGGGGAGGCCTAAGTTCAGCAGTGGACCTGTGAAAGGCTGTAATGATGATGAACTGTAAATTTTCGTCTGGGTTCCAGTTCATATAGTGGTGCGTCGCCTAACACTGCACTTGTCAGTACAAGGCTTGCCACTCGAGAAGCATTCATCCCCATTGATAGTCGGTTTTACCAAATATATAGCCAGCCCATTGCCTTTCCTGGCTACTGATCTACTGGGATACATCAGTTACTCTTGTTAGTTGGGTGCAGGTGGTGTGGTGGAACCGTGCTTGTGACAATCTATGGGGTAGACTCGTGTTTAGCATCGGACTTATGATGGCCTGTAGTAGTAAAGAGAAACAATGAGTTGTAAAGTTTCGTAACAACAGTTTCGTTTTGCTGAATTTGCCTTGAGACAGGTACTCAATACCGTCGAACCATCTCAACTCGTTGCTGTTATAGGATTTATCTGCTGAATTAAGGTTGTCCTTCAATCCGACGTACCTTTTGGTTAGAGAAATTGTCGGTGCTTAGATTAACTATTATCCCCGGTTTGGATGAAATATCTGCATATATAATTAAGTTTATACGGAACTCACAGAAAGTCAAGGAAGTCTCACTACACGTATTTCTCCGGTTTTTTGACTACTGTACTCAAACTGTACTGACATATTTTTTTAAACGTCGATAGTAAAATCTAACACCTGTCTAATTCGTTAAGTACTCGTTGTGTGTACAGGTTAATACGATACAGTACTCTTTATTGTAGGTATACCAAGGAAAAGTTAACACGGCAAATTATTGATACACAAACCCACAAAAATAATTAAATAAAGGGGGACAAAGATAAACGGGTGGGGTGCACTATCTTATAGTCTATGATAATATGATGTGAACATAAAGCAACACGGGCCGCCGACGCGACATACCGGACGACGTGAACATCGAAAAACAGTAGTATTTTTTTTGGATCAATTATAAAAGAACACCGACACTTATTATATTATTCTTAATGCAATGTACCATAGATGTATTGAAAAAATCATGTGTGGATGTTGTCGTCAAGCCGGTAAAATAAATACACGCAATATGACTTTTTTTATACAACACGCTTTAGCCACTCAAATGAAAACATTTTAATCGCGTTCCTGGCTATATGCTGTGTATTTGGTTGAATGTCGACAACATACGCCTACTAAGTAAAATGACCACAGACTTTTGGTAATGAATCATGAATATAAATAAAAATGAGAAAGAGGGAAATGAGAGAGAAGTTAAGATACCAATAATGATCCTTAACATATTTCTTGAACAAATCTAGAAGTTGAGCACATTTAATCGACATAAGTAATTAGTTCCAAAGCTTGATTCACAACTTTAAAACTTTAATGTATATTGAGCATAAAGAATGTGTTTTCAAAATAGTTTGGGAGCGGTAATGATGATAATGAAGTTACTGCAATATAAAGTATCGGAGGACAACAGTATATTTGCAAGCTACAACCCTACAAAGATAACCACCACAACTGAGTAATAGTGAAAACCATTGGAGTAAAATGTGGTCCGCATTTAGGCATACATAGGCTAGTTCGATTAACGAACTGCACAAATTGGCTCACTATAACTGGAAGCGTGAAGCCGAAGATAGTGCCAATTGGCGCATCTCTGGAATGGCCTTTGTACAGCAACGAAATGCTGCAAGGCTTTGATGTTGATGCTGGTAGCAAAGTGAATATTTTTTAATCACAATAATTAATATATTATATATGTGTAAGTTTGTTTGGATATTTGTATGTTTTTAGCTCAATCACGCAAAAAACACTTGCCAATATTTTTTTTAAACAATATTTCCACAATTATTTCTATTGCGGTAGCAACGTTCCGGGTAGCAGCTAGTTACCAATAAAATTTAATTTCTTGGCATGCGATCACATCATTTGGCATCTTCAAAAAAGTCCGCAATACACTATATCTAATTATCATACATTAGTCACAATAACTGATTCTTTGTTTAAATAAAAATAAAAATCATTCGAGTAATTTGAACGCATTTTATAACCACATGATTATATCTCCTCATCAAATATACCTCTGTAAAAACTGGGTTTTACCTAGACATAGCATAAGTTTTTAATGTACATGTTTAAAGGTCTGGCTTAATTTACTTTTAAAATTATCAAATCAAATTTCTTTAGAAAAAGAAGTCGAAAATAATTCGAAAATTTGTCAGATGATGCTAAAACCTGCACCGTGGAGTTTTTACATTCTTTTGGAGCTATTCGGATCTGGAATTAAAAACTGGAGTAGCTGTTTATTTTATGTGTAACCTTCACCTGATGCAATTGTGTAAAGCATATACACTACCGCATATCGTCCCGTGGGTGTAGTAAGAGGCGACAGAGGGAAACAAACTAGTCGTCTTCCTTATAACAACTAAAAAAATAAAAATTGCAGCTGCCAACTCGCCACTGGCTACTTCGCAAATATCGCCCCTTTACAGCATTTTATGGGGTGGCCTATGTTCAGCAATGGACTTTTGATGCCAGCCAGGGAGAAATATCGTTAAGGCCCCAATTTTGTCAGGAGAAGCCAGGGAGAGACTACCTCGTATACCTTTAATACTACACAACCTCCAATTTAATTTTGGATCGTTACGATTCCCATTACAAGTAGCATTTACAACGACTATCAATAAATCTCAGGGTCAAACCTTGGAAGTAACGGGATTACATTTGGGTACGGACTTTTTTTCCCATGGTCAGTTATACGTAGCTTTCTCACGTGTTTTTAGGGCCCAGAATCTGCACGTTTAAGCCTATGTAATGTTTAAGCTAATGTAATTTAATGTAAGAACGAAACAAATAGTTTAATGTAGGCTACAGAAGTGTATTGCGTTAGAGCGTCCTTCATCTTTTCATTCATTACAGACTATCAAATAGTCAACTGCTGAATATAGGCATCCTCCATAAATTGCCTACTAGCCATTCGCCATTTTTGCCACGCTTGGCAGCGGGGTTGCAACCGCAGTTTTTTATTATTTTGAATGGCTATAGGATGGATGCTGCTGCCCATCTCCTGTTTCATTTCCCTCTGTCGTCTCTTACGACACCCACGGGATGACTCTTACGCTGCCACTACATGGCCATCTTTTAGTTTAAATATTTTACTAATAAAAATTCCTCGGTTTATTTAAACGTGAGCGAAGCCGCGGGTATAAGCTAGTATAGTAGAAAACAACTTACAGTTCACTTGACGGAGACAATAACTGCACTGTAAGAGATTTGTAGTCAAGCTAATGTTTTATTTTATTTTATAAAAAAATTACATTTTTATTAAATTATATACTAAACTACCCCCTAAATTAACCCGCACTAGTAATTTGTCCTGTACCGTGGTTGCGTTTTACAAGCATAAATTGCAAATGAACAAACATTCATACCCCGAACAATTGTTTGTATACTATACAAATATTTATTCCGTACCGGATTCGAACCTGCGTCCCGCAACGTCGCATCCAAACGCTAAGCCACTGCGCTTCTGAGCAAACGTATTACATAAAAATTCCTCGGTTTATTTGAACGTGAGCGAAGCCGCGGGTATAAGCTATTAAAGTAGAAAACAACTTACAGTTCACTTGACGGAGACAATAACTGCACTGTAAGAGATTTGTAGTCAAGCCAATGTTTAATTTTATAAAAAATTTACATTTTTTATTAAATTAAATACTAAACTACCCCCTAAGTTAACCTGCACTAGTAATTTGTCCTGTACCGTGGTTGCGTTTTACAAGCATAAATTGCACATGAACAAACGTTCATACCCCGAACAATTGTTTGTATACTATACAAATATTTATTCCGTACCGGATTTGAACCTACGTCCCGCAACGTCGCATCCAAACGTTAAGTCACTGCGCTTCTGAGCAAACGCATTACATATTATAATATATAATATATGAACGTTGTAACCCCTAACATAGTACCGTAAACTAAATAAAAGCCTGTAACTATCCTAGGTCTTATACTTGGGGCATTGTTGCTGTTTCCCAGAATTGGGTAATAATGTTGTACCAATCAAGACGGATGATAAGGCAGATAAGACTCTAGCACCTAGTAACAAAACTTGTTCTACCTCAATAAATACAAAATATTAATAAAAAGGTTAAGACGAGTCTTCCTAAAACAATAAGTATTTTTTTTAAAACTCGTTTCGCGACCTATATGCATATGCATATATATTGAGTTTCCTAAAATATATACCGGTGATAAACACATATATTTCGATTTTGCAATCAGTTTTGCTTAGGTCTTGGTTAGGACTGAACGCTTATAGTTCTTAAGTTCTTAAAACTTTACGTACTAGGATTAAATATGGACAAATTATTCACAATAGCTTTTGTCATTTTACAATGCAGTATTTGTCTCGCTAAGATATCACGTAAGTACTTTTATTTATTGGTTATTCCTAAATTACACGATTAAATAATTTTGCGAGTTTAATAAAATCTTAGAAATTTTAATCTAATGTTTTAAGCTGGTTTTAAAAAAACATAGCTAAGAGGCAAGTGATACTAATTACTCAATTTCCAGACGAAGTATTGGTCTAGAGTTAAAATCTTAGCCAAAGTATTATTTGTATGAACAACAAAAGTTGAAGGTCTTATTAACGAAATGTCTTACGTGCTTCCGTGTTCCGTTTAAATTCCTTATATTATTTTATAGATCTGTATCGGCGATGCCGTGTAGTAATTAGGAAAAACTGCAGTCAACTAAGTGACTTTTTGGTACAATAATTATTTTATAAAATATTTGATGCAGTTCTGTGCGTAATTTAAAGTGACTTAAAATAAACAAAATGTTTTTTTTTCTTTCTAGTTTCTCTGTTTGAGCTAAATTACGACCCTATGGTATATTCTCTGGGAATGGCCAATTCTCGTCATACTTCAGAAAGATTTTAAAAGTTCAGAACCGGTAGAAAGCTAATAGATATATTTTGCTGATGATGTTTTTTTTAATTCCTAATAAATGTTGTGACTTTGTTAGCATATTAAATAAATAAGGAAATTTCAAATAGTAATATAACACTAGTATAATCTAATTTGTATACAGCATATATAATGAAGAATATACAAGCCTCCGTGATTGGGTATATTGTCAAAACAATAAATGGAAAATTTTGCGCTAACTGGTTTTAACCATTGATATGAGGAAGTAAATTGAAGGATAAGTTAAAAATGTTTAAAATTGCATAAAAATGATTACTTGACTTGATTTTTAATAATTTTAAATGGAGGAGTGACTTTAAGTAGAAATTATATTTTGTATATTATGTGTGAACAGAATTCGTTGTGCTGATGGCGTAAGCGAACTATTTGGTTATTTTTATTAACGTGGGCTTCATAAAAGATGACTAAATAAAATTTGCCAGATGTCAAATATCTAGAATGACGACAGTGCACTTAAATCTTTAGACATTCAAAAGAGACGCCATTGCATAGCAGTATATGGTGATGTGATTTATGATTTTTTTATGGTCAAGTTATGTCCGCGATAACAAGTTGACAAAAATTGGATAATCGGTTGTCTGTTTCTTTCGTAATGCGAAGAGCAAAGGAGTGGAACAAGTTGTCTTTCCGTCCAATTACGAGATTTATAGGTTTTTGTTGCGCTAAGACAGTGCGATTTACCATCTAGGGTTTCATCACCACTTACCATCAGGTCACATGCAAATAGATCAGTATACCACGATGCAGTGGTAGAAATATTCACAAAATAACCTCACCACCAAGAAAACCAATAATTTGTGTTTCGCATATATTTTTGAATCCAGGAATCGCTCCGTAGCAGCTAGGTACGCTAATTACCAACGCGGTCGCGTGCAGCAAAATGATGATGTAGAAATCTGACCTTTTTTTAATACCACTATTGAGGTACCACCCTCTTATCTGTTTCTGCTACCAAACAGTATTACTTGCATTGCTATGCCTTTCTCACTTGAACCGATGAGGCCCTTTACTTGCAGTGCAGGGCCACAGCGCTGCAAGTGAAGTGACATGTCTTAGTCTTTGGAAATGACAACGCATCAGTAGCCTTTGTTGTTTAAAGTTGTGTGCAGGTGTCCATAGCTTGCAGTTTCACTTCCGATCAGGTGTACTGCAAGTTCATTTGTCACTTTAGTTTCATAAAAAAAAAAAAATATAAAATTATTATAACTACTGGTACAAAGTAAATTAACAACCTATGTATTTGTAGATAATATTTACATCCCACTTCTTTGAGTTTGACGCGCTCCCCAATGTGTATTGGCAGATTTCATCTCCTCAAATTATTTTAAGTTTAAAGATTTGCATGTTAGCTCATGTTTTCTTCAGAACTGATCACATGTTTAAACAGCATTTAAAATTTCAACTAACATTCTTACTCGTGCCGGCAGTTGAATTTAGCTTGCTCGCGTCCGGTGAAATTTTAAGGCTAGCACTTGAGCTACCCTGGCATTTTATTACAATATAATATTACTTTTTAATAATGTGCATACGTCAGTGATAGTGGAACCGAGGTTAAGGCACTTGCCGTAAATTTCACAGTACGCGACTAACCTGGGTACCTACCTACGATCCCGCCCGCCCGCAATCAACTAAATTGTTAATTGCAATTTTAAGTACAGATTTACTACGCGTTCAGCGGGAAACATCGTGGGGAAACGTGCAAACTGAGGAATAAAATATAACGAGGACATGTGAAGTCCTCGTTATATTTTAAGCCGCCGAGGTTATACACACACTGTGTATTACCTCGGCGGACTAATTTCTCCATTGCTCAACTACTCAGAAATGAGAGGAGGCCTGTGGGACTTGTATAGCATTGCCTATAACTTTTCTTTACTTTACCATGGTAATGCTTATGTAGACTGGTTAATGTGTGTTTGATAATAGCTTTATTAATTTTATGTATTAAACGACATCTAAGTAATGAGTCTTCTGCTACGTAGTACTATTATTTATTCTGTGCTTGTGCTTAAATCCGCAGTTGCAGTGAATATTTTTGCAAAAACGCAAATTATTAGGGTCTGCTTTTATTGATTACGTATAGATATAAACAACTATTCGTTGTAAACAGAAAAATTCAAATAGCAAGGCATTGTTTAGTAACAAACGGAGTATTGTAGTTTAGCATGTACTCACAACATAGCAGACAATTAAGCAGAGATAATATGATTATTTTTAATTTGTAATGTGTGCACGTTTTCTTTCTAGCCGATTACATCAAACCATGTGTGGGCTTGAAATCAGACTGCTTAAAGAAAAACTTTCAAGATACGATTCCTCTGTTCACCCAAGGAATTCTAAGCATCGGCGTTAATTCCACCGATCCACTGAAGTATGATCGTATTGATCTGCAACTTCCTGGCGGGTTAATGATACATTTTACAGAGGGAGTGATGACTGGTCTCAAGAAATGTATCGTAGATGATGTCAAGTAAGGCTCAAACTAAATTTAAATAATTTATTCGATTTCATTCGTGTATATTCGCCATCAATCAAAATTATTCTTAGCAAGTAGCATTGTAGAGGTGGCAGGAGAAGTAAGAAAGTGATAGCCTAGTGCAGCAGATTCTAGGTGGCGGCATTTCGGAAATTATAGTTAACTCCCCGACTTAATTTTAAAATAATTCCGGTAATAATCTCATAAACTTAGAAAATTACTTCTTATTGAATATTTATGATTAAAATATGATGAAAACTGAAAGTTATTATTGAAGTGGCAAAACTACGATGGGATTCGCTTAGTAAAACCATTTCCAAATTTATTAGGAGGATTATGTTTATTTATTTGTATTTTATTAATTAGGGACACGTTTGTGGCACGATACTGCTAGTAATAAATGTGCGCCATGTGCCCATGCTTAAAATGCAAGTACTCGTTGCGATACGACTGATTAAGATACGTAAAGATTAAATGTGGTTCCGGCCTAACGTAATTATGAATCTTATTAACACGCTTTTATTAGATTCGCGTGTATCTACTTATCTATCTATTTAACGCAATCTTTTAATGTAATTTTCACCAACTAGTAGACGGCCGATTGACTTGAAAATTTGCACTCGTATCAAGCACCGATGTCAAAACAATAATTTAATAATTTATTCCTAGTATCCTGATCAGAATCACCAGGATAAAATAAAACAATTATCAGAATTATCCCAGCTCATTATCTATGTGTGTGGTTTAAGTTTTTTTAAACTCTTATATTACAATATTTTATTTTAAAATTATACTAAAATATATATTCCAGGTTTGAAAATAACGAAGCTGATATCACCCTCCACTGTGACATACAAATCAAAGGCAAATACAAAGCTATCGGACAAATACTTATTGTCTCACTTAATGGTGATGGAGATGCAAAACTGAAAATAAGTAAGAATAACTTTGTACTTTTTTAATTGAAATCAAATATACACAACGAGCTAAATTCATAAATTGTATAAGAAATTAATACAACTATAAGAAATGAAGGTTAAAGTTATATTAATGTTTACCTAAAAATTAACTAACTAATGTTTAGCTAAAAATATATTATGCATGTAGTAAATTTTGATATAACGATCAAGTTTCATGCAGTAAAGAGTATTTATTTTTCTAGCGGATATTCTTTTGAAAGCAAAGCTTAAATTTGCGGACAAGGTTCGTGACGGAGTAACTCATTATGATGTTAAGCACTACAAAGTATCTTACATGATCAGAGATAAAGTACATTTTGATCTTACGAATCTCTTTAAAGGAAATCCTGAAATCAGTAAGTATTCTATTATATCTCGATCGCAATGACATTTTAACACAATTTATATAAACAAATGTTGCTTTCAGGTCAAACTGTTTTAACATTCCTTAATGAAAATTGGAAAGAAGTCGTTAGTGAATTTGGGGGACCAATTGTCGATTTCGTCATTAACATAGCATTTAAAAATGTTCAGCAATTTTTCAAAAAAGTACCTAAAGATGAGCTTATTGTTTTATAAAAGGCTTAATTTATAAGAGTATTAAAGTAATTTACGTGTAGTACTAGTGATCACAAAAAACTGTTTTGTAAGATACATTAAAAAGACATGTTTATTTATAGAAAATTTCTCTTTAAGGATCTGTTGTTTGTAAATTATTATCTAATTAAGTCAAATGCAAAGACGTAAATATCATATATTACCATTATAACTTAAAAAATACATTTAAATGCATCGAAGTTATTATGTTGAACGTTTTTAATAAAACTTATAAAATCGTGTTAAAGTTTAATTTGGACCCTTGCGCATTCATCATAAGGAAAATTTAGCCCGATCTCCGGGTTCTTTTGTAAGTTATAACTGCTATCTATAGTAATGGATAAATAGAAAAAATAGGTAATAAAAATTAATTCTTCCTAAAGCATTTATTAAGCCATATTTGGAATTCAGCTTAAATATAATTATTATCAAATATATTCTTCTAGTTCTCCTTCAGAATACTCTTTAGTATGGACATACAAATTACGACTAAGGTGAAGGAAAAAGTGTGCTATTAATTGTTTTATGCATTTCACCTATCAAAAGTAAAGGGTAAAGATACTTGAATCTTACCTGTATAAATGAGTATGGAAATGTGTTTTTTCCCCAGATAATATCCTTGGCAATACCTATAAAAAACATGTTTATTGTCATAAATGTTATAAGTTTTGTGCTTTTTATTTTAAATAAAAAATAATATATATATAAATATATATAAAAATTAGAGAGAATAAAAATATCGGTATAAATGAACTAAATTGCAATTTTAAATTATTATCTGAAAATTTCTACGTTAACTAAAATTGAGGCAGCATTTTTCTTTATAAAGATTTTATTTTATAGAAATTTTGTTTTGTTATATTACTAGTAGTTACTTAAGATTTTGAATTATAACTTACCATCAGAAAATCCAAATGGGTAAATAAGTGAAAAGAACTCGGACATAAATGTAAATGGATGAAATCCTTCTTCTAATTTAAACTTCGGTATTAAATAGTTTTGCATCTGAGGTAAACTGCTAAATTTTATTTTACTTCGATCCATTTCCTCAGACCATTCCATAGAACTGCTGACTCTTAAGTTATTTTCTGTTACAGCTAAATCTAAAGTTAAGTTTATGGAATAGTCACGGTCTTCAAGTGTTTCCTTTGTTATAGAAAATATTTCAAAAGATGTTGAATTCGATACCGTAGGAGGTGTTGTTGATTGACTGATCAAAGTCATATTATTTGCCTTTTCTATTCGTTCTTTCTTATTGGCATTTTTTAAATTATTATACTTTTCTAACCAAGCCTTTGCAGCGACTGAGTGAATAGCATCCGTATCCCTTTTATCCCAAATATTTCCGACTATTTTGTTATTATTCATTTGTAAGTTTTTGGCAATTTCCATTTCATTTTGATGTTTAGAATTTATTTTATTGTGTTCTTTAAAAACCGATTCCATGCAGTTTTCCCATATTAAATTTAGAGGTTTCGGCAAATTAATTTCGTTTCTCATTTTTGAGCTGTTGTAGAAAGGAAATGTAATTTTATTTCCCCCCGTAGGTTTTTTATTGTACGTTCCAAGTAATTTGACATTTCCTTCATCTGCATCTCTATATTTTCCATCGTCAGATTTTTTTCTGAATAAGAAAATAGGGGAGATTGCCAGGAAATTTTCTTCTTGTACTTCCAGAGGCTTACTCAGAGCTCCGCTAGAAACGTCATTTAGATTGTTTCCGGCGGAGGCCGCGGGCGCCTTTTCCGATGTCGTCCGGATTTGTTGAATTTGCAAAGCAGAAACGTCTTCTGTGTAACTTGTTAATAACGTATTTTTCGCATTAACTGTATTCAATTTAGTACTGAGTTTTATAGACTTAGCTCCGTTTAATAGGAAAATTACGAAAAATATAACCATTGTAACCATTTTCACAAAAAAGTTTTTTTTCATTACAATTGCATTTCACTACAAATGAATAAGTGTTATTAGTTCGCCACTAGCAAAGAACTGATCATAGGAGTGTGGGGCATTGGACAGAGGATTTGTAGCACTTAACGGTCTGCCTAACGACGGTGTACAATCGTATCATGTCGGCCACAATATGCTTTTACTGGATTATACACAGAGTAGTTAACTCCGTTTATAAGTAATTTTCATTGAATATTTTACAATCGTCAATTAAGTACGTTTTGTAAAATAGAAATTCAATAAAAAAAAATTATTACAAGTGTCAACACCGCTAAAATAGTTACCAAAGAATGGACGAGTTGAATTAAAAAGGACTTAGCGCTTTTAGGCATGTGCTGTGTTCTATATATCCCACGAAATCGATTAATTATTGTGTCATTGTGGTAGTGGGTTCAATTTCTATGATTAAAAATAACTTAAGTTGTTAATAAAAATTTCGTGTAGTGATATGGGTGCTAGATATTCTTACACCGCGTAAGAATATCTAGCACCCATATCATTCTGTGGGTGTCGTAAGAGGCGACAGAGGGGAACAAGTCAGGAGATGGGCAGCAGCGTCTTCTTAATACCAACTAAAAATAAAAAATTGGGGTTGCAAACCCGCTTGCCAAGCGTGGCAACTGTGGCAAATATCCCCCCTATGAGGCAATCTAAGCAACGATTGTAAAAAAAAAACATGTGTGCAGTTCACACGCGGAAGAAGCGAAAATGAAAATGCCTTACCTTCGAATGAAATGAAATATAAAATAAAAATACTTCATGGCAAATGATTTACTTAATATGATCGTTTTCAACCACAAGTGCTGCATAAAATAAGTATAAGATAAAAGTTTAATTTTATAACAAGTAAATGTTACAATCCTTATTCTTAGAATTCATTTTTGTGTTATTAAAATTGCTTTGTAATAGCGTCATCTACTTCATTCTATAGATAAAGTCATTTTATCGAACAAATTTAATTGCTCCCAAAGTGGTACACAAGATAATGCGCTATATGGCATAAACACAAATAATTTAATATAAATCCATAAGCTATGAAAATCGTGGCTTGTTATGAATGAATTGAATATGATAATTTTATTCATTATGGTTTATGTTATTTATTTAACAAATTTGTAATTTTTTTAACTGTTTCTTTGAACAATTAAAGTTCATATTACCCATCTTTAAAGCGCCGCACAAGAGGAGACCGAAATAATACACTATTTAAAAAAAATACTAGCAATGTATTAACATTACTAAAATTCCCTTTAGCCACTATTGGTAAGTATAAAAATAAAATATGCATATGATTCGACCTTTCCCCAAGGGGGGTCGCATCCGATACGGCAGAAAGGCCCTCCAGGCCAAAGCCAGTCCCAGGTGGTGTTTTGTGGGTAGGCACTTAGGTTTATATAGTGAGTCCCACATAACCACGCAGCCGGCTGCGTGGTATGCTAAGAGCATTCACCACCTCCTTCCCCCGTTTCCCGGAGGGTAGCCCTTTACTTTGCTTCTGGACGCAAAAAAAAATAAAAAATAATGTGATTCGAGCCCGCAACCTTTCGAGTTCGCGGTCCGCACCCTGCCATTAGGCTACTGTCGCAGGCTAAATCCTATAGATGTATATGTTTGTATCTTTTTAGTGTCGCTTTTTCGTTTCATCCAGTTTCAAATCACAACGATGCTAAAGAAGTTTTCACTTCAAAAACATAATTGGTAGAGTAAAAGCATATTTAAAACAACAATAGATTAATAAGTTAGTAACTCAATAACATAAGTATTATTTTCTAAACCTAAATTATACTCTAATTAAAAATATTGCTATACTAATTAAACCCTGTAAAAAATTCATTACTCTGTAGTTTGCGTCCTCCATTGGTTTGTCACTGACTATAATATGACGCGGTGAAAAGCGTAAAATGAGCGATAAAATACAAACATTTTTGTTCGTCCACAACTGGACATGAGATTCCCCGTTAGGCAGAATTTGCTTTAAATGCCTTAGATGAAGAGGAAGTCGATGGATGTAGGTGGCTCAGGACCGCGCTTTGTAGCATTCCTTGGGGGAGGCCGATGTTCAGGGAACTTATGAAGGCCTGTAATGATGATGATGATGGTGATGCCATATTTGGTAGGCGAACTAGCGATCGCAGCATCTATTAGTATTAGACGTCTCACACATTTGACGCTGCCCCCATTGCCAGTCTGAGTATTTTATGTCTAACTAAAACGGTAGGTGGTCTTACCGCCATCTATCGGAAGCGATAAGATGTTTCTGGCGATTCATGTAGTCGCCTCTTACGGGATAAAATGGATATATGTATTCTTTTACGCTGCACCACACGGCAATCTTTTTTAATGTTCTTTACATAAAACAATATAAAAGTCCACAAACATGCACTAGAGTAGCGCGGTGGACTAATTGCTCCATAACCCACTTAGAAACGAGAGGAGGCCTCAGCCCAGCAGTGTGATATATGTCTGTAAATAAACTAACTTTACACATACAACGAGTATGTTTGGGAAACCAGAAAAATAACTTGTCCAATGTTGTGGGGCAACATATTTTTTAAGACCTTAATAAATTTTTTTTGGCCATAACAATATTTGTTCCCTGTGTGAATCGGGCAGCATATATTAGCAGCTTGCAGCGTCGTGTCTTGTTTTAGATTTCATACTGTGCAGCATATATTAGCAGGAAGTATAATGTTTCATGTAAACATTACACCCAGACCGACAACGTGAAGCAGCGTCAGACAGTTAGTGCTAATTAAGGCAAATCTTCTCCACTTAGGGAGAGTGTCGTGTCTAACAATGAATGATTTGGTGATAAAAGGTGGATAAGGACAAATTTTGCGGTTCCATAATAAAATGTTCGTGTGTTGGCAGCGACTATATACGGATTGGTCTTTTAAAAAATTGTTCAATAACAAGCTCTTCTCAAGCCCTAATTATCTCTCATATTTATTAATTATTTATTTATATCATTAATATTGGTTATTCGTAACCACCGATTTTTCAAACGTAAGCATGATAATTATTTTTAATCTTAAATATTACTGATAGTCATGATAATGATATTTTTCGATTTATATAAGCAACACATACATACATACATAAACACTCACGCCTGTCACCCAGAGGGGTAGGCAGAGACTATGGACTTCCATTTAGCACGATCCTGACACACCTCTCTCGCCTCCTCCACATCCATATACCTACGCATACACGCTCGTCGGTTAAGCGTACTCTTAATTTGGCCCATTTTCAATATATCGCCAATTTGGTCGATAAATTTTCGCCTAGGGCGTCCCTTCCCGACTCTGCCGTTCACCTCTGCCACATAAATTTGCTTTGTTACTCTTTCCTCATTCATTCTTTCTACATGACCTAACCACCGAAGCATTCATTTTTTAATCCTGGTCACAACATCATCTTGCAAACCACACTCTTCTCTTATCACACAATTTCTCACTCTGTCACTCAGATTCAGCCCTAACATACTCCTTAATGACTGCAAATATATAATAACAGCAATACTTTTGATAAATATTGAATGTGAAGAAATATTTCATTATAATATAAATTATTCATTCAGAAAAAAATTAATAACAATTTCACACAAAGTAATAATTTTAAAAACAGTGCTTTAAAGAACTTCAAACTTATCTTTAACCTAAACACTACCTTAAACATCTCTATGTTTAAGATATCAACATAATATAATCTAATTTTGGTTTACCCCCAAACCTCTGTCTGAGGGTACATAAAAATTAGATTTTGAACTAGATTTTATACCCATGCAAAGTTTTAATCATCGTTTAGATAAACTTTAGCGACATAAGATCAGAAAAGAAATCGTCATTGACAAATAGTCAAAATATGGGTACGATAAAGTTACATGTGTAACAAAATTTGATTACGGCTACATCAAATAAAAACACGGAATAGCAGCATAGTAAGATATGTGTGGCGATAGGAGATCCATACGATTGTTGAAAAGACTTTATTGAATAGTGGATTATTATAGACCGATAAAGACTAACTAATAAAATATAGTCACACACATTCCACTGCAGAGACTATACTGATAGAATATGTGATCCATGTAGCTACTAAGCTACCACTGTACTCGCATTCGATCCCAAGTGCCAATGTAGTTGCAATCACTAATTCTAATATTTATGCATTTATTTATTGGTTACTGTAAAAAATTAAAATATATTAGTAATGAGAATAGAGAGGTAATCTGTTCTTAGTATGCCTGCGAGTAAGAATACTATTGTGAAACAGTTATACAAAGAAGGCATCATATGAGTTATTCACGTCCTAACCTTACTCTATAAAATCTATAAAAATCTTTTCTCTTTTATTGAGATTGAGCAACAAACATCTCAAGATTTTAACATTATTGTTAATTAATTGCCTATTAATTTTAATGAATTAATTAGTTTTAATTTTATACAATTATCTTTGTGCCTTGATTAAATGACATTGTGGAGTAATCGGATTATGTTCGACTTTTGTAAGTTGCTAAGGAAGTGTCATGAAACTCAATACAAGGCACATCACGGCTCTACATTGGTAAGGCTTCCATACAAGTATATTTTAAATTAGAAAACCTAATTGCAATATATTAAATACTTATTAGATTGAATTTAATATAAAATATTTATTGTCTAAAATGTTTCGAAACACTGGATATCCATTAATTTATAGAGCTCCATTGAAAGGAAAAACTTACGGTGACAGGATTTCTCCCTAACACGTACAGACTTCTTTAAATGATTTATTTTATTGGCTCGACGCCGTACTGAATATATTATATATCTCATTTTTTTCCTGTGTAAACTATACATTTAGTGAGTTTGTATAAAATTGTGTCTGTAATTTTTTTTTTTTTGGAAAAAGTCCAGGGTCAGGTTTAAAATTAATATAAGGTTAATTTTAAAAGTAATTTAGATAATACACAATTATTTTTTTAAGCGCCTTCTATATTAGTGCCATTAAAAGTTTCATCATCATCATTATTCATCATATACACCTCCCCCAAGAAATGCCACAAAGCATGGTCTTGAGCCACCGGCATCTATCGACTTCCTATCTCGTATAAAATAGGTATAAAATAGGTACCTATGAAATTGCCGTTCTGCAGTACTGGTCATTTCAAATCAAAATATTATTTTTTAGCCCATAATTCTAATTTAAAATTAATTTTATTTTAAGAACGTGATTATTTTTTCAAAATTAGTAATTAATTTATTGATTAGCGTTATTTTTTCATCGCCACCGTAGCCAGGAATAAACCAGTGCGTGTTGCCAGTGATGACTTATGGATCTAAAACATGGTCCTTCACTGTTGGCCCTATGAGAAAGCTCAAGGTCGCTCAGCGAGCTATGGAGAGGGGTTTCTCTGCGTGATAAACTTAGAAATGAGGATATCCGCAGTAGAACCAGAGTGACCGATATAGCCCAGCGGATTAGTAAGCTGAAGTGGCAATGGGCCGACCATATAGCTCGAAGAACCGACAACAGATGTGGAAAAAAGGTGCTCGAGTGGCAACCTCGTACCGATAGGCGAAGTGTAGGGTGACCCCCACTAGATGCACTGACGACCTGGTATAAGACATGCAGAGGGTCAATGGATGCAGGTGGCTCAGGACCGTGCTTTGTGGCATTCCTTTGCCTACGATCAGCAGTGGACTTGTGAAGGGCTGTATGATGATGATGATGATGTTTTCATCGCATTTGAATCTTTTCGTCAGCATGGATACGTTAAAAATTCGAGCAATTATGAAATATGAGTATCGTCGTGGCAGCAACGTGGCACAAGCGGCATGCAACATCAACGACATTTACGGAGCGAATACTACAAACGAACGCACCACCTGTTATTGGTTTGCCCGCTTCCGTTCTGAAAATTACGACCTGAAAAATGCACCCCGTGGTCGTCCAAAAACTTTGGTCGACAATGACGAATTATAGGCGATTTTGGATGCTTATGATACTCAATCTATGGCTGACTTAGCAGCAGTTTTTAACGTTAGCATCAAAACAATATTGGACCATTTGCGTCAAATTGGCAGGGTAAAAAAAATGACAAATGGGTGCCACACGAACTCAACGATCGCCAGAGCGAAGTACGCGTCAAGACGTGCCTTGCACTGCTCAATAGGCACACAAATGAAAGAATTTTGATGAATACCGCATTATGATCGCATTGTTACCTGCGACGAAAAATAGATTTTGTTCAATCGCACGTCCCCGCTGCTCAACAGGACAACGCGCGACCTCATACTGCACAAGAGACGGTCTCCAAGTTACAAGAGCTGCGGTTGGAAGCTCTCCGTCATCCGCCGTACTCACCAGGTCTTGTGCCTACAGATTTCTGCTTTTTCCAGAATTTGGATAACATTTTGGGGGGAAAAGAATTAAATACCCGAGAGGCAGTACAAAATGCCTTTGAAGAAGTTGTTGCCTCCTCTCCACTCGATTTCTTCAAGAAGGGCATCAATAAAGTACCATTGCTGATGTATCGATTGCATGGGTGATTATTTTGATTATTAGAAATAAAAAATATAGACAAAAATTACGTTAACTTCATAAAAACGGCAATTTCATAGGTAAAGACCTAATATTACAAGTATACGAGTATTAATATTTATTTTTATACTGCTTTTAATTAAAACCTTGGTATAATAGGTATATCTCACGGCTATACATATATTCTTTCAGAGACATAATTTATTATATATATTGTTACTATATATATTATTATATATTTGACAGCTCCGTGGCGCAGTGGCTTAGCAATGAGTTGCAGCGCTAAGGGCCGCGGGTTCGAATCCCGCAAATAATAATTGTTCCGGGTCTGGATGTTTGTCCTTGTGACATCTATGTATGTTAAGATGACACATCGAAAACCGTTGAAGCGGTCTATCACCGGACTGACCCGAGTAAATACATAATTTCTATAAAAACTTAAAAAAACGCCATCATAAGGTCTAAAATTGCTTAGCGCCCACGACGATTAAGACCGCTTAGAAATCGCTTAGAATCTTAAAATATTTAAAAAAAATATTGATTTAATTAATCAAAATAATGAGCAAGTAAATTACGAATATTGATGTTATGAATATATTTGAGTGATTCCCAAGCATATAGATTAAGTAATTTCGTTGTAATATCAACTATAGTGATTTTTAGAGGTGTTTTATTAATTTATATAGAGTTAAATTATACAATCGTGTTTTTGAACAAGCAAATTCAAGATAAAGACATTAATTTACCTATGAATTTTGATATAGGTTTCAGTTTCGTTAGTCGTGTCATAGTCCTATACTATTCGATGAAAGGAGGTGCATTTTTTCGCGGTGTCGCCTTAACTGCCCCCGCGAACAGGAGAAAATCCTAAATTTCGTTTCTGTTTGTTTTTGTCTATATTTATTAATAAACGTGTCGATTTAAAAGAACATTTAATTTAAATTTAATTTTAATACTTATGTACACTGACCCTATAGTAAAATGTGGATAACGGTGTTGATTGTATAATTATTAAGCATACATATAGTATTACATTTAGTGATAAGTTTATATTGTACAATTGTTTGTTATCCTGAATAAAGAAAAAGAAATCGCTGCCCAGACGAGTTGAATCTATCAATTAACCTCTCGATCGAAGTTGGACGTACTGAGTCGGACTGTTTGTCCTAGGTAAACATACTTGTCTACAGCTTCGAGCGTAATGCTCCAAACAACTAATGGCATAGGTGTGACATGAACGTTACACAACATGACCTTTGTTTTATCCATGGTCATTTTAAGACCTATCCGTTGGGAGACACTATTAAGTGTTTGTCACTGAGCAACTTCTAAACGGCTGTCCCTGATTTAGATTTACAATTGGATCGGGTAGGTAGTACTTAGTAGTACTACCTACCCGACTAGTAGGTAGACTTTCGATGTCATTTAAGTCAACAAGAAAGTTATGATAGACTTCGATTGGCCTTTCACGATGAAGCCCCATCTTGTGCCACTGTTTAAAACTGGTTTAATGAGTTTAAACGTGGTCGCACTAATCTCACCGATGATCTGTGTGAAGGACGGCGTTCTACGGCGACGACTGAAGATAACATCAGTGTTGTGCGGCGTATGATAGAGACTGACAAAAGAGTGACTTATCAGCAGATTCGGACAAACTTAGGCATCGGTATGAGTCAAGTGCACAATATCCTCCATGAACATTTAGCGGTCAGGAAGCTTCGTGCACGGTGGATACCTCATAATTTGACAGTGGCCCAAAAACTCCGTCGTGTTGATTGGTGTCGTGAAATGGTTCAAAGATTCAACGGAGGTGACTCAAATGTTGTGTTTGACATACTTACGGGTGACGAAAGCTGGATTTATTGTTATGATCCTGAAACTAAGAGACAGTCTGCTGTCTGGGTGTTTCCTTTCGAGGAGTTGCCAACTAAAGAAGAATGAAGAGAGGTTGAAGCGTGGGAAAAAAGATGGTGGCCTCGTTCTTCCGAAGGAGAGGTCATTACGCAACAATTGTTTTAGAGGATCGAAAACCAGTTACTGCAGAGTGGTACACTAACAATTGTTTGCCACTTGTCTTGGAAAAAGTTCGGGAGAAAAGACCTCGCAATAGGATCCTCCTTCACCACGACAAAGCCTCGTCGCACACCGCCAAGCAAACAATCGACTACTTGGCGACGTCAGAAGTGGAATTACTGGGTCACCCGCCCTATAGCTCCGACCTAGCGATTTTATTTAGAAAAACGTTTTATGGACGCCGAGGAACGCAAGAGGAAGTGGCTGCGTTTCAAAATGCCGTCGAAGAGACCCCTAAGGACGAGTGAGCAAAGTGCTTTTCTCAGTGGTTCCATCGGATGCAGCGATGTATTGATGTAAATGGACACTATTTTGAAAATATATAATAAAAGTAATAACTTGCTAGTTTGTTCAGTTTTTATTTTCTAAGAACTTTCAGTGTCACCCTCGTAAAACATTAATCCGGAAAATCATAACTAACTAGGAGTAGTTAAAGGGAATATTAGTAATGTTCATAGCATTGCTAGTATTTTTTTTAGATGAAAAAAGTAACTGAAATACTGAAACGTTATTTGAAATATCTCTTTTTATGCTCCGTATACAGACTGGCATGCCTTTTTATTTAAATGTAAAATTTATAAAGGGATGTGGAAAGTCATAAAGCAATCCGATTTCGATCACCGTTGACAGAAATGTAATTTTCAAAGGTAATTTTAAATGGCAGGTGCTCAGTGGTGAAGGAAAACATTGTCAGAAAGCCTGCATCTTTAAGAAATAAAAACTATTTTATATTAAAGACATGCTACAATAATAATTGTGGAAGTATCAACAGGTTATGTAAATAAAGGAAAATTATATCATTAAAAGGATATAATTGTATATCCTTTTTATAATTTAATATATTTTTATATATTTTTAGCACTTTTATAATACTTGCATAGGCTGTAAGTATTTAAATATAATAATAAAAATTAAATACGGTGAATATTTCACTTTCGGACTTGCATTAAAATGATTCAACAATTATAAAGAAAGATTTCAAATACTACTAGAAAGTTTACCGCAATACAGTCTTTAAAATCAAAGTCAGTCAGTCAAAGGGTTAAAGTAGCTTTTCCTTTGATATATAGAAAATGAGGGCGCACGCCCGTTAAGTCATATATGTGTGTTAAGTCAACACACAGCTTTTCTTTGGGACCAAGGTTTTGCAAGATTTTTTTAAGTAAATCGACTCGTCGCAGGTGGTTTAAGAGAAACGGGTCAGCGAGTCCCGTTGGCGTGTCATGTTCGTGAGCCACCAGGGACGTATTTTTTCATATATTTATTCTAATAATGTTTATAACTAATATGTTAATTTATTATATGTGCTAGTGTAGAGTTAAAATTATTTTTTAGGAAACTCGTTAAGCACCTTACCTATGATTCGCATTATTAAGGGTAACTCCAAAACTACTGGTCAGATCTTGATCAAATTTATATGGGATTTATAAAATATAAGCACCAGCTTTCAAATAAAAAAAGAATCATCAAAATCAGTTCACCTAGAAAAAAGTTCTGAGGTAACACACATAAAAAAAAGTAAAAAATACAGTCGAATTGAGTACCTCCTCCTTTTTTTGAAGTCGGTTAAAAATGGTAATTAGGAAAATTATCTGATTTCAAAGACGTTTACGTTATTATAATCTTAATTTTTCTCGATGTTGCATATTAACCTTCCTCACATTGAACAATAATGTTCATATTTCAAATTACTAATAATAACACTTCGGTGTATTCTACTACCAACTAATATTAAAGGATTCAATTTGTTTTCTCACACCTAACCCTACAGTAAAATGATAGAATCACTAAATGAAGAAAGCCTGAAGGTGGGTCTAAGCATAAACATAGACAAAACAAAACTGCTTACAAACTCTAAACCAGTAATTATAAAAATTGACAACCAACCACTCGAATATGTGTCAGACTATATCTACTTAGGGCAGATAATATCTCACAAAGATCAAACCACTAAGGAAATTCAGCGAAGGAAATTCTAAGGAATATTCTAATAATTAAAATCTAAGGAGCTAAGTATGCAAATAAAAAGGAAAGTTTTCAACACGTGTATACTTCCAGTCATTACTTACGGATGCGAAACCCGGGCACTCACCAAACACCACAGAGAAAAGTTGGAACGCTGTCAGAGAGCTGTTGGAAAGCTGTGGAGAGAAGTTTGACAGGAATAAGGAAACAGGACAGAGTAAGATGTAGTATAATAAGGGACAAAACCAAAGTTGTCGATATAATAACCCGAATAGACCAAGAAAAGTGGAGATGGACAGGTCACATGAAGCGCGATCCACAAGAGAAGTGGTGCAAAACTATTACTGACTGGTATCCCAGAGATGGCAAGAGAAGAAGAGGACGCCAACAAACAAGATGGGAAGACGACTTAAAACTCACGGCTGGACATCGTTGGAGAAGGGTAGCGCGGGACAGGTCCCAGTGGAAAATGTTAGAGGAGGCCTATGCCAAAAGGCAAACTGAGCTTCGGGACATATTATAACAAACAAGAACATGTCTAGTATTCATATTTAACCGAGAAGTTTAGAATAAAAAGGCTTATTATTATTATTATTATTATTATAACCCTACAGTAGGAGCGGCCTTAATAAAGGCGCGTAACGGGCTAAGTGATACAGACTCTCGGACGCGGACGTAAGGTGCATTTTGATTCAATATGCGCGCCGCATAAATTAAATAAATAAATTAAGATAGATAGGATACCGATAGAGATTAGGATACCGAAACTCGCAAGTTTGCTATCAGAGAGGATCCTTCTGTTCTTGTACTATTATTTATTCTGTGGATCTACCGACACATATTAAATATACATTTTATACTTTTATTAAATCCAATTGAGAAGTGTCATAACAACTTGATTCATTATATATTTATATATGTGAAAATATTAAAAGAGGGAGCGATCCATCCAAACTGACATCGTTCCATTTGGATGACTAGACTATACACGAATATGCACACGCACCCGCACAAATAGGAAGATAAAATACTACAAATGCTATTAACAAAAGTAAGCAGAACATTGGTCGACATTGTGGTACAATATTAGTCGAAACCGTCGTTTATATCCATTTGTTATCCGTATCTTAAACCGTTAGGCTACCTATACTTAAAAAATAAATAAGGCAGTACGACTCTGTTGGTACATATTTCTATTAATTACGCGACAACTAGGGCGCGCCTCCCATCTTACGAGGTGACCGAAGCGACATCTTGGCCTATTGGCCTCTTACCTTCATTAAGTTTTACGTTGACTCGAACGTCTCACGTTAACAGGCGTTTAAGTATTTGCTTAAGTAAAGAGCGTTTTAGTAAATGAGTCTAATTAGTTTTAAAATACTTCGCTTTAAGTAAAAATTTAATCTAGCTAAAGAATATAAATAGTTATATGTAGATAATACAAGTAACATTTTATTTTTAAAAGTTGCAATTTTTGTTTTGTAGTCAAGATTACATATAAACACGACAAACACGGTACCAAATGTAAATGCATTTTTACTTCATAATTATATGAAATGTCAAGTAACTTTGGATCGCGTAAGTTATCTGGGGGATGTATTGAACAATTCATTAATTGATTGATGAGGATAAGGTTGAGTTTGCATATTATACAAATACAAAATACTCAAGTACTACATACTGATATGCAAATACCAAATTTTCACAAATGTCAATCTCACGAAGAAGCCTTATGTTTAGTGTTGGAGAAAAAAGGCAGGCGAAGTGATACAGTGTTAACTGCTTGATACAAAAATTTTATTTGTGATTAAATCATTTGTCATACATTTTGTAATGGTAGAACCAAGCTGCAGCTATATTATAGTTGTAGCATGAACGGGTCGGCTCGGCCGGAGTAGTACCGCGCTCTCACAGAATACCAGCGTAAAATAGCTGCGTATTGCTGCTGTGTTTCGTATGGTGAGTGTAGAGAACCGGATACCATTTAGACTAGAAACGAGGCATTCCATATTAGTCCTCAGGGTGACAACGTATCTGCATTTTGATTCTTTAGCGAGTATAAATGTAGATGTCTCCACTTACCATCAGGTGGACTGAATGCTCGTTTGTCACCATTATACTATAAAAAAATTAATAGCGAAGCATCGCGAAGTAATTGCATAGAAATCGTTACAATAATTTGATATAAAACTTTTAATTCTGATGAGGTTTCAAATGAATTGTTTTAAAAATGTAGTGCAAGTGGTTGAAAGCGGGTCACGAATAAAATTAATGATTCACTCCAACCAAATTAAACCGATTTATAACGATGTCTTTTAAAGTTTACCGCACTATTCATTCAAAAGTTTACTTCTTTTTTTAGTTTTTATACGATTTAACCTGTAATATTATTATAAAATTAGGAAATAAAAAATTAAAAAATTCAACGAAGCAAATGTTAGCTTTCAAATTTGACAAAAATATTTATGATTTTAATTGAAATAATTTTGTAACAATTGGTGGCCTTGTTAAGAGGGCAACAAAAATTCTCACCATAACATCTTGAGTTCTATATATCATCCCATATTTAGGAAAGACGTTTACCTTTTCTTATATGAGAATTAGTAGTATGTGTCCATAGGCATTATGTACAGTACTTACAAAAGGGAGCTTTGTAAGGTTAAGCTCATTTATGTATCACACTATTGAAGTAAAATAGTTTGATGAGTACTGAGAGGTACAATTTAAAAAAAATATCTATCTGTTTTGCTGCATATCTCGCTACACCACGAAGAGTCCAAGCATCGTTGGACAAGAAATCCTGCTGCATTAAATTTAATATTTATCAGAGTAAAAATATAATTTACTGGGTGGTAGGTGGTAGGACTTCTTTTCTGCCTAGCAGTCCTCCTGATTAGGCACCACCCTTTTACCTATTTTTGATGCCAAATAGCAGTGCTAGTACAGCTATTCGGGCCATGAAGGGTTTGGGAAAGAACCAGTATAATTACAGGCTGTCAGACATTTCATCTTGGTCCTTGGAGGTGACAACGCATCTGTAGTCTTTGTTTAAAGATGGCTGCAGATGTCCACGGATTGCAGTAACCACTTACCATCAGGTAGACTGACCATTTCGTTTGTCACTTACAAAAAGGAAGTAACTACACCTTTGCTTTTCAATAGTCTATTGTATAGTTCTTGAGAATTAAAATATTCGGTGTAGCAGTTTAAGTATACTAGAAAATAATATGCAAACATTTGTATTTCCAATATTCCTAGAAAACGTTCAAATTGCTTTGCAGAATGTGTTACACAATGGTACAAATTTATTATATATATTAATATAACTAAGTGTGTAATGATACAAATTAGCATTGTAGGCAAATTTGTATAATTACACAGTTAGTTTTCATTTAGAGCTGTAGTACGTCTTAGCTAATAGCTTAAGCTGGATTAATGACAAGAGCATTTACGCATAATATAGTGCTAGTATTTATGCGTTAGCTGTCAAATGATTGAACAGTAATTATATAATTGTCCAAAAAGTAAAATTTATATTGACGATTGTTTGTCCAATCAATTAAATAAAAAAAATAAAAAATATCCAATATATAGACTGGTGAGGGATTTGAGCGTCTTGTGGATTCTGCTGAGTCCCATCCACCTAGCAAACATTATGTGAATGGAGCAGCACCTCACAATTTGTTAGAACTTTTGTGTGACTGTATATTTTTTTTATAGGATAAGGTGACAAACGAGCACACAGTCCACCTGATGGTAAGTGGTTGCTGCGGCCCATAGACATCTACATCTATCCTCGATTACAAATCAAAATGCAGATGCGTTGTCACCCGTGAGGACTAAGATGGAATGCCTCATTTCCAGTAAAAAGGGTCTCCGGTTCTCTACACTCACCATACGAAACATAGCAGCTGCTATTTTACGCTGGTATTTTGTGAGAGCGTGGTCCTTCCCCGGTCGAGCCGACCCATTCGTGCTACAACTATACTACTAATATAGCTGCATCATGGCTCTACCACGTAAAATAAGACGATACGCATGACGATGACGAGTTTACAGATAAACACTACTTAGATACCTGTACAATTGTATTTTAGTCTTATATTAAGATTCACTGTAAGAATAAAATGGAATATTTCTAAGATTTGTAGGAAGAATAGGGATAAGGCCTGAATGGAGAGCATACGACGTGCGGCATGAATATACACAGCAACAAGAGCGAGTGCTGTTTGAAATCGGGACATGGATCACGTGGTTTCATGTAGTAAGATGGGTTTAGAATATGTAAAAAAAATATTCTTATTATTACTACATACACGTTTATGCAGCGGGTTTAGATGGGACAGTAGATAAAAAATATAATCTATAACGATTATATAGTAGGTAAAATAACACTAAAGCCCCTTGATATAAATTTTAGTTAAATACTAAAAGATTTTGATAAAAATATTAGATAATAAGATCTCAAGATTTTAGAAAAATGTCTTGTGGGGTGTGTAAGGGGAAATATCTCAGTTTTTCTCCAAAAGAGTCTCACCTGCGCGCGGTGTACTCTAATGAACAAACAGCGTCTGAATGTAGTATCCAACCGTCAGTTTTCTCTGAAACCGAGGTCGAAGCCTATTGATTGACATTTGCTGTAACCTTCGACCGAAGCCGTAGAAATATATAATTGTTCTTAGCTCTAGCTAAACATAATAATAACGATGCAATTTCTATTCTATTATTTTTGCAAGTTTATATATTTTCATTATTTATTAATCGAAACTTATGTAACAATAAATAAACAGCCTACGAATTATAAAGTTTAGTTAAATATTAAGCAATAATATAAAATAAAAATATTGTATTTCCAGTATTTATATTTTGAGTTATAGCTTTGGTCAGTTAAATACATGGTAATAACAATAATTTTGTTCGATGGCTGAATGTGCAGCGTAAAGTGCTTTTTGTTAAAGTTTAACAAGTCAAATTATGTTAAAACACCTTTCACAAATTAGGTAATTGTGTTAAACAGGGCTATATTACTTTGTGGGCATTGGTGTGGTTTCTACGTCAAGAACTTCTAGTGTAAATTAATTGTCTTATTACTTAATTTATAATTCTAATATAAATTAACTCTAGTTTAAATTGACTATCAAAGTAATGCGTAATTGATTTTTGTCCCAATTAAAAAAAAGTTAAGCATCATGGACGGGCTATAGCTGTATGAATAAAAAAATCAAATTAAAATAATAAGCGGATACAGTTATCGACGAATATTTAGCGCGCATAGGTCGGGACCTATAGGCCATTTTCAATATGCGGTCAGCCCACGTGTGGACCGACCGCCTATAGAAAATGGCACAAATAAATACATAGTCGTCCTTAGAGACACATAATAAAAAGTAAATCAATTAACAATTACCTAAAACGGCCTGTAGAGCCCTAAATTTTGATATTCCAGGTCATTCTGGGTCAGCCACACATATAATATTACCTTTTCATTGCTTCAACATATAGTAGCGGCGTAAGAGAATCCACTATCCCATATCTTTCCGTGATTGTCATCTTAAGCAACTGAAACAGGAGATAAGCAGTGTAATTTGCTTTTGTTTTTTTAAAAGAAACGGTATCCTCACACTAGGATTTTCTCCAGTATCGTAGAGGCAGTTTACAAACATAAATTACACAAGGACAAACATTCAGATCCAGAGCAAATATTTGTAGGCTATACAAATACACGTTCCGTGTGGGATACGAACCCGCGGTCACCATCGCTACAACTCATTGCTAAGCCACTGCGCCACGGAGCCGTCGATTTTTCTAATGACAACTAATAATAATAAAAAATTGCGGTTGCCAACCCGCCTGCCAAGCGTGGTAACTATAGCAAAATATCCCAGCTATGAAGCAATCTATTGGGAGGCCTATGTTCAGCATTGGATTTTGATAGACTGTGATAATGATGATTTATAACGATGATAATAATGATTGCTTACCAATGAAAAAGGGTATCCGGTTCATGTTTTTAATTATAAAACTAAAATGACAAACGAACTCACATTCCACCTGTTTGTAAGTGGCTACTGCAGCACACCTACTTCTGCATGCAACTGCAAGAACACCTGCAAATAACTACAGACAAAGAAGAGAGAATGCGTTGTCACCATTAAAGACTGAGACGGATTGTCTTATTACCTGTAATTATATTGGCTTTTTTACCCTTCACACTGGAACACACCAGTTCAAGTACTATTTTCCGTAAGAAATAGGCAATAGGATAGATCCAGATGGACTTCTAGGCACCTAGTGCTAGTCCTACCACCGAGCAATTTTGGCGGCAGAAATAGGTAAGAGGGTGGTAACTACCCAGACGGAAAATATCATGTCAGTAAAACACAGCGGCATTATGTACTATTTTACTCTAATTCTATGAGAGCGTTGTCTTTCAACTTGAACAGTAGAAATTTAAGAGCCATGCTGCAGCTATATTAGTAGTATAGTTGTAGTACGAATGGGTCGGCTCGACCGGGGAAGGACCACGCTCTCACAGAATACCAGCGTAAAATAGCAGCTTAACACTGCTGTGTTTCGTATGGTCAGTGTAGAGAACCGGAGACTCTTTTTACTGAAAAAGGGGCATTCCATCTTAGTCCTCAAGGGTGCATCTGCATTTTGATTCTTTATTGAAGATAGATGTAGATGTCTATGGGTCACAGCAACCACTTACCATCAGGTGGACTGTGTGCTCGTTTGTCACCCTATCCTATAAAAAAAATATTATTGAACTTAAATGACATTGTTAAAATTAACTTATGAATTATGAAATCTTTAGGACAATTATCAGTTTTTTTAATGATTTATATTTCAGTAATTACATTAGAACGGACCCTTTTGAATTTCGAAAACAATTTACAAAGTAATATCCCTTTATTAGTCTTATTCTTTACTCATGTGGTCTTATTTCGCTAAGGGTCGCTCATAAAACCGCTATGTGTATGCAGCAGAAGATGTTCACAAAAATTTAAAAAAAAACTCAGTACTTTCAGCGTTTGATCCATAGATAGGGTTTTTTATTTACATACAGATTAAAACGATTGAAAGAGCTGTGCATAGCGCTGTGAGAAACAAGCTTGAAATGAGTTTGACATTGACACTAGTTTGACAGTCGATTAATTGACATTTGACTGTCACTCTGACTGATCAAACCTCCTTTTGTGACCGATAGATAATATATAATAATCTACGGATAATGTAATGTCAGCTACATGTTTGAAATTAAGTGGTGGAGAAAATAAACATTATTAATATTATTTCTTACATGTTCTGTAAGATTTTTTTTTAAGGAGAAGGAAACGTCTCCATACATTCTTGGGCCCAAGTGTTAACAAGATGAAAGTAGGATCATTTGAAAGCGTATATATAAACAATTCATAGCTGAAATCTGGCAAGATTTGTCAATCTACAAGTGATTTTTTCAACAGGTGATTTTTCACTGTTATTACACTGTAACAAGCTATTTTTCACTATAATTACTTAAATATATAAAAGCAGGATCAGTATAAAATCACTAAAAAGCCGTGATTAATAATAAAACGAAATGGTGAAACGATTAACGAAAGTTAAAACAACAACAACTAAGTGAAGTGAATATTAGGGATATCGATCTGAGATCGATTACTTGAATTGTTGTTGTAACTGTTACTTGTTGGAATGTTGATATTTTGTATTTTTTATTATTATTCTGTAGATATGTACGCAATTATTTTTTATACGTAGTAAACACAGAAAAATAATCGAAAATAGATATTAAAATGCTCAATTTAATCGAGAATCGATTATATTGCGCTCGTTTCAAATCGAATCAAAAATCTGTATTTTTCTTTTAAGTAAATAGTTTGAAGTTTGAACTGTCAAGTAAAGTTTCAAAATGAGAAGTCCTCTATTGGAAGATAACGATCAGAAACGAGAATTTCACTAGTGTATTCTTTACAGTAATCGATTTATTTCCATAAAGAATACACTACAAATGATTTTCTAACTTATATCTTATTTTATTGTTATTTCGAATTCTAGATTGTAAAAAGAGCTACTTTTTTTGCATTTTACTTTAGAAAAATATGGCCAACTTTTTAAAGTATGAACCAATTAGTTAACTTCAGGCCCAGTTTCAGCACAGTTTATGTTAAATAAAATATTTAAACTTGGTGATAAAGAGACCTTATATATTTTCTAGGAATTTGTTGTAATAGTGTATACATTGCCCCATGAATGAAATACTTTCTTTGAAGTCGAGAAGCTTGTGTTTGTTCTCAGTGATATTCAGATTTTTAACATTCGGTGCTTTTTTAATGCCGATTACTCTTTAAATGTACTAATTTTGATATAGCTTTATTCATTTCGTTACCTTTAAATGATTGCTGTTTAAGTTTAAAAATCAAGGAAGTATCATTATCAAATAATACTATATCATGATTATCCCCTACAAGGGAAGGTAAGTCGTTAATATAGACCAGAAATATGAATAGGTCGAGAATTGAGCCTTGAGGGACAGCCTTTAATACAGGTGACCCGGAAGAACTTTTACCATTGATTATAACTTTCTGTAATAAATTAGTTTATGGGCGCTGAACAATGCCCTTTAAATTATGAAGTTATGTTTTAATATGGTTATTAGCTTATTGCTAATTTTACTGGACATTCCATCCAACAATTCCTTCCATTGCGATGTAGGGGGCTCAGAAGCGTGCTTTGTGGCATTCCTTTGGGGAGGCCTATGTTCAGCTGTGGATTTGTGAAGGGCTATAATGAAAATGATGATGAAATTTTCTGAATAATAATTCAATGCTATCCCATTAATACTACAAAATATGAATTCAGTGCAAGCTGATTTCTTATAATATTACCTGGAAAAATTACAGGTATTTCTGTTTTTAAAATTAATTAAAAATGACTTAAATTTAGCATAAAATCATATTCAACTTTGTTTTGCAGGATACTGTAAAACAAAACATAATAAATAAACGCTAGCACTATAGTCACAGAATAAATAATATGCTATAGTATTGTTGGGGAAAACTAAGTCAGAATTAATTCAACTGCATGTTAGCTCACTGAACTAGTTGTTTAACTCGTGCTTGGGGAGAAGTGACATGATGTTACATTCCTACAAACACATAACTTTATAACAATAACTTTAATAATAAGTTCGTATTGCATTTAGAATTCTAAAGGTTTATTTTTTATTGCAACTTTTATTACCATACTTTTATAATGTTTATCTAAGTATAATATGACAGTGGTTTCTGATTACCTGAATTATTATTTTAAGTTTTAGATAATCTAGAGACTAAAATACTCTAGAGAATTTCTTCATTTCATAAACAGATTTAACTCTTTCGATGAAGGTAGAAAAATAGTTGGATAAAAATAAACGTCCCACGATTGACAGGTCTTGATTTACTCACACACCCATGGATGACGTTTTCGTTTATTATCGAAATTAGAAGAAGTTGTGAAATATTATCTATCTCATTTTGCTAATTAATATTATAATATATGTTATATTATACAAAACGTTTTTTACTTAAACAATCTACACTATAATAAGATCGTAAAGGTCGAAAAGTATAAGCCATTTTTAGAATTGATGTCTAACATTCTGTTTGTTACCTCATCACGAGAAAATTCCTGTACGGCTTTAAACGATTTTTTTTAATTAAATAGGTATTAGCCTAACCTAAAAACTCGTGTATGTTTTATCAGAATCCATCAAGCGAATCATGAGATGCGGCTTGACCATTCCATTGTATCAGTCGCGTAGAACATGTTTTCCAATTAATCCCCTTTATGGTGTTTATATCTAATAATTAAAAACGTTTTAGTTACAATTTAACATACAAAATCTTAAAGTATAATATAGTCTTATACTAATTGCACAATTACCTAACTGCTAAGCCATAACTTAAAATCTTAAGTTACATATTATATTATATAAATTAAGTAAAAAAATCATTAATACATTTTAAACTAAAATAGTGATTTAGAGTGATAAGTATACAAAAAGAAATATTTAACTTAATTTCGGATTGAATTTACCAAGTACTTGCGAAACTTGTACGAGGAAACAAAATTTATATCTGTCCGGCTACTGATCTCATTATAAATTTTACTTAACACAGGAGAGTTCAATCAAAATAAAAAGATTGTCACCGTTTGTCTGCTAATATTCACTTCATCATTTCATTATTTAATTATCTTACTATATTTAATGAATGGTATTATATTCAACTTACATTTAATTTTATAATATTTTATTATGTGTATATATATATAGCCCTACCAGAGAAAACTATTTAAATAACACAATACTGTTAAATATTTTTTAATAAAATCTTATGTGTGGAAAAGGTGTGATTCGTCTGGGATGAGTGTACTATGGTTCATAAATAAGTTATTAAAGCTGACAGGACATTACGGGATATACGCAGAATGGCGGATGTCACTGTCCTATTTTTTGGGGATTTTCGCCAGATTATACCGGTGGTTGGGCTAACCATGTGGTGCCAATATAAGAATATCATGCCGTGAGTGTCGTAACAGGGCGACAGATGGAAACTAAACCAGGAGATGGGCAGCAGCGTCTTTATAAAAGCAACTAACAAAATAAAAAAACTGCGGTTGCTAACCGTGGCAACTATGGCTAGGCAGTCTATGGGGGAGTCGTATGTTCTAGCTGTGGACTTTTGATAGGTTGTACCATTGTAGTGGATATGAAGGTGGCAATACTGTCAATGTGGTGTATTAAAGAAATACTCAAACCACGT
Source organism: Parnassius orleans (assembly GCA_029286625.1). Classification (NCBI taxonomy): domain Eukaryota; kingdom Metazoa; phylum Arthropoda; class Insecta; order Lepidoptera; family Papilionidae; genus Parnassius; species Parnassius orleans. The sequence goes on along the minus strand of JAGSMP010000030.1, from coordinate 5,779,299 downwards.
GAACAGCCCCTTTTTCTGTCATCAAATTCTTTATAATTCATCTAAAACAGAACATTTCTGAAGACCTAACGGTTTTTTTTCTAGCATCAAGTATTTTTAATTGAATTGAAACTTCAAAGCAATATTTGAAAAATAAAAGCTTGTAAAAAGAAAAAGTTATATCATAGAACTGCACTAAAGAAAAATTATCACAACATGTTTTAAAAAAATAAGTTAATATTTAGCTAGGAATACCTAAATAATTTTTTGAAATAGAATAAGGGTGACAAACGAACACACTATTCACAAATAAATTCTGTATTCCATAGACATCTACTCGTATACTCAGTTAAAAATCAAATGCAGATGCGTTGTCATCCTGAGGATTAAGATGGAATGCCTCATTTCCAGTTAAAATGGTCTCCGGTTCTCTACACTCACCATACGAATCACAGAAATAAGCTGCATTTTAACACTGGTATTTTGTGAGAGCGCGGCTCTCCACCGGTCAAGCCGACCCATACGTATATATTAATTAATCGTACCATTATATTTTCTTTCATATTTTATAAATACCGTCATTCCGGCACGAACACCAGAGTTCATTTGAGCTGCGTAGGAATTTCGGTCACCGGTAATATTTTAACCGCTGTGCAATTTACGTATAATAGTTACATTTATATTTATATATATATATTATATTTTTAACCGGATATTATTATACACGTGAGTAGCTGAGTAGTGGCAAGTAGAAAGTAAAAAAGTTAAAAGTAAAGTTACAGCTGATATACGTCCTACTGCTGGGCACAGGCCTCCTTTCTTTTCTGAGACGGTTTCAGGGCAATGAAATGTCCACCGCGTTACCCCAGTGCCTGTTGGCGGACTTCACACGTCTTCGTTATTTAATTTCTCAGACATTTTGGTTTCCTAACGATGTTTTCCTTTACCGACGTACATATTGTAAATCAGCATTTAAAAACTCTAAGAGGAATCTATATTTATTATGAATTGTTGTACCATCATCATTACAGGCTTAATCCCACTCCTGAACCTACGTCTTTCACAGAGTTTGCCACAGTTTATGATGGCTTATCAGTTTATTACTCTATCTAGTCCGTACTCACCCTACTGGGCTAATAAGAATGAGGTTGTCACTAGTTTGAAATATCAATATATTTAACACAACATTTTTTCATAGATCCTTTCATCCAGGGTAAGATAACATACACGCAAAATTTTACTTTGTAACATTCTATACCAACTCTCTCAAATAAGGCAAATATATGTCATTTTATATCGCACAGGTTACATTTCTTTTAATTTACGACGCTTGAACCTTCCGTTTATATTTGAATAATGATCTGTATGTGACACGATATAATTTTCACATTTCAATGCCATTAAATCCAGTGGGGGCTGAATCGTTAAAATGTACCAAATTTAGCTGCTGTGATTTGTATGTTTCTTTTTTTATAGAAATAGGGTGACAATCGAGCGTACAGTCCACCTGATGGTAAGTGGTTGCTGTGGCTCACAGACATCTACATCTATCCTCGTTTATGAATCAAAATGCAGATGCGTTGTCAGCCTTGAGGACTAAGATGGAATGCCTCTTTTCCAGTAAAAAGGGTCTCCGGTTCTCTACACTCACCATACGAAACACAGCAGCATTAAGCTGCTATTTTACGCTGGTATTCTGCGAGAGCGTAGTCCTTTCCCGGTCCGTTCTACAACTATACTATTAATATAGCTGCAGCATGGCTCTACCATGTAAAAAATGAATGATGGAGATCGAATAAGTAATGGAGGTGTTTAAATCTTTATCTCGAGATAAGAGGGATCAGGCTAGGATGATGTGTCCGAAAGAAAATTATAATACAATCGGTAAATTTACAAGTTATAATGAATTCCATCTTAACCTTTATGGGACAACGTAGCCTTCTTTGTTTTAAATTAGTTGTAAGCGTGCAAAAGATGCAGAAAATACTACTCCATATGGACTGCTTGTTCGTTTACTTATCATCATCATTACAAGTCCTCAAAATCAACACAAAGCCACAGCTAAACATATGCCACTCTCAATAAATTGATCAAACGTAATGTATTGACAAATGATTGACAAATGAATATATTATCTGACATTGAACTATAATAATCTTTATAATAATAATAATAATTTTAAACTGATATTTTTCTGACACTTACATAATTAATTATCAAATCAATTGAATAGTATGAAATAATTTATGTATTGTTATAAATTCGATAAATATTGCTATGTCAGTTACTTGACCATTAATATTTTCACACCACTAAGGTAGAATATGTAGAATTACTCTTGAACACCATTTTACAACCATATTCTTGCAAATAAAGATTATTTGATAAAAAAAGTTGAGATCTTAACAACTGTCAAGTTCCATAGCGGTTCAAAGAACGTTGTACATACCTATCGATTCAACGATTTTAGCCATTGCTTTGTCACTGTATACCGTTACGATCGAAAGATTTAATCTTAGATTCCTCTATTTCTATTATTTTTTATTATTCTATTCCTCAGTTCCTATAATCGTTTCTTACGACTTCCACAGGACAAAAGAGGATGTTGGTCCGGCTTACTACACCAACATACGGCTATTTAAAAAAAAGATATGATTATTTTAATTTATTAAATGAATTATGCCTTGTTGGCCTAAAAACCTTCTAAGGAATGGGAGACCTGTACCTAACTGTGAATATATAGGCAAATAAGCTATCTTAGCTTACTAAGCAAGTAAAATTTAGAGAACCAAGTTCAGAAATTACGTTGGAGAAATTGTGTTCTTTATTAATTTTTTTTTTATAAAACTGAAGTAACTAACCAACTTAGTCGTAGTCTACATTTTTTTTTTTTTATAGAATAGGGTGACAAACGAGCACACAGTCCACCTGATGGTAAGTGGTTGCTGTGACCCATAGACATTTACATCTATCTTCAATAAAGAATCAAAATGCAGATGCGTTGTCAGCCGTGGGGACTAAGATGGAATGCCTCTTTTCCAGTAAAAAGGGTCTCCGGTTCTCTCCACTCACCATACGAAACACAGCAGTGTTAAGCTACAACTACTACTACTACAACTACTACACTACTACTACAACTACAGGCCTATATCCCTGGCGACAATCGTGGCTAAAGTTCTGGACAGTCTGCTTGATACACATTTAAAAGCTACTAAAATTAACGACGCTCAATTCGGCTTTCAGCCCGAATTGTCTACCGAGAGCGCAATAATGTGTCTCAAGCAGACTGTACGGTACTACACTGACAGGAAAACGCAAGTGTATGCGTGCTTCTTGGACCTGTCAAAAGCATTTGACCTTGTCTCGTATAAAGTACTATGGCATAAACTTAGGACGGAAACGAGCCTAAGGCCGGAACTGTTATCGTTGTTGCAGTACTGGTACGGTAACCAGTCAAATGTAGTAAAATGGGGAGACGCTATGAGTGACCCTACAAGCTGAACTGTGAGTAAGGCAGGGTGGGCTTACGTCACCGAGGCTGTTCAACCTTTTTGTCAACCAGCTGATAGAGGGGCTGAGCGGAGCTGGTGTCGGATGCTCAGTTGATGGTGTCTTTATAAACAACATCAGCTATGCGGATGACATGGTTCTGCTTAGTCCTTCGGTCAGTGGCCTCCGGCTCTTAAAATCTGTGAGGACTATGCTGAGAGAAATGGACTCAGATACAACGCCAAAAGAGCGAGTTCCTTGTGTTCAGGGAAAACAAACCCACCAATTTTCAGCCAATCATACGACTGTGTGGTATTCCCCTGAAACAGGTGGCGGAGTTCAAATATCTCGGCCATATAGTTAACGACCGCCTCGTGGACGACGGTGATATAGAGAGGGAGCGAAGGGCGCTGTCGGTCCGGGGCAATATGTTGGCCCGCAGATTTGCACGTTGTAATGCAGAGGTAAAATTAACGCTGTTTAGAGCCTACTGCCAAACCTTTTACACGTGCAGTCTGTGGGCGGACTATACGCAGCGGACCTTCAGAACTCTTCGTGTGCAGTACAATAATGTGCTGAGAGCGGTATTGGGGAAGCCACGTCACTGCAGTGCATCTGCAATGTTTGCGGAGGCTCGTGTAGACGACTTCTACGCGATCTTCCGGAAACGTGTTGCATCCATGATGGGCCGTTTAGTGAACGGCACCAATACCCTTCTCAGCGCTTTGGCGTGCAAACTCGACAGCCCACTCTGGAGGAGTTGAATGGTGTACACATATGCTAACAAGCGTGTGTGTATTTAATGTTAGTTAGTTAATCTTAGTTGTAGTTAGTAATTATATTTAATTTTAGTTAATTTTAATTTATTTTGATGTATTTTTAATTTATTTTCCTTTTAGTGATTGATTTTTCGTTTTGTTTTGTTTTCTTTTCTACTAACCAAATATGGACCCTGGTCTGAAATAAAGATTTATTATTATTATTATTATTATTAAGCTGCTATTTTACGCTGGTATTCTGTGAGAGCGTGGTCCTTCCCCGGTCGAGCCGACCCATTCGTACTACAACTATACTGCTAATATAGCTGCAGCGTGGCTCTACCACGTTAAAACTACATAATGGTAACTGGCTACTGCAGTCCATGGAAACCTTTTTATTTTGTTTTACATGGTGTTCCACCTTCGTCGCATATTGGCAGGGCCACGGGAATGCTTTCGCATACATCCGCGGCCCCACCAGCGCTGGCCGCCCCATGGTAGCCCCTCCTCGGGAGAGGACTACTCCTCCCCATTCTCCTTCTCAGGTAAGGCGCACCAGAACACATGGCGCGCGCTCCTCCGCGGCTTCCAACTTCACCTGCGCAACGGACGCCCCCGTGTTCGAAAGCACTCAGAAGCACTAACCTTCCCGACCCCAGCGGCGGATCTGGTCTATGGTTTCGTCGCCAACCAAGATTCGGCTGCGGAGGGTAGGGAGAGTGGCGCCTCGCAATACAACACTCCTCTCCCCCCGCAGCCCCACCACCACCGCATCAACGGTGCGGCCCCGTCAGAGTCGCGGAGGATAGGACGAGTGGCGCATCGCCATACCAACACTCCTACTCAATACCGCAGCGGTTAGAGGAGAGGAAACCCCTTTCGCCGCAGTCCACCAACTCACATTCGAAGTGGGCTCGCCAAGCCCACTCGGAGTGGCCAGCTCGGGCCGGCCCTACACCACGGGTCAGCCAAAGTGGGTTCCTCTTTGTTCACCGCGGGTGACCAGCCGCGGCTACTAAGCCCCCCTGCCACGACAAGGCGGGAACCCGTCCGGGGGGAGTCCATGGACACCTGCAGTCAACTTCAAACAAAGAAGGCTACAGATGCGTAATCACCTTCGAGGGCTAAGATGGAATGTCTCACAGCCGTACTTATATTGCTCACTTTACCCTTCAGTCCAGACCACAACATTGCAAACACTGCTATTTGGCGACAAAAATAGGTAAGAGGATAGTACTCACCCAGACGAACCCCTATGCTAAAACAAAGTCCTACGTCTAGTATAAATTCTATCATTATGTGCTCATTTTGTTCATATTAGTGGAGTAAACATTATAAAATTTAATTAAGTTAAAACATAATATCTGGAGCAAAAATAACAAAGTTGAAAATGCTTGCTAAAAGCACTGTCGCATGTCCATTTCTTCGCAGTGCCTACGTCAGGTAGTTTACCCAACCCGGATTAATGAGATTGCATTAAGGGATTGATATCAATCTCTTTTTGCCTTTGGTAAGTATTTATGGACATAAATTAAATTAAAATTTGGTATCTACAAAGATTCGACTTTACATTCAAGCTACGAAAACTTATGTTGAACATAAAATTATAGTTTAGTTTTTGTATAGAAAATTTAAATTTAGCAAAATTGATCAAAGGATTCGAGCTATATAACTTTAATACTCTAGTTTAAAAAATATTATGAATTCTTAAAAAAAACGATTTTTTAATATTTTTTTAAGTTTATTAATTCATCCGAATTTATCCTGGAAAGAAAAAAAAAAACGTTTTTCTATCCTTTAAAAACTATGAGTTATTTTGAACATACATAAATAAAAAACAGCAATGAAACATTTCCCCTGTTCTAGACAATAAATATTCTCTCTTTTATTAAGAGTGTACCTACCCCGGTTTCCTACGCCATTGTTATAGTTTTATGTGAGTAATAAACAGTATGATGATTGTTGTGAGACTTTGATCAGTCGACCCTTGTAATTCCCCAAGAGAGAATAAAAACATTTATGTTATTCAGCTTAAAAAGCAAATATAACGCGCCATAGAACGGATGATTGATGGTGAAGGTTTCAAAAGATTGTCTACGACAGAAAAAATTAAAGAAAAAGTATATTACTTTATATTCCCTGTTAAACACGTTATTTTTTGTTCAAAAAGAAGTGTTTTTAATTATATAATAGATTTAAATAATCATACTTTACTTTATTTACTATAAACAAGTGATGGTATGGTAAGAGTATTCAACACCTTATTTCGTCCCGTGAGTGTCGGAAAGGCAACTCTATGATTAAATCCAGAAAGATAAATACACGAAGAAATACACACAGCAACGGGCAGCAGTATCAAATTTGCGAGACGTCACGTGAGGATTAAAGCATATCCTTCGCAAAACGGAATGCCCACAAACGCCATGCACTTTTTCTCTTCTCTGTTAGTTGGAATGTTTAACAAGAATCACGCGAATACTATACATTGAATAAAACTAATTTAAAAGACAATATATTTATATAAAAAAAATATAACTGACGTTAGGCACCCACACTTCGAGAAGTCTGCAGTCTGTGAACATGTTTAAGATTGTTCCCGTCATTACATCAGTTTTAATAAACCACAAATCCTCGCAAAATAACATCAGTTCCTACCAAAGATGATTCCTGAGGCTGTTACGCTACCATCTGTATCCCATAATAAATCCAAACCCAAGATACCACTGCAAGACTTCAATACACTGAAAAATCGTTCTGCGATCGGATTAAAAATTAACATTCTAAAGTTCAGTACGTCAAACTGCAACGTCCCTCTGTGATGGTATAGGTGTTGTAAACCACCCAAAAATAAAACGTAAATTGAAATAGTATATCCCTTAATAAAATCCCTAAAATTAGTTTTATTTAATTAGTTATACAATATTTAATGTCTAACAATCTAAATAAATATTAGCCCCTCCAACAAGGTTTAAGGCTATGCAACTTTACTTTAAAGCCGTTGAAATTTACATTCATAAAATGTACCGTGTAAATTATACAACATGGTGAAAATAGGAATATCTCTAATTACTATTGTTGCAATCAAACACACTTGTGATTCAACTCTTAGTGAGTTTACAAGATTCCCTGTTCTTTGTCTAATAATAACTGGGGCTCAAATAAGCCCTGCTCCGACTATTATTGCGTAAAAGCATTTTTCTTCGTTCGGAGCATTGCAGTTATAAAACGAATAGTAGCGTTTGTCTATATATACTATGAAATAAAAAAGTGATATTTTAATGCTAATTCTATAATATTTATTATAATATAATAATTAATGATTTTTCGAGAACATTTGAACTGATTTGATTAATTATACTTTTATTAAATAAGTTATACTTCTAAGGTAGACACCGTTAAATAAAAAAAACACCCTTAAGGTTGGAAAATATGAGTTGAAGTTTTTAATGTTACTATTTAGTTGACATTGCAGTCGTTTCCTTACACTTGTGGTAAAATAATTAAACATTGAAAAAAAAGTTAAACCGAAAAAAAGTGTAAAATAATTTCTATACAGAAGCTTTTGAAGTCGTGGCTTTAATCAATACATTATTTTTTTGCTTTCGGATTGAGTTTTACTTTTTCATTTAAAAATTTTAATTATTTCATATTTGTTTTTTTAATTAAAAAAATAAATAAAAAGATATTAAACAAATTACGTATGCTAATAAACACATCATTTCAATTGTTTATTTTTGCAAAATAAAATGTATTTGCCTTTGATTCTTACCTCTCACGACGTAGCAGCTAGTAACTCTGACTACGTCCGTAATGATAATGTGAAAAGTCATATTTATGTCAGCAAATAAATCAGAAACTTGGACAATCGTTCTGAAAGATTTGCTACCTAAGATTTGCGACCTACTATATAATTCAGGAATAAGATTCATGTTTTATAAATTTAACATTTCTAACAACAAAGTTAAAAAATATTATAGGTGAAAGGATAGAACGCATATAAAAATATCTCTGTAGAGAACATAAGAAGTCATATAAACGGTCAATACAAATAAAATATTCTGCGACAATAGTGCCAGTGATTTAACAATGATCAAGGAGACTGGACGCCAAAGGCTATTGTGAAAAGTATTTGTACAATAAAGGGATATATTTGACCTTATGCCACAAAGGAGCGGTAAGTTACTAAATCTCGTATGAATATGAGAATCTCTTAAATCTCTTTACTTAGACTAAAGTTACATAAATCTTTCCAATAAAGAGGTGGATTTCTCGCAGCGCAGTGGTATGCCGCTTGCCGCGAGAGACCACAAATCCTCGCTAAAGAACACCGATTCCTTCCAAGGATGATTCGCGAGGCTATTGAAATCAAAAAACATCCTAATTTCAATAGAGAAGATGGCTGGGTGCTACCATCTGCTTGGGATCCTATAATTAATAAAATTAAATCCCAACCCAAGCATACAACTGCAAGACTTCAAGATACTGTAAGTTCATACTGCGTAGATCGGAACAAAAATTAATAATTTTTAATCTGGAGGTAACCGTGGTTAACTATGACATTGGGACGTCAAATACCTCAGTCCCCCCGTGACCATGGGTGCTGTAAAGTACTCGAAACGTCGGGAATATAAAATAAGTTAATATACGCGATAAAATCCGTAAAACTAGTTTTATTTAAATGTGTAGTGTTCGCGTAAATATAAGAAATCATTAAGGTTATACTTATCCGCGGGAGAAGCGAGCTTAAGGGTTAATTTTCTGTCCCCACACCTCCCCTTACTCCCTATAAAGATGTCAGACGATAAAAGAAGACATAAAAAAGTAAAATTATGGTTTTACATAAAAATAATCTAACTATAACTAACATAAATAGTTCTTATACATATTCTTTAAATTTCAGATGTAGAGTAGATGTAATAGTTGCAGTTGTGGGAGACAAAATACATAAAGAGATCTTCAAACCAGGTAAGACACATAATTTTATCTTATTACGTGGATCTTAGCACTAGGTATGCACCGGCCCAGAGATGAGAATAGTATTCCATGTGAGGCTGAATCTGCGCCTTGTAAAGTTACAAACGGTGTGCTGGCATGAAATACGCTCTCACTATGCTGAGCAGGCCAAGTTTTTATGAAGTCAATTTAGCCTTCCCTTGCAAGTCACCGCGGAACTGTATGTCATTCGATTTATCGACGCCGAGGATTCCGACGCTAGATGACTGTAAGTATGTTTGTAACTTGAGTTTTATAAAAAAGCTATAATATATCTACCGGATGTCCAAGGGCTGCGGTAACTGCGAATGAACTGTTACTGTGTTAATCTTATCTTCTAATATATAAAAATCCATTTTTGTTTGTTCGTATTTTATGCGCTGCCATACCGTTCATCAGACTGCGGTAAAACTTTTTCAACATATTACTTGCACTTCCGCGAAGGTTATAGGCGTAATACAATTAACTTACAGTAGGTGACGCGCGTATCGTACCGACAAATTTATTTGAAAGTTATAATTCATTCAATTTCAATTTTATATTCAAACAATATAACTCTTCCAAATTTAAAACGATATTTTCTCAATTATTTCTTCTGCAGCAGCAGGGCGCCGGGTACCATCTAGTAACAATAATACGAAAAACACCATTAAATGAACGTAGCATAACTTAAAATTTCTCATAGGTATGTTTTTCATAAAGTTATCTCTTAAGAGTATTTCATGTTTTTACATGAAATAATTTCAAAAATTGAAATTCCCTTTCATGAGCTATATAAATATATACTAAGCCTTTAATAACTACTTATTTAATGTCGTCTATACTTAGATGAATATTTTATTATACAGCATTTGATACACAGATGAAGTTCTACAGTATTACTAGCAGTTACGAATTCGAAACTTAGACGGAGGTGCTAACTTGCTTCAGTGAAGATAATATAGTTCTTTTGTTTGAATTTCGAGCTGCTATCGAACGAAATTTAATCAATTCACTCTCTACTTGATGCAAGGGATATTGTTTAATGCACTAACTTTAGTTCACCTGTAGACTCCATTTAAAGTTGTAAGAATTTAATTCGAAGTTTTGAACTTATTTTTAACAAACTATTTTATCGTTTTTAAATAGTGTTTCGGAACAAATATATAAAAACTACGGAAAATGAACGACGCGAAGTTCAAAGGCTTAGAGTTTCGAAAAAGGAAAATAATTTGAATAACTATAAATATTACTAAAAGTGCAAAAAATATTTAAATATAATAAAAATTTATAACATTCATATTTCGTATCGTTTTTAAATTTGAAAATAGGCTTTAGTATTTCACTTTCAAATTAAAATTGTTTTATAATTTTTGAAGTGAAAACTTCTTTGGCATTGTTGTGATTTGAAACTCAATGAAACGAAAAAGCGACATTAAAAAGACAAATATAACTAAATATAAATTAAAGAGACAAATATATAAAGCTATAGGATAGGCCTACGAGAGAATGAGATAGAATATTATCTTTATATATATAAAAAGCAAACCTGACTGACTCATCTATCAACGCACAGCCAAACCTACTGAACGGATTTCGCTGAAATTTGACGATAGCATCTGCTAAGAAAGGATTTTTGAAAATTCGTCCCCTAAGGGGGTGAAAAAGGGATTAAAAGTTTGTATGGAAGTCCGTCATTTTTAGAGCTAGAAGCCTGAAACTTTGTTTTTACGTTAGCGATTAGAAATAAACAATGACGTGTTCAAGGGTTTTTGAAAATTCAACCCAAAAGGGTGTGAAAAAGGGGTTGAAAGTTTGTATGGGGAAAAAGATTAGTTAAACTATTTTATTCGAAACTTCACAGGAGTACTCCTATCAATAAATGAGTAAACAAGTGTTTCAGGCTCTTTCAGAATTCATCCCCTAAAAGGTGGAACAGGGGTGACAAATTCTGAAAATCAACATGGGTATCGTTTTTATGGTTTATCGGGTCGCTGATTACGAAAACAACAACTATTTCGAAATCCAACGTAGTAGACGAGAAATACCTACCATCATACCCTGTGGGGGTGCGATGTGGTTGAAACGTCAATATGGGTGTCGTTTTATGGTTTTTTGGGACGTTAATTACGAAAATGGCATCGATTATGGTTTGAAACCAACATGGATGGAAGGATGGATGGATGTATGTTTGTATGTAAAAATCATCATGGGTTGGGTGACTTGGGTATCATTTTTAAGGTTTTTGGGTCGTAAATAACGTAAATGATATTGATAAATATTTTAAACTTAATTTATTAGAATAGAATAGAATATACTTTTATTGCACAAAAACATAAAACAAAATAGACAAGAAGATTTGTACAAAAATTTGCACAAAATTACACCTGAACAAAAAAATACTAATTTAAAATTAAAATACAATGAAAATAAACAACCAAACCAAATATATTTTTTACAAATTAATAAAATGGCAAAACCAAAAGAAATACTTAGGTACCTACCTATTTCGTATTGATCTTCAAGTTCCAATCCCTACTAATAGATGGCGTTGGTATCGTTTTAGAACGTATACGTAACGAGTCGGTAACGTTGTGTTTTTTCGAACTAATATAAAGTGAATGGTGAATGAGCGCTTCAACCTGTACCACATACGGTACCTATTCACTGTTAACGGATATTCGACTAAATTTCGACTTTGTTTGCTTGCTTACGGCTAAAGATTTGCTTCGTATTTCGGATTAGTTGCTTGATTTTGTCTTCCTTACAACTACTGTTGAAACTTGGAATTCGATTTGCTTTGTGATTAGGTATTGTTAATAGAAGTATTTTTATCACTGAAAAATGCTACAGAAACCCTAATATTAAAGGAAAAATGGAAGAACATAATGTCGTCCCCATTATAGGTGACGACGCCTGTTTGTTTCGTGCTCTTTCATTTTTAATGTACGGAACTCAAGAAAATGCGACGATGGTGCGTTCACAAATTGTTAGATTTGTGGTAAATGATTGGCCTAGGTTTTCAGTTATGACCCACGACAGCAATGGCGATAATTATTCAACAGCAAATGAATATTCAGCCGATATGATCAAAAATGAAACTTACGGTGGACTTTGTGAATTGGTAGCTGCAGGATTAATATTTCCATTTCGGTTTGAAGTATATCGAAACGGTCTGCTATACACAGAGTTCGGAACAGATATCTGTCCAGTAAGGCAATTACGATTTAGCCATGATTTATCTAATGAACATTTTGACGCCTATTTGCCTATTGTTGCGAAGAAAATTACACAGCGTCGCATGGTACACCTGTCGAAGAGCGTGATCCTTTTTCAGAGCTTGACCATTTAACTGTTACATCTTTTGTAAACAGTGAAATATCACCTTCAACCAGCGGAACAGATCAATCTGTATCGTCGATCGAAAAGAAAAATAAACGAAAGTCGAGATTTACTAATTACACAAGAAAAAGTCTATTAAAAAGTGCACAAGAAAGATATAGGCAGAACAAGCCAGATTCAAATCGTAAAGCTGTGTCCGCTTATCAGAAAAAAAATCCCGATGTACACAGGTAAGCTGTTGCAAATTACGAAACTGCAAATCCACAAGTGCATAGAGCAATTCAGTCACGGTATGAGGAAAACATTACACTGCGTTTATGGAAAAACAAGGTCCATTCCGCTATGGAGTATGACCCTGATATTGATTATAGAACTGACAGCAGTGTAGCCTTGGGTTCTATGACATACAAGTGGTATGTGTTGCAGCACTGGAAAAGTGCAACTTGATCGGTTGAAACAACTGCCTGAACCACTCTTTAGTTTGATTAATGATCTACACCCAGATCATGACCATTTTATGTGTAATATTCGTAAATATAATGCCTGTTTCCAGATGACTTCCTTTTGTGGTAAACAGGTAACAGCAGATGGTTTTTCACCGAATTTTAAAGTACAAGGCCAGGTCTACCATTTAATTGGAAGTACATTACCAGAAGCCGAACATGACGCTCAGTACCTTCAAATATATTTTGTAGGTGAAGATGATCGAGAAGCAAAGATTCGATGTTCTAAATTTCCTAACTTAAAGCCAAATTTAATCAAACAATTGCAGAATATGCTGCATCAAGTAAACCCGTATATAAAAGATCTCAAAAGTGCCATTGATAAAGCCCCTCCTTCAGAGTCCTACAAAGTTGTCATACATGCTGATAAAAAACCACCAGAAGAACATAAAGGTAGGTACAATGCACCAACTACAAATAGCTTTATTGTTAGTGGATTAACAATTTGATCGAAGGGGCATCATCCTCGAGAGCCGAAGTAATTCACTTCAGCGTATTAGTGAGATATAATGAAATATAATAGAAATATCAATGGATACTGTAGCGCATATGATGCGCTACAGTATCCATTGATATTTCGCTGGGGGGATGATGGGTATTCATTCAACATACCACAACGCAATCCCACAACTAAGTTGTCTAAATAGAACTGTCTCTTTTGCAAGTTTCTATTCATATAGAATAATGATTAAAGAAGGAGAGGATAACTATTTAGGCAACTATCGTGCCCTTTTTAGTCAATATTTGGTGGATGAATACGTCAAAATAGAAACAGAGAGATTAAATTATATCAAAAATAATCAAGTCAAATTACGTGCTTATAGTTACATCCATTTAAAAGATGCTGTTGGACGACAAGACGCAGAGGCTAACCAACTAGGACAAATGGTTGTCCTTCCATCATCTTCTACGGGGGGACCTAGGTATATGCACGAAAGAACACAGGACGCTATGACCTATGTTAGGAATTACGGCTGGCCTGATCTTTTTATCACTTTCACATGCAATCCTCGCTGGGACGAGATAAAAGAGCAATTGCTTCAAGGACAACAATCTCATGATAGACACGATATAATTTCGAGGTGTTTCGACTAAAGGTGAAAAGATCGTGAACTTATTGACAAAGGCAAAATATTTGGCGAAGTGCGATGCTATATGTACTCAACGGAATGGCAAAGAGGTCTTCCACATATTCATATTCTTTTATGGCTTCACAAACGTATTACTCGGATCAAATCGACAATATAATTTGTGCTGAAATACCGGATCCCAAACGTGACCCAGCGTTTCACGAAATCGTTATATGTAATATGATACATGGTCCATGTGGAACTTTAAATCGAAAGTCACTATGTATGAAAGACAACATGTGCAGTAAACGATACCCCAGGGCTCTCATTAGGAAACTCAAACTGGTGAAGACGGTTATCCGCAGTACAAAGACGTTTAGTAGATGACGGTGGGTTCTCTGTAGTTTAGTTTCGTTAGTAGTAGTTTCGTTTAGTAGATAACCTGGGTAGTCCTTTATAATCCAGTATTATTAAAAATATTTAACGCTCACTTAAATGTGGAATATTGTCATTCGGTGAAATCAATAAAATACGTCTGTAAATACGTAAATAAAGGTTCAGACCAGGCATCGTTTGCTTTAGAGAATGAGAAGGATGAAGTTAAAACCTACACAAGTGGAAGATATATGAGTTCATCAGAGGCAGTATGGCGAATCCTTGAATTTCCCATTCATGAGCGTTTCCCTCCCGTAGTCCACCTAGCTGTTCATTTGGAAAATGGGAAAGGGTTTATTTTAATGAGCAAAATATGAGTGAAAGAGTGACTAGTCCTCCAACAACCACACTCCTATCCTTTTTCGATTTGTGTAAAGTGGATAACTTTGCAAAAACATTGCCCTACCTGGAAGTACCTGCATACTACGTTTGGGATAAAAGAAAATTCCAGAGGAGAAAGAGAGGAAAAAACAATACAAAATGCTATCATTTGGGGCCCAATTTCGTTTGAAGCGTTAAAACTGTAGATGGTCATGTATATTCCATGTTCCAATCAGCGTGCAAAGCTTTTGGCTTGCTTGAAGATGATCAGCATTTGTTCGCAGCAATGGAAGAGGCAGCACTTTGCCAATCACCGTAAATTATTCGGGATCTTTTTACGATTATTTTAGTGTTCTGCCAAGTATCAGACCCTTTAAGCCTTTGGGAGAAATTCAAAATACCTATCTGAAGATTTTAAAAAGCAATTAGAAAGACAGGGAGATGTGGATGAAGAGCACATAACAGATGTGGTATTTAACAAATGCCTTTCGGTAATAGAAGATACCGTATTAGCGTTGGGTGGTCGGCTATTAAAGGGTATGGGTTACCTCAGCCAAGCAAAGAACAACAATACGAAAATAGAGAGTTTCTTAAAGAGACAAGTTACGACTTAGCATCATTAGAAAACACAGTTAAAAATAATGAAGGATCACTGAATGACGAACAAAAAGCAGTTAAAATCAAATTAACACAAAAATTGAATCAAATGAGGGTGGAATATTATTTTTAGATGCTCCCGGTGGAACAGGCAAAACATTCCTTATAAATTTGCTATTAGCAAAAGTTAGAAGTACTCGCGGAATTGCTTTGGCTGTGGCTTCTTCTGGGATCGCAGCTACAGTGCTTGAGGGTGGACGAACTGCTCATGCTACCTTCAAATTACCACTCAATTTAACAACAGCTGATACGCCCATTTGTAATATATCGAAACAAAGTTATTTTGCTGAAGTATTAAAACATACGAAAATGATAGTGTGCGATGAAATAACCATGGCTCATAAGGGTGGCGTAGGGCTTTAAACAGAACTCTACAAGATATATTTAGGTTAATTGTTAACGATACGTTAACAGTATATCGTTAACAATTAACGATATACTGTTAACGTCTTTGAGGGGAAGAAATGGTGTACGTCAATAGACTCTTTGGTCAACACAGATTACGAAATTAACTACCCTGTCAAATTTGTTAATTCACTGAAACCATCGGGTCTTCCACATCATAAGCTTATTCTGCGCGTGGGTACTCCTGATATGTTGTTGCGAAATTTAAAACCTTCTCAACTGTGCAACGGAACCGGACTAAAAGTAAAAGCGTTACATCGTAATGTAGTGGAAGCCACAATTATAACTGGATGTGCGCAAGGGGAAACTGTATTTGTAACAAGAATTCCCTTGATCTCGAATGATCTTCCCTTTGAATTCAAACGAATACAGTTTCCCCTCAAAGTGTGCTTTGCAATGACCATAAAAAAATCACAAGGGCAGACATTAAAATTTGCGGGTATAGACTTGAGAGAAAATTGTTTTTCACACGGGCAATTCTATGTGGCTTGCTCACGCGTAAGCTCACCCAGTAGTCTGATAATTTTGGCACACAGTAATAGAATAGCAAAAAATGTGGTGTATAAAGAAGTTTTGTAATTTACTAGGTTTTGCCCGCGACATCCAGTTATAATTGTGGCTTGTACCAGCAGACTCTTTTTCACACATGGGCGCGATATAACCGAACTCCACGCGGACGAAATCGCGGGCAAAACCTAGTATTACTATAATGAAGCGGAAGAGATTTTTGTTTGTTTAAATACGCTAATATCTGGAACGACCAGTCCGATTTGATAAATTATTTTTGTTACGATAGCCAGATTCACGAGGAATATATAATATAGGGCTATAGGGTATAGGCTATCTAGCATCAGGCTAACACCTCTCAGCTAGCCTTAAATATTCATTTTTGTTAAGCAAGTCGGAAGAAAAAGCTCTCCTGAACTGCTTTGTCCGCGTGCGCTGGCGTTATTGTCAAATATGGATCTTTCCCCTATCCAAAAAAAGTCGCGATACCATAGGCCTGTTTCTTATAAATAATCCATAATAAGGTATTTTGCGATAAAAAATATTGAAACTTAAAAAGTGATTTATGAGCTTTATTATTAGGCATGGCATATAAATCCTTACAAACGAAAGTTACTTCATCATCAAGAAAATTTTGCGAAGATAAACTTTGCTCTTTATAGCATTTTATTCGGACACTTAGTTAAAGAGATAATGAAAAATTAAAATAATTTAATACTCGGCTCGGCGCGCAAAGACGCCTCTATAAGCAAAGTGTCATGTACATGTACGAGTATGTATATACACGGGTGATACCGTGGAGAACAGCTAGTTCAGTATAAAGTGGTTGAGATAATAATCTCGGTCTCCTCTGTGTGCGGTGCTTTAAAAATCGTTAATATAACTTTAAATGTTAAAATAAAGAATTAAAAAATTAAAAACTTATTATAATCAATAAAATCAGGCGTTACTTTGCGGAAATCCATTATAATGAGGTTGTTATAACTTAATTTGCTTAATTTTGCGTAAGGAAAGAAAATGATGTGTCCTGCCCAGTTTGAAGGGAAACTCCCACCCTCCCTCAATTGCGTGCAATATACTCGTCACCACCAATCCCAGCACCACCACTCCCAAAACCACCACACTAGGAACGACACACCATACTTGACAATGCAATGAGGCATCCTCATGTGAAGTAGACTCTGCGGAGGCTGGCCGCTAGCTATCTTAGCAACCTCATTACAAATTTATAATTAAATAAATAAATAATGATCTCTTATATTTAGACGAGAAATACCTACCATCATACCCTGTGGGGGTGCGATGTGGTTGAAACGTCAATATGGGTGTCGTTTATGGTTTTGGGACGTTAATTACGAAAATGGTATCGATTATGGTTTGAAACCAACATGGATGGAAGGATGGATGGATGTATGTTTGTATGTAAAATCATCATGGGTTGGGTGACTTGGGTATCATTTTAAGGTTTTGGGTCGTAAATAACGTAAATGATATTGATAAATATTTTAAACTTAATTTATTAGAATAGAATAGAATATACTTTTATTGCACAAAAACATAAAACAAAATAGACAAGAAGATTTGTACAAAAATTTGCACAAAATTACACCTGAACAAAAAAATACTAATTTAAAATTAAAATACAATGAAAATAAACAACCAAACCAAATATATTTTTTACAAATTAATAAAATGGCAAAACCAAAAATACTTAGGTACCTACCTATTTCGTATTGATCTTCAAGTTCCAATCCCTACTAATAGATGGCGTTGGTATCGTTTTAGAACGTATACGTAACGAGTCGGTAACGTTGTGTTTTTTCGAACTAATATAAAGTGAATGGTGAATGAGCGCTTCAACCTGTACCACATACGGTACCTATTCACTGTTAACGGATATTCGACTAAATTTCGACTTTGTTTGCTTGCTTACGGCTAAAGATTTGCTTCGTATTTCGGATTAGTTGCTTGATTTTGTCTTCCTTACAACTACTGTTGAAACTTGGAATTCGATTTGCTTTGTGATTAGGTATTGTTAATAGAAGTATTTTTATCACTGAAAAAATGCCTACAGAAACCCTTAATATTAAAGGAAAAATGGAAGAACATAATGTCGTCCCCATTATAGGTGACGACGCCTGTTTGTTTCGTGCTCTTTCATTTTTAATGTACGGAACTCAAGAAAATGCGACGATGGTGCGTTCACAAATTGTTAGATTTGTGGTAAATGATTGGCCTAGGTTTTCAGTTATGACCCACGACAGCAATGGCGATAATTATTCAACAGCAAATGAATATTCAGCCGATATGACCAAAAATGAAACTTACGGTGGACTTTGTGAATTGGTAGCTGCAGGATTAATATTTCCATTTCGGTTTGAAGTATATCGAAACGGTCTGCTATACACAGAGTCCGGAACAGATATCTGTCCAGTAAGGCAATTACGATTTAGCCATGATTTATCTAATGAACATTTTGACGCCTATTTGCCTATTGTTGCGAAGAAAATTACACAGCGTCGCATGGTACACCTGTCGAAGAGCGTGATCCTTTTCAGAGCTTGACCATTTAACTGTTACATCTTTTGTAAACGGTGAAATATCACCTTCAACCAGCGGAACAGATTAATCTGTATCGTCGATCGAAAAGAAAAATAAACGAAGGTCGAGATTTACTAATTACACAAGAAAAGTCTATTAAAAGTGCACAAGAAAGATATAGGCAGAACAAGCCAGATTCAAATCGTAAAGCTGTGTCCGCTTATCAGAAAAAATCCCGATGTACACAGGTAAGCTGTTGCAAATTACGAAACTGCAAATCCACAAGTGCATAGAGCAATTCAGTCACGGTATGAGAAAACATTACACTGCGTTTATGGAAAACAAGGTCCATTCCGCTATGGAGTATGACCCTGATATTGATTATAGAACTGACAGCAGTATAGCCTTGGGTTCTATGACATACAAGTGGTATGTGTTGCAGCACTGAAAAGTGCAACTTGATCGGTTGAAACAACTGCCTGAACCACTCTTTAGTTTGATTAATGATCTACACCCAGATCATGACCATTTTATGTGTAATATTCGTAAATATAATGCCTGTTTCCAGATGACTTCCTTTTGTGGTAAACAGGTAACAGCAGATGGTTTTCACCGAATTTTAAAGTACAGGCCAGGTCTACCATTTAATTGGAAGTACATTACCAGAAGCCGAACATGACGCTCAGTACCTTCAAATATATTTTGTAGGTGAAGATGATCGAGAAGCAAAGATTCGATGTTCTAAATTTCCTAACTTAAAGCCAAATTTAATCAAACAATTGCAGAATATGCTGCATCAAGTAAACCGTATATAAAAGATCTCAAAAGTGCCATTGATAAAGCCCTCCTTCAGAGTCCTACAAAGTTGTCATACATGCTGATAAAAACCACCAGAAGAACATAAAGGTAGGTACAATGCACAACTACAAATAGCTTTATTGTTAGTGGATTAACAATTTGATCGAAGGGGCATCATCCTCGAGAGCCGAAGTAATTCACTTCAGCGTATTAGTGAGATATAATGAAATATAATAGAAATATCAATGGATACTGTAGCGCATATGATGCGCTACGGTATCCATTGATATTCGCTGAGAGATGATGGGTATTCATTCAACATACCACAACGCAATCCCACAACTAAGTTGTCTAAATAGAACTGTCTCTTTTGCAAGTTTCTATTCATATAGAATAATGATTAAAGAAGGAGGGATAACTATTTAGGCAACTATCATTCTATACAGTCAATATTTGGTGGATGAATACGTCAAAATAGAAACAGAGATTAAATTATATCAAAATAATCAAGTCAAATTACGTGCTTATAGTTACATCCATTTAAAAGATGCTGTTGGACGACAAGACGCAGAGGCTAACCAACTAGGACAAATGGTTGTCCTTCCATCATCTTCTACGGGGGGACCTAGGTATATGCACGAAAGAACACAGGACGCTATGACCTATGTTAGGAATTACGGCTGGCCTGATCTTTTTATCACTTTCACATGCAATCCTCGCTGGGACGAGATAAAAGAGCAATTGCTTCAAGGACAACAATCTCATGATAGACACGATATAATTTCGAGGGTGTTTCGACTAAAGGTGAAAAAGATCGTGAACTTATTGACAAAGGGCAAAATATTTGGCGAAGTGCGATGCTATATGTACTCAACGGAATGGCAAAAGAGAGGTCTTCCACATATTCATATTCTTTTATGGCTTCACAAACGTATTACTCCGGATCAAATCGACAATATAATTTGTGCTGAAATACCGGATCCCAAACGTGACCCAGCGTTTCACGAAATCGTTATATGTAATATGATACATGGTCCATGTGGAACTTTAAATCGAAAGTCACTATGTATGAAAGACAACATGTGCAGTAAACGATACCCCAGGGCTCTCATTAGGGAAACTCAAACTGGTGAAGACGGTTATCCGCAGTACAAGAGACGTTTAGTAGATGACGGTGGGTTCTCTGTAGTTTAGTTTCGTTAGTAGTAGTTTCGTTTAGTAGATAACCTGGGTAGTCCTTTATAATCCAGTATTATTAAAAATATTTAACGCTCACTTAAATGTGGAATATTGTCATTCGGTGAAATCAATAAAATACGTCTGTAAATACGTAAATAAAGGTTCAGACCAGGCATCGTTTGCTTTAGAGAATGAGAAGGATGAAGTTAAAACCTACACAAGTGGAAGATATATGAGTTCATCAGAGGCAGTATGGCGAATCCTTGAATTTCCATTCATGAGCGTTTCCTCCGTAGTCCACCTAGCTGTTCATTTGGAAAATGGGAAAGGGTTTATTTTAATGAGCAAAATATGAGTGAAAGAGTGACTAGTCCTCCAACAACCACACTCCTATCCTTTTTCGATTTGTGTAAAGTGGATAACTTTGCAAAAACATTGCCCTACCTGGAAGTACCTGCATACTACGTTTGGGATAAAAGAAAATTCCAGAGGAGAAAGAGAGGAAAAAACAATACAAAATGCTATCATTTGGGGCCCAATTTCGTTTGAAGCGTTAAAAACTGTAGATGGTCATGTATATTCCATGTTCCAATCAGCGTGCAAAGCTTTTGGCTTGCTTGAAGATGATCAGCATTTGTTCGCAGCAATGGAAGAGGCAGCACTTTGCCAATCACCGTAAATTATTCGGGATCTTTTTACGATTATTTTAGTGTTCTGCCAAGTATCAGACCCTTTAAGCCTTTGGGAGAAATTCAAAGAATACCTATCTGAAGATTTTAAAAAGCAATTAGAAAGACAGGGAGATGTGGATGAAGAGCACATAACAGATGTGGTATTTAACAAATGCCTTTCGGTAATAGAAGATACCGTATTAGCGTTGGGTGGTCGGCTATTAAAGGGTATGGGTTACCTCAGCCAAGCAAAGAACAACAATACGAAAATAGAGTTTCTTAAAGAGACAAGTTACGACTTAGCATCATTAGAAAACAGTTAAAAATAATGAAAGATCACTGAATGACGAACAAAAAGCAGTTAAAATCAAATTAACACAAAAATTGAATCAAATGAGGGTGGAATATTATTTTTAGATGCTCCCGGTGGAACAGGCAAAACATTCCTTATAAATTTGCTATTAGCAAAAGTTAGAAGTACTCGCGGAATTGCTTTGGCTGTGGCTTCTTCTGGGATCGCAGCTACAGTGCTTGAGGGTGGACGAACTGCTCATGCTACCTTCAAATTACCACTCAATTTAACAACAGCTGATACGCCCATTTGTAATATATCGAAACAAAGTTATTTTGCTGAAGTATTAAAACATACGAAAATGATAGTGTGCGATGAAATAACCATGGCTCATAAGGGTGGCGTAGAGGCTTTAAACAGAACTCTACAAGATATATTTAGGTTAATTGTTAACGATATACGTTAACAGTATATCGTTAACAATTAACGATATACTGTTAACGTCTTTTGAGGGGGAAGAAATGGTGTACACGTCAATAGACTCTTTGGTCAACACAGATTACGAAATTAACTACCCTGTCAAATTTGTTAATTCACTGAAACCATCGGGTCTTCCACATCATAAGCTTATTCTGCGCGTGGGTACTCCTGCTATATTGTTGCGAAATTAAAAACCTTCTCAACTGTGCAACGGAACCGGACTAAAAGTAAAAGCGTTACATCGTAATGTAGTGGAAGCCACAATTATAACTGGATGTGCGCAAGGGGAAACTGTATTTGTAACAAGAATTCCCTTGATCTCGAATGATCTTCCTTTGAATTCAAACGAATACAGTTTCCCTCAAAATGTCTTTGCAATGACCATAAAAAATCACAAGGGCAGACATTAAAATTTGCGGGTATAGACTTGAGAAAATTGTTTTTCACACGGGCAATTCTATGTGGCTTGCTCACGTAAAAGCTCACCCAGTAGTCTGATAATTTTGGCACACAGTAATAGAATAGCAAAAATGTGGTGTATAAAGTTTTGTAATTTACTAGGTTTTGCCCGCGACATCCAGTTATAATTGTGGCTTGTACCAGCAGACTCTTTTTCACACATGGGCGCGATATAACCGAACTCCACGCGGACGAAATCATGGGCAAAACCTAGTATTACTATAATGAAGCGGAAGAGATTTTTGTTTGTTTAAATACGCTAATATCTGGAACGACCAGTCCGATTTGATAAATTATTTTTGTTACGATAGCCAGATTCACGAGAATATATAATATAGGGCTATAGGGTATAGGCTATCTAGCATCAGGCTAACACCTCTCAGCTAGCCTTAAATATTCATTTTGTTAAGCAAGTCGGAAGAAAAAGCTCTCCTGAACTGCTTTGTCGCGTGCGCTGGCGTTATTGTCAAATATGGATCTTTCCCTATCCAAAAAGTCGCGATACCATAGGCCTGTTTCTTATAAATAATCCATAATAAGGTATTTTGCGATAAAAATATTGAAACTTAAAAGTGATTTATGAGCTTTATTATTAGGCATGGCATATAAATCACTTACAAACGAAAGTTACTTCATCATCAAAAAAATTTTGCGAAGATAAACTTTGCTCTTTATAGCATTTTATTCGGACACTTAGTTAAAGAGATAATGAAAATTAAAATAATTTAATACTCGGCTCGGCGCGCAAAGACGCCTCTATAAGCGAAGTGTCATGTACATGTACAGTATGTATATACACGGGTGATACCGTGGAGAACAGCTAGTTCAGTATAAAGTGGTTGAGATAATAATCTCGGTCTCCTCTGTGTGCGGTGCTTTAAAAATCGTTAATATAACTTTAAATGTTAAAATAAAGAATTAAAAAATTAAAAACTTATTATAATCAATAAAATCAGGCGTTACTTTGCGGAAATCCATTATAATGAGGTTGTTATAACTTAATTTGCTTAATTTTGCGTAAGGAAAGAAAATGATGTGTCCTGCCCAGTTTGAAGGGAAACTCCCACCCTCCCTCAATTGCGTGCAATATACTCGTCACCACCAATCCCAGCACCACCACTCCCAAAACCACCACACTAGGAACGACACACCATACTTGACAATAAGACATGTGTTTCGCCTCTACACGAGGCATCCTCATGTGAAGTAGACTCTGCGGAGGCTGGCCGCTAAGCTATCTTAGCAACCTCATTACAAATTTATAATTAAATAAATAAATAATGATCTCTTATATTTACGCGAACACTACACATTCGGACCAAAATTAATAATTATGATCCATCTGCGTAGATCGGACCAAAATTAATAATTAAAAAAGCTGAAGGTACTCCGGACTAACTCTGACATCGGGACGTCAATCACCTCAGTCTCTGTAAAGCACCCGAAACGTCGGGAATTAATAAAAATAAGTTAATTAAACGCGATATAATCCGTAAAAGTAGTTTTATTCAATAAATAAATAAAATTAATTATATTGAATAAAATTATCATAACCAAACCATTTTTAACAATACATGATTTCATATCTTACCGATTTATATAAAATTGGTCGTGTTTAGGTCATCTATGTCTATTTAAAGGACCACCTTGATTCTATCAATTTTGAATTTGAATGATTTTACCTATAATATACAAAGAAATTTAAGTCGTAAGAAAATATTCTTTTGATTTAATACACTAAAATTTAGGCTCTACATGTCTAATAATAAGGATTGTAACATTGTTTGCTATAAAAATTAAACTTTTATCTTATACTTTATGCCGCAACTGTGGTTGAAAATTATCAAATTAAATAAATAATTTGCTGTGAAATGTTTTTGTTTTATATTTTATTTCATTTGAAGGTTTCACTCCTAATGTGTGTGAACTGCTACACATGTTTTTTTAAACACATTTTCGTTCTAAAATATATTATGACGTATTTATCTTACTTGCCCTGGTAGGTATATATAATTTTAGAATTTAGGCACTAAGAATGAACATAAATACTTTACAAAATAACATGGAAAATAAATTTTAATCTTTTATTTTATTTTGTTGAAGAATTTTATTTTATGATAATTTATAAAAAATAATTTATTTAAGACCTTGCGGGTTAAACCAATATTCATCAATAGTATAAGCAAAGCAATTTTATGTAAATACATACGAGAAGTTCTGCTTGTATTAGTTTATCTTCACTCCTGAGGGATATTAAGCCAATCGTGTATACAAAGTATTATACGCGTGTCGTTCAGGGAAAACTTGATTTGTTTTCCTGTTTGTAATGTGTTTCTTTAGCAATATAACTTATTTTTGTTTATTGGTTATCTTTATTTCTATATAATATAATCATCATCATTAGAGGCTTTCACAAGTCCACTGCTGAACATAGGCCTCCCCCAAGTTATGCCACAAAGCACGGTCCTGAGCCACCTGCATCCATCTACTGCTTGCATGTCTTACCAGGTCGTCACTCCATCTAGTGGGGGGTCGCCCTACACTTCGCCTACCGGTACGAGGCTGACACTCGAGAACATTTTTCCATTCCGGCCGGCCGATTGCCACTTCAGCTTACTAATCCGTTGGGCTATATCGGTCACTCTGGTTCTACTGCGGATATCCTCATTCCTAAGTTTATCACGCAAAGAAACCCAAAGCATAGCCCTATCCATAGCTCACTGAGCGACCTTGAGCGTCCTCATATGGCCAGCAGTGAAGGACCACGTCTCAGATCCATAAGTCATCACTGGCAACACGCACTGGTTATACAATTTAGTTTTCAGGTTTTGAGGTATACCTGACGAGAAGATGTGTCGTAATTTCCCGAACGCTGCCTAGCCGAGTTGAATCTGTCGATTGACCTATCGGTAAAAGTTGGACTTACCTAGTCGGACTATTTGTCCCAGGTAAACATACTCGTTAACAACTTCAAGCTTAGTGCTCCCAACAACTACCGTCATAGGTGTGACATGGACGTAATACATGATCTTTGTTTTGTCCATATTCATCTTAAGACCTATCCGTTGGGATTGAGACACTATTGAGGTCATTGAGCATAGTGCTTAGGTCCTCCAGCGATTCTGCCATTAGGAGTATGTCGTCGGCAAATCGAAGGTGAGTGGTGTACTCGCCATTGATGTTAATACCGTATCCTTTCCAGACCAGTAGCTTGAAAACGTCTTCCAATGCAGCGGTGAAGAGTTTCCGGGATATAACGTCACCCTGTCTTACATCTTTCTGCAGTTGGATAGGTTTCGTACTCGTGTTCTGTACTCGGATAGCCATCGTAGCCCTACTGTACAAATACTTAAGCACTTCGATATACTGACAGTCAACTTGGCACCGCGAAGGGACTGTAGCACCGCCCAAATTTCGACGGAATCAAAGGCTTTCTCATAGTCCACATACGCCAGACATAGTGGCAAATTGTACTCCTCGGACTTCTGTAAAATTTGCCGAAGGGTATGTATATGGTCTATGGTACTAAAGCCTTTTCGGAAACATTCTTGTTTGGGAGGCTGGAAGTCGTCGAGTCTGCGTGCGAGACGATTCGTAATGACTCTCGAAAACAGCACGTAGACGCGGTTCAGAAGGGAAATCGGTCTGTTGTTCTTCAAGAGAGCGTTATCGCCTTTCTTAAAGAACAATACCACCGCACTTCTGCTCCACGCGTCCGGAGTAGTCCCACCATGGAGGACGGAATTAAAGAGTTTCTGAAGGACTTGAAGTACCGGTTTTCCACCCACTTTCACAAGCTCCGCTGTAATTCCATCCTCGCCTGGGGCCTTGACGTTTTTAAGGTGCTGGAGAGCCATTCTAATCTCGCTCAGACTGACGTCCGGTATATCATCGGTATAGTGTCGGATAAGACTTGCTCTTTGATTGTTACTCACACTTGCGTGTGGCTCCAACGATGAAGTGTACATCTGCCCATAGAACTTCTCAATCTCACTCAAAATCTCAGGTGTCCCGGAAACGATGTTGCCACTCTCGGTCTTCAGCTTTGACAGTTGGCTGTTTCTGGCAGACAGATCTCTGGCAGACTTTGGAGCCCTGGTTGCGCTCGATCGCTTCTTCAATACGAGCTGTATTGAAGTTGCGTAAGTCCCGCCGTATGCATTTGGAGATCTGTCTGTTCAGTTGCCTGTATGCTGTCAAATCTGTTGAAGACTGCAGCTTCACTTCCCGTCTAACAGCCATGAGATTAAGAGTGTGATCGGAGAGTTTTTGTGTTCTTCTGCAGTGGGTCTGGCAGATCTTAGCTCCGACCGCATGGACAGTTTCCACGAGCTTATCATTCATATCGTCCACTGTATTGCAATATTCTAGGCACTGAAAACGGTTTTGTAACTCGATCTGAAAGGTTTCGGGACTTTGGATTAGAGCACGAGCGGGACGGAGCGTTGACTTCATTAGACGAGACCGCTCCAACTTAACGTTTAGGTTCAGTGTGCCTCTAACTTTCGGTGATCGCTACCAGTTTTTACCCTCGCGATCACTGCGACATCACTGAACAGTTGGCGTCTAGTCGTTATAATGATCAATCTCATTTTTTGTCGAACCGTCGGGGCTCGGCCAGGTCCACTTCCTGTGGGGCCGCTTCTGGAAGAAAGAGTTCATCATAAAGAGTCCCTCTTTCTCCATGAAGTCAGCCAGCTGCTGGCCCCGTGGGTTCCGTTGCCCTATTCCGAATTTCCCTACCTTCAGCTTACCGTTCTCTCTTGTGCCTAGTTTTGCATTGAAGTCTCCGATTAACACCGTATAGTAGGTTTTGGAGGAATGCATGACTTTAGAGATATCCTCATACATTTCCTCCATCTCCTCATCGGTATGTGCCGAGGTTGGTGGGTAAACCTGTATGACCTTCAACTAATACCGTTTGGTGATTCTGAGTATAAGGTACACAACCCTCGTCGACATACTCACAATCTTTGCTACGTTATTAACGAGAGACTTGTGGACGATAAATCCAACACCTCCTTGGGACAGATGGTTGCCCTCCCGGTGATAGAAAAAGTTGCCAGATTTGAGGATTACCATGTCCTCCCCCTCTCTTCGGAGCTCGGATAATCCTATAATATCCCAGCGCAACTTCTCTATCTCTTCTTCCAGCTCCAAGATCTTCTCGTCAGTCCTCAGGGTGCGTGCGTTGTTGCCAGGTCGAGTCGTCTTAGGTGGCAACCGAACCTCCACCGGAGATTCTTAGCGCCCCCTGCCCCGCCGTTACCATGGTCGCCACCGTAGCCAGGAATAGCGGGGCCGCCGGGGACTAGGGGCCGTCTCTTCGTAACTTTCGTCATGGGGGATTCTAAACACTCACGCCTGTCACCCAGAAGGGTAGGCAGAGACTATGGACTTCCATTTGGCACGATCCTGACACACCTCTCTCGCCTCCTCCACATTCGTATACCTACGCATACACGCTCGTCGGTTAAGGGTACTCTTAATTTGGCCCATTTTCAATATATCACCGATTTGGTCGATAAATTTTCGCCTAGGGCGTCCCTTCCAGACTCTGCCGTTCACCTCTGCCACATAAATTTGCTTTGTCACTCTTTCCTCATTCATTATTTCTACATAACCAATATTTCTATATAAGATTCTATGTAATATAATAATATATATTTGTAATGGTCTTCGCAAATGCTTCAGTTATAATCTATCTTCTATCTATCTATCTATCTATCTATACTATAATAAAATAATAAAACTCTAACACGATGATTTCTGTACATTGAATATTTTTTTGAAATTTGAATTGGGGTACATTATGGGGTACATTATTGGGGTACTATATGATCGATACAGATAAGAAAACAATTTTTTTGGGAACGTTGTCTGTCTGTCTGTCTGTTTGTCTGGACACGCATCATGCAAAAACCAGTGAACCGATTTGGATGGGACTTTCACTATTGTGATCGAACCGTTGAAATAATTATAATTCATTATGCTATCTATAATAGGAGCTGGGCAGTATCCATATATCTCCCTTTTGCGGCTACAAAAAGGTTTAAAATTTACATTGTCGTGAGATTGAAAAATTACATTATCCGACTTTGAGTTGTTTTTATATTATTCCTATCACACCTAATATATATTATATATTTAAGGGTCAAAAAACTTTTCTCACTTGAATTTAGTTTTATTTTTCAATTGTTTTCAGGATGAGACATAATATAGATACGTAATGTCATTTTCATTTTGTAAATGTAATTAGGTACTTAACTTTAGATTGGCATAGAATTGTAGTTTTCATTTCAAATATTTTAATATTAATGGCAATATGACACCAATTATCTGTAAAAATAGTACAACAAAGTAATAAGATGTTGGAGCTTGCTTATTTCGGGCAATCTTTTATCTGTTGTATAGAAACCAAGTGTTGGCTACAGAAATTCGGTAGCAAATTATGGATTACGTTGCTTATATTTGCGGCAGCTTAATGAGGGTTGAGGTGGAAGGAGACGAAGACTTTTTTTATATTACTTTTATTTTATAACTTACAAATTAACATAACTACTGTGACAGTGTGAGTTCACAGGAATACTAGACTACCTAACTTACAAGCTAACTTAACTACTACTGGGCTATTTTAACAATTAAACCCTGGGTTTTATACTATGTTGAATATTCTTAAGTCACGTAAGTGAATTGAGTTACGTCTTTAAAGACGTGCTGTTATTTGCTTAGCAGGTGGTGCTGTATTAATACTATACTATACTATACTCGCCAGTATATTCTCAGTCTATGGTTGCATTATTTGAATGTTATGGTGACGGGATACATTGTAGGCTAATTTGAAACAAATATTAATAGAACACAGAATTGTTTTAAAATATCTATTTCAATCTATGCGGATGGAATGAAAAAAAATGTGTAAGGGTAAAACATAAAAATCTTATTACTAGAAACGTATAATAATAATAAAATTAAAAACTTAATAGAACGAATATACTCCTAAATGTTAATTTAATGTGAACAAAAAGTATAAGTTAGATTAGATAAGATACTGTGATATATTAATACATAATGCAAAATAAGAAGTTTATAAATTTTTTAACGTTAGATACATGTTCATATTTTAAATGTTAAACGTACCGTAACGTAAATAGTAAGATGTGAGATGGTAGAATAAGATAATCCAAAAAAATCCAAGTGTGGAATAAAACAGAAATTATATTTATAAATAAATTCAAGAATTTATAAAACTAGCAAATCTTAAAGGTTCTACTGTTTATTAAATATAATGATAATGATAAACCAAATATATTTGCTCTAAAAACACAATTATTGACTGTAATACTACAAATAAATTGAGTTTTGTGAATTGGTTTAATATCCCTACGGAGTAACTACTCGTACTATGAATTCTTCCTTAATTCGTTTGATAAAGTGATATTTTTTTTGCCTTTCTTAGTTTTATTTTACGAATACTTTGCATATTTGTCATATATTTTGCACACAATTACGGTCAGCTGGTAGAAGTATTTTCACGAGAATCTATTTAGAGTATGTGTTCCCAAAAACCCTAAGAACGTACAACTAGATGATACAGCACCTATTCTGCCTAGGAGATCGTCTCAATCGTCTGATCGTCATCGTACAAACAAAATTTACAAATGTAGTTTTTCTGTTGTATATAATATTATGTATATACATAAGCGTTTAAAATATTCCTCAATGTACAACATACAGTATTAATAGGTACACTAGGAACAAGATTCGATATTTAACATTTGCGATAAACGTTTAGTTTCTCGTAAACGTGATTTAAAAAAATGAAAATTCTGCTAATAGAACTATGAACACTGAGCTACAACTTGTCCTTCCTTACTTAATAATGGTGTTTTCCTTGGCAATTTTGACCACGGCATTTATTTTAGAAATCTATCCAAAGCTATATCACCTGCACTAGACTTATTTACAAGCCATGTAACGTGTCCCATTTTTCATATTAATACTATGTGCCGCTACTGAGGTCTCGCAAGACCAGAATCAAGGCAACCACTATGATATATTGTGCTTATTAGAAGTCTGCATTCGGTTAGAAATGAAACAGTATTTAAACTCAAATTCAAAAATTTGCCAGTTCTTCTCTGCCAGAAACTCTGAAAAGTTTGATTTTTTTAAAAGCCATGTTACAATTTCGTTTACAATGTCGTATGTATGTTGACATTTTTTTGAAAGTCAATTTTAACAGTTTATCAGCAATAAGTATGCAAGCGGAGATTAAGAGTTTTTTTCCAAACACACCATTGTCCTCAATATGTTGATCTATTTTACAGTAGGCCTTTTTAAAGAAATTTTACGTTTTTTAAAAAATAATATATCAGACTGTTGCACTATATTTTCAGAGTTTTTAATATAAAATTTAATGCATTTACTCAGAAACGATATTTAAGTTTTAGCTATAACTAAATTTAGGAACCGCTAGCGTATCCCTTCGACCCGTTCTACTTCCTTGTTCTATTTAATTGATAAAAAAGCTTTACGAACTATCAATCATAATCTACAAATCGTTAAAATCCTGTGAAGAGATCAATTATGAAGAGCCGAACATATCAGCTTTTTTTTAAAATACAAGGTGTATTGTTACATGGTCACAAAGAGGAATAAATTAAAGAGTCTTTCAAAAGAATTTTTAGCATGATGGTTCGCTTTTGCAAGCCTCATAACGCGAAGCGTTATTAGTGGTTTAGGTAGTGCATTACTCTTGACACGTCAAGGTCAAGCAATTTTGTGTTCATGTTTCTATCATTACCATATTGTACTTATACGATAATATGAGTAGACGTATATCAAGAAAACACTCTAATTAATCCATCATATATTTTCTAAAAAATCATTTTATATTGCTACTTTGAAAAATTTTTTACGTGGACCGGATGTGTCCACGTAAAAATGATGTCCGGATGTTGATTTTGTATGTGGTCACGATAACTCCCCAAAAAATTGACGTATCGAGACAGGGTTTTTTTTTATTAGCTTCAGAATAACTAGTTCCCTATTTCATATCAATAGTTTAGTACGCGTGGTTTGTTAATAAAACACAGACAAGCCGCCGAAGAAGATTAGTCAGTTTTTACCATCAGTCAACTGTAATGTCCCTCTGCAAGATGCAGGAGTGTACAAGCTTGATTGTGAATGTGGTCTCTCTTCTATAGGACAAACTAAAAGATCCATAAAAACCCGCGTTAAAGAACACATAGCTGATTTGAAGAATCGACGCTCCGGGAATACGTACAGGATCCCCCCCCCTGTCACTATATTAGATTTGATAGACCACAAATCCTCGCTAAAGAACACCGATTCCTTCCAAGGATGATTCGCGAGGCTGTTGAAATCAAAAAACATCCTAATTTGAATAGAGAAGATGGCTGGGTGCTACCATCTGCTTGGGATCCCATAATTAATAAAATTAAATCCCAACCCAAGCATACAACTGCAAGACTTCAAGATACTATAAGATCGGAACAAAAATTAATAATTTTTAATCTAGAGGTAGCCGTGGTTAATATAAAATTGGGACGTCATACACCTCAGTCCCCCGGTGACCATGGGTGCTGTAAAGTACTCGAAACGTCGGGAATATAAAATAAGTTAATATACGCGATAAAATCCGTAAAACTAGTTTTATTTAAATGTGTAGTGTTCGCGTAAATATAAGAAATCATTATGTAACTGCCTTTTATTAAACTCAGGGGTTTATTTACACGTCATTATGACATGAATGAAAAAAAAATCAACTTTTATTTTTTTTAACCATTGTTAAATCTTTTGTCTGTCTATCTATCTGTACGGGCGGATTTTCGGTATGGCTGAATCAATTGTGATGAAAGTTCACAAACAGATAAAGAGCAATGCCAAGAGTGATTCAGACCATATTTTAAATAATAAAAAAAGAATTTATTGTGAAATTGTTTTTTTTTTAAATAAATTGTCTTTGATGATATCTTAAATGACAGTTCATAAATAGATCTAACCCAGGCAAAGACAGGGCGGGTTGCTAGTCAAAAATACTTTGTGTAAGAATAGAGCAAAAGAGATTTCTGTGGTCGTAAACAATTCGAAAACTTTACTATGTAAAGGTTGAATTAGAAAGTTACTTTTAGATTGCTCTGACAATTTGCTTTATCAGTTCACGGAAAATTTGTTGGAAGTATAATGAAAGTGTAATATTGATGAAAACTTTACGAAATTTACAAAGTTGTTATTCCGGAAATTAATAAGTACATTGTATTTAAAAAATTAAAATGCGATTGAAGCTATGTGTAAAGTTTAAATAATTATATTTATGTATTTAAACCGTTTATAATTTTTGTGTCTGATTCAAATACAAAATATTTTGGAAAATCCAAAAGAGCACGCCTCATAAGCCTTTCATTTAAATTTGATGAAAAAATAATTGTATTCCTGACTTTTAAAATATGTGTTTTAAATTTAGCGCTCTATTATTTTAACAGGTAGTGTCACCTACAGGGAAAACATTTAATAATGTTCACTGTATCACATGGCTGTATGGTACATTTGTCCTTTGTATTTAAAGGGCTAAAAAATATGAGAGCGTCTTTAAATTTTTAATACTAATAATTTATAATAATATAATGTAGCCAATCTTGTCAGTGACACCTCTGACATATGGCAGTACAGCAGGCACTCGCTCGACTGTGGCCGGCTTCACTCGTTCACTGTGACGTAGGCGCGGGACCCGAAGCTTATAGTCGTGCAAAACTTGCTTGACGTGTTGGAGCTCGGCGGCCAGGTGTTTACTGTTACAGATCCTCGTGCGCTCTGAGATGGGCAGCAGTATCTCTATGATAACAGCAAAATTACTATAAAAAATGTAGTTGCCAACCCGCTTGCCAAGCGTGTCAACTAAGGTAATATGGGGTATATTTAGGCCATAATGTAAGGTAACAAGAAACGGCCCCCAGTACCTGGCTCTCCGCTGTTCCTGGCTACGGTGGAAACCATGGTAACGGCGGGGCAAAGGGTGCAAAGAATCTCCGGTGGAGGTTCGGCTACCACCTTCGATGACTCGACCTGACAACATATAACGCACGCACTTTGAAAACTAACGGAAAGGCTCTGTAGCTGGTGAAGAGATTGTCAAATAGCGCCGGCATATTATAGATTATCTGAGAAGAATGGAAGACGGCACGGTAATCTTCGAAATTGGCAACTGGTTCTATCACCAGCAGGGCGAAAATCTGTCCCGAAGAGTTGTCAGATTTATCGTCCATAAATCTCCTGTAATACCTTTGTAAAGATTAGGAGTATCTACAAGGGTTGCGTAACTTATTCTCAGAATAACCAAACGGTATTCGTTAGGTCATAAAGGTTTACGCACCAACCTTGTCACTTCCTAATGAGGAGGTGGCGGAAATGTATGAGGATGGGACTAGATCCATACCTTCCTCAAAAACCCACTATACGGTGTTAATGGGAGACTATACACAAGAGGGAACTGAGAGCTGAAGGTGGGGAAATTCTGAATGTGAAATTCTGAAAAACAGATGACCTGGAAAAAGATGGACTCTTCATGATGAACACTTTTTTATAGAAGAAATCTTTTTTCCCCACTGATCCTGGTCCAACCCCGACCGTTCTATAAAAAAAATGGGATTGTGTTTATTATAACGACCAGACGGCAACTATTCAGTGATGTCTAAGTGATTGCGAGGACATACGCAAAAGTGGTATCTCTTACACCAAAAAAACCAGCAATAGTTATCAAGTCTACAGACCCTTCAGCGAAATCTTCAGACATTCTCACTACCTGGAAAAAGAACATCTCATTTAAGAAAGAAAAACATGCCCCTGTTAAAGTGCATACAATATCAAATGGAAAAATTCGCGTAGAGTTTGAAAACCACAAGCAATGCGAGGAAGCCATTACTAAAGCTAACCAGATAGAAGGATTGCAAGCCGAAGAGTCCAAAAGTAGGCGCCCCCTTATTATTCTAATAGGAATTACAAAAGAAACAGCAAAAGAAGAACTAATTGAAATTATTTCTTACCAAAATTCGATCCCTGAAGACGCACTACGCTTTTGTTTCCTTACTTCAAATAAGAATGAAGCTTTATATAATGCAGTTTTGGAAGTGGCACCTAAATACTACACAACTATTACTGCATACGGACGAGTAGCAATCAATCACCAACGGGTGTTTGTCGGGCCTTTCTCACGATTTGTTCAATGCCATCTGTGTTTACGATTTGGACATACAAAAACAAATTGTGCCATAGCAATTCACCCATGCGCATTTTATGCCACAGAAGACTACAATATTACGGATTGCCCTAACAGAACTTCCGACGAGAAACGTAAGTGTGACACTAGACATAATGCTACAAATGTAAAACTGTGCCCTAGAATTATCTCTATTAAAAACAAATTAGAAGAATCTACTGATTATGGACTTACAAACTAATCAACAGATAAATAACTATCGGAGTAATAATAACATCTCCAAACAGAGCAATAAAATACATCTCAATAATTGCAATAAAACGTTTAAAGATGCCATTAGTTTCATTCAATGCAATTTGGGCCGTGGATATAATGCCCAACAAGAAATATTGGCATATTGTCGCTCAAATAGTGTACAAGTAATCTTTATAAAGGAACTATATATCGGAAATAATACAATTATGAACATAACACCCGGCTACACAACATACCAATATCCTCATAACCGTCATGTCAAGGCTAGCATTCTGATCAAAGAGGGTCTTGGCAGCTGCTTCGGCATTTCGAAGTACTCAACGCCAAATTTATGTATAGTACAGCTCATCACTTCTGGGAAAAGAATATTTCTAACTAGTATTTACGTAGAGCCCAAAGATGACGAAAATGAAACATTAAACTACTTGGAACAATTTTTAATTGAAACAGGAGACGCTATTCATATTATCGCGGGTGACCTAAATGGCTGGCACCAACTTTGGGGATCTCCTACAGCGAACAAAAGAGGTAAAGAAATCGTTGATCTTATTATTCCTATTTTACCATCAATAACACTGGTACAGATCACACATATGAGACTACAGCGGATGGAATTCTGCGTAGTTTCATCGTTGATCTCACCATAACTTCATCCTCAATCTCGAATCATATTGTTAACTGGCAAATTGATAATTCTATACGTCATGGTATTAAATTTGAATATTTCATTAATAAAAATCATATCTGTCAGAATAAGAAAAAATCGACTTACAAATATAACACTAATAATTTTAAGCAATGGGACAAATTAAGCGAAGCCTTTGCCAAAGAAATTGAACTAACCCAACTTAACAAAGTCGAAATCCTATCCCTAGACCCAAATAAATTACCACACTTTATTGATGAAATCCTCTTTTATTCACAAAATTTGTAAAAAGCATCTTCCCCACTCTTCGTTCGTTCTGAGCGCCCTTCTTGGTGGACCGAAGACTTAGAAAAATTAAAAAGAAAAGTTCTTGACAACCATCGCCTGCTTCAGAAACTTAGTCGGAAAAATCTTCCAATGAACGAAGCAATTGCAAACAAGACCCAACTCGAAAAGGAAACGAAGCAATCCGAAAAGCCTCAACTGAAAATTTTCGCGAATTCTGCAACAAACAAGGTAAGAAAGACGTGTGGTCAGTTACGAATAGATTGCTGAAGAATTCGATCCCAACCCAACCACCTTCCACCCTCAAAATAGCACCAAACAAATATACCACTTCTTGTGAAGAAACAGCCCGTATATTTCTACAAAAATTTTATCCACAAGACACCACTGATACCTACAGTTTTCAAACAGTCACCCGACAAAACACCAAATACGAATGATGATCCTCCATTTACTATTGATGAAGTCCTCCATAACCTTAAGGATATGAACCCTCGAAAATCACCTGGACTAATCACTGGACCTTACTTCCGACATATGCCTCTGTTTCACTCAAAAATTTTCAGAACTAATAACGAATATCATGAATAGATGCCTAGTTTTATCGATATTCCCGAAACAGTGGAAACATGTCCAAGTAATTATCATTCCTAAGCCCAACAAGCTTGACTATACTGAAACCTCAGCCTATCGCCCCATTGGACCGCTTAGTGTATTTGGTAAACTTCTTGAGAAGTTGATCATCAAACGACTAAATAATTTTATGTACACTAATAACAAATCCAATAATAAACAATATGGGTTCAAGGAACAAAGATCCACAACAGAAGTACTTAGTAATATGATAACATTTATTAGGAATTGCAAAATCAAGGGAGATCAAGTTGCCGCTGTCTCGTTGGATATTCAGGCGGCATTTGATAATACCTGGTGGCCCGCTATTTTGCGTAGACTCCACATTATTGATTACCCCCAGAATATATACATACTAATAACAAACTACCTCAGCGAGCGAACAGTCAGTATAAATTTCTCAAGCAGCAGTGCCAGCAAAGCCATGAGCAGAGGATTCATCCAAGGTTCAGTTTGCGGTCCGATACTTTGGAACCTGATCTTGGATGAATTACTTGAAATGGACTTGCCCGAAGGATGCCATATTCAAGCCTTTGCTGATGACGTTACCCTTATTGCTCACGACAAAGACCCCTTGAAACTAC
This sequence comes from Parnassius orleans, assembly GCA_029286625.1. NCBI lineage: Eukaryota > Metazoa > Arthropoda > Insecta > Lepidoptera > Papilionidae > Parnassius > Parnassius orleans. Next base: position 5,741,804 of record JAGSMP010000030.1, on the reverse strand, counting down.
AGGAAATAATTAACAAGGCACTCCATAGAATCACCATCTGGGGAGAGTCAGTTAAACTAAAATTTGGGCCTCAGTAAACCCAAGCAATTGCATTCACAGGTAAAGCTGAGAAAATAAAAATATCCGTATCTGGCACTCCCATCAAATTTGAAAATCATATAAAAGTTCTAGGCGTCATCATAGATAAAACCTAAAATTCATTCAAAATGTTCATCATATCTTAGTCACAACAAGAAGTATATATAACAAATTATTAAAATACATCCGACCTACGTGGGGAATTCAGTTCGAAAATATTGAAATTATATATAAAATGTAATTGAACCAATTATATGTTACGCACCCAGCATATGGCACTCGGCTTTGAAATATAAGCATGTAAGAGACAAGCTGCTATCTCTGCAACGTGGTTTCGCTGTAAAAATAATAAAAGGTTTTAGAACCATAAATACCATCAATGCATTCCCCATACACATTAAAATTAATGAACTAGCAATCATCGAAACAATGAAACTAACAGGCGCAAGCAAATATCTTCCAACAGACATTAGACGCACCATTGAAACCAGAAGAACTATTACATCCATCTCGACGCAAACTTATCCTTTACCAAGAAGCCAATAACGCCCAAGAAGTTAATCAGATTCTTCTCGAAAATACTCACCACATCTACACAGATAGCAGCAGACACGACGAAAAGGTTGGGGCAGCCTTTGTTGTATATTGTCCCGATGGTAAAATTATAACTAGAAAACTAAAACTCCATAGTTCTTGCTTGGTGTTTCAAGCTGAGTTTAAAGCCATAGAACAAGCTTGTGTGTGGCTTGCAGATAAACACATTCCGAATGCATCCATTTTGACTGACAGCAAATCTGGACTACAAGAAATCGGTAACCCCAATAGTACAAACCCCATAGTAACTAACATCCACAGAATACTACACAGACACAATTTATCAGTTAATTTCATTTGGGTCAAAGCCCACACAGGTATACCTGGTAACGAAGCTGCCGACCTGGCAGCCAAAGCAGCAGCCACAAGCTATAACGGCCCTATTCTCACTAAATTTCCCAATAGCTTCGTAAGAAAACTTGCTTAACAAGATAGTAAAATAGCTTCTGAACAATTCTACCAAGATAACATGAAAGGTGAATTAACCAGAAAATGGCTCCCTACACTTACACACATACACGAACTATACCAAGTCACCAAACACTCATTCACACTAACACAAACTCTTACAGGTCACGGCTACCACAAAGAGTACCTACATAGATTTAAAAGAGTGGAAAATAACACATGCCCTTGAGATGACACTGCAATACAGTCAATCTTCCACTTACTTAATGACTGTCGAAAATTCCAAGCTACAAGTCTAACTCATACGATAACTTGTGCCAATTTTAAAGTACAACCCTTCTCCCTTGAAGAAGTTATTAAAAAGGAAAGTACATTGGAAACATTTCTAAACCATATTGATAGTATAATAAAAAGCCTTAAAAAATTTAACGGAACAGATTAAAATTAATTAATAATATGTAAAATAAATATTTATAACAACATCTCCCAGAACCTTCACTGTGTCAAAAGAAAAAAAAATTATGTGTTAATGGCAAAAATATAAGTGCCTACAAAAATGTTCTGTATCAAATAGCAGAACGGCAACACAACAACAATGCCCAATACCATAAAGTTGATCTTTGTGGAAAAAAAAGTGATCGCGAGGATGAAAACTGGTTGCGATCACTGAATGTTAAGAGGAACTCTGAACTTTAATGTTAAGTTGGAGAGATCACGTCTAATGAAGTCAACGCTCCGTACCCCTCGTGCTCTCATCCAAAGCCCCGATTTTTTTTATCTTGAATTACAAAACCGTTTTCAAAGCGTAAAAGATTGCAATACAGGGGACACACTCATAGAAACTGTTCATGCAGTCGGTATTAAGTTGTACAAGATCCGTCGCAGAAGAACACAAAAACTCTCTGATCACATTCTGAATTTCATGACGTTTAGACGGAAAATGAAGCTACAGTCTTCAGCAGATATGACAGCATACATGCAAATTAACAGCCAGATCTTCAAATGCATGCGCTAAAGCCGCGTATCGATTATGCGCTCCAAGAAGTCGAACATTGGCGCGCGTTCCAGCTGCGTGAAATGGATACCGCTTTGGAACGCCAAATTGTTCGTTGGAACGCTCAAACGTGGAGCGGATCGTTTCATCTGGTGTCGGTTTTTTAACCCGTATCAAAGTAGTTAAGTTTTCGCGCGCGCGCCAGTTGCGACTGTTGTTTTCATCATTCGTGTGTTCATTGCGTTCCGAGCTATGGATAACCTATATATTAAATTATATGGTTCAAAAGAACTGCTGAGGAATAGCAAAAGTCGTTTTTATCATAATAAAGCGTTCAGAGAAGATGCATGGAGAGGACTATGAAAGCGGCAGCTGCTCTTATGCGACCGACATCCATGTTGAATGGTCTAACACTGGAACAGTAAGTTGATATATTTCGAACATTTGGAACGCGTTTCGCGGAACGCACTGGTCGGCGCGGTCATTCATGACGCGCGCGCCAGGAGCGCGTAATCGATACGCGGCTTAATACTTACCCAACATCAATACAGCCTCGTATTGAAGAAGCGTGTAATGTAGTGGCAGGTAAGAATACCCACTACCCCATATCTTCCCGTGGGTGTCGTAAGAGGCGACAGAGTGAAACTGAGGCCGAAACAAAACAACAATAAAAAATACTGCGGTTGCCAACCCGCTCGCCAAGCGTGGCGACTATGGCAATATACCCCCCATGAATAAAGTTACGAAGAGACGGCCCTCAGTCCCCGGCCGCCTCGCTATCCTGGCTACGGTGGCGATCATGGTAACGGTGGGGCAGGGGGTGCTAAGAATCTCTGGTGGAAGTTCGGTTGCCATCTAAGATGACTCAACCTGGCAACATATAACGCACGCACCCTGAGGACTGACGAGAAGATCTTGGAGCTGGAAGAAGAGATAGACAAGTTGCGCTGGTATATTATAGGATTATCCGAGGTCCAAAGAGAGCGTGAGGACATGGTAATCCTCGAATCCGGCAACTTGTTCTATCAACGGGAGGGAGATCAACTGTCCCAAGGAGGTGTCGGATTTATCGTCCACAAGTCTCTCGTTAACAACGTTGTAAAGATTGAGAGTGTATCGACGAGGGTTGCGTACCTTATACTCAGAATCACCAAACGGTGTTCGCTGAAGGTCATACAGGTTTACGCACCAACCTCGGCACATCCCGATGAGGAGGTGCAGGAAATGTATGAGGATATATCTAGAGCCATGCATTCCTCCAAAACCCACTATACGGTGTTAATGAGAGACTTTAACGCAAAACTAGGCACAAGAGAGAATGGTGAGCTGAAGGTACGGAAATTTGGAATAGGGCAACGGAACCCAAGGGGCGAGCAGCAAGCCGACTTCATGGAGAAAGAGTGACTCTTTATGATGAACTCTTTCTTTCAGAAGTGGCCCCACAGGAAGTGGACCTGGTCAAACCCCGACGGTTGGACAAAAAATGAGATTGACTTCATTATGACGACCAGATGTCAACTGTTCAGTGATATCTCAGTGATCGTGAGGGTGAAAACTAGTAGTGATCACCAAATGGTTAGAGGCCCATTGAACCTAAACGTTAAGTTGGAGAGGTCTCGTCTAATGAAGTCAACACTCCGTCCCCCTCGTGCTCTAATCCAAAGTTTCGAAACTTTTCAGCTCGAACTACAGAACCGTTTTCAGTGCCTAGAATATTGTAATGCAGTGGACGATATAAAAGAAAAGCTCGTGGACACTGTCCATGCGGTCGGAGTTATAGTTATAGTTATAGTTATTATTAGTTATAGTTATTAAGTTGTGCCAGACCCGCCGCAGAAGAACACAAAAACTCTCCGATCACACTCTTAATCTTATGGCTGTTAGACGGGAAATGAAGCTGCAGTCTTCAGCAGATTTGACAGCGTACAGGAAACTGAATAGACAGATCTTCAAATACATGCGGCGGGACTTACGCAACTTCAATACAGCTCGTATTGAAGAAGTGATCCAGCGAAACCAGGGCTCCAAAGTCTTTGCTAGAGATCTGTCTGCCAAAAAGAGCCAACAGTCGAAGCTGAAAACCGAGTGTGACAGCGTCGTTTCCGGGACACCTGAGATTTTGAGTGAGATTGAGAGGTTCTATGGGCTGCTATACACATCATCGTTGGAGCTACACGCAAGTGTAAGTAACGACCCAAGAGCAAGTCTTATCTGACACTATTCCGATAATATTCCGGACGTCAGTCTGAGCGATATTAGAATGGCTTTCCAGCACCTTAAAAAGGGCAAGTCCCCGGGCGAGGATGGAAGTGCGGTGGAAGTGTATTTCGGTGGACTTGTTCTTCAAGAAAGGCGACAACGCTCTCTTGAAGAACTACAGACCGATTTCCCTTCTGAGCCGCGTCTACGTGCTGTTTTCGAGAGTCATAACGAATTGTCACGCATGCAGACTCGACGACTTCCAGCCTCCCGAACAAGCCGGTTTCCGAAAAGGCTTTAGCACCATAGACCACATATATACCCTTCGGCAAATTGTACAGCAGTCTCAGAAGTACAATTTGCCACTATGTCTGGCGTATGTGGACTATGAGAAAGCCTTTGATTCCGTCGAAATTTGGTGCTGCAGTCCCTTCATCGGTGCCAAGTTGACTGTCGGTATATCGAAGTGCTGAAGTGTTTGTACAGTAGGGCAACAATGGCTATCCGAGTACAGAACCAGAGTACGAAACCTATCCAGCTGCAGAGAGGTGTAAGATAGGGTGAGGTTATATCCTCGAAACTCTTCACCGCTGCATTGGAAGACGTTTTCAAGCTACTGGACTGAAAAGGTTACGGTATTAACATCAATGGCGAGTACATCACTCACCTTCGATTTGACGACGATATAGTCCTTATTGCAGAATCGCTGGAGGACCTAAGCACTATGCTCAATGACCTCAATTGTGCCTCCCAACGGATAGGTCTTAAGATGAACATGGACAAAACAAAGATCATATATTACGTCCATGTCACACCTATGACGGTAGTTGTTGGGAGCACTAAGCTTGAAGTTATTGACGAGTATGTTTATCTGGGACAAATAGTGCGACTAGGTAAGTCCAACTTCGACCGAGAGGTCGATCGATGGATTCAACTCGGCTGGGCCGCGTTCGGGAAATTGCGGCACATCTTCTCGTCAGGTATACCTCAAAACTTGAAAACGAGACTGTACAACCAGTGCGTGATGCCAGTGGCGACCCATGGAACTGATACGGCCAGCAGTGAAGACGTGGTCCTTCACTGGATATCCGCGGTAGAACCAGAGTGACCGACATAGCCCAACGGATTAGTAAGCTGAAGTGGCAATGGGCCGGCCATATGGCTCGAAGAACCGACAACCGATGGGAAAAAGGCTCTCGAGTGGCGGCCTCGTACCGGCGGACGAAATGCAGGGCGTCACCCCACTAGATGGAGTGAAGACCTGGTAAGACATGCAGGAAGTCGATGGGTGCAGGTGGCTCAGGACCGTGCTTTGTGGCATTCCTTGGGGAGGCATATGTTCAGCAGTGAACTTGTGAAGGGCTGTAATGATGATGATGATAATTGAAGAAGCGATCGAGTGGAACCGCATTGCTTACTTGATTAAATTCTACACGTTGAATAAAACTATTTTTAAGGATTTTATCGTGTTTAATTTACTTATTTTAATTTCCGATGTTACGGGTGCTTTACAGCACCTATGGTCTCGGGGGAGACTGAGGTGTTTGATATCCCGATGTCATAGTTAGCCCGGCTACCTTCAGTTTTTTTAATATTAATTTTTGGTCCGATCTAAACAGAATGAGCTTACAGTATCTTGAAATTTTGCAGTGGTATGCATGGGTTTGGATTTAATTTTATTAATTATTGGATCCCAAGCAGATGGCAGCACCCATCCATCTTCTCTATTGAAATTAGGATGTTTTTTAATTTCAATAGCCTCGCGAAACATCCTTGGTAGGAATCGGTGTTCTTTTGCGAGGATTTGTGGTCTATCAAATCTAATGTAATGGCGGGAACGATGTTGAACATGATCACAAACTGCAGACTTCCCAGAACCTCGGTGCTGCAAGTCAGCTATATGTTCTTTTACGCGGGTTTTTATAGATCATTTTGTTTGTCCTATGTAAAAGAGATCACATACACAATCCAGCTTGTACACTCCTGCATCTTGTAGAGGGATATGACACTTGACGGATGATAAAAATTGACAAATCTTCTTCGGCGGCTTGAAATATGTTTTAATGGAAGCTCGCTTCAAGATGTAGCCAACCTTGTCTGTGACTCCTCTGACATAGGGTAGGACAGCAGGCACACGCTCGACTGTGGCCAGCTTCACTCGGTCACTGTGACGTAGGCGCGGGACCTGAAGCTTATTGTCTTGCAATACTTGCTCGACGTGCTGAAGCTCGGCGGCCAGATGCTTTCTGTAACAGGTCCCTCGAGTTCTCTTAAACAAAGATTTTCCCACGGTAGCTAACTGTGATGGATGATGATGCGATTCACCATTTAAATATCGGTTGGTATGGGTATTTTTCCTATACACAGTGTGACCAATAGTATTTTCAGGATTTCTGATGACTAAAACATCCAGGAAAGCTAAAGAATTGTTTTCCTCTAACTCCATTGTTAATTATATTTTAGAGTTTATGGAATTAAGGTGATATATAAGAATTAAGCTGATATATAAGATAATATAAGAAATCATCAAATTCTACACGGTTCTAAAAATTTTACCATATCTGTCTACCGGGAAGAGACAACTGTTGAAGTTAAAGACCGAATATGGTATCATCGTTTTGGGACACCTGAGATTTTAAATGAGATTGAGAGCGTCTACTGGCCACACGCAAGTAACGATCCAAGGCAAGTCTCATCCGAAAATATTCCGATGATATCCCGGACGTCAGTCCGAGCAATAAGAATAGCTCTCTAGCACCTTAAAAACGGCAAGGACCCAGGCGAGAATGGAATTACAGTGGAGCTTCTGATCATCCTCCACGGTGGCACTACTTCGGAGGCGTGGAATAGAAGTGCGGTGGTTTTGTTATGCAATAAAGGCGATAACATTCTATTAAAGAATAAGGAACTACAGACTGATTACCTTCTGAGCCGCGTCTAGGTGCTGTTTTCGAGAGTCATTACCAATTGTCTAGCACGCCGTCACGACGACTTCCAGCTTCCCGAACAATCCGTTTCCAAAAAGGCTTTAGTGCCATAGACCACATACATACCATTCGGCAAATTTAACAGAATACCGAACACTCACCATACGAAACACAGCAGCATTAAGCTGCTATTTTACGCTGGTATTCTGTGAGAGCGTGATCCTGCCCCGGTAGAGCGGACCCATTTGTGCTACAACCTTAATATAGCTGCACATGGCTCTACCAAGTATATCAATGTAATGCTTTCTAAGAGAGCCCTGGTAGCGCAATGTGATCTCCTCATTTTTTATCATACACGATAAGCTTTTCGATTGTGCAGTCCTGCGACGTTGTACTAAAAGGAAATTTTTTATATAGATAAAACTACATTGAGATGTTCTGACTCAGTTTCAAAGAATATGTTATGCCTATTGCGTCGTGGGATCACCGCTGGTTGCGAAAAATAGCCGGAGAGAGTGAATATATTGTGACGCTAATTGTTGATTTATTATTGTAGTTTCAGGCACTAGATCTGATGTTTGAAATAAATATATACATATTTTTTTTAAACATACTCAAAAATGTACGTAAACATTATTCAATAATGTTAAACTAAATTCGATAAAATGTTTGGTGTTAGAAAATTACTGTATAGATTTTATAAAAGAAACAATTAAAACACAACAGGAAAAATATTTAAATACAGAAAATGGAAGACAATCAGCACATATCTGCGCCATATTTATTATTATGTTTTCTTAATTCGTCAGGCTAAAAATGTTTAAATGTCGATACTAAAAGATAACATTAATCGAAATATTTGTGTTATCTTTTATTAATAAATATTATATGCACTGTGTTTTGTAAAATGCGTACCTTAAAATACCCTTAAATATCTTCAAATATGTTAAATGTTTAATGTTATTTATATATTATGTCCACGCAGTTGTAGCGATATATTATAATATTTTTTTTATATAAAAAGTAAGAAGCTGTAATTGGCAGTAGGAAATGTAAATATTTACTAACTTTATAGAGTTACAAAAGGCTGTTGGTTCGCTGTTGGTCGCTGTTGACAATAAATAAAAAAAATATACATATTTCTATAACGAATATTAATTCGGATTGACTGATAAGAGAATAAAATTAACATACTAATAGGTATATTTACAGTGGGTTAGCTATTACACTAGTGACTATGTTAGAATTCGTGTGTTTTATCCGGTGATAAAATCGGTCATTCACAGCACTATATATAAAAAGTGCTCCTAGGAGAAGCCTTAAATGACGGATACCAACGATGGATGACGAACCAACGATTTCAAATTTAATTGATCGCAGTGATTACTGTTTATTGCCTAAAGAAATTTAAATAAAAAATTCCACTTTACTAATATTTAATTGACATGAAGGTTTAACCTTTGCACTCATAGAGCAACACGGGCCACCGGCGGACCGGAAGGGAGTAGCCATAGCATTTTTCAACGGCAACGCCATCTTTTTGTAAGTATGACGTGGCAGATCTCTTTTTGCAGCAAAAACTGAAAAATTTGGCATTTTTGTAAGACGTCGGTATAGTCTGACAACTAGATTTAGTCAAGTGAGCAATGCAACTAGTTTTATTGTACGCATAGCACCGCGTGGACTTAATTTTGATAGAGGAAAACGCCTGCGTATGGCTACTACCCTCCGATCCGCCGGAGGCCAGTATTGCTCTATGTTTGCACTATACATCTTTACCCTTTTGCATAAAATAACGAAACTTTTTCTTCATTTTCACGCTATTTATAAATTTTCTCTTTAGAATAATGAACAACTCTCGTTTAACTCCCGTTCAATTGCTTCGCATTTAAAATAAATGTCTGTGAGCACTGTCTTTCGACAGTTCGGAATATTGCAGAGAATTCACGGTAGCACGTACTTCTATCTTTTATGCTGGCATTCATTTCTAAAGCAAATGAAGTAAATGGTCTGATTATCACTGAATGCAATACAAATTAATATTTAGGTTAAGTTACAGAAATGCGGTAAGAAATTTTAAACATTGTGTTAGAATGTTTTAAATTGTAAACTTGTAATGAATTCAACAAAGATATTGCTAGACCGTTTATTGTAACTGTTTCTATTTTGCTTGTTTTCTTAAAATACGTTAGTCTTAACTAGATTTTTTTTAACCGTGGAAGTGTCTTACATACATAAACAAAGACAAAAAAGCAAAAAAATAGCCAGACTTTTTCTTTTCTCTTTTTTTAAAGAAAAAAAAGAGAAAAGAAACTCAGAATGATTTATTTCCATAAGGCTATACAAATACTTGGAATAAAACTAATTTTACGGATTTTATTGCGTTTAATTTTAACTTTTTTAATTCCCGACGTTTCGGGCACTTTCCAGCGCCCATGGTCACGGGGAGGACTGAGGTGTTTGACGTTCTGATGTCATAGTTAACGAAAGCTATACGTGGTAAAGCCATTCTGCAGCTATATTAGTAGTATAGTTGTAGCACGAATGGGTCGGCTCGACCGGGGAAGGACCACGCTCTCACAAAATAACAGCGTAAAATAGTAGCTTAACACTGCTGTGTTTCGTATGGTGAGTGTAGGGAACCGGAGACCCTTTTTACTGGAAAAGAGGCATACCATCTTAGTCCTCATGGGTGACAACGCATCTGCATTTTGATTCGCAAACGAGGATAGATGTAGATGTCTATGGGCCACAGCAGCCACTTACCATCAAGTGGACTGTGTGCTCGTTTGTCACCCTATCCTATATAAAAAAAAATATTATTAATTTTTGGTCCAATCTACGCAGAACGAGCTTACAGTATCTTGAAGTCTTGCAGTAGTATGCTTGGGTTTGGATTTAATTTTATTAATTATGGAATCCCAAGCAGATGGTAGCACCCAGCCATCTTCGCTATTGAAATTGGGATGGTTTTTTTAAATTTCAATAGTCTCGCAAATCATCTTTGGTAGGAATCGGTGTTCTTTTGCGAGGATTTGGGGTTTATAGAATCTAATATAATGGTTGGGACGATCCTGAACATGTTGACATACTGCAAAGTTTCCGGAGCATCGGTGCTTCACATCAGCGATATGTTCTTTCATGCGGGTTTTTATGGATTTTTTTGTTTGTCCTATGTAAGAGAGACCATATTCACAATCAACAACGCTGTTTCTTTTGCATATCAATTATATGTTGCAAACTGGTAACATTCGTTGCTATGCAGACGACAGCACTGGTCATGCCTTATACACCGGCAAAACCCGGAAAAAGTCGCCGAGTACCGGAACAAACTTGTGTCTGAAGTCGAGTCTTTGCTGAACAAAGTCTCGGATTGGGGGAGACTAAATCTAGTCCAGTTCAATCCCCAGAAGACACAAGTTTGCGCGCTTACCGCTAAAAAAAACTCCTTTGTCGTATCTCCTCAGTTTCAAGGCGCTCCTCTTGCTGCCTCAGCTCGACATATCGAATAGTGTGCAGTTCCGTGGGCACTTGGAAGTGAAGGCCAAATTGGCGTCTAAAAAGCTTGGCGTACTCAGCAGAGCGAGGCAGTATTTCATGCCGGCACATCGCGTCAAAATTCACGATACCATCCTCACCATCTGGATGCTTTGTGGTCCACCACTGTGAGTTTTCTTCCTCGTACAACTACTCTGTGGAATTGTTTACCACCGGTGATTTTTCCGGACCGACACGACTTAGGGATCTTCAAGAAAAAAGCTTACACCTTTCTAAAAGGCCGGCAACGCACCTGCAATTCTCCTGGTGTTGCGATGTTCATGGGCGGCGGTAGTCTCTTACCATCAGGTGAGCCGCATGCTCGTTTATATCTTCTATAAAAACAAGCTTGTAGACTTCTGCATCTTGTAGAGGGATATTACACTTGACGGATGGTAAGAACTGACTAATCTTCTTGGGCAGCTTGTAGCATGTTCTTATGGAAGCCCGCTTCAAGATGTAGCCAACCTTGTCTGTGACTCCACTAACGTATGGTAGTACAGCAGGCACACGCTCGATTATGGCCGGTTTCACTCGGTCATTGTGACTGACGGAGGCGCGGGACCCGAAGCTTGTTGTCTTGCAATACTTGCTTGTCGTGTTGGAGCTCTGAGGCCAAGTGTTTACTGTCACAGATCCCTTCAATTCAAGATACTGTAAGCTCGTTCTGCGTAGATCCGACCATAAATTAATAATTAAAAGTTGAAGGTAGCCTTCGTTGACTATGACATTGGGACGTCAAACACCTCAGTCCCCCCGTGACCATGGGCGCTGGAAAGTGCCCGAAACGTCGGGAATTAAAATAGTTAAAATTAAACACGATAAAATCTATAAAATTAGTTTTATTCCATGTGTAATGTTTGCGTAAATATAAGAAATCATTATACATATACAAATACTTTTTCCGTGCGGGAAATGAAACCACGGCCCACAGCCTAAGGCGGCAAAGCATTTTTTCGTTAAAAATTAAAGTTAAATATTAGAAATTAAAGTTCAAAGGAGATGAACTTGGTTCCATACAAGCTTGGGCCCGGCGTGAACAAAGTTCAAATAAATCTTATTTTAAATATTTAAACATTTGCTATTTATGTCAAAAAATCATATTTTGTAGGACCTGGGATTTTGTTTTTATTTTATGTTTTATTATTTGTAGGTTATGTAATAAAATAACTCGTTTCTGTAATAAGTTGTTTAAATAAATTGAAAAGGATACAAAATAATGCAGTTTTGTAGTTATTATGAAAATAATGTATTATAAATCTTAACCTTTTTAATTTTTAAATTATATTCTGCAATTATTAATAAAATATCTTCTACAAAAGCAGCCGGAGGCTGTAAATTGTCTGTTCTATTCTTCCCAAAACCCAAGTACCACATTATTGTCATTATGTGGGCGCAACAATCTACTGTCCTGTAATGCGAGAGAAACGCCAAGGGTCAAGTTAAATTAATCCACGAAAGTAAAAACACGAAATATATTCACAAATACAACCACAATATCAAATGCGCATGAAAAGTTGAAACTCGAAGTTATAAAGTTAAGTCTCCTTCGGAACAGGCAATTATCAATGACCATGCAGCTTATTCAATCGTATCAGATATTATTCAAATGTTTTTTTAGTTAAATAAAATGGTCTATTCAATTGATTTTCTAAATTGATTTCCTTAATTCAGTATTAATCTCTACAGATTCGCATCAATATTTTAATATTATGATTTCTTTGATAATGAAGGCTCATTTTTTAAAAAAATAGCCTTCATTATCGAATGCCATAGACATTAAATACAGAAAAATATTTAAAGACGTTTTGTTTTTGCTACGGTAAAAGCGTTAGTTTTCGTTTTTCAGTTTAAAAAATGTTTTTATGAATGTCCCATGGATTACAGAATTAAAAACCTTTTAATTATGCTTATAATTTATCGTTTTATTACCTTCATATTTTTTTATAACTGTTACGAACGATGTCAAGCACCCAATTTCATACATTTCCTTTGAATGATAACGATCGTGCTGCGACAACAACGCTGCGGTAATCTTCTTGATGCCTGGTCGGCAGCCTCCAGAATGCCTCGACAGCCTTCGTTATGCTTGTCCTTCGAGCCGGATATCCAACAGTGATCTATGAATGATAAAAAATCTTGCAAAAATGCTTCTCTAAACCGTTCAGACCGGACACAGCAGTGTAAGCACTGCTATTTGGTGGCAGAAATAAGTAAGAGGGTTGTACCTAGCCAGACGGACTCCTAGACAGAAAGGGAGTCCTACCACCTAGTACTCATAGACTTAGGTACCATTACCGTTACTGCTTTTTAAAAGTCCACTGCTGAACATAGGTTTCCTCCATAGACTATCTCATATGGTAGATATTTGCCATAGTTGCCACGCTTGGCAAGCGGTTTGGCTACCGCATTTTTTTATTTTTAGTCGTTATTGGGAAAACGCTGCTGCCCAGTCCTGATTTGTTTCCCACTGTCACCTTTTACGACACCCACGGGATAATATGGGGGAGTGGATATTCTTTCACCGCCACTACACGGTGTGGACTTAGGTATAATTTTCTAAATTTATTCTCCATATATTTATAAAAATGTATTTGAATATTTTATTGCACGACGGCATATGTGGTCCAAATTAAATAACATAACAACATAATATACAAGTATGTTTTATTTTTACAACGAATTTCATGGGTTTGTAGGTTTTCGTTACAGTGCACTGTTGTTAATTTGAATACCAGGATTTTCATTACATTACTGTATGCACTTTTTAAGTATTTAATTGCTTGTGTAACATGAAAATATTTCATAATGTTTTCGTGTTAGCGTTTATTACAGCGTGTTCTTAAGAAACTTTTTCAGAAACAAGAAAATGTATTAAATGGCTTGTTTTGTTTACTATTTTTATTTGTTTACTATGTTTACTATTAAATATAAAAATATAATAAAATAATAATAATAATAAAAATATAATAATAATAAAAATACCAAATTAAATTAATATAGCACTATTTTCATGATCTGTTCTTACACACTAATATAATATATTACATAATCTAGTAGCTGGCCCGGCTAGTATAATTTGAGTAAAAATAATTAGTTTAAGCAAAAATGTCAACACGTGTATAAAATATTTTTTATCAACCTACATTACGTAAATACATACAATTATTTTTTTATAAATAAAACATGAATGTCTTTCAAGTTTTGTTAGAGCAACTGGCTAACGTTAATATTTGATAATAAACATCAAACAAGAAGGCAACAAATGCATTGTTTCACTCCAGGACTAAAACAAAATGTAAAATAAATATTATTATACCAGCACCCTTACTTATCCCTATTAATCCGGAAAATAACCACAGAAGCAATGCACATCACAGACTTCCAGCTTAAAAAGGAGCTCTACTATCCATTAATTGTTATTATTAAAATAAAAAACATTATTAAAATTTGATTAAATTATTTATCAGCCCGTACCAGTCTCTGATTGTTAGAAATATTTCGTGTTGAAGAAATAAAAAAAAATATAGGACATGTGAATTTTCCTAACATGCACTGGCGCAGTGTGGCGAATTCTTCTTGTCCTAACACCTTAAACATTTGTCTACTGTCGCTTTTATTAAAGTCGTTTGACATAGGCTGTTACTAGATAATTTTTCTATACGAGATGGTACATGAGATTTCTCTGGCCTTGAATATATTCGCCTCATACAGCTCTCTCACCCAAAATGGTCTCTCATTGTTTAAAGATTGTTCAAACATAGTCTTAATTAAAAAAAGATATGTTTAACTGATAATATCAGTCAAATAAGATTATGGACAGCATTTTCCTAAATATTATTATTTCCGCACAACAAAACGTAAAACCCCCGACGAGAATTTAAACTTTTGGTAAGACTGTAGTTGATTTTTTCTATGTTGATATTTGTCTTTTATTCATTGTGAAATAACGCTTAAGTTTTTATTTGAAGTCGTCTTTGAGACACAAAATTATCTAGAATTTTCCGCACATTCCCTCCAATTTTCCCTGGACTCCGGAATGGCTGCTTTAGTTATGTGTTATAGCCTAATGAAACCGTAATTAAGCAACAAACGATGCTACGAAATATAATATCACCGAATTTTATCTCTCAATAAACTGAATGTTATCTTCCATTACCTAAATGGGTTAAATTGATAAAATGTTCTTGAACTTATTACCAAGTTGACAGAAAAGCAACATAATATGTTTTAACAAAAAAGGGTTTCTCTTAAACTAAAACTCATCAGTACACCGTGTGACATATATTTATTATTCTCGATGTTTCGTTTATTTATTTTTTGGCTATATTAGACTTAAAGGCGTATAATTACATAAAACTGTCCATAAACGTAAAAAAATACTCGCATAGAAACCTCGTTATGAAGTCCGTAATAGTGTATATGCATCTGTACTGCGGCTTCATTTTAAATAATTTTACCGAAATCGTTTTTGTTTGTTTAATTGAGAGCTTTTGAAAGATTTAAATTCAATAATGACTTCATCGAGTGCTAGATTTCCGCTTAAATAAAGTTTGTTTAACGACTAGATAACATTGCTAGTAAAACTTTGATTGTGTCAGTAAATTAAAGTATACTTTTAAAGTCTGCAGTTTAATCTACTACGATATTCTCATCCCTAAACGAGCCTCTAAATATAATACGTATATTATTTTACAGAAGCTATACCAAATATTAAAATATACTCTAAAGTTGTTTTTTGGGTTTCTGTATCTCAAAAGGAAAAATGTGGAGTCATTACAGGATCACTGTATTTTATATCGGTCCGTCCGTCCGTCTGTCGAGACCTTTTTTCTCAGGAATACTAAATACTAAAGTCTGCGGCAGGCCCTCAGATGTGTTAAAAATATAAGCTTCTAAGTCGAGGCAAATAAAAGATCAGGTCATTTATATTACGTATTTTAGGCGACTTAAAAAATAGGAGAGTTCTCAGTTCGAGTGTATGTTTTCTTTTTGTACGTATGCTACGCGATATCTTCGTCAATTGTGAACCGATTTTGATAATTCTCTTTTTATTCTATATAAGTACTTCTTATTAAATACTTCAGGGGTGTCCCATATAAATTTGGGTAAAAATTCCACCGATAAGGGTGCCAAAATAGGCAATGAAGTTTTTAATGTAACTATTTAGATGCCATTGAATTATGATATTACTTAGTTCACTCAAAAGGGTCAAAAAAATTAACTTTTAAAAATAGTAAAAGCCGACAACTCAGAATTAAAAAGATAAAAATAATTTCATGTTGAAAATTCGGGGCTCTAGCTGACTTCAATATGTGAAATTAATTCATTCTTTTTAGTTTTTTGGAAATAATTTTTTACTTTTTTTTTAAAGTATATTTTTAACTCTCTCATCAAAACCTATAAGGCACTTCCCGTTGACCTAGAATCATCAAATTATTGCAGTTGGAGCACCGACCGAAATGCAAACTATTTATGAGAGAATATTTCTTTCCACTGCAAAGTTGAGTTTGTCCTTCAATGCGACTTGCGTTGTCTTTAGATTACCTTACCTATGATACCTAGGGTGGATGAACTATCTGCGTATTTAATTAAATTTATACGGATCCTTCAGAGATCGAGTCCTACACGCATTTCTCTGTTTTTTTTTTTAAATTAATAAATCGCTTATAAACACAACGGTAAATAGTTACAGCTTCAAAGTTATTATAATATATAAGGGTAAAGAGAGAGCTCTGGGCTTTCTGTTTGAACAACCAATGTTTGTAAAATTCAAACTTATAAATATGGGTTTACCGCCTGTGCAGTAATAAATCGCAAAGGAAACAAACATGCTGCAGAATAATATTATTATTCAAATGCAAATTTAACCCGCTAATATATATTATTACTTATTAAATAACTAATGACTTAGCAATGAAAATGTAAGGTAACATTTTAATCGGTGTATTTATTTTAATTATAACATTATTAGATGTTCCCCGCGACTTCGCCCGCGTGGAATTTATTGCGATTGGATTTCATGGGTTTAAATTTTTTTGCGCGGAACCTTAATTATTTTTCTAAAATAAAAGTAGCCTAAGTTACTCGTTATAACATCAGCTATCTGCCAGTGAAAGTCCCATCCAAATCGGTTCACAGGTTTTTGCGTGATGCGTACTCAGACAGACGTCGTGTTAAAGTTTTAGTATAGTATAGATTAAGATTTAATATTAAGGCAGCGTAAGAGAATCCACTACCCCGGATCATCCCGTAGGTATTGTAGGAGGTGACAAAGGGAAATAGAACAGAATAACAACTCAAAAGAATAAAAACTGCAGTCGCCAACCCGGCTGCTAAGCGTGGCAAATATATCAAATATCCCACCTATGAGGCAATCTATAGGAAAGATCTACGTTCTGCAGTGGTCTTTTTATAGGATATAATGAATAATGGAAATGGCTTGACTTAAAAGGCATAAGTAGGTAGTTCACGATATAAGTATCTCTCTCGTGAGTGTAGGAACCGGAGATCCTTTTTACTTGAAACGAGGCATTCCATCTTAGTCCTCACGGGTGACAACACATTTGCCTTTGATTCGTAATCGAGGATAGATGTAGATGTCTATGGGCCACAGTAACCACTTACCATCAGGTGGACTGTGTGCTCGTTTGTCACCCTTATCCTATAAAAAAAAGTAGGCATCCATTTTCCGTGTGTGTCATAATCGTTAGAGGCGATTATGGGATATACCAAAATGAACTTAAGGGTTCCGATAGTTTGCAGTATTACCAGCTTGTATGTATATGAAATACCTAGCCCGGTGGTGGGAACCAGCGTCAAAGATGCGAAATATCTAGTAGTGCTATCGAGTTGCCAAACATGATGATTACGGCAAATCCTTTCTACAATATGAGAGGCTCAGGTTCGGCAATGGGCTATCACGGGCTGATGAAGAACTTTTATGATTATACCCTGATGTATGATAATTGATTAGGTCAATTATCATACATCAGGGTATGGTCAATCTATTTTACTACTATATTTCTATCATGGAATATGTGAGCCATTACGCTTTAAAAGAATTGAACGAAATGAAATACATACTCGTAAGTGCCGAAAGTTTATCAGGTATATTATGAGGTTAAAACCTCATAAACCTTAATATAATGATAATGGTGGTTAAAGGTAAGACCGAACAAAATAAAACATTCATTGTCGGAAAGCGACACCTGACAGTTCATAGAATGACGTCTCATCATCATCATCATTACAGCTCTTCACAAGTCCACTTTAACGTGTAGTAGATATGAGCGCCGCGCCGGCGCGCCGCCGTCGCCGTGAGTTCACGTCGACGCGTCGTCGCCGAGTGGAGCACGCGGCGCGCCGTCGCGACGAGTCGCAACTTGCTTTCCCGCTTGCACGCGCGGCCCTACCGCATTAGTTCGCCTAGTCACCTCGCCACGCTCGTCGCTCACTCAGTCAAGTCGAATATTTCACCGAGTGAACGTGTATTGTTGTCTGGTGTACTGCTTGGGGCAAGCTGAGCAACAAGGCCAAGGCAACCCCTGCCACGCTATTCGTGAATTTCTGCAACATCAGGGGACTTCACTCGAACCTAAACGGTGTCCACTACCATCTCGAGACGGCGAAGCCGGCCTTGCTCTTTCTGACCGAGACGCAGGTGTCCTCTCCGGCTGATACTTCGTATTTCTCCTACCCGGGATACAAATTATAACACTCCTTTGTGCCTCGGGCTAGAGTTTGCGTATACATCAGCGACGACCATCCGCGCGTCTACAGGTGCCTCTATGGGAACCATAGCGGTAATGCCGAAACAGACCGATTCATCGACCACATCCAAATGGCTACAGATTCCTTGCTACAGCAGATTCCATGCGCAGAGATCGTGATCCTCTGCGATTGTAACGCCCACCACGCCGAGTGGCTCGGTTCACGTTTAACCGATTACGCGGGGAGATCTGTTCATGATTTTGCCTTGGCATATGGTCTGACACAACTGATTACTTCGCCTACCCGGATTCCAGATGTGGAGGATCATGCACCTCCCCTGTTGGACCTTCTGCTGACCTCTCATCTGGATAGATATCAGGTCTCCGTCGACGTCCCTCTTGGTTCCTCGGACCATTATCTAGTCCGGAGTGTGGTGGCACTTACACTAACATCGCGGTTGCATTCTGCAGGCTGCCGCCGTGTTTGGCACTATAGGTCGGCCGATTGGGATAGGATGCGGTCTTTCTTTGCATCCTACCCTTGGGGGCGGGTTTGCTTCTCGTCGGACGATCACAACGTTGTTGCTAATTCTATCGCTGATGTAGTTCTTCAGGTTATGAAACTTTTTATTCCTTCCTCTGTGGTGCCCATAGGAGACAGATCTCAGCCATGGTTTGGTCGCTCCTGTAAAATAGCATCACGTTATAAGCAGGTGTGCTACCAGGCCTGGGCTGACGCATCAACGTTCCGTGGTTTAAACACCAGCGTCCTTAAAATAATTATAATTCCGCCTCCAGGTCCTTCAAAAGAGTTGCCAAGACAAAGTCAGAGCACATCGGCAGAATTAGCGAGAAACTAGTTCGGGAACCCGTGGGGACCATCCCGTGGTGTGAGTGCTCCATGCCGGATGTGCAGTTCACACAGCGCTCGGTTCACAAAGCACTCCTCTCCCTGGGCATAACAAGTCCAGTGGGCCTGAATTGTGCTAAGAACGTGTGCTACAGAGTTGGCACTGAGTTAACAATACTATTGTTAATTCATTATGATATTGTATAATGGGGTCAGCTCGACGGGAAATGACTACGCTCTCACAAAATATCATCGCAAAATAGCAGCTTCATGCGGATGTGTTTCGTGACACTGTGGTGAGTGTAGGGAACCGGAGACCACTTTACTGGAAACAAGGCATTTGATCGTAGTCCTCAAGGATGACAACGCATCTGCATTTTGATTCTTAATCGAGGATAGATGTAGTCTATGGGCTGCAGCAACCACTTACCATCAGGTGGACTGAGTGCTCGTTTGGTTACCCTTATTCTATTTAAAAAAAACACACTACGCACTAATTTAACTCTAAAAGCAAATAAACGTCATTAAAGATAAAAGTATGTACTCACTAAATTCACTGTAGCTTTATGAGGTGTTCGAAATAGCGCTTCGGAAACGAGTTAATGCAAACACTTGAGTAAAAAGTTAATAAAAACATCTGATTATTTCGGAGCAAAATTTATTTATATTTTAGCATGCTTCGTCTTTTCTAGATATATTATAAATGTTACTTGAATACTTAGATAGATATATTATAAATTTTATTTCAATTCAAATAGAATATGAAGGAAATGATATGCGTCGATTCTTTTGATTATATTTAGATCTAAAACACGTTATAAACATTACCAAAAGCTATCAAATATTCCCCTTATATTCACGACGTTTCAAGTGCTATACAAGCACAAAAACATTATTTCCTTCTAGGAAAGGTAAGTAGAATATGATAAAATTAAGGCTTAATAAATCTGCACTGTTAATTTCATTAATATTCTGTACAGATTGTGTATCAGAATATTATAGATATTCTTTGTTGTAAATAGTAAGGATCGACCCACATCAACCTTACTGACAAAATACTGAAGTATACAAATAAAAAAGACCTTGTTTTATGTGCCAACATCGTAGGACAGTAAACACAATAATGATATTTCACAGAACTGCGTGAAACTATGTCTACAAACGTGGCGTTCGAGGTATGATATATGTAGGTATCTGTTATTCTCTACGTAGTAGAGCCTGCTGCAGAACGCATGGGGTGGCTCGACCGGGTAACAAATCCCGTAAAACAGCAGCATTATATTGCGTATGAGTAACGAATATTGGAAAACACTTCTACTAATAATCTGCATTTGCATCTGCATTTTAAATTTTAATTAAATTTCTAAATTTAGCCTTTAAAACCTATTGTCCATAGTTATTTATTATTTTGAGTTGTTATCAAAATAAAGGTGCTGCCCATCACCGGTTTCATTTCCCTCAGCCGCCACTTACGGCACCCACGAGATAATATATTTTAGTATATTCTCTGACGCCGCCAGTACACGACAACTTGTTACCCTTAGTTCTAAAAAATCATCTTTGCAGTTATTAAATTAAAATTATAATTTCTATAATACTTAAATGACTTTTATAATATTGCTGGAGTTATACCAAATATCATATATATATATATATATATATATATATATATATATATATATATGTGGATAATTACATATAGCAATGAGTAGTTTGTTTTTATTGTTTGTTGTAGAATATTGACCTCCTTGGTTAAAACGTTGGTAATGAAACACACACACACACACACACACACACACACACACACACACACACACACACACACACACACACACATAATATATATATTATGTATTACCAAAATCAAAAACTGATATACACTCTGTAAACACCAGGCACAAACACAAGCCAGTAATATCAGTTACACGACTCCACTGAGTCAGTTATTCAACATTTTTATACTAAACAAAGACTTTATAAAAAGGGTTATTCTAATATAAATGATTACATGTTCGATAATAACCCCTCCATCCAAGCTGTTTCTTTTATGAGTGTTGTAAATAATTGTACAACCTATTTTATATTGTATGTTGTGTGGAAAAACACAACATACAATATAAAATAAGAAAACAACATCCCGCTGGGTTGCTGGTTAGTTCTTCCCAAGACAGCGGTGTTTTCTCGAACCAGTGATCAAATTTATAATATTTATTGAATAAAAATTATTCTATTCTAACACAAATTAAAGAGCCGCGGCACACTATCAAATCGACAGATTCACCCATTACAGCCTATAAAACCCCACTGCTAAACATAGGCCTCCCTGATAGATTGCCTCATGGAGGATATTGTCATAGTCGCCAACCCGCTTGTCACGCTTGGCAAGCGGGTTGGCAACCGCAGTTTTTTATTATTTTGAGTTGTTATCAGAGAGATGTTGCTGCCCATCTCCTGTTTCACTTTCCCTGTGTCGCCTCTTACGACACCCTTGGGACGACATGGACTACCCCATATCGTCCCAAGGTTGTCGTAAGAGGCGACATAGGGATATGCTTGCACTGCCACTGCACGGTTACTCTTCGGTTACGGTTATTCTTCATCATATAAGGTCAAATATTCGCTGACCTTCACTGCGCAAATTTAACCAGTAACGAGGCATTCCATCTTAGTTATCTAGTGTAAAAACACATATGCATTTTTATTCTTAATCAAAATTTTATATATATAGATGTCTATGAAACATAGCATCCACTTATTATCGGATGTACTGTTTTGACAACCTTTATCTTTAAAAAACGGCGGTTAACGTGTTAAGCAGTACAGAGGATGAGCAATAAAACATACAGATGTAAAGTTCTTATATATTTTAGAACGTACCCTAGATAATTTTACAACTTATATTAAATATATTGCTTAAAAAAACATTCTTAGTATTTGTACCTTAGATTTTTTAATGATCCTGGATCGGAATTTCTATTATTCAACGCTTGTCTGTCTACCTCGCATCACCTTAGATTTTTTAATGATCCTGGATCAAAATTTCTATTATTCGACGCTTGTCTATTTCGCCTCGTGGGTGTTCGAATTTTCTTAATTTCAACACAGATATATTCCGAAAATTTGTACATCGTATTTAAAATGAGGTCTTTAGGTGAACATATCGTCGTAAGATGTGACAGAGAGAAATAAACGAGAAATGGATAGCAGCGTTTTCCTAATAACAACTAGTAAATAAAAAACTGAGGTTGCTAACCCGCCTGCCAAGCGTGACAACTATGGCATATATCCTCCTTGTGAGACAATCTAAGAGGAGGCATATGTTCAGCAATGGACTTTAATATGCTGTAATGGAATGGAATGGAATTTATAGAAAACATATTTTTTTAGCCCATCTTATCTATATGGAACCCTACTTATAATAATATTTATTCTACGTGTATTGAAAGGATTCTAAAAAAATTCTTCGCTATCTTTAATTTAGAGTTAAAATCTATATACCGGATTACTCAACGCGTTGCCGAAAGTTTCACATTTTGCCGCTATACGAAAGAAGGCGCATAGCGGATCTATCATTTCTAATTAACATAGCAAATGGCACGATCTACTGTCCCGAACTATTGAAGCAAGTCCGATTACAAGTTCTATACGCATCTACACGCAAGCCGTGCAAACTATGTGTGCCAGGCGAGGAGTTAATACAAACTACAGGCAAAATTCTTATTTAATAAGAGTAAGCAAGTGTTTCAATGACATGGTGAAAATACACAATGTTAACTTATTTAACAAGTCTAGTAGGTAACTTAAACGTCTACTGAGTAATAAGTTTTTCGTAAACTGATGTGTGACTGATGATATACCAAGTATTGTTATTTACTTCATTTTACTTCTAAAATAATCTGTTATTGTGTAATTGTGTCTTCATCCGCGTTTCTTGTGCAATTTTTTCTTTATACTTTACAGTACATTTATTTTGTTGCTATTCATAAATTTGTAACTAGCTGTAAGTTCTCCTAAAATCATATTAAATAAATAAATATGCAACTGTATATTAATATTAAATCTAGATCGACGATACAGTAGCAATAGCCTTATAAAATAAAAAGTTTAAAGTTTAGTAAATTGCAGGACTCCTATTCTATTTCTGAGGCTGAGCAGCGGTGTATAAACTTTTGTTTTGTTGAAAGTTAACCAGCGGGGCCGCAAGTATGAATCAAGTACAAAACAAGCGTTTGTATGGTCTACAAATAATTTCAAAAGTTGTTATTTGTCATGTGCGATTTATTTACGTAAAACACCCCATACAGGAGATAATGTTGATGTAGGTAATGTTTTAAAAAATAAATGAAACAGAAACGATGTCTATGGGGGTTTAAAAAAATTGTAAGCTCGTTTCTCACTTAAATCTAAAGTAAAGTAATAATAAAATCTAATTATCACTGGAATAAAATGTTTGATTTAGAAAAACGGTTGTAGTAGAAATTCGAATAGATAACCTAAAGAACCATTCAATAAATCACCTAAGAAAGTAAACAACGTCGACCCAAGAATCCTTGTAATGTTTATCGACCCTTTCAAAGCAGAAATTAACTGCTTTTTTTCCAATGTGTAACATTTGACGAAAAAAGCAAAAACTACTTACCTATTTCAATATTATTTTAGCATTTTATAGAAAACATAAATATTTTTTTTAGAAAAAGCTTGGCCTTAGCGTTTCTTGCGGCGCTGTGGGCGGTAGTTTCGATTCGAGCAGTGCAGTGTTTGTATTATCTACAAATTATTGTTCCATGTCCATGTTTCCGACACGTCAGGTGACCGACACGATAAAGAAAAAAAAATAGTAACTTTTCAAATATTAAAATTTCATAAATCGTAATTTAATATAATTACGGTACGGTTTCTTTACTCATGTGATAGAATGTCACTTTGTCAGTTGGCTTTATTTGTAGTTGTAGTAGTTATATGTAATAAGTTTGTAGCCTCGATTTATGTTTTCAATTCATAATATACTTGCAACCTGCCTCCGCTGCGCCCGGGTCACGCCCATCTGTTATTATAAATATCAGGTTTTAATATTAAAAATATACTTATGCCTAATATCGTGTACTACTCAAAACTGAATTTTTTTGCCTAAAATTTCAGCTAATCTGGACTAATTAGCTTTTTTTCATCAGATAACACAAGCAGATTTAGCTCAAATGGATTCTGCAACATTGAATGTTTGAACATGAGCATTATTTATAGTGAGGGAAAAAGACGATTCGGCGGAGCCTGGAGTCCTTTAAATTGAAATTTCAATTTAAAGGACCTGTGGCCGTGGAAGGAAAAGGGGAGATCTCCCGCCGGGCAAGGTGTTCTGCCCGGTACGGTTCGTAGCGGCCAACGCTCCGAATGATAGTTCGGAGCTATTCTATTTATACTGCTTTTACTTCGGAACTTTGATAGCGCGATTTAAGCTTCGATGTATTTTCGATTGTGGCGCGACGACAGCGCTGCCACATCAGCCCCCTGCTGAGACCGGAAAGGCTGAGACAGTCTAGATGTCGAGGAATGTGCAAGTGCTAGGGAATTGCCTTGTGAGTCTGCGGTGAGTCGAGAAGAAGGCAAGTAATCTGCGAGAGTGCCGTGAAGCAGAGGCGAGCAGTAAGGCTCAGCGCCGTGCTGAAGACTGTAGCGCAGAGAGTAGCTTGAAGGAACAGGTAGCATTATCATTCCAGTGCCGCGATGAACCTTTATAAAGCTAGATGGCTTGCAGAATGTGAAGACTGCAGACAATATCTACTCGGGAGCGAATGAATGGGGTACTTGAGGTCGATGACGAAAGCTTGAAGTTGAAGTTTCCGAAGGTTGTTGTTTGCGTGTTCAGATCACGCTGGGGTCACCACTGTGGCCATGGAAGGAAAAGGGGAGATCTCCCGCCGGGCAAGGTGTTCTGCCCGGGGAGCGGCCAACACTCCGAGAGCTAGTTCGGAGCTATTCTATACATACTGCTTTTACTTCGGAACTTTGATAGCGGGATTTAAGCTTCGATGTATTTTCGCTTGTGGCGCAACGACATCGCCGCCACAGACCATATCAAAAATACCAACATATCTATCATTAAAGATATGTTGGTATCCATGGAATACGAGTTATTAAAACAACTCTTCCAGATTCACATTCTGTCAGAATCACCGTTACATAATTTAGGTGGCTTATTAGATTCCACGATAACAATAGGGCAGATTATCCCTCCACACAAACTACTTCTGAAAGCAGTTTGTGTGGAGGGATAATCTTCATATAGTTGCAGCGAATTAAGAAATTCCGTTGGGTAATGGACAAATGGCAAAATAATTCCACGTATTGTAAATTGGAATTTTGTCAAACGTTAGTGTTTTTATGTAACTTTTAAATAATATGATATAACTTTTAAACGGTTTAATTATGGAATATCTGCAAGGCACTCGCTTAATCAGCGATTTAGTGGCATATTAATGATTATTTTTTATCGAGTCAGTTATTATGATTCCGTTTTTATCTTCACACAGCACCTATCCGTAAATTTCAGTTTTTATAAAGTTATTTTTGTACAACTATTACATTTCAGTAGATTAACAGAGGTTAAGAAATGTTAACAAGTATTGCAACATCGCCTTATCATTCTAAACCTGGCTAATGGTTTAAATTGCTGTGTATTGGCATTGTATGACAATAGTAGTAATTCATGCATAAAATGATTTAGTTAGCGGTCTCACCGGATCAACTTTTAAACATTAATGACAATGACATATCCGACTTCACCGCGACATATTAAATAATACTTTTAATCAATCATAAGATCTGTACAACTGTGATATTTTTGCAAGTTTTTTTCATAACTGTGCAAAACATCTTTAATGAAATTGTTGTCCAGCATTCACAACTGCTACTTCACTCGTGGATTATACTTCTAAAACGTTGGTACGTAATCATCTATTAAAGACAACGCTTCTTACATGAATCATATATATATATTGCTAAACAGACGTTGAATTAAGATAATATAATGTTTTTTTTTTCAAAAATCTTTCAAAAGGTTTTTGAAAAAAATAAATATTAAATATAAAAATTTAGTACGAAAATATTTTATTTATACGCACACATCAAATCACTGGACGAAGAAGTGTGAAATTGGAACAATACCTTCCTTTTTTTACGTAGGCATCCACTAAGAAAGGATTTTGGAAAATTCAAGCCCTGTGAAATAGGGTTTTTATGACACATTTTATTTCATGGGCTAACTTCATAAGATATGAATGCAGAAAAAATATTAAATGATTCAAGTTATATAAACTTGAAAATTGATCCAAATGCTTTTAGACAAAATTAATGAATACTTAATTTTTCGAAAATCTAACCATAAAATGTTAAGACGAGGGTATAAGGTTTGTTTGGAAAAAAAATGGTGTTATATATGCAAGAAGGAGGAAATTACGAACAATTTAGAACTTTACAAATATCTGCCTCTACTTATTCTTTAAAAAGTGGGAAATTGTTACACGAATCATTAAAGTTGTTAATTTTATACATTTTATTATTTTATGTACACATTCAGTACATAACAATGATAAAATTATTTTATCTTATTATTTGAATAACGTTTGACATATAATTTTTAAAATTCTTGAACTAATTTATATTTTATTTAAGTATTAACTATATTGGGCAATCAATACTTTTAAATTTTTTGAATCTTTATATAATCTGTATTGTGTCTAACATACCCATTAAATAATATTAATATCCAAGCCAAATTTTGGTTATGGCTGCCAGTCTCAGCGGAGACTAGCAGCCATCTGTGCAGGACATTGTGATCATAATATGTACGGACCTTTCGGCATTTAGTACTCGTATACTTGAATAGCGCAGGACAGGATTATAGTGCATGAGTGTGTGCCCAAGCTCAAGTGCACTCTCTATAGCCTTATTCCCATAACCATAACTAAACCAACAATAACTGATTTTGATATATACTTATTACTTAAAAGTTAAGGGACTTTTGTAAGTTAAGTATAGTTTTATTTTCGATTTATTTGCATGTAAAGACATAATATAGATACTTACGTACGTAGTTTCATAAATAATATTATTAGTGTAATTAGGTATTGAATTTAGGTAGCCATTGGATTGCAGTTTTTATTACAATTAAATTGTTTATTATGGCCAAGACAGATTTTTTTTAATATTAATGATATATTATGGTACCTCATAACCCTACCAATACTAAATAATTAGAGCAATCTCTTATCTGGTGTATGGGAACCAATTGTCGGCTGGAGAAATTCGGGAGCAAATCATGGATTACTTTATTGAAAAATAGGTCGAGTTTTCTGTTCGCCTACGTCTACAGAACATTATTACTCCTGACTTATGTACGCCCCCAAGGGTGAAAATTATTCCGCTACACCGATATGTTTGATGGTATTTTTAAAATGTTTGCAGCCACACAAATTTTTATCACGTGGTGTATTCGGAAGTATATCGGAATGGTGAATTTTATACAACTGTTGGCGTAGAAAGGAATCCTATCAACAAACTTGGTTAGACAACAGATAATTACTACCGATCAATTAGAACCTTATTTACAATATGAAACACCAGCGTATAGTTTGAAGAATTCGTTTCTTGGTTCGTTTATAGATTGTTTTTTTAATAGTTTGTCTGAATGACTGACTAACTGAATATATGTGACATATAAATCAACAATGTGTGTACAAATAAATTATCATCACTTATCATAACAAAAGTACTAATACCACGCGAACAATCATCATCATTCATCATGACAGCCCTTCACAAGTCCACTGCTGAACATAGGCCTCCCCAAGTAATGCCACAAATCACGGTCCTGAGCCACCTGCATCCGTCAACTTCCTGCATGTATTACCAGGTCGTCACTCCATCTAGTGGGGGGCCACCCCACACTTCGCCTACCGGTACGAGGCTGCCACTCCAGAACCTATCTTCCCCGTCGGTTGTCGGTTCTTCGAGCTATATGGCCGGCCCATTTCCACTTCAGCTTACTAATCCGTTGTGCCATGTCGGTTACTCTGGTTCTAGTGCGGATATCCTCATTTCTAAGTTTATCACGCGAACAATATAATTATCAAAATAAATCTTTCGGAAGAAATTTTCTAATTGTTGGTAAAACCACTTCAAAATCTAATGCGTAGGTTAAGAAACAAGCGCAAAAACATGCAGAAATAGCGACTCAGTTTTATTTTATTTAAAGACTAGAGATTAGAGAGAGATAAAGAAACAAACAATCTTTGCCATTGTCTTGTTGTTTTCTCTTAATTATTGGCAACGTAAACAACAAAAATTTTAAAAGAGTTCAGCTAATATTTTTATTTTCATAGAAACGGATTTTAATTTTACGCTTTCCTTCTTGACTAATAAGATTAGGCCCATGGTATTTCAAAAATTTCCACAGGAGTCGGCTAGTTCTCAATAGTTGAACTCTCACCAATTGATTTATTTTATCATAATACGAAATTTTATTGTAATAGTATTTATTATAGCCATCTTTTATCGGAAGTTATTTTAGGAATTATTTCATTTTAATATCTACCAATTACTTTAGGTTAAGGTGCGGCCACCCCAAAGCCTCGGATATTTCTATAATATATTATATATTAAATTTTTTCTTGTCAGTTGTATTCAAGAAGTGTAATAATTGATCGCATTTTTTTGTAAACTAATATTGTAGTAGGCACTTTGTGCTCCAGAATTTTGATACAAAATTTGTTAAAATACCAACAACTTGTGGTCTTGTTATAATAGTGTCTATTATCTTGTAGTTGTTTTTGAAAAGATCAATATTATTGTTACGAAATTGTTGTAATTTTGTCTATAAAAGCACAACAAATAACAACAAGAAACAAATGAAGTAAATCTTCGTTTATTTGAATAAAATGAATTTTAATTGGAGTCAAGTTGCTAAATTTCTACTTTAGTTTTTACTTGCTTAAATAGTAGTATGGCGGCATTTTATCACTTTAGTGACTGAAATTTTACTACTCTTCAAAACGGTGTCGCGGGAATTAATACTTACAACGAAATTAGTTATTAATAACTTTATGCCGTAACCTTAACATACAAAGTAGTATGTTAAGGTTACGGCAATGAATGACAATGTTGCAAAGAACGAAGATTATGTACTTCAAATTATTTTTCTTCGTTATAGAAATCCTACATTCACCATTAGTGTTTACGGATGAAAATGTAACAAAAACAAAAATTTCGGACGTTAATTTAAATAAAACTCGCTAAAAGCTAGAAAGTGAATAAGGTAATAATAGAAGGATTTAAGTTAAATTACTTCCTACGAGTACAAACTACTTTAACGTTTTCTCAAGCAAAACTATAATTTACAGCTTAACACAAACGGTTGTGCTTTTAAATTAAATTAAAAACTTAAATCACACATTTACATTAAATTATTTCAAGACCTAGCAACTTAGTACAGAGATTTATATTCATCTGCATCTTCATCATTACGGCCCATCACAAATCACTTTTTGCATACATTGGAATCCTTCATAGATTGCCACAAAGCACGGTTATGAACCACTTGCATCCATCGACTCTGAGGATGTTTCATCACGTCACTCATTCTAGCAGAGGGTCGTCCAACACTGCGCTTGCCAGTATGAGGCTGCCACTTAAGTACCTTTCTTCGGTTGTCTGTTCTTCAAACTTTACGGCCGGCCTATATACACTACTGTTCCACTGGGCTACTACTACTATTCAGTATCAGCCTCGTGCCTTGGAAAGCATGTTCTCTCCAGTTGTGTCGGATTCCCATCCCATCGTACTGTGAGAGCGAGCACTATAATCCTGACCTGCGTAGATGGATAGTCTCCGTTGATACTGGCCGCTATAACTGAAATTACTTGTTCTTCTGTGGTATCATCATTAAGAATTTTCCATGCATAGAAACTGAGCTTTATCTTTTCAAAGCTCGCTGAGTGATTTTAAGCTTTCCAATAAGACAGCCATTAATTGTTAGCAGGAACATGTCAACTGGGCATGAGCAATTCTAAGGGAATTCTTCTCATGCTCAGCCGTTGGCTTTGCCTTAATCACCACGCTGGGCAGACGGATCATAGAAACAAACGTCTGGTATCTTTGATGCTGCTCCCCGTCCCAGAAAAACCTAGATCGGCATTTTCTACGTCTAGCGTAAACGAGACGGGTGCACTACCGTCTATTGAAAGTCATAATATCTTTCCGTCATTTATACGTGGTAGAGCCATGCTGCAGCTATATTACTGGTATAGTTGTAGCATGAATGGGTCAGCTCAACCGGGGAAGGACCACGCTCTCACAGAATACCAGCGTAAAATAGCACCTTAACGCTGCTGTGTTTCGTATGGTGAGTGTAGAGAACAGGAGATCCTTTTTACTGGAAACGAGGTATTCAATCTTAGTCCTCACGGGTGACAACGCATCTGCATTTTGATTCGTAATCGAGGATAGATGTAAATGTCTATGGGCCACAGCATCCATTTTTCATCAGGTGGACTGTGTGCTCGTTTGTCTCCCTTATTCTATAAAAAAAAGTTATTGCACTACAAGCCAAAATAGCTCGCAGATGACAAATTTTTTCGACTTACTTAACACTTATCGTTATATTTTAATAAATTTACACAATATATTTATTAATTATAACCTATGTGTTTTTCTGATGAATAAGCTATATTATTGTAAAGTTTCATTAAAATATATTCAGTAGTTTTTGCGTTGAAGAGTAACAAACATCCATACATCCATACATCATCACAAACTTTCACGTTTATAATTTTAGTAGGTTAGGATGTAACAGTTAATTTTTTTTAAATAACCCTATTTAAGTTTTATATTGTTTTTTTAATGAACGCTTTAAATCATTTTATTTAATTATCATCATTAGAATAGAATAGAATAGAATAGAATATTTTTATTCAATATAGATTAAATGTGTAATTCTTATTGAAAGTCATTTTTTAATTTATCACTGGTTCGAAAAAAAAATCTCTGTCCTGGGAAAAACCAGCAAGAAACCCAGCGGGACTGTTTTTTAAAGTAAATTTTACATTAATGGTTGTACAAACTATTTAAGTACAAAATTTATTTTAGAAACTACTTGAAAGCGACCACCTCATTCCCAGGGGTTATTATCAACCATGTATTAATTTATATTATAATAACCCTTTCTATACAGTTTCAGCAACAAAACATTTAAACTTGGCAATAGAGAGCCTGTACACTTTCCAGGACCTTGTTGTAATAGCGTATACATTGCCCCAAGAATGAATTACTGACTCTGTGGAGTCGAGAAACTGGTATCACTAGCTTGTGTGTGTTCCTAGTGTTTACAGAATGTACATCACTTTTTACTAAAACTACCTTTGTTTTGTGAACATGCATAAAATTTTCGTGAATATACTGAGAGACAAAAGTTAATATATTTATTTCTTTAAATTTATCTCTAAGAGACTTTCTCGGTTTTAGGTTGTAAATAGCTCCAATGGCCCTCTTCTGTAAAACAAAATAGTTTCTGAATCAGTTGCATTTCCCCATAGCAAAATCCCATAAGATATTATGCTATGGAAATAACTGAAATAAACTAATCTAGCTGTCTCGACACTAGTGAGACCTCTAATATTTTTTACAGAATATAATTTTTAGAACTTAGTCTGCTTGCTAGTTTGGATATATGGGGGCCCCACTGAAGCTTTGCGTCAAGAGTGATGCCAAGAAAACAGTGGATCAACAGGGCTCAGTTCTTCCCATTTAAAAACACATTGGTACCCAGATTTTTAACATTCGTTGTTGTAAATTTAATACATTTAGTTTTATTTCCGTTTAAATGTAGATTATTAACGTTAAACCAATGCACTAATTTTGATATAGCATTATTCACTTCGTCACATTTAAATGATTGACGTTTAAGTTTAAAAATCAAGGAAGTATCATCAGCAAATAATACTATATCATGATCATCCCCTACAAGGGAAGGTAAGTCATTAATATATACTAAAAATAGGAATGGTCCGAGAATCGAGCCCTGAGGGACACCCATTAGTACATGTGACCCGGAAGAACTTTTACCATTGATATAACTTTCTACATTCTATTACTTAAATATGAAATAATAAGTTTAAGCGCTGTGTTCTCGACAGCATAGTACTGTAGCTTCCTGATTAATGTCTCATGGTGAACACAGTCGGAGGCCTTGGAAAGGTCACAAAATATACCCCAAGCATCCTCCGAATTCTCTCATTCACAAAAAATATGTTTAATAAGCTCAACTCTAGAGTCAGTTGTCAAGCGATCCCTTGTAAAACCGAATTGATTTTTATGTAGCAATTTATTAATATTAAAGAAACTTAAGATCTGATCTAAAATTATTTTTTCAAAAATTTTACTAAATGTTGGTGGTACAGAAATCGGTCTCAAATTGGCGGGGTCTAATGTACTACCAGATTTAAATAAAGGTATGACTTT
Source organism: Parnassius orleans (assembly GCA_029286625.1). Lineage (NCBI taxonomy): Eukaryota > Metazoa > Arthropoda > Insecta > Lepidoptera > Papilionidae > Parnassius > Parnassius orleans. The sequence continues at coordinate 5,708,996 of JAGSMP010000030.1, read as the reverse complement.
ACTATGTTTCATTAAATCAGGAAACACACCAGATTCGACGCTTGTATTAAATATAGTGGCTAGATAAGGTGCTATTATATCTATTATAGATAAAATAACTTTAACGGAAATCCCCCATAAGTCTGTCGTTTTCTTAACATCAATAGTTTTAAAATATTTAACGATATGATAAAAAGGAACATCAGTAAAAGCCATAGCAACTTCTTGATCAGATCGAGTTAAATTATTGTTAATATTCAATTGAAAATCCGAGTTGCACGGTTTGACTTTGCCCGTTTCACTATTTATTATTCTCCAGGTAATTTTAATTTTGGTAGATGCAGTTTTAATTTTGTTACTTAAATGTAAAGCCTTAGCTGTGTTTTTACATAATCTCTAAATATAACACTAGTATTATATGATCTTTCATTATAAAGCTCGTATAAATTTCGCCTACTTTTATAAATTCCTACTGTCGCCCATTCATTAAATGATTTGCGACTGTTAAAAGAGAAAGTTTTAGAAGTAAATATTCTACTAAATTCAAAAGTTATAATTTTAAATAACATACCATACAAATAATTAGCACAATTTTTAAATGAAAGTGATGGAAGTCTTTTTATTATATTACTTCTAAAACTCTCCAAGCGATGGTCATTTATTGGAACAGACCCAACTTTCTTATTTTTCTGTTTTTTGTGTATGTAAGGCAATGATACCAACTGTCCACAGTGATCTGAACTTAAATTTTGTATAATTGATTTATGCAAGGGCTTAACATCTGTAAAAATGTTATCTATACAGGTTGCACTAGGCCCAGCAATACGTGTTGGTTCTAAGAATAAATTAACAAGATTATACGATTTAAACAATGAGCTAAACTTAATACTAATGGAAGAAGATTCAAGGAGATTAATGTTAAAGTCTCCACATATTACAACAGACTTGTTCTGTTTTCTAAGTTTGAGCAAAACTTCTTCCACAATCCTTTCAAAATAGTCATAAGTAGCACATGCCCCCATGTCTGTCTGTCTGTAAACACTTACAACAATGAGGTGCTCGAGCTCGACACAAGCCATTTCTACAGTTCGCTCAACAGAGAGGCTCACAATATCCTTACGTTCTTTATATAATAATGATTTATCTGCTAATATTAAGGAGCCACCACGTAAACTTTTTTCTCTATTGAAGGAACTGACCACCTGGTGATTTCTGAAATTAAGCATGAAATTATAATCTTTTAGCCAATGTTCAGTAATACAAAGGATATGTATATTGTTACTATTTAAAACAGTTCAACTTCCAATTTTTGCCCATCATGCCTTGTATATTTTGATGCACCAGGTGTAAACAATTTTTATTACTTATTTGTGGGCTGCATTCAAAATTAATTAAACTCTTATTATTGCTAGAGATTGCCTCTATTGTCGCATTTACTAATTTAAATTAGTTGGAACTGATTCCAAATTAAATGTCAAATGATTATCATGCTCAATAAAAGCAGTCTTGGTAGCCAAAAACTTGGCTGAGTTAAAAAGTAAATAATAAGATAGCACATTTGCTACCAGTCTTAAATTATATTTGGATAGGTAATACCTATCTTTTGTCCAAAACTTTTTTATTAAATTATTTATGTCAATTAAATGAAATTTCTCATTATTATCATTACAATTATATGACAAATTTAGATTATTGTTACATATTAAATTATTCATTTGTATATTTAAATTATGTCTTAGATTATTTTCCTGTAGTTCTCATAATTACAGGCCTTCACAAGTCCACTACTGAACATAGTCCTCCCCCGAGGAATTCACAGCACGGTCTTGGGCCACCTTCATCCATCGGCTTCTTGTATCTTATGCCACTCGAGATTCCATCTATTGGGGGGCCGCTCTACACTTCATTACCGGTACGAGGCTGCCACTCGAGAACCTTAAAATTATTTTTATAATAACCTTTACTTTTGGTAGTGGTTTTATTTAGCTTCGTTTTTATGCTCATTTTGTTGCAGTAATGGGGTACTGGTCGCCTAAACTATTAGCACTGAATTTTATCAGTTTAAAATTTATATTATAAAAATTAAAATGCTCATATACTTTTTCACAACAAAGTATATAATAAAATAAAATAAAATAAATTTTATTTTATTTATATACTTTGTTGTGAAAAATTGAAGGCCAAATTGGCCTCTAAAAAGCTTGGCGTGTTTAGCAGAGCGGGACAGTATTTCATGCCGGCACAACGCCTGCAACTTTACAAGACTGGGCTCCCCAGTGCCAGCTCCTTCAACTTGACCGCATCCAGCGCAGAGCGGCTCGAATCGTCGACGACCGAGTCGTTTCCGATCGGCTCGATTCATTGGCGCTGCAAAGAGATGTTGCATCTCTTTGCATTTTCTTTCGCATTTACCACGGGGAGTGCTCTGAGGAATTGTTCGGATTAATCCCAGACGCCAAATTTCACGAACGCACATCACGGCAGAACTCCCAATACCATCCACACCATCTGGATGATTGGCGGTCCACCACTGTGCGATTTAGAAGATATTTTCTTCCTCGCACAACTTCCTTGTGGAATAGTTTACCACCAGCGAATTTTCCGGACCGATACGACTTAGGGACCTTTAAGAAAAGAACCTACTCCTTTTAAAAGGCCGGCAACGCATCTGCAATTTCTCTGGTTCCCCTGGTGTGGCAGTTGTTCATGGGCGGCGGTAGTCACTTACCATCAGGTGAGCCGCATGCTCGTTTACTATATAAAAAAAAATATAATTCAATATATTTTATAAAAGCACGTAGTATCTATTAGAATATAAAATAAAATTTATAAAATGTTTTTCTGAAAATAGTTCTGTGTATATAACCTATAAGTCCGAACAGACAGATCGTATTTTGGCAACTTAACCAACTAACAGTAGATAACATCGGTAAAGACAAAACTTTGTCGAATTTATGCAGGAGGTTTGTTTGTTGGTTTAACTCATGTAATTTATGTTTTGAAAAGATTTTTAAAGCTGTTACTTCAAGTTTGCTTGTACCAATGTTATAAGTATCAACTGCGATAGGTTACAGCTTAATATGGCTACCTATGGTATTGCTTTTTTGTTTTTTCTTTGCTTTATTACTGATATTTTTTAATTGTATTGATCTACCTTTAAATACTTTTCCAGATATAACGTTTATTAATATTATTAATTTTTATTTATTGAAATTGAATCCTATCTTTTCAATTATATCAAAATTATATCAAAATAAAATAAATTATGCAATAAATAAAATATTGATATTTTTCTTAGTAACATTCAAAAAAATGAAATGTACACTAACAATCATCATCATTACAGCCTATCAAAGTCCACTGCTGAACGTAAGCCACCCCATAAAATTCCTCATAATCTGTAACTCAATCTTACTCAAGGCTTTATTTGCATGCCATTAAGATATGAATATTAACCATTTATAAAATGTTTGCCTGTCTGTCTGTCCGGGCTAATCTTCGAAATGGATTATATTTATATATAGGAGCAATGCCAAGGCAATCTAGGCTATATTTTATCACAAAATCTTGGAGGCTGATAAAATAAAAGGTCATCGATGATTATTTAAAAATATCTAAATGAAGCCGCATTAATATACGCCTGGGCATGTCGCTAGTTAAAAATAAAATTAACCCTAAGTGAACAATTTCTGGCAATTGGCGCAAACTTAAATGCCAAGTAGAGTGGCAGCTATATATTAAGAAATTTTCTTCACTGAAGAAATTTTTCAACTAATTCGTTCTTTTCTCTGTTTTGATATTCCTTCAAAATCTACTGCGGAATATAGGCATATCAAAAAATGCCTCAAAAGAGAGATTTCTTCAAGGATTTATCCATACATACCACGGTGGTCAGGCACGTCAATAAGAATAAACCAAAACCAAAGAGTTCAGTAGTCTTATAAGTAAGACTACTTCATACGTGGTAGAGTTATGCTGCAGCTATATTATGATTGTAGCACAAATGGGTCGGCTCGATTGGGGTAGGACCACGCTCTCACAGAATACCAGCGTAAAATAGCAGCGTAATGCTGCTGTGTGTCGTATGGTGAGTGTAGAGAACCGTAGACCATATTTACTGGAAACGAGGCATTCCATCTCAGGCCACAGGCGTGACAACGCATCTGCCACAGTATCCACTTACCATCAGGTGCAATCTGTGCTCGTTCATCACCCTTATTCTATAAGAAACTACTGGGAACACCCCATTTATTTACTAATATGGTAAATCAACAGTAGGATATGTGTGGCCTATTATATAATCTAGCTTTATAAATTGTTATGTTCGTATATGCATAACTAATATGGATGTACACAATATCTATCTATACTCTATACATAGTGTAAAAGATAGTCCCTGGCTGGCGTCTGTGTTTCTGCATGACCGCGAAAATCTCCAGAACTACTGATCGAATTTGCGTGCGGCTTTCACTGCTATGATCTGTATTCCTTCAGGAAAACTTACGTGTATTAATAATTGGAGTTTTAAAAGGCTATTCATGTCATAAAAGTAAATATCTGATTAGAGAAGATCTATCTATGGCAAATTTAAACATCACCTATGCATATGTTTTCGGTTTCCAACCTCTCCTTAATGTCTACCTTTTATATACTTTACTTTAACTGACAAATCTTCACAAATGTGTTGAAGATATTTATATCATGCATTATAAGTAGTTCTTAAGGGTTTCAGGAGCATTTTTTTAGCACGTCGCATGAATTTCCTTTAATTGATTTTCCATGTGGTTTTATAAGTCAAGTTCTTACGGAAAGCCGACGTTTACGTTTAAGTATATAGGTACTATAATGAAACATATAGTTTATTCTGTAATAAAGAAAGTAATTAAGGTAGCTATTGAAACCAAAAATTTCATCAATTACTGACATGTCGTTTGTGACCTCAATTAATGGCGGAGTATTGTTTCGTATGTTTTCTTGTAGATTTCGAGAACAACGAAAAGGTAAAAGAGAAAAAAAAAAACATTGCTGGAAAAGCAATTAACTTCAGAATTGATGTTGCCAAACAGTAAACACAATAAATAAATATATTATTTTTTACGATCATTATAATTTAAGTAATAAAATACTTGTTAAAATATTATAACAGTAAACAGAATACGAATATTTCTAATTTCAAACCCGTTTATGAGTAACGAGGCATTCCATTTTGGACCTAAGGGCGACACCGTAACTATATGTTGATTCTTATCCGAGGGTAATTAACGTATAAGCGTACCGACTTTTTTTAATAGGAGAGGGGGCAAACGAGCATGCGGCTCACCTGATGGTAAGTGACTACCGCCGCCCATGAACAACTGCAACACCAGGGGAACCAGGGGAATTGCAGATGCGTTGCCGGCCTTTTAAAAAGGAGTAGGCTCTTTTCTTGAAGGTCCCTAAGTCGTATCGGTCCGGAAAAATCGCTGGTGGTAATCGATTCCACAAGGAAGTTATGCGAGGAAGAAAACATCTTCTAAATAGCACAGTGGTGGACCGCCAATCATCCAGATGGTGTGGATGGTATCGGGAGTTCTGCCGCGATGTGCGTTCGTGAAATTTGGCGGCTGGGATTAATCCAAACAATTCCTCAGAGCACTCCCCGTGATAAATGCGAAAGAAAATGCAAAGAGATGCAACATCTCTTCGCAGCGCCAATGAATCGAGCCGATTGGAAAGGACTCGGTCGTCGACGATTCGAGCCGCTCTGCGCTGGATGCGGTCAAGTGGAAGGAGCTGGCACTGGGGAGCCTCAGCCCAGAGATGGGAACAGTATTCCATGTGAGGCCGAACCTGCGCCTTGTAAAGTTTCAGGCGTTGAGCCGACATGAAATACTGTCCCGCTCTGCTGAGCACGCCAAGCTTTTTAGAGGCCAATTTGGCCTTCTCTTCCAAGTGACCACGAAACTGCACGTCACTCGATATGTCGACGCCGAGGATTCCGATACTGGCTGAGGCATCAAGGGGAGTGCCTTGAAACAGGAGATACGACAAAGGGGTTCTTTTTAGCGGTAAACGCGGAAACTTGTGTCTTCTGAGGATTAAACTGGACTCGATTTAGTCGCCCCCAATCCGAGACTTTGTTCAGCAAAGACTCGACTTCAGACACAAGTTTGTTCCGGTACTCGGTGACGTTTTCCCGAGAAATATTGGCACGGCCGGTGTATAGAGCATCACTAGTGCTGTCATCCGATAGCAATGAATGTTACCGGTTTGCAACATATCATTGATATGCAGAAGAAACAGAAAAATAATAAAAACTATTAAGTGTAAAGATGTTGCGGCTAGCCGATATTTTATGATATTAGACATTAGCCGCTATCATTAAATATTAGATATTATTCGCTTTTACTAAAAATTATTCGTCAAATAGCGAATAAAAGTTGTCAATAACGGCAAATAATTATCGGGCATAAATTTTGAAAATAAAGGCTAATTATAAAGAAAATTTCCATATTTAGAAAAAAGTTAAGTTTCATATTGTACGATCTACAACATTAGTACGATTATTATAAATATATCATAACAATAGAAAAAAATAAAAAATGAACGTGTCAACTCCGACTTGCGACTGCAGTTTACTCCTGAAAAACGATTGTCTTAAAATATACATTTATTTATATTAATTGACAAAATATATTATCTCATAAAATCAGTTTTATAGTAGCAAATTATTGCATTGTCATCGAAGGTATCTTTGCTTAAAAAATTTTAACCGTAATAAGAGCAAGTTAGATTTAAGCTTGTAAAAATAAGAAAAACTAACAATAAATCAATTCTGTATTAAAGCAGTTCATTAGATATCGTTGAAACCCATATCTATATAGGTGGAAAAACTGAAAGCTTGTTTGCTTTGAGACTTGTTGTTATTTTTTACGTCAAAATATTATAGTATCGTATTTGACGTAAAATCTTTTTGGCGATTAGTTCGACTTCACCATAGGGAATGCCGAATAATCGTTACACGTCATAGCATCTATTCGCGGAATTCGTAACCCGTACTAATTATTTAGTAAAAAATAGGTATTTTATTATGACTGTGAAATAATATTTTATAATATTTTATAGATTATCATATAATTTATGTTGTTTATGCCGATACAACATATTGCATACACAAAAATACATTATTCTTATATTTCACTATTGTAGTAACATGTCGGAACCGGGAACTATTTTTTTTTACCAAGATAAATCAAAGAGTGTGACATGAAAAATTATGTAAGTATTTGACTGTTTGTGGGCAGAATAGGATCATGCCACCTATTTTAGGGTTCCGTACCCGGTAACTAACGGGACCCTATTACTAAGTCTCCGCTGTCCGTCTGTCTATCAGCGGGCTGTATCTCAATTTTCACACAATGTGTATTTCTGTTGCCGCTATAACAATATATAATAAAATAAATTAAAAATTAAAAGGGGCTCCCCTACAAGAAACGTGTATTACGATGGTACGAAACCCTTCATGCGCGAATCCGACTCGCACTTGGCCGGTTTTCCTCAAATCTTAACCATCATAACAGTCATCCTAGTAGTTGGAATATATTATTTATCTATACTTACTCGTATACAATATAGTTTCTTAAATTATTTAAAAAAATAAATATTGTCTAGTATGATTCCCGGTAAGAGCCGTGGTAGCTCAGATGGTTAGCGCTCGTTGTAAATTTCTCAGTACGCGAGCAAACCGGGTTCGATCCCCGCCGGCACCAATGAAATTGTTAATTGCAATTTTAAGTGCTGATTCACCACGTGCTCGGTGGTGAAGGAAAACATCGTGAGGAAACCTGCATGTCTGAGAAATAAGAAAAAAAAATATTTCGAAGATATGTGAAGTTCGCCAACACGCATTGGGGCAGCGCAGCGGACACTTCTTTGCCCTAAAACCCTCTCAGAAATGAGGGGAGGCCTGTGCCCAGCAGTGAGACGTACTCGTATATAGGCTGTAACTTTACTTTTTTTTACTTTTTGATTCCCGGTAAATATCACATGTCATAATAAAATATATAATAATACATATTCTCTTAAAGATAAATTTAAACTTTTATTACCACAAATTACTATGCCAAATTGAAGCATTAATAAGGTTTTATCAAATTAGAGGCAATAAGGCGAGATAACATAACTTCTCACTACGGAACTAATGGTTCTTTGCCATGTCTATGCATTAAATATACTTTAATGAGCCACGCCTGTGACACCGTTTAACTAAATTAGCTCTAATTTAGTTTGAGCATCGTGTGAAATTGTAATTTTGTAAGCTATCACATGGAAATATTCGCATGTAGTTAGATTAGTATTATGGAGAATAAAGCATAACTAAGATTAAAAGCACTACATATCCATAACAGCTCACTCACTTATTGCATTGAGTTTCAAACTACTATCTGTAATGCCGTATAGTAGCGGCGTAAGAAAATGCATTACTACATATTATCATCCCGTGGTTGTCGTAAGAGACAACAGAGGGAAGCTGAAATAGGAAATGGGCAGCGTCATTTTCCTGATAACAATTCAATCTATACATTCTATACAAATAAATAAAATTGAAGTGTCTGTTTGTAATGTCAAAATAACAGCTTTTTAATAAATGAATATGAAAGTATATACGGTACTTACAACATAATCGCTATTTTTTAAATTTTTGTCTGTCTTTCTGTCTGTCTGTCTGTTTGTTCCGGCTAATCTCCGAAACGGCTGCACCAATTTCGACGGGATCTTCACTGGCAGATTAGCTGATATTATAAGGAGTAACTTAGGCGTAAATTAGGAGTAAATTACACGCGAGCGAAGTCGCGCGGAACAGCTAGTAATAAATATAATAAAATATTGTGACTGGCAAATAAATATCCCCCAAAAGACTTTGATGGGATATATAATATGATGAATATCAATGTATACGTGGAAAAGAAAAAAGAAATCACAAAATTTAGCCTGAAAAATTGTTGCAGTAGCGTTATCATTCTCCATACAGGCTACTAAATTAAGCGTCGCCGACTATTGTCCGACGTGCTAGGAATGTTTAGTATTATACCAAGCATTATTAATTAAAAAATCTCGGTTTCTTTCTAGATTTTAGTGCTCACCCCCTACACACATTTTTGTTGTAGTTATTCCGTGACTAGCCTTTTCCTTAACTTTCCATATCCATCTTTTACGATATATACATACATAACCAGGAAAGATCAGGAATTATTTAATTTAGAAGATTATAATCATAATTTCTTTACTTATTGGTATTTATCAATTCTTAGTGATTTGCAAGGATATTTACACTTTCAATTATTCCATAAGTTACAGAAAAATGTTCAAAAATGTAAGTTTAAAGAAAACTATCACAAGTTCATGTAATAGCCTAGATTAAGAATGAGGATGGTATAATTAAAAGGTACACACCGAGTTCTTGATGAAATATAAAAAAGCAATCAAAACATGAGAAAATATGTACTTTTTATAAATCCATGAGAATTTAATTAAGCTCTTTAAAAGAAATGTGTGACAACATAATCCAGCTTTGTAGACCTTATTATGACTCAGCTCGGTATTTTCTAACTTCAAGGATAGCGTGATAAGATTGTTCGTGCCCGATAAATATACGCGTATAAGAAGTTGTAGGCTACTTCAGCAATTCGTAGCCTTGACATCACACACTCTCAATGCTGATAATAATTTGCCTATGTTCAGAGCTTTTCATCTATCTTATCTACGACTTTATATCCTCTTATGACATAGCTTTAAAAGCGGCTTTTCTACAAACAATGTTTATGGAACTAAATAAATACGGATTTTATTACCTTTTAAGGATTTCTCATTTACTCGTATTATATATTAAAATTATATTCTTCTTATATTTAAAAACAATACCCGCACACCAGTATTTTCTCTTATATAGCTGAGGCGTTTTACTTACACGAATTGCACATGGACAAATACAGAGACTTGGGACATTAGAAAACAGAAACAGAAACTGTTTTTATTCAATATAGATTATAAATAACTAGCGATCCGCCCCGGCTTCGCACGGTTGATTTCTGGATCTCAACAACAACGCCACTTACCGGGTCCAATTGTGAATCTAAACCATTCTCTAATCAACTTAATCACACACACAAAATTTCATCAAAATCGGTCCAGCCGCTTAGGAGGAGTTTAGTCACATACACACGGACTGAAGAATTATATAACATATAATATGCATGTATTATACACATAAACCTTTCTCTTGAATCATTCTGTCTAATGATGAAAACCGCATCAAAATCCGTTGCGTAGTTTAAAAGATCAAAGCGTACAGAGACGGCGGGAAGCGACTTTGTTTTATACTATGTAGAGATACTGAAAGTCAGTCTTTTGTTTAATTTACCACTGTTAATAATAGCAGCTGACAATCTAAAAATAACAGCTGACAATCTTCAATATTACACAAAACAAATTAGAAATAGCTTGGTAGCGATCACCCCATTCCCAGGGGTTATTATCATCCATAATCACTTTTAGGCTATACAAATACTTGTTCCGTACAGGATTCGAAACAGTGGCCCGCAGAGACGTATTAGACTACTACTACTACTGCTCTACCAAGCTATCATATGAATATAAAGTGCTTCAAATATTACACATTGAACAAAACGAAATATAATTACTCCGTGTATTGGCTGAAAGAGAGGAAGAGAAGAAGAGGTGACAGAGGAATACAGACTGGCTTAACATAATCCAGCACCCCGTTTCGTCCCGAGGGTGTCGTAAAAGTTGCTATGGGAAATGCCTTAGAAATCTTATAGATTTCCAATAGAAGGCAGTATAACAATTATATTTATGGCAGACCTAAAATACCCATATCAACAACGGGTCTCTAAGGTACGAGACGAGAATCCAATCCATACCAAGTACTGCGATCGCTCGAAGAACTGACAACCGATGTGGAAGAAAGGTTCTCAAGTGGCAGCCTCGTATCAGAAAGCGAAGAGTATAGTGGTTCCCCACTAGATGAGGTGGCGACCTGGCAAGTCATGCAGGAAGTCGATGGATGTTGGTGACTTAGGACCGTGTTTTGTAACATTTGTTGGGAGAGGACCAGCAGAGGGAAAGGTTCAGCAGTCTCGACGGCAAATCACAAAAACAGATGCAATCTCTGTTTCCTCACTCTCATAATCCGATGGTACCGATCAAAGAAATCAAGCGCAAGACAATAGTTTAACATACTTTCCTCAGCATGAAGTGAAACACCGCAAACTTCTTGCCTCCGGACTTTGGAGAGATTAAAACTCAGAACCACTTGATCAGCATTCGCGCTTACAGTCACTAGACCAAAGAGGTAGTCAGGTGTATTATAAATACTATATTACAGTTAGAATTTATCACTAAGTAACCTTTCAGTTATTTATTATACTCTTATATATATCTTTATTGTTCTCACCATAAAGGTTACAAAGGGGGACTTAATGCCAGTTAGCATTCTCTGCCAGTCAACCCATGGCGTGTTGAAAAATTTGTGGCAGGTGACTTAAATAACTAAATATAATGAACATAAATAGAGATAAAACGTTAAAATAAGACTTATAAATTACACAAATATATATATGTTGACTAATAAATTCATAAAAATCCATATATACCAATTATCCTTAAAACATATATATATATTAGGTCCTTACATATGAAATTGGCGTTTTGTACGGGAGGAATATAAAGTCAAAAAGAGAGATGGCAAAAGTGCATAGATAACAAAGTATGCACCGTTGTTATCTATGCACTTTTGCCATCTCATAGGTAGTTAATTGATCCCTTTACTAAAAAAACCATGGGGGCGAGAATCAATAAACTCTTTTGTTTTTGTTTGGACTGCCGCATCGGAGTTAAATTTTTTTTTCCTTGTAAGAAGTTGTCCAAATTCCGGAAAAAATGGTAATCTGTTGGAGCAAGGTCCGGGGAGTACGGTGGATGTCGCAGACATTCCAATTGTAGCTCATCTAACTTAGTGGTTGTTTGATGTGCAGTGTGTGGTCTTGGATTGTCGTGAAGCAGAAGTGGCCTAGAGCGATTGACCAATCTCGGTTGTTTAGCAGCTAGTTCTTCCTTCATGGTTTGCAGTTGCTGACAAAATATATCTGCCGTAATCGTTTGGCCAGATATTAGAAAGCTGTAGTGAACGATACCGGAGCTAGTCCACCAAACACTCACAAGTAACTTTTTCTGAGTCAATTTTCGTTTAGGGCAGGATTTGGCTGGGTCTCCAGGGTTCAGCCATTTCGACGAGCGCTTCCGATTATCGTACAGTATCCACTTTTCATCACAAGTAATGATTCGATTTAAAATCCCTTCATTATTGTGTCGGTTGAGCAAAGTAACACAGCAGTCGACGCGTGTTTGCAAGTTCGATTCATTCAGTTCATGACCATGACCATCGTTCAAGTTTTTTTACTTTGCCAATTTGCTTCAAGTGCAACTGCAGCTATCTCTGAAGTGCTTTGTGATGGATCCGCTTCCACATCATCATCATCATCATTACAGCCCTTCACAAGTCCACTGCTGAACATAGGCCTCCCCCACGGATTGCCACAAAGCACGGTCCCGAGCCACCTGCATCCATTGACTTCCTGCATATCTTACCAGGTCGTCACTCCATCTAGTGGGGACGCCCTACACTTCGTCTGCCGGTACGAGGCTGCCACTCGAGAACCTTTCTTCCCCATCGGTTGTCGGTTCTTCGAGCTATATGGCCGGCCCATTGCCACTTCAGCTTACTAATCCTTTGGGCTATGTCGGTTACTCTGGTTCTACTGCGGATATCCTCATTTCTAAGTTTATCACGCAGAGAAACCCGAGCATAGCCCTCCATAACTCGCTGAGCGACCTTGAGCTTCCTCATACGGCCAGCAGTGAAGGACCACGTCTCAGTTCCGTATGTCATCACTGGCAACACGCACTGGTTATACAATTTAGTTTTGAGGTTTTGAGGTATGCCTGACGAGAAGATGGGTCGTAATCTCCCGAACGCTGCCCAGCCGAGTTGAATCCGTCGATTGACCTCTCGGTCGAAGTTGGACTTACCTAGTCGGACTATTTGTCCCAAGTAAACATATTCGTCAACAACTTCGAGCTTAGTGCTCCCAACAACTACCGGCATAGGTGTGACATGGACATTAAACATGATTTTTGTTTTGTCCATGTTCATCTTGAGACCTATCCGTTGGGAGACACTATTGAGGTCATTGAGCATAGTGCTTAGGTCCTCCAGCGATTCTGCCATAAGGACTATATCGTCGGCAAATCGAAGGTGAGTGATGTACTCGCCATTGATGTTAATATCGTATCCTTTCCAGTCCAGTAGCTTGAAAACGTCTTTCAATGCAGCGGTGAAGAGTTTCAGAATTTCGGATATAACGTCACCATGTCTTACACCTCTTTGCAGTTGAATAGGCTTTGTACTCTGGTTCTGTACTCGGATAGCCATCGTAGCCCTACTGTACAAACACTTCAGCACCTCGATATACTGACAGTCCACTTGGCACCGCTGAAGGGACTGCAGCACCGCCCAAATTTCGACGGAATCAAAGGCTTTCTCATAGTCCACATACGCAAGGCAAAGTGGCAGATTGTACTCTTTGGTCTTCTGTACAATTTGCCGAAGGGTATGTATGTGGTCTATGGTGCTAAAGCCTTTTCGGAAACCGGCTTGTTCGGGAGGCTGGAAGTCTTCGAGTCTGCATGCGAGACGATTCGTAATGACTCTCGAAAACAGCACGTAGACGCGGCTCAAAAGGAAATCGGTCTGTAGCTCTTCAAGAGAGCGTTGTCGCCTTTCTTGAAGAACAAGACCACCGCACTTCTGCTCCACGACTTCGGTGTAATGCCACCATGGAGGACGGAATTAAAGAGCTTCTGAAGGACTTCAAGTACCGGTTTTCCACCCGCTTTCAGAAGCTCCGCTGTAATTCCATCCTCGCCTGGGGCCTTGCCGTTTTAAGGTGCTGAGAGCCACTCTAATCTCGCTCAGACTGACGTCCGGGATATCATCGGAATAGTGTTGCATAAGACTTGCTCCTGGATCGTTACTCACACTTGCGTGTGGCTCCAACGATGACGTGTACAGCTGCCTATAGAACCTCTCAATCTCACTCAAAATCTCAGGTGTCCCGGAACGATGCTGCCACAATCGGTCTTCAGCTTCGACAGTTGGCTCTTTCTGACAGACAGATCTCTGGCAAAGACCTTGGAGCCCTGGTTCCGCTCGATCGCTTCTTCAATACGAGCTGTATTGAAGTTGCGCAAGTCCCGCCGCATGCATTTGGAGATCTGTCTCTTCAGTTTCCTGTATGCTGTCAAATCTGCTGAAGACTGCAGTTTCATCTCCCGTCTAAGAACCATGAGATAAAGAGTGTGATCGGAGAGTTTTGTGTTCTTCTGCGACGGGTCTTACAGAACTTAGCTCCGACCGCATGGACAGTTTCCACAAGCTTGTCATTCATATCGTCCACTTCATTGCAAACTTCTAGGCACTGAAAACGATTCTGTAACTCGAGCTGAAAGTTTTCGGGACTTTGCATTAGAGCACGAGAGGACGGAGCGTTGACTTCATTAGACGTGACCTCTCCAACTTAACGTTTAGGTTCAGTGTGCCTCTCAGCATTCGGTGATCGCTGCCAGTTTTCACCTCGCGATCACTGAGACATCACTGAACAGTTGTCGTCTGGTCGTCATAATGAAGTCAATCATTTATTTGTCGAACCGTCGGGGCTCGACCAGGTCCACTTTCTGTGGGGCCGCTTTTGGAAGAAAGAGTTCATCATAAGGAGTCCTCTTTCTCCATAAAGTCGGCCAGCTGCTGGCCCCTTGGGTTCAGTTTCCTATTCCGAATTTCCTACTTTCAGCTCACCGCTTTCTCTTGTGCCTAGTTTTGCGTTGAAGTCTCCCATTAACACAGTATAGTGGATTTTGGAGGAATGCATGGCTCTAGAGATATCCTCATACATTTCCTCCACCTCCTCATCGGGGTGTGCCGAGGTTGGTGCGTAAACCTGTATGACCTTCAGCGAATACCGTTTGGTGATTCTGAGTATAAGGTACGCAACCCTCGTCGACACACTCCCGATCTTTACAACGTTGTTAACGAGAGACTTGTGGACGATAAATCCGACACCTCCTTGGGACAGATGGTCGCCCTCCCGGTGATAGAATAAGTTGCCGGATTCGAGGATTACCGTGTCCTCCCCCTCTCTTCGGACCTCGGATAGTCCTATTATATTCCAGCGTAACTTATCTATCTCTTCTTCCAGCTCCAGGATCTTCTCGTCAGTCCTCAGGGTGCGTGCGTTGTATGTTGCCAGGTCGAGTCGTCGTAGGTGGCAACCGAACCTCCACCGGAGATTCTTAGCACCCCCTGCGCCGCCGTTACCATGGTCGCCACCGTAGCCAGGAATAGCGGGGCCGAACTCATGGTGGTTATATTGCCATAGTTGCCACGCTTGGCGAGCGGGTTGGCAACCGCAGTTTTTAATTCTTTTTTGGCTTTTATCAGAAAGATGCTGCTGCCCATCTTCTGTATCAGTTTCCCTTTGTCGCCTCTTACGACACCCACGTGAAGATATGGGGTAGTGGGTATTCTTACCCGCCACTACACGGGAGTCCGCTTCCACAATAGCCTTTAATTCTTCATTTTCCACTTTGGTCTCCGGCCGTCCACGGGGTTGGTTCTGAAGGTCGGAAGAACGAAAACGTTGAAACCAAAAACGTATCGTGCTTTCTTTTCCGACACCAGCGCCGTACACATAATTAATCCTTCGAGCTGTTTCTGCAGCAATGGTAGAACTCGTACTTGTAAATATACCGATATTTCATGTTTTCCATTGTGCGTGCGTAATAAGCGACGCCAAAGAATAAAATAATGACAAAAAAACAAATGAATGACTGTTTTCAAAACTCAAATGTACCAGCTAAATGAATTTATAAATTTGAATTTGGAATTCTTAACCAAAGAGGAGGTATTTCAGATCAAATTGGTCAGTACGACAAAACGCTAATTTCATATTTAAGGACCTAATATTTCGTTTTTGAGTTTTGAATATTTCAAAAACTAAAATTTAATGACAGCTCGACACTGAATTTTTTCCATTTTCACAATCGACTCACTCAAACGACTATCAAATAACAACTACGCGTCCAAAATGGCTGAAATTTTGGTGCGTAACTGTCAAAACATGCCAAACTACATTCACTAGCTTTTATTTACGAGTTCTGCCATCTTCACGTTGAGGTCGGAAACTTTTCAGACCACCCTAGTGTAGACGACGTTGTTTTCGAAATATGTTCCCGAATCAATCTTTTGAAGGCTACCTTATTTGTTGCTATTCTAAATTCCTTTTACAGACATTGCAAAAAACATTTGAGAGATGTAATTAAAAATGGGCCTCCCCCATAGTTTGCCTCATAATGGGGGTATTTGCCATAGTTACCACGCTTGGCAAACCGGTTTTGCAACTGCAGCTTTTTATAAAATGGTTTTAGGATGATACTGCTGCTTACCTACTGTTTCAGTTTCTCTCTGCTGCCTGTTACGACATCCATGGGATGATATGCATTCGTGGATTCTGGTATAACGCGACTACACGGCGATAAAAATTGATAAACGATGAAGATAATATAGGTATAATAATATGGTAACAAGAATGATAAATATTTTTTAGCATTGGAGTGAGATTATTGAAGTCCATGGATGCCTATACCCAACTTTAGGCAAATTTATTATAAGCCAATGCTTGACAACGATCCCATCTGGTGGTAAACGGTGATGAAGCCCTAGATCGTAAATCTTCTTATCGTAACAAAAGTCTAGATGCATTGTTACCACTGACCACTAAGATGCAATTTTTTACAGCCTGCAATAATTGTACTAGCTATTTTACCTTTTACACCGGATCACTATAAAGTAAAAGAGTTTTATAAGCCTAAATGGTCTCCTATACAGAAAAAACTCCTAATATCTATTGAAACCTCTGGTCGTACTTCTGTTATTATATATCATTAATATATTTAATGCCATTACTTAATTTATTAAATAACTGGGTATACCCGCTACTTCGTCCGCATAGAACACATGCAGATCTTTAATGATGCATGAAGCAGTCTTTGGGCAAGTATTTAAATTATTTAAAAACCACTTGAAACTCAGTTTATGTTAATATTACGAAAGCTATGTACGATATGGGATGATGCTGAAAATAAAAAATAAAGATTCATTAATTTCATGTAATTCAGGTCTTATTATCTTAAACTTTAACACTCGTATTTTCGTTGTAAAATGGTGTAGAAGTAAAAAAAATTAAATCAATTATTTGATGCATAATCGATGGACCTCTTTTGTGTAAAATTGCAAATCACAAAAAGTTTCTAACTAAATCAAAAACCATTACTCTTATCTGCCTTTCGATTTCACCTAAAAAAAAGTTGAATGTTTTTTTAAACAAGTGGTAAAATTAAACATTTTTTACAACCGAATATAATAAATAAAATGATAACATCATCAATGTAGTCTAAGTCAATTAAATACGCATTATTAAGGATAACTCAAAAACTACTGCTCAGATCTTGATCAAATTTATATGGGACCATTGGAGAAGCACCAGCATACAACAACAGCTAAAAAAAGAATCATCAAAATCAGTTCACCTAGAAAAACGTTGTGAAATAACACACATAAAAAACACAGTCGAATTGAGACCCCATCCTTTATTGAAGTTGGTTAAAAATATATTCTAGATCACTACTGGTATTGCTCTCTATCTGTTCGTGAAGTTTCATCATAATCGGCTTAGGTTTTTCGAAAATATAGCTCTGAAAGACAGACAACATTTTAAAAACCTTATTAATGTCTTAATGATGAAAAGACAGTTATTTTAATATTACAAACAGACACTTCCATTTTATTATATTTATAAAAACATTATATTATACAAAATATATTGTTCTCTATTTATTCTCAAGTTTTCATTTACTGATAACGAAGTATTGGCAAATAGCATAAATATTCCAAAACCTGGACGTTAGGAGAATCGATATGCAATATTTATTACGACGTTAATGTGCTCTCCCACATTTACTTTGAAATTTTCGAAAGCAATATACGAAAATACCATGTGATTCACCAAACAAATTAAATCGGTAAAAAAGAATATGAATATAATAAAAATATTGTTTGCAAATTACAGCCTATTAAAAATTTACCGTTGAGCAAAGGAACCCTCCATAAATTTTTATAGCTGCTAGGCGTGGCAGGTGGGTTGGTAATCAGTGCCGGCATCTATTGGTTTGTTTCCCTATGTTGCCTCTTACGACACTCACGGGACGAAATTATGTGATGGTCAATATTCTTACACCGCCTTTTTTATTTTTTTAATATTGAAAATACACTAGAGCAATAAAAAGAGTTAAATTTATATTTTTTTGTATCTTTTACGGGCACATTAAAATAGTAATAATTTTTAAATTTCGGTCTATTGTAAGTCCAAGAAGTACAAACACCGTGTAAAAAAAATCCTTAAATAGCGCTAAGCCATTTTTCAAAGCAATTCCGCGAGTACTTCTAACAAGAATATTCCACCCTCATTTGATTCAATTTTTGTGTTAATTTGATTGTAACTGCTGTTTGTTCGTCATTCAGTGATCCTTCATTATTTTTAACTGTGTTTTCTAATAATGCTAAGTCGTAACTTGTCTCTTTAAGAAACTCTCTATTTTCACATTGTTGTTCTTTGTTTGCTGAGGTTTTAGTAGCCGACCACCCAACGCTAATAGGGCATCCTCTATTACCGAAAGGCGTTTGTTAAATACCACATCTGTTATGTACTCTTCATCCACATCTCCTGTCTTTCTAATTGCTTTTAAAACTTTAGATATGTATTCTTTGAATTTCTCCCAAAGGCTTAAAGGGTCTGATACTTGGCAGAACACTAAAATAATCGTAAAAAGATCCCTAATCATTTGCGGTGATTGACAAAGTGCTGCCTCTTCCATTGATGCGAACAAATGATGATCATCTTCAAGCAAGCCGAGAGCTTTGCACACTGATTGGAACATGGAAAATACATGACCATCTACAGTTTTTAACGCTTCAAACGAAATTGGGCCCCGGATCTCATGAAGAAGCATGCGAAGGTGATAGAATTCTGTATTGTTCGGAAGCACAGTATAAACCCTGCCCAGAACGTGCTCTTTTTTGACCCCTGGCCAGCCTTCAACGTTTGCTCCTCGCTTTCTCCTTTGGAACTTTCTTTTATTCCAAACGTAGTATGCAGGTACTTCTAGGTAGAGCAATTTTTTGCAAAGTTATCCACTTTACACAAATCGAAAAAGGATAGGAGTGTGGTTGTACGGGAGGGAAACGCTCATGAATGGGAAATTCAAGGATTCGCCATTCTGCCTCTGATGAACTTATACATATATCTTCCACTTTTGTAGGTTTTAACTTCATCCTTCTCATTCTCTAAAGCAAACGATGCCTGAACCTTTATTTACGTATTTACAGACGTATTTTATTGATTTCACCGAATGACAATATTCCACATTTAAGTGAGCGTTAAATGTTTTTAATAATACTGGATTATAAGGGACTACCCAGGTTATGGTTATATGGTTATGCCTTTGATATCAACAGAGAACCCACCGTCATCTAGTAAACGTCTCTTGTACTGCGGATAACCGTCTTCACCAGTTTGAGTTTCCTTATGAGAGCCCTGGAGTATCGTTTACTGTACATGTTATCTTTCATACATAGTGACTTTCGATTTAAAGTTCCACATGGACCATGTATCATATTACATTTAACGATTTCGTGAAGCTCTGGGTCACGTTTGGGATCCGGTATTTCAGCACAAATTATATTGTCGATTTGATCCGTAGTAATACGTTTGTGAAGGCATAAAATAATATGAATATCTGGAAGATCTCTTTGCCATTCCTTTGAGTACATATAGCAACGCACTTCACCAAATATTTTGCCCTTTGTCAATAAGTTCATGTCCTTTTTCACCTTTAGTCGAAACACCCTCGAAATTATATCGTGTCTATCATGAGATTGTTGTCCTTGAAGCAATTGCTCTTTTATCTTGTCCCAACGAGGATTGCATGTGAAAGTGATAAAAAGATCAGGCCGGCCGTAATTCCTAACATAGGTCATAGCGTCCTGTGTTCTTTCGCGCATATACCTAGATCCCCCCGTAAAAGATGATGGAAGGACAAGCATTTGTCCTAGTTGGTTAATTTCTGCGTCTTTTCGTCCAATAGCATCTTTTAAATGGATGTAACTATCAGCACGTAATTTGGCTTGATTATTTTTGATATAATTTAATCTCTCTGTTTCTATTTTGGCGTATTCATCCACCAAATATTGACTAAAAAGGGCACGATAGTTGACTAAATAGTTAACTTCTCCTTCTTTAATCATTATTCTAAACGAATATAAACTTGCAGAAGAGACAGTTTTATTAAGCGGCAACTTAGTTGTGGGATCGCGTTGTGGTATGGTGATTGAATACCCATCACCCCCCAGCAAAATATCAATGGATACTGTAGCGCATCATATGCTCAATGTATCTCACTAATACGCTGAAGTGAATTACTTCGGCTCTCGAGGATGATGTCCCTTCGATCATATTATTGATCCACTAACACTAAAGCCACTTCATTTGTAGTTGGTGCATTGTACCTACCTCCATGTTCTTCTGGTGGTTTTTATCAGCATGTATGACAACTTTGTATAACTCTGAAGGAGGGGCTTTATCAATGGCACTTTTCAGATCTTTTATATACGGGTTCACTTGATGCAGCATATTCTGCAATTGTTTGATTAAATTTGGCTTTAAGTTAGGAAATTTAGAACATCGAATCTTTATCACAAAATATATTAATCTACAAAATATATTTGAAGGTACTGAGCGTCATGTTCGGCTTCTGGTAATATACTTCCAATTAAATGGTAGACCTGGCCTTGTACTTTAAAATTCGGTGAAAAACCATCTTTTGTTACCTGTTTACCACCAAAAGAAGTCATCTGGAAACAGGCATTATATTTACGAATATTACCCATAAAATGGTCATGATCTGGGTGTAGATCATTAATCAAACTAAAGAGCACTTTTACAGTGCTACAACACATACCAGGCGTTTCATCCTTCCATTTCAGCGCATTGCACCACTGACACTTGTATGTCATAGAACCCAAGGCTACACTGCTGTCAGTTCTATTATCAATATCAGGGTCATACTTCATAGCGGAATGGACCTTGTTTTTCCATAAACGCAGTGTAATGTTTTCCTCATACCGTGACTGAATTGCTCTATGCACTTGTGGATTCGCAGTTTAGTAATTTGCAACAGCTTGCCTGTGTACATCGGGATTTTTTTTTCTGATATGCGGACACAGCTTTACGATTTGAATCTTGCTTGTCTGCCTATATCTTTCTTGTGCACTTTTTAATTGACTTTTTCTTGTGTAATTAGTAAATCTCGACCTTCGTTTATTTTTCTTTTTTTCATATTTTAATGTTGACGATACATATTGATCTGTTCTGCTGTTTGGGTATGATATTTCACTGTTTACAAAAGATGTAACAGTTAAATGGTCAGTTGTAATTTTGTGCAAATTTTTGTACAAATCTTGTCTATTTTGTTTTATGTTTTTGTGCAATAAAAGTATATCCTATTCTATTCTAATAAATTAAGTTTAAATATTTATGAATATCATTTACGTTATTTATGACCCTAAAACCTTAAAATTACACCCAAGTCTGGGTGACTATACCCATGATGATTTTACATACAAACATACATCCATCCATCCTTCCATCCATGTTGGTTTCAAACCATAATCGATGCCATTTTCGTAATTAACTTCCAAAAACCATAAAACGACACCCATATTGACATTTCAACCACATCGCACCATCACAGGGGATGATGGTAGGTATTTCCCATCTGCTACGTTGGATTTTGAAATAGTTGTTGTTTTTGTAATCAGCGACCTGATAAACCATAAAAACGATACCCATGTTGATTTTCAGAATTTGTCACCACTTTTCCACATTTTAGGGGTTTAATTCTGAAAGAGCCTGAAACACTTGTTTACTAATTTATTGATAGGAGTACTCCTGTGAAGTTTCGAATAAAATAGTATAACTAATCTTGTTTCCCCATACAAACTTTCAACCCCTTTTTCACCCCCTTAGGGTTTGAATTTTCAAAAACCCTAGGACACGTTTTTGTTTATTTCTAATCGTTAACCTAAAAACAAAGTTTCAGGCTTCTAGCTCTAAAAATGACGGACTTCCATATAAACTTTTAACCCTTTTTCACTCCCTTAGGGGGCGAATTTTCTAAAATCCTTTCTTAGCGGGTGCCTACGTCATTACAACTGTCTGTATGCCAAATTTCAGCAAAATCCGTTCAGTAGTTTCGGCTGTGTGTTGATAGATGAGTCATTCAGGTTTGCCTTTTATATATTATACAGATATGCAGTCGGGTAATAGCAGCTCTTAACTCAAATTTTCTATGTCAACGTTTAACTCGTCTTTTATTTATTTCTAATCAAATAAATATTTTATAAATAATATGCTATATAATAAACTTTATTATGTTAAGTGTGTGTTGCAGTGTATTAAAATAAGACAGTTTTTTATTTATTTAAACATTAGTTTTAATGTTATGATTAGATTATACTTTGGATGTCTTAAAAACTATCAAAAAGTAAATCCTCTTCAAAAACTAAATGGTATGAAATAATTTCTACATAATAGCTTGTTAATTCGGTGCTTAGACAAAATGTATCGAAGAATTGAAGGCGCGACTTTAATTTTTTACCCTTTTGAGTGAAATAAGCAATATCACAAGCTCAAGGTTATATAAGGTAAAAACCTCATTCCCTATTTTTCACCCTTGGGGGTGGAATTATTACTTCAATTTCAAACGAGAGTACTACAAAAATTATAAAAATCATTTAAATCTGAATTTATAGAAGGCAAAAATTAGTAAAAATCCGCATGAAAGAACATAATAATATAGTTGACGTGAAATACCAACATTCCGAGAAACCTGTAGTCTGAGACCGTATCATTTTACATTATATGTTACATTAAATTAGATAGACCACAAATCCTCGCGAAAACTTCGGTTTTCTACCAATGATGATTCGCGAGGATATTGAAATATTCTTTTTCCTTATTTCAATAGAGAAGGTGGCTGGGTGCAACCAACTGCTTGGGATCTTGTAATTAATTGAATTAAAACTTGTATCGAGCTCGAGCACCTCATTGTTTCAAGTGTTTATGTGCTACTTACGACTATTATGAAAAGATTGTGGAGGAAGTTTTGTTTAAACTTAGTAAATAGAACAAGTC
This sequence comes from Parnassius orleans, assembly GCA_029286625.1. Lineage (NCBI taxonomy): Eukaryota > Metazoa > Arthropoda > Insecta > Lepidoptera > Papilionidae > Parnassius > Parnassius orleans. The sequence goes on along the minus strand of JAGSMP010000030.1, from coordinate 5,685,597 downwards.
TGTTGTAATATGTGGAGACTTTAACATCAATCTCCTTAAAATTTCTTCCATTAGTATTAAGTTTAGGTCATTATTTTAATACTTATAATACTTGTTAATTTATTCTTAGAAACGACACGCATTGCTAGGCCTAGTGCGCCCAGCAATACGTATAGTTTTAAACCCTTGCATAAATCTATCATTCAAAATTTAAGTTCAGATCACTGTGAACAGTCTTATTGCCTTACATACACAAAAAACAGAAAAATGAGAAAGTCGTGTTTATTCCAATAAGTGAATATCACTTGTAGAGGTTTATAAGTAATAATAAGTAATATAAAAAATACATAAATAAATAAAAAGCCAACCAGATGGAAGCCCTCGACAGGGGAGACCAAACGGCCGAGGGTCGAAGGGAGAGGGAAAGAAACCGGCGGACGATGCGGGCGGTATCGAGGAGCACTGCCTTCTGCATCTGAGCCCGGAGCGGTCCGTCACGGAGTCCCAGTAGCCTCAGATTACCTGAGAGGCTGACCGGGATTAGCCCGTTCGCAGAAACGACCACAGGAATAATTTCGGTCAGCAGACCAACCCACATGTCAGTCACCTCGTGAGCCAGGTCCAGATATTTTGTCAGCTTATCTGCTTCGGCTTTCACGAGGTTCTCGTCATAAGGAATGGTAATGTCGACCAAAATATCCTTGACTGTGCCCGATCCATCAGTACAATATCAGGCTTATTCGCAAGAATAGTCCTATCTGTGATGATGGCCCGGTTCCAGTAGAGCCTGGCGCGGTCATTTTCGAGCACGGCTTCCGGCAAGTACTTATAATAATGCAGTTTCCAAACCACGAGACCGTATTTCAGTGCGAGCTCCTAGTGTAGAATCCTGGCTACTAGGTCATGCTTGTGCAAGTACTCAGAGTTAGAAAGCGCCGAACAACCAGAGATGACATGCCTAAGTGACTCACCGGGATGGCGACAAGTGCGACAGATGTCGACGGTGCCCGTTCGGGGTCCCTTCTCCTTCCATACGGTCTACGGGTTGGAAATGCACTGTACTGCTGGGTCTTGCCATTGCTCGTTGGCTAAGGATAGAAGGGGTTAGCCCTTTATCACACGAAATGACGTCCATGTAGAAAGGATCATCTGATCTCGCCAGAAAGTAATTACGGAGGCTGCACACTTCACGATTATGCATTGTGAGAGCGCTTACAAAGCCTCGCCCACCATGTTTTTGCGGCAAGTACAGCCCCATTACTGACGATCTCGGATGATGGATCCTGGGGGACGTCATAACAGTGCGGACTTTTCTATCCAGAGTGTTCAGTTCGGTCTGAGTCCAACTGAGTATGCCGAAGGTATACATGAGAACAGGCATGACCCAACCATTATATGCGTGTATCTTATTAACCCCCGACAAAAGACTGTTGAGCTCTTTTGTCAAGCTTGCATAAAATACATCGCAAACTGACTGTTTCATGTCCGCCACATCGATAATTATGTTCTGTGACATGCCCAGGTATCGGTATGTTTCAGCCTCGGATAGGGTCCATATGTTGATGGGCATAGATACGTCTATGCCCTCAGAGTTAGCAACCCTACCCCTTTTGACACGGAGGACCGCACACTTATCCGTCCCTAGCTCCATTCTAATAGAATTGCTAAAATCACAAGTGATCTTTAGCAATTCCATAAGATGGGAGCGACTGGAGGCGAACAACTTGAGATTATATGATATAATTATTATAATAGCATTATTATTATTTATAGAATAAGGGAGACAAACGAGCACACAGTCTACCTAATAGAAAGTGAATGCTGTTGTCTATAGACGTCAACATCTATCCACGATTGACAATCAAAATACTGATACGTTATCACCCCTGAAAACTAAGATGGAATGCCTCGTTTTCAGTAAAAACCTTTAGTTCTCTATACTCACCATACGAAACAAAGCATCATTGAGTTGCTATTAAACCTTGTATTGTGCTGAAAAACGAAATAATTAAAGTTAATTATTTGCTACAAAGTTTACCAAAAATATTCGCCATACGTCAACTCATTTGAATATTCCCAGATGAAAAATAAATACCACATTCACTTAATTAAACGCCTAGCTAAACTATAAGTTCTCTTGTAGTTGAGCAGAAAGACAACAACTTGGGCATCGGGCCAAGTTCAACGAAATCTATTTTCAGTTACAATGCTTAGGAAATGAGGCCGCGTTGAAGAAACCTTGTCCTTGTCACAGCTAGATGTTGCGATAAAGAAAGTAGCACTCGCCCTAACTAACCGAGCTTTTTAAAGTTGAAGCATGATAGTGCTTTAGATTATTATCGTTAAACATCATATGATATTCGTTAAAAACATATAAGGTTTTGATGAAGAGCATAATAATATGTTTTTATTTCAATTGAACATAATTATAATAATTTTAAATTTTTTAAAAGCTAAAGTTTTTATTTAATATGTTTTACAAATACTTACAATAAATAAAATAAAATACAAATAATAGTGTGTCTTATTTAAATGTGTAGTGTCGTAAACATGAGAAATCATTAAATAATTATTACTTAATTTTGTGTGAATACACATGTTCGTTTTACAATAGTTTGTGGACTGTACCTAATGTCACGGCAAAAAACCGTATATTTTATATTTTCTGTAAGAAATATCTTCGTTTTAATGTGCAGTTATAGGTGAAAGACAGCTTGATTAATACGTCTTAAAAACTAATGAAGCGACCACTAGTAATATATTGTTATCCTTTTCATTTTAATTGAGTCAATATTATGACAATGTCTGGGCTCGTTAGCGGATGGTTAAACATTTAAATTAAAATCCCGCATTAAACAAATATTTCTATACGTACAAATAATTATTCCGGAATTTCGTTAAGTCCCATAACTATACGATAAGATCAGAGATACACCAACATATGACATATCTTTTTCACAAATGAGGCACTAGTTTTCATGCCTCTCTGGTCTGGGACTAGCGAGTTTTTATGCGTCTCTAATATGAGAGCAGCTAGCTTTCATGCGTAAAACTGGCCAGATTCTCTGAGCACTAAATCTGTTTTATTCAGATTTGTCCAGATACTCTGACGTCTGTATTTATTATACCTACCAAGTAAATAAATCACAAAATGAAATAGTTCATTTCTGAATTAATATGAATATACTAACCACTTGGAAATTCTACCTCCTTTTTACATTATAATGCCACAGCAAAAAACCGTATACTTTATATTTTCTGTAAGAAATATCTTTGTTTTAATGTGCAGTTAAAGGTGAAATACAGCTTACTTAATACATCTTAAAAATTTAATGAAGCGACCACTAGTAATATATTGTTATCCTTTTCATTTTAATTGAGTCAATATTATGACAATTTCTGGGCTCGTTAGCGGATGGCTAAAAATTTAAATTAGAATCCCGCATTAAACAAATATTTCTATACGCACAAATAACAATTCCGGAATTTCGTTAAGTTCCATAATTATACGATAAGATCGGAGATACACTAACATATTAGCTAGTTAGCATGCAGTTAGCATAGAGCAGCTAATTTTCATGCGTAAAACTGGCCAGAGTTTCTGGGCACTAAATCTGTTTTATTCAGATTTGTCCAGATACTCTGACTTCTGTATTTATTATACCTACCAAGTAAATAAATCACAAAATGAAATATTTCATTTCTGAATTAATATAAAATTTCTGAAATAAATAAAAGCTTTTTCTTATAAAATTTTATTTAAAAAATTTTTGAATATTTTCTCGTTTCATTACAATGCAATTAAATTTATTTTCCGTCTAAGGGTAAGTTGTTATGTGGCTTACACACAATTTACTTTTGAATCAACACAACTAAAAGAGATTTTGAATTAAGACCCTTCTCAAGATATGCAGACTGCCCCAGACCTTAATACCTTTCGACTTTAATAAATTCTAACTACGTGCTTGAATGTCTGGAATGGGCATTATCTAATAGGATTTCTTTAATATATTATCGGTATTCATTGAAATATTTTTACAAGAATTTATATATTATGCATGAAATATTTTATTCATTGCGATTATTTTTGCGGTTTACAATAAATTTCAAGCGAACTATTTGCTTTAGTCCTTAAATAGGAAAATATAAAAAATAAGGCACTTATAACAATATTCTGGAGGCCTTCTTATAGTTCAATGACAATCGAGTTTGTCATTATCATTGGTAACTATGGCATGGTCTTTTAAGAGAATCTGCACAATAATTCGAAGTACATAATATCTATTATATAAACATACTCAAGCAATTTACTTTTTTTTTGGATGCATGGAAGTAGGGCTGTCTTCACTCGTTATCGTGCGTAGTAAAAATACTTTATTATATATTCCCCAGTATTTTTTAATAATATTCCTACTTTGCCGATTTTCGACCACAACAATATCTACCCAATAATCGAAAGTTATTTTTTGCGTTGGGTATATTATGCTAGAAGGGTATACTAAAAATAAAAAAACTTGCCAAGCGTGGCAACTATGACAAATATACCCCCTATGAGTCAATCTATGGGGAATCTATGGATCATTCAGTGAACTTTAATAGGCTGTAACGGTAACGGTAGGCGTAAACACAGAGACACTCGTCCCCATCTACCCGTCTGATGTAACGCTTAAGAAGATATTCGGGCTAGGTATTATCCATACAAACAAATTACTCTGTTTTCTCCCTGATTATTAACCAATGGTTAATGGTACTAGATGAAATATTTTTTACTATACAATCTATTTCCACCACTTCCATGTTCCTGCTTTATTTTTTTCTATAAATTATTGTTTTTTATAACTAGGAACATTCTAAAATTATTCAAACTTTCTAGTTATAATATAATTCTTATTAGACTACAGCAAAAATGATTAACTAAAGTTAAAAATAAAAGCAAACATACAAAAATAGCCACAATGTTTCTTATATTGTTCTTTTCAAAAACATTTTTTATATCATAAAAAGGTTTGCGACTGCAAAGTTACCAGCATCGACGGTGCCGTAGACCAAAAAAGCGTAAGCAAAAGTGTGACAAACCAGCACACAGCCCACCTAATGGTTAGTGCATGCTGTGGCCCATAGACATCTACATTTATCCTCGTTTAAGAATCAAAATGCAGATGCGTTGTCACCCCTGAGGACTAAGATGTAATGCATCGTTTCCGGTAAAAAGTGTCTCCGGTTCTCTACACTCACCATACGAAACAAAGCAGCATTGAGTTACAATTTTATGCTGGTATTCTGAGAGAGCGTGGTCCTTCCCCAGTCAAACCGACCCATTTGTGCTACACCCTTAATATAGCTGCAGCATGGCTCTACCACGTAAATTTTAGGGAGAGATTTTTTTCCTCTGCAAAGTTGAGTTTGTCCTTCAATCCTTAGAGCAATTATCAATGCTTACCTTAGCTATGACTTCCGGCATGGATGAAAATAACTTACGTAATACGGTTATACGGAATATAGGTTTATACGGAACCCTCAGAATGCGACTCTCACTCTCACATAGGTATTGTAATTTTTATTTAATATACCCAATTCTCACTAGCTACAAATAACTTACACCTAACCCGAAATTATTAATTTTAAACACTAAAATTGCATTGTGGAAGTTACTCTGTTGGCTGTATTTAATAAAAACACAAGTAAGATTGTGAATACCTTTCCTAACTGATCGATATAAATGAAGCAAAATATTATGATCATTTATACTTCACATCTTTTCTATATTTTAAAAAAAATAAAGGCGACAAACGATATTATTCCACCTGATGGTAAGTGGATGCTGTGGCCCATAGACATCTACATCCATACTTCATTAAGAATTAAAACGTACATATGAAAAAATAAAAAGAATAAGAAGATACTTGATCAATATTTATTTCAAAAATATTGTCTAGTTCAATATCTTTTCTATAATTATTATTACATTATAAGTGAATAATTTAATGTCGAATATTAGTTTATTCTATAAGTTTTTTTACTAATATCAAATAAATTTACCTCTTAATCATCATCAATGTTGAAAATTGGACGCTCCCGTTGCCCTTTGCAGGCGGATTGATGATCGCTGTATTGGACTGAGTCTGAGTTTTCTTCTTCTAGCGTAAACGAGAAGGTATACCGTAATGTAATGTTTATACCGCCCTCTATCGGAAGTCATAGGATTTTTCTGGCATTTACCATAGTAACCACCACGTCATAGACTTAGTTAAAGTTCAAAAACTTTATTAAATTAAGTTTGTTTAAAAAGGGTTATTATAATATTAAGGAATTTATGGATGATATAATAATATCATTCATAAACCCTCATACCCCTGGGAATGAGGTGATCGCTACCAAGCTATTTCTAATTTGTTTTGTGTTGTTAATTGTGTAAGATACATGATTGTAAGCTGTTATTTATTTTAAAAAAAAGTCCCGCTGGGTTTCTTGCTGGTTCTTCCCAGGACAGAGGATTTTCCCGAACTAGTGGTAAATTAAACCAAAAAGTGACTTTCATTACCTAAGTTTTATTTATAATCTATATTGAATAAAAAAGTTTCTGTTTCTGTTTCTGTTTCAGTACTCACGTCACCCACGGGCAAAAATCGGTTGATGCATTTTCTTACTCCGCTACCACACTGCAAAGTGTATATAATTGTATTAATAATAGTTGTTATTATTCTAAAAAAGTTAGTTTTTCCTTAATATCTGGACACCTGCAACCTGCAACACTAGCGTAGCGAAAAGAAGCATACAACTCTATATCGGCAATTATATCAAATGTTAGCAAAATATTAATACTAATAACAGGTTATTTAGGAAGACAAACTTTTTGATTTAAAACTGTACTGCAAAACATTATATTCATCGAAAATAATATATGTAAGATCTCTCGGCGTTTGCAATATCTCATACTCGATATTCGAGACGGCGACGTCATTATCACGGCATAATAAATTTTGAAAAATGTGTACGATTTTGTTTTCTACGCTTTCCGATGCCTGCTCATATTAAATTACAGTAAAATATTCGACGCAGCTCTTACTTACTTACCATTCATAATGGTATCAGATGTACGGAGATACAAATCTCTTTCATTTATTTCAACTAAAATTTTTACTATAAAATTAAAATAATATGTATTATGTATTTTTATATAAAATATTAAAGCTTAATTCAGTAATAAAATTAAATATATTTAATATAAACATTAATATAGTCATAAATTCTATTCAAGAGCTGAAAGTAATCCAGTATATCTTAACGAGCAATATTTTTATATTGCTCGTTAAGATATACTGGATTTACTTCTAATAGTTATTGCTTTATCCAACAATATTATGTGCGTGGGGGAGAGCTTTCAGAAAGGTCTACAATAATTTTCAATTACAAGTTTATGTCGATAGAAGAAAAACAGCAATTCACATAACCGATTTTCTTAAGGAACATACATAGATACAGATATGGAACAGGATAGAAGTTTTATAACTGAAAATTTTTATATCGAAGAAAATGTATAGGAATTGGAAAAAGTTATTAGAGAGGAGCGTAGCGTAGCCCTCTTATCCCTGACTCCAAGCAATTTTTATTGCAATCAACTCTGAAACTAATTATCCGGTTTCGATAAAACTTCGCACAGATAATCTACGTAGTGTGAACGTAAGTGCATATATTAATTTCATGTCTCTAGTCTCTAGCTATTTTAATTCATGTAATAAATACACAAGCGTCACCTGATGTACCCAGATGCCAAAACGTGTGGTATATAATATAATATTTTTGAACACTTGTGTATCTACTACTGGTAAAATACGAGTCATGCTAATATTTTCAAAATTCAATCTTTATGTCTTTTAATCCTCAGAATTTTTATATAAAATTAAAGTTACACGTGAACTTACAGTTTACCTGATTGGTAACTGAATATTACAGCTTATGGACACCTGCAACCAACTTCAAACAAAGAAGGCTATAGTTGTGTTGTCACCTTTGGGGACAAAGATGACATGCCTCACTAGTTCAATCATTTTGCCGATGGATAAAAGTACTCCATTAATTTTGGCAATTTTTCCATATATTGCTATCTAGAATGCTTAAACTACACAGACTGACTGTCTAATTAAATATCTATCAAATATTCCATATCCAGCTTAATACTGCTGTGTTTTGTATGGTGAGGGTAGAGAACCGGAGACCCTTTTTACTGGAAAAGAGGCATTCTATCTTAGTACTCACGGCTGACAACGCATCTGCATTTAAATTCGCAAACGAAGATTGATGTAGATGTCCATGGGCCACAGCAACCACTTACCATCAGGTGGACTGTGTGCTCGTTTGACACCCTTCTTCTATAAAAAAAAATTTCCTTTTCCCATGAAATAATGATTTATTTATATTATATAATTAATTTTATTAAAATAAATAACTCTGCCCACTTTATTACCTAACACGCACATACAGCATACTCCATTTTGAATAAAAAGCAGCGCCTGTTTACAAAATAATAGCCAAGATTTGTTTGATATTATTACGGCGATTCGTAATCGTGGTTGCTCAAGGGATAATGCGGTAAATTTCACAGGACGCGAACAACTAGGGTTCGATCCCAGAAGTACAATTTCAGGATACGGTTTACCACGTGATCGGCGTTAAAGGAAAGCATCGTGAGGAAACATGTTTGTGTGAAATATGTGTGTCTCTGAAATAATTTCGGAAACATGAGTCCGCCAACACACACTAAAATAGCGCAGCTGAATAATTGCTCCTTAACGGTTTCAGAAATGAGAGGAGGCTTGTGCCCAGGTATGGGATGTATATAAGCTTACTTTACAGTAATTTGTGATAGTTCAGGGGATAAGCACTCGCCTCTAAGTTTCATAATACGTGAACAAATCGAGTCTGATTTCCACTGGAGCTATCATCATCATTATCATTACAGCCTATCACAAGTCCACTGCTGAACATCGGTCTCCCCCACGGAATGCCATGAAAACGGTACTGAGCCATCTGCATCCATCGACGTCTTACAGCTCTTAGCCTCTTGCCTGGACACTCCATCTGCCTATTTCCTGGTTAAGTGGTTAACCTGACTGAACCAATACGAATATTATTGCAACTTGAGAGTGCTGATTGACAACATGCCGGCGGTGAAAAATAATCTTAAGAACTTTGCTTGTCTAAATAATTATAAATAGTATGAAAACAAATGAAACGCGGCAACACATTTGGACAAAAAATATGCTCAACGAAACCTTTGAGCGTAGTGTTCTCAACTAAAAGCTGGGTATAACAGTTTGGTATACATTTTCATGTTGCCAATGTTCATCTCAAGAACCTTCCATTGGAAGCGACAATTGAAGTCATTAAGTACATTGTGCTTAAGTCTTGTTGCGTTTCTACGCTAATGATATCATTTATTGACGGCTCTGTGGCACAGTGGCTTAGCGATAAGTTGGGGCGCTGAGTGTCATAGGTTCGAATCCCGCAAGGAACAAGTATTTAAATCACATAATTGTTAAAGTTTTAAAAACAAAGGTTGAAAAATCAAAGATCGTTGATCATACGTAGTTTATCTCCCTTTGTTTTTAAGTAATTTTTACGCGAAAATATAATAATTTATATAGGCCACCCCTAGAGTATATAAATTGTAGCTGGCCAGACAGACTTTGTGCCTTTTCCGACGAGCCTTTAAAAAATCTTTAAATTCGCATTAAAAAATAAAAAGGTTCACTTATCGTGATAAAACTACCCTATCTCTCAAGTTGGAGCAAGCAATACATATTTACAAATTTTCATTGAAATCGGTTGAGTGGTTTCGGAGTTTATCGCGGACAAACAATGTGACATTGTTTGTCCGTGATAAACTCCGAACCACTGAATTAACCAATTTTAACTAACTAAACAAAACCAAACAAGTATAACTCTAACCTATTTAATAAAAGTAGAATCAGTTTCTATTTATTGATTATAACTTACTAAATGCAGAATCACTCAAATTGAATATTATACAAGCGAGGGTCACTGCTACAGTGTACTTTTTCATTTTAGACATATATTCAGCACGAGAGTTAATAGTATGAAGCAGAATAGACATTGGTGCTTAATATATACAGTATTCACACATAAACATAAACGGATCTAATAAAAACTAAATTCAAACTGGTTTGGCTTTGAAGGTAATCATGAAGATTTGTGTCTAAATATAAAAAAAACAATGGTGCAGTGGTTTGGTGATTTTTTTCCGTTTTTCACAATGTTATATCACGGTCAATACGGGCACTTTATTTTATTTATTGGCATGGATGTGATGGAATGTAATTAGCGTTTTTGCGTGAGCAGCGCAGTACCATTGTTCGGTCTCATTACGTTACTTATTTTTTAAGTTTAGTGTGAGACAATCGCTACACTACAAATGCCTGATTAAAAAAAGATAGGATAAAACTTTGTTAAAAAAAAAATAAAGCAGGAATTTTAAGTGGTACATGGTTTAAGTTTATATTAAACTTCATTCACAATGAAAATGCAAAATTAAATTAATGAAAGATAAAATCATCATTTAAAAACGTTAAAATGTAGGGATCAAAAATTTGTTTTTTAAGTGTTTCGTAAAATTAATCCTGGTGACCTGGTGTCTTTAAATACATAAAGCCAGCTTTAAATTACAGCAAACTGCTATAGTTTATAGTTGGCTTGCATGCAGGTTTTTACAGTTGAGATAAAATCATCGAGACTGACCACTGACTGCGCTACCACAATGCAGTCCGCCTAGATTATTATTATAAATATTAGGCAGTCCGCGTGCAGTACTGCGATTTCATAGATTCATAAGAGAGTTGGATCTTGGTGAAATGAAATTGTTGATAGAAAAAATAGGGCAAGACGGTTCTTACAGCGCCGAGATTTGAAGGCGGATTCGCACGGATCTCGTCGATGTGCGATCTGCGATCTGTCGCCGGCTCGAACCGGGGTGGTTACAGAATACCAGTGTGAAGTAGAGGTTTACTTCTGCGTTTCGCTTGGTTAGTGCAGGTGGCCGGAGGCCCAATTCCCCCCCCCCGTTAACATGGTAGCGGAATCAAATGAAAAACTAGCCCAGGAGGGTACCAGCACCCCTGGTGACAGAGAATCCCTCGCTGAGCATCCACGACCAAGCTATCCTACTCTTCCTGAGCATGGGTGCTCAGGCTGCCCCGCGTACTCTGTGGGAGGGGGGGGGGGCGAAATTACGCTCGCGACTAAAACTGCTCGGGGCAAGCGGAGCAATAAGACCAAGGCGACTTCTGTCACGCTATCCGTGAATTTTTGCAACATCAGGGGACTTCATTCCAACCTTAACGCTGTCCAATACCATCTGGAGACGGCAAAGCCAGCCTTGCTCTTTTTGACCGAGACTCAGGTGTCCTCTCCGGCTGATACTTCATATCTCTCCTACCCGGGGTACAAATTAGAACACTCCTTTGTGCCCCGGGCTGGAGTTTGCGTATACGTCTGAGAGGACATCTGTTTTCGACACCACGGCAGTCTTGAAGGTACGGACTTGTCCATCCTATGGCTGCGCGTAGACAGCGACGACCATCCCCGCGTCTACAGGTGCCTCTATAGGTCTCATAGCGGTAATGCCGAAACAGACCGACTAATCGATCACGCCCAAATGGCTACAGATTCCTTGCTACAGCAGATATCATTCGCAGAGATCGTGATCCTTGGCGATTTTAACGCCCACGTCGCCGAATGGCTTAGTTCACGTTTTATCGATCATGCGGGGAGATTTTTTTGTGACTTTGCCTTGGCATATGGTCTTACACAGCTAATTACTTCGCCTACGTGGATTCCAGATGTGGAGGATCATGGATCTTAACTGTTGGATCATCTGCTGACCTCTCATCCAGACGGATATCAGGTTTCAGTCTACGCCCCCTCTAGGCTCATCGGACCATTGTCTGGTCCGGATGTGGTGCCACTCATACTAACGTCGCGGTTGCATTCTGCAAGCTGCCGTCGTGTTTGGCACTATAGGTCGACCGATTGGGATAGGATGCGGTCTTTTTTTACATCCTACACTTGGGGGTGGGTTTGATTCTCGCCGGATGATTCCAGCGTTTTTGCTGATTCTGTCGCTGATGTGGTACTTCAGAGTATGGAACTTTTTATTCCATTTTCTGTGGTGCCCATCGGAGGCAGATCCCAGCCATGGTTTGGTTGCCCCTGTAATAAGCAGGAATGTTACCGAGCCTGGGCTGACGCATCAATGTCTCGGGATGTAAACAACAGCGCTCTTAAAAAGAAGTATAATTCCTTCTCCAGGTCCTTCAAAAGAGTCATTGCCAAGGCAAGGTATGAGCCCATCGCCAGAATTGGCGAGAAGCTAGTTCGCCTTCCTTCGGGAACCCGTGCATTCTGATCTCTTGCCGAGGCTGTCCAAGGGAACTTCTGTCAGTCATCTCTTCCACCTCTGCACAGAGAGGACGACTCACTGATATTGAAAAATGTTATTCTTACTTTTCGGCGTATCTTGTCGAGATAGATGCGAATCCGCCGTAGAAACCTTAGAAGCCCCAAAAATATTTTTTAATAAAAAGTAAAAGCTTAAGAATTATTTTAATTTAAAAGTTAAGGAAATTAAAAGTTAACTAAAAAGAATAAAATAATTTCACATTATGACGTTGCGTCAGGGCTCTGATTGTTCTATACACTATGTCTTAGTAGTTTTTAGTAGTTTGAAGTCGGCTTTTTCCTTTTTTTAATGTTATTTTTTAACCTTTTGAGTAGACTAGGGAATATCATAATCTTATCGTCCAAATAGTTACATTAAAAACCTTATACTCTTTTTTCATCCTCAGGGGTATAAAATTTTTCTCTAAACTTTCTCTCTGATATTGATAATACAGGAGTGGTCCGAACCACCCCTGATGAATTTAATGAAAAATCTTCAAAATCTGTTTATAACTGACGAAGATATCGCGTAACTTACATACAAATAAAAAACATACAGTCGAATTTTAAACCTCCTCTTGTATTTAAACCAATACGCATGCATTTGGTGCCAGTGGCCATTCATTTCATAAAACTGGTAACACTTCTTTAAATTAAATCAAAGTTAGTTTTATTAAATTTATGAATAAAATAAACAAACATAATAAAATGCAGACTTACTGGTTATAATGTCTTACAGTGGTTTATGCAACTGTGTGAATGTGTATCATGCATGTCTGAAAAACATTAAATAATTAGAGATTATGTGAAGTAGGTACTTATTTTATCAAGTATGCTTACTAGCGTTCCGCCCCGGCTTCGCACGGGTGATTTCTGGATCTCGACAACGGCGCCACCTACCGGGTCCAATTGTGATCTAAACCATTCAGGGATCCACTCAAACGTACATTTTTTAAATAAAAATCGGTCTAGCCGTATAGGAGATGTTCAGTGACAAACACACGTTCAGAAGAATTATATCTAATATATAAAAAATAATTTTTGTTTGTTCGTATTTTATGCGCTGCCATACCGTTCATCAGATTGCGTTAAAATATTGTCAACTTATTGCTTGCACTTATTTGCAGGTTATAAGCATAGTACAATTAACTTATTCGAAAGTTATATCATTAAAATTCAATTAAACATTATAACTCTTCCAGATTTGAAACGACATTTCCACAATTATTTCTTTTGCGGCAGCAATGCGCCGGGTACCAGCTAGTTACTAATAAAAGGTCTGCCAGTTCGCACTAGATCAGAGACTCTTTTTGCTTATTTTTCTTCTCATTCATCTGTCCGTTTTAGGCCAGTTCAGGGCATATGAATTATTTTCTATTCCTGGTCATATTTAGCAGACGGATTAGTGTTCGCTGTGCTGAAGGTCTCGAATCTATTATACCGTCTCCTCATCACAATTACAGTCGCCTAGTACGACACTAACCCAATGAAATAGTAAAAATAAATAAATTATATAAAGCGCAAGTCCGGTCGTGCATGGAGTATTGCTGCCATATATGGGCTGGTGCTGCATAATTCCACCTAACAGCTTTGGACTCAATGGAAAGGCGTGCTAAGAGGCCTATCAGTGACCCTGATTGGAATCTTATTTCTCTTATTGAAATGGAATTTGGTTAAAACCAATCTTACCAGCCTCGAATACAGACGCAAAGTAGCCAGCTTTTCGATTTTCTACAGGATGCATTTCGGAGAGTGTGCGCAGGAATTGCATAATTTAATTCCTCCCTCTCCTTTCCACCTTCAAACAACCAAACGTTCAGCTAGTTTCCACCCTTTCGTTGTTGACTTGCCATGCATTCGAACCAAACGGTTTGTTACATCGTTCATCATGCGTACAGCAAAGGAGTGGAATAAGTTGTGTTTCCATCCAATTACAATGTGGGTGTCTTCAAGGCAAGAGTGAATAGGTTTTTGTTAAGTCAGTGCGCTTTAACATCTTAAGCTACATCACCACTTACCATCAGGTGGGATTGTAGTTAAGGGCTGGCTTAGAATAATCCATACTAATATTATAAATGCGAAAGTGTGTTTGTTTGTTTGTTTGTCATTCTTTCACGTCGCAATAGAGCGTCGGCATGGCATGATTTTTTGTATGGGGATAGTTCGGTTGCTGTAGAGTGACATAGGCTACTTTTTCCGCGGAAAACATCTCATTCCGTGGGAAAATCGAATATGTTGCACAAGTTTGTCCTTCTTTCACGTCGCAACAGAGCGTCGGCATGGCATGATTATTTGTATGGGGATAGTTCGGTGGCTGTAGAGTGACATAGGCTACTTTTTCAGCGGAAAACATATCATTCCGTGGGGAAATCGAATATGTTGCAAAATTAAATTCAGCTAGGTGGCGCCACCGTGATTCTACAAGACGGACGACGGTACGATGGACGAACACAGAAGGTCAGAATATCTGGATTATTATGTGTTTTACCAAAATTAAGATAAAAATGTATGGATCTGTATTTTTCCACGCAGGACCGGAAGAGAGCGATAAAAACATAAAATTCACCAGCTGATTTTCTTCAAACGTTTTGGTGCATCGTAATTCACAGAATAGGCGATAACCTCGCAGACGATATTAAGTAATCCGTTGATGCTCTGCCTACCTCGCAAGGGTTACAGGCGTGATTATAAGTATGGATCAGAAATACTATCACCACCTGTCACGCTTTCACCCTTAACTATTACTTAACAATGGTAGAAACAGTTCTTAGTAAGCCTTATTAATAAGCCTTAGTAATATTAATTTATTGAACGGAAATGAATACAGTTCATATATGTGGTTATGAATGAATCGGTATTACAATAAGAAAAATTGTGCAAAATTATAAGAAAAATATTTTTTGAGAGTTCTTATTAACTAACGTATACATAGTTTAAATTGATTCCGCTAGATGTCGTTACTAGGTTTTTAAAACGCGGTAACGAAATGTTTCCTGACATGTACTTAACTCCCGCCATTGAGCCGCGCGTCAACTTATAGTGCATACGGTACCTATACGCTTAAATTGTTTCTATTTCGTAGCTTATTCGACTACCTGCTTTCGATTTCGGTTGTTTGTTATTTGCTTTGTGATTTGGTTAAGGTTGAATGGATTTATATTGGCTTTCATTTTCGGATTTGTGTATTTTCTTGGATCGGTTTTGTTGATTTGGTTGGTATTCCTTTATACATATTTAGACTCTGGCTTTGATTTTGGATTTTGTTTATTTAGAATCGTGAATTGGTTTTCGTTGTTTTAGGTTGTTTAATAATATTTCAAAGGAATATTAATAGTATAGATAGTGTATACGGCACCTATACACTTACTTCTTTTTCGTTGGTTATATTTATATTGACTACTGCTTTCGATTTCGGTTTTCTGCTATTTGTTTTGTGATTTGGTTTAAGTTGATTCGATATTTTTTGGCTATCGTTTTCGGATTCGTGTTGTGTCTTGAATTGGTTTTGTTGTTTTGATTTTAAAAATATTTAAAAGGAATATTTATTCCTTTTAGATATTTTAGATTTGCTTTAAAAATATATAAAAGGAAATTTAATTCCTTTTAGGTATTTTAACGTTTTTTTATAAATAGGTTTTTTCTTACTTCATAATGCCTCGCAAACGTAAGTCCAGCCTTTCAAGAGTTTCTTCTCAAAGACAAGCGAAAAGATTAGCTCGATCGCTAGAATCTTTAGAAGATGCTGAACTGAGAAGGCAAGAACAAGCAGAGCGTCAGGCTGCTTTTAGAGCATCTGAGACACCTTCGCAACGTCACCAAAGGCGTCTTGAACAGACAGAGCGTCAGGCTGCTTTAAGAGCTTCCGAAACACCTTCTCAAAGTCAGGAAAGGCGTCTTGGAAAAGACAGAGCGTCAAGCTATTTTAAGAGCTTCTGAAACACCTTCTCAAAGTCAGCGAAGGCGTCTTGAACAGGCAGAGCGTCAAGCTACTTTAAGAGCTACTGAAACACCTGCTCAAAGTCAGCAAAGGCGTTTTGAACAGGCAGAGCGTCAAGCTACTTTAAGAACTACTGAAACACCTGATCAAAGTCAGCAAAGGCGTCTTGAACAGGCAGGCGTCAATCTACTTTAAGAGCTACTGAAACACCTGCTCAAAGTCAGCAAAGGCTATTCGAAAAGCGGAACGTCAGGCCGCCTTAAGAGCCGCGGAAACACCTGATGAAACTCAACACAGACTCATTGAGCAAGCTGAACGTCAATCTACTATAAGGGCATCTGAAACACCAGAACAGACACAGGCGCGAAGAGATGCAAATGCACAGCTCCAAGCTGAACGTCGACAAAATTTTCAAAGAAACAATTGGTCGGTTTTTAATGACGCAGCATTCAATTATGATCCGTTGATTGATTATAAAAATCACAGGTTAGTTGTTATCGGACTGATGGACAAGGCGTGTCGATTTTGCAGCGCTTTAAAATGGAAAGATGAGACCGCAGGTATGTGCTGTTCCAATGGCAAAGTGTCTCTTCCGTTACTTGGGGAACCAGAAGAACCTTTGAAAACTCTCTTTTTATATGATGCTAATGAGTCACAGCGCTTTTAAACAGGATCCGGAAATATAACTCATGCTTTCAAATGACGTCCTTCGGAGTTGACCGGAAATAATAATGCCGGATTTTCGCCTACATTTACGGTGCAAGGGCAAATTTATCATAGAATAGGTTCACTTTTCCAGCTGAAAACGAACAGCATAAATTTTACAAGTATATTTTATGGGTGACGAAGAAATTGAGGTAGACCGTCGCTGCCAATTTATCCAGGAGTTGAGAGAGACACAGTGTTCAAAATTCAAAGATTCTTGCATGAACGTAACATTTTAGTCAAATCATTTAAAACTGCTTTAGAAAACCTACCTGAAGAGGATTATAAAGTCGTCATTCACGCAGATCGTACCCCTCGAGGAGAGCATGAAAGGCGCTACAATGCACCTTTGATAAACGAAATAGCAGCCGTAATTAGTGGAGATCAATTTTCTTCACGAGACATTGTCTTGCGAGCACGTGATGATACGTTGCAACGGATAGCCGATACACACAAGTTTTATGACGCTCTGCAATACCCATTGATTTATTGCAAAGGACAAGACGGTTATCATTTTCAAATTCCACTCATTAACCCGGTCACAAAGGAGCCTACTCCGAACAAAAAAGTATCATGTATGGATTTTTATGCGTATCATATGATGTTGCGAGAAAATGATTTTAACCTCTTAGCTCGGTGTAGACAATTATTTCATCAATTATATATCTTTAAATCAAAAAAAGCTGCGCGTTGAGAATTATATACATTTACAAGATGCAGTTTCTAGCGACGCCAATGTAAACCCCAGAGATTTAGGTAAAATGGTAATTCTGCCCTCATTATTCGTTAACAGTCCCCGCTACCTACATGAGTACACACAAGACGCATTCGCCTATGTACGAACTTACGGAAGACCTGATCTTTTTGTTACTTTTACTTGCAATCCCACATGGAAAGAAATAACCGAGGAGCTAATGCCGGGCCAAAAAGTACTGACAGACACGATTTAGTTGCTAGAGTATTTAGATTAAAAGTACAAAATTAATGTATGTAATTAACAAAGGAAAATTTTCGGAGAGGTGCAGTGCTTCATGTGTTCAATTGAATGGCAAAAGAGGAATACCGCATGCCCACATTCTAATATGGCTTAAAGAGAAGTTGCGGCCCAGCCAAATAGACGACATAATAAGCGCCGAGATTCCGGATCCTGAGCAAGATAAAGAATTGATACCATCGTCCGAAATATGATTCACGGTCCATGTGGAGTACGAAATTCAATATCGCCATGTATGAAAGAAGGAAAATGTACAAAGAAATTGCCTAAACAGCTATTAAAAGAAACAGTGCACAATGACAATGGCTACCCTTTATACAGACACAGAGCTCCCAAAGATGGTGGCAGGAAAGTTACAATCAAATCTCGCTCTGGAGCGTTCGAAACCTTAGATAACAGCTGGATTGTCCCGTATTCGCCCATTCTATGTAAAATGTTTAATGCCCACATTAATGTAGAAGCATGTAGCTCTGTCCGCGCAATCAAGTATATCTGTAAGTACATAAATAAAGGAAGCGACCAAGCAATATTTAATCTCAGGAGTGAAGGTGAGGCAAATCCCGTTAATGAAGTACAGACCTTTCAAGCAGGGCGTTATGTCAGCAGTAACGAGGCAGCGTGGCGTCTCCTTGGCTTCCTTTACACGAAAGGCACCCAACAGTTACTCACCTTGCTGTGCACTTAGAAAATGGAGAGCGTGTATATTTCACCGAAAGAAATTTCCAAGAAAGAATTGCCACCGCCCAAAACTACACTAACAGCTTTCTTTCAACTTTGTCAAACCGACCCCTTTGCAAAAACGTTGTTATATTCTGAAGTCCCCCGCTATTATACTTGGAACACATCTAGGAAGGAGTGGAAACGCCGTATTCAAGGCGCGCCTGTTGCAAATTGGCCCGGTGTAAAGTCATCAGATGCCCTTGGTCGTGTGTATACCGTCCATGTAACTAATTTTGAAATTTTCTGTTTACGATTGCTGCTGCACCATGTTCGGCTCCTACAGGATATAAAGACCTTAAAACTTAAACTTAAACTTAAACTGTCAACGGTCAGGAATGCGCAACTTATAGAGAAGCATGTAAAGCTCTGCATCTTTTAGAAAACGATAATCACTGGGATGAAACCATGGAGGAAGCTGTGCAGTGCCAGTCACCAGCCAAACTTAGGGATCTTTATGCAACTCTCATATCATCTTGCGGGCTATCTAATGCACATAAATTGTGGGACAAATATAAAGAGTACATGGCGGAAGATATTTTGCGAAGGTTACAGCAGACATACCCGAACATGACATACAATGAACACATTTATAATGAAGCACTTGGAAAAATTAAAAATAAAGTAATGGCAATGGTAGGCAAAAAATTAAGCGACTTTGCAATGATAAGCCCTCAGCGAACAACCGAAAATAAACTAAGTGATGAAATTATACGTGAAACAAACTACGATATACCAGCTTTGCAGCAGCAAATAGCCGAATTTGTACCCCGCTTGCTTCCCGAACAAAAACGAGTTTTTGACAAAGTATTAGGACAAACTGAATCTGGAAATGGTGCACTTTTCTTTTTAGATGCCCCTGGAGGAACTGGGAAGACATTTTTGTTAAATTTATTATTAGCGCAAGTACGAAAAGATAAAAACATTGCTGTGGCCGTAGCTTCCTCCGGTATAGCCGCCACGCTGCTAAGCGGGGGCCGCACTGCACATTCTGTTTTAAAACTCCCTCTAAATCTAGCCCAGGGAGAATCGCCGATCTGCAACTTTAGCAAAAATAGTGCACGAGGTATAATGCTACGACAATGCAAACTTTTAGTGTGGGACGAAAGTACAATATCGCATAAAAAAGCTGTAGAAGCACTAAATCGAACGCTCCAGGATTTGCGCAGCAATACCGATGTAATGGGAGGAATGGTGGTTTTACTGGCTGGTGACTTTCGCCAAACTTTACCTGTCATTCAAAAGGGCACACCTGCAGATGAAATTAAAGCATGCCTCAAGTCGTCTATTTTACGGAACAAGGTGACAAAATTCAGTTTAACTACGAATATGAGAGTGCATTTGTATAATGATATCAATGCTGGAAACTATGCTGACACACTATTAAAATTGGCGATGGGTGGTTGGAAACGGGTGCTGAGGGCTGCGTTAAATTGACGAGAGATTTTTGTAATTTAGTATGGAGTCATTCCGAATTAATTGCGAGCGTTTATTCAGATTTAACGAACAACATGCATGAAGACAAATGGTTATGTGAAAGGGCGATTCTTGCACCAAAAAATGAGAGCATTAACAAAATAAATTCAGATATATTAAGCGAAGTAGCAGGAGAAATAACAGAGTATTTGTCAGTAGACACAGTTATGGACACAGAACAGAGCACTTCATATCCCGTAGAGTTTCTAAATTCTCCAGAGTTGTCAGGTGTGTCCTCACATAAGCTTCAATTAAAATTAGGCGTCCCAGTCATGCTAATGCGAAATTTAGATGCTCCTCGGTTATGTAACGGGACAAGGCTGCGTGTGACACATCTTGGACGGAACATAATCGGTGCTACAATTTTGACAGGCGTAGGAAAAGGTGAAAATGTTATTATATCACGGATCCCTATAATTCCCACAGATCTTCCTTTTCAATTCAAAGGTTGCAGTTCCTATTAAGCTCAGTTTTGCAATGACAATTAATAAAGCGCAAGGGCAAACGTTACAGGTAGCGGGGGTCAACTTAGAAAAACCGTGCTTCTCTCATGGTCAGCTGTATGTAGCATGTTCGCGTGTGTCAAATGCCCAGAATCTCCACATTCTTTCCCCGAATGGAAAAACATATAACATTGTGTACAGTAGCGTCTTAAAATAGTGTTCAGTTAGTTTTTTTTTCCAAAATTCCCACAATCAATTAATCAGAATTCCCACAGATCTTCCCTTTCAATTCAAAATTTCCTATTTAGCTCAGTTTCTTTTCAATTCCAAATGCTGCACCTCTGACGGACCTATTAAGCTCAGTTTCCTTTCAACTCAAAAGGCTGCATCTCTGACGGATCTTTTATTTGGCTCAGTTTCCTTTCAAAAGTCTGCATCCCTGACGGATAATTATGCTCAGTTTCCTTTAATTAAAAAAATATCCCATTTCCATTTGGAATAAACAGGCTATTTTCATGCTTTCCTATACGCTGCGTTTCAAAACATTTAAATAGGCTGACGAATCAATTTTGCTCAGTTTCCTTTTAATGGCTGCATCTCTGACAAATCTATAAAACTCAGTTTTCTTTCAATTCAAAAAGCAATGGATAGTTCATTTCCCAGTGACCATGCGGGCGAAGCCGCGGGTTACAGCTGGTAGTATTATAGATCAAAGACGTACTCTGTGGTCTACTATCAACACTGTTTACCATTTAAAAATGAGTGTTGTGAATTCATAATAATAAAATTTACGAGAAGGAGGTCGTCAATGGTTATGTTAGATCAGAACCAACTACGTATGGTATACGTGCATGGTACGGTACTAAAGATAGTGAAAAATTATGTCAATTCGTCAAATCGTTCTCAAGATATTTTGAAAACATAAGCACTATTTTTACAACAGAATACCTGATAGCGCCGATAAAATTTCCGATGGACTTTATAAATGCATCTCCGAAAACTTAATAAATGCACCAGTTTTATTAACTGACGTAAATAAAGGAGGAGGTACTCAATTTGACTGTACTTTTTTATGTGTGTTACCTCAGAACTTTTTTCTAGGTGAACCGATTTTGATAATTATTTGAAATCGATCGATTTTATTTGAAAGCTGGTGCTTCTCATGTGGTCTCATATAAATTTGATCAAGATCAGACCAGTAGTTTTTGAGTTATCCTTAATAACGCGTATTTCATTACCTTCGACTACATTGATGATTTTCTCATTTTATTTATATTGAAGTCGGTTATACAAAATTTTTAATTTTACCACTTGTTCCTTAGTGTTTATTACTCGTATTAATGCACGTATGAAGTATGAAGTACGGTATAAATAATAAACCAGATGTAATGAGAACGAGTGTCGTGATCTCGAAAAGTCGACAATGAAACCTAGCCTCCCCGCTGTGTGTATTAATATACTCAAATATATTGAAACAGAATTATTTATTAAGCTACAAAGAAATTATGAAATGACACCCTCAAGAGAAATAAACACCTATCTCTTAAAACTTTATTCTAATCTGTACCCCCTTTTAATGCCTTGATAATTAGAGATTATCGCGTGGACAACAAAAACTTACAGTTAATATATTACATACACCCTCTAACTTGGTTTGTAAAGTAAAATTTGTAAAGATCTGACTACAAGTACATTACGTTCAGGACACTTTACTTCTAAAAAGTTCGCCCACTTACTGATGAGAGCTGATCACCCTTAAATGATTTTGGCAATTGATCTTTTGCAGCATTTTTTGTTAATTGTAAATTGTTAAATGTAAATTGTATGAGTTCACTCGGAGGGGGGGGAGTCATGCTTAGTCAGCGTGTTTACAACTTACTGAAATCTCTCTCCGCGCCGCTCGTTTGCCTCCTAGTAGGCATATTCAACGCTCTCTCCAGATGCTCCTTCCCAGACGTAATAGGAATCCCGAAACCGGGGAAACCGCGCACCTTAGCCTCTAGCTTCAAACCAATCAGTCTCCTCAGCACACTGGGGAAAGTTTACGAGAGATTCATTTTGAATCGCCTGCGTAAATACGTCTTCATAAACAAACTTCTTCCAGACGAGCAGTTCGGCTTCAGACCCGAACACTAGTGCACAAATCAGTTACACCGCCTCACAGAGTACGTTCTGAAAGGCTTCAATCTCCCAAAAAGAAGTTCTAGGACCACTAACACTGGCGCATTTTTCTTCGATGTCACAAAAGCATTTGACAAAGTCTGGCACGACGGCTTACTTTACAAGCTGTACAAACTCAACGTGCCTGATAGGCTCATCCACATCATCAGAGCCTTCCTGGCCAACCGCCACTTTCGCTATCGAATACAGGGCACTCGATCCTCGAAACGCCTCCTAAATGCCGGAGTCCCTCAGGGCTCAGTCCTCTCCCCACTCCTCTTCACACTCTTCACGAGTGACATCCCGAAGGACCCAGTGGTTAATACTGCTCTCTTCGCCGACGATACGGCACTTTTCGTCGCCCATCATAATTCAAGAATACTCGTCCAGATGCCCCAAACAGCCGTCAACCGCTTAGGCGGTTGGTTCCGCTTCGAAGTGAATCCTGAGAAAAGTGTAGCAATATATTTTAAAGCCATCCCGCTCTCAACCGGTAAATAAATCCCAAAAAATCGTTAAGCATGATCACCCTATACGGTCGCCAGATACCCTGGAAATCAACGGCCAAATACCTAGGGGTCAATTTTGACCACGGCATGATCTTTGCGAAACACATTCGCAATGTCCGCAACCGTGCCAAATTCATCGCTAGCCCCCTCCACCCGCTAGATAACAACAAGGCAAACTGTCCCTAAGACACAAACTCCATCTCTACAAAACATGCATAAAACCTGCCATGTCATGTCATATGCTAGCGTAGCTTTCGCCCACGCGTCTGAAACTAATTTGAACAGCCTCCAAGTTGTCCAAAATAGCTTTATTCTAAAAGCCACCGGAGCTCGTTGGTACCAGCGAAACTCCGATCTTCACAGAGATTGCCAACTCCCGACGATCTCGGAATATTTCAAGGAAATGTCTTAGCACTAATTCAAGAGCGCCGAAATAAATCCTAACCCGTTGGTTGTAAATGCAGTCACCTGCGTTCCGACTCCAAACGTCACAGTCTCCGAATTGAAAACCCGATTCCGTTAGACTCCGACGACCGAAATGTCGCCGGACCATCACACAGGAACACTACACGCACCTAGTGTCACAAACACAGCTAGGATAGGACACAGCGAGTCCGCAGACGGGCGCGCTGCGCATCACACCGTACACCCGCGTCCCTGGGCGGTTCTCACCGCCCAGAACATCGAACGACACGAGTTAGCCGTCAGAGCTGTGATCCACCACCCCCTGTTCGGACGGCGGTTAGACAACTCACCCATGTCATGTTGTGATTTTCGGCGGCATCAAGGAGTATTTGATGTTGATGTAATGATGATGTGATCACTGAACACAATTAATCCCACCCCCCAGATTATCGATTTTAGTGTAGTAAAATAAATAATCTCCCCCCCCCCCCACCCCCTTTTTTATAGCGATTTTTTAGAGCCCTGAGTCCGATAAAGCTGTCAGAGCCGCATAGGCTAACAGCATTAACATCACAAAAACTAGACTGAGTTTTTTTCAGTTTTCTTTAATTTATTTTATTTTTCATAATATTCTTTGTATTGTTAGTCTGTAAGATAAGGATATGATGAGACTAACATACCCGTTTGAGACAAAAGCCCCTAAATAAATAATGATAAAAATAACCATTTGCCAAAACAAGTGAGAGAAGTATTTCATATTTACTTACTTTAGTCTACTGAGTGATGTACACAAATTTTGTCAGAGCGCTCTAATAGCTTTTTCGTGGTCGCAAAGTTGTCACATGAAGAAGGTCAGTGAATTAATTTGCCTTTACCATAATGTAACACATGTTGTTGCTTGAAGAACCCATAGGGAACCCATTCTTCAAGCGACAAATTAAAAATTGACTACACATACAAGCAAAAAATTTACTAAGGTGCCTATATAGATAGCCACCTTAGTAAATTTAATGGAAATATCTTTAAATTAATACTTTTTTTTTACCGGGTAGCTTAATGATAAGAATACTGAGTTCGGGTAGTCTATTCCCGGGTAGACTCGAATTCAAGTGGATAATTTTTCAAAACTCTCGGAAAACTTTCCAAGTAACTTCTTTTTTGAGCACCAAATGACTGTATTAAATCAAGTGGATTAAATTAAAATTAAATTATATTGCTGTAACGATCTACCTTTTAAGTGACAAACCACATGTGTCAGGTGGTCACGTTCTTCAATAATAAGGAATAATATACATGTAAATTAGTTACAGAAATTATTTAAAGAAACAGCACCTTCCGGATAATAAATGAAAATAATAAAAAATTGGGGTTGCCAATCCGTCTGCCAAGCGTAGCAGTTATGGCAAAATGCAACATACATTACCTATGGTGACATTTATTAGGATGTAATTATTGAATGAATGTAATGAAAACAACAAAAATCAATCAATTATTTATAACTTTAATTGCAGCATGTGCCAAAGGTATTTTTTATTCTTATTTTATTTATGGTATTTCATTACATAGGGCGAGAAACCATGACTCCATATTCTCACGTGGGTGTCGTTAACAAAAGATAATAATAAAAACCAACCCGTCAAGCGCAGCAACTATGGCAAATATGCCTATAAAAATGATGATTATTAATGATGTTCACTTTTGTACGTTTTGTTGTGGTGGCGCACCATTGACCATGAGTGACTGACGGATAAGGTTCTGGCGATCACCTGATTGCGGAAAATTCAAAACCTAAATCGCACTAAAAGTTGATGGGGTGTAAATATTACCAGCGCACACAAAACTTTCGAAAAATACATGCCTGATGATGCATACTTGAAAAGGATTATGCCTTGTTAGACTAAAAACGCTGACGATAGTTGCAACATCCACGACTATGGAAAATGTAAGAAAAATTACGATTTCGAAAAATATAAATATAATACCAATGTCACATCTATGCTGTAGTTGTTGCGAACACTACGCTCGCAGTTATTCACGTGTATGTTTACCTAGAACAAATCAAGAGGTCAATAGAGGGATACAACTCGGCTTGGCAACGTTCGAAAGATTAAGACACATCTTTTCGTCATATATTTTTAAAAACTTGTTAACAGTGTACAACCAGTGCCTGATGCTAGTGATGACCTATGAAACTAATACTTTTTACGTTGTAGATTCATGCTGCAGCTATAATATGTTTGTAGCACGAATGGTTCAGCTCGACCGGGGAGGGACCACGCTCTCGCAGAATTCCAGCGTAAAATAGCAGTTTAATGCTGCTGTGTTTCGTATGGTGAGTGAAGAGAACCGGAGACCCTTTTTACTTGAAACGAGACATTCCATCTTAGTCCTCAGAGGTGACAACGTAACTGCATTTTGATTCTTAATCGAGGATACATGTAGATGTCTATGGGCCACAGCATCTACTTACCATCAGGTGGACTGTGCTCGTTTGTCACTCTTATGTTATAAAAAAAAGGGGTGGTCATTCACTGTTGGCAGTATGGTGTGCGTGATAGACGTCGTTATGAGTTTAAGTGACTAATGTGATTCAGTAGGGTAAGAGAGGGAGTAAAATTACAAGCTGTAAGGCTTCCCATCCCAATCATCAGTGATGTCAACGTATCGTATCTGTAGCTTTCTTTGTCTGAAGTTGGCTACAGAAATGTTCAAGGCATGGGCTATATCCATCCACCATTAGGTAAATTTTTTGATTGCTTATTATAGTCTACTAGCTGATACCAGCTTGCTTCGCACCCAGTGCACGATAATATTTTATTGCGGAACCTATAATTTTTTTTGATGGGACTATCGTAAAATCCTTTCTTAGTGAGCGTCTACATTGCGAAATGAGTAACTGTACTAAATGTCAAGTCAATCGGTGTATAGTTTTGAAAATCTCGTGATGAGTATATATTATATCAATAGATAAGTTATATTATAAACACATAGATCACTATAAACATATTATGTTGAATATTAAAAACCTGTTAGATGATTACGATCACAAGGTATATTAATTAATTTTTTTAATTGAATCGCTTGTTAATCCAGCCTATAGACTATTATACACAGATAACAACACAAAGCGAGTTTCCAGGCTACAAGAGGATTTACGAGATAAATACGTAATCCTTATATCGTGATTGTATTGAAATATTAAAATTTTGCTTTTACTTTACATTAAGGGTTGATTTTTCAATCCTGCGATAAAATTTATTCATAGGATAAAATTCAACATAACAAATTGAAAATTTCAGTTGTGTGAATAAAATTGTTAAATTGTTTCACTTTTATATTCGTTCAAGTTATAATTTATTTCATGGATAACTGTGTAGTGGCGGTGTAAGAATATCCACTACCTTATATCGTTCCGAGGGTGTCGTAAGAGGCGACAGAGGGAAAATGAAACATGGGCAGCAGCGTCTTCCTAATAACAACTCAAAATAATGAAAAACTGCAGTTGCCAACCCGCTTGTCAAGCGTGGCAACTATTGCAAAATCCCTCCATGAGACAATCTATGAGGAAGGTCTATGTTCAGCGACTTTTATAGGCTGTAATGGATGCATGGATGGATGAATAACTTTTATCGAATGACTAGTTCTGTACGCGACTTCTTCTCGTGGAACCAGTACTTTTGCTATGATGAGTGATTGTGATTTACTTTTCTTTTCAATAACACGAAGACCTTAAGTGACAAATAATATATAATATGGATAAAAAAATTTTTTGTTAGTTATTCAGACAAACCTATGAACGAACAACCAGACGAATCCACAAACAAACCAAAAATAGAAAATTAATAAGTGATTACAGTAGAGTCCTTTTATATATTATGTTCAAAGTTTTTCCTACCATGTGGCGCTAAAATTACCAAACCCCTGGAAGAACTTACTTTGAATAATGCTACAAAAATGGCCATGAGAAAAGAAATTTTCCCCAAAATTAAATCCAGCTATTTTAATGAGTCTGCTACTAGAGTAAATATTGATGGTCATCCTAAAATACACTTTTATGGGAAACTGTAACCTTTTGAGTTAAATTAATGTCTGATAACATTAGTAGTATTCTTGGTATGAATATCGATTCTCATTGAGCAGTACCAGTTATAATAAAGGCTCGACTATGTTCCTATGGAGCGCCTGAAACCGCAATATGTGGCATTACAAAGCTTAGGGAGTTTGAAATTTCACAAATTCTAGCAAATTCACAGGAGCACCTTTTTATAGAATAAGGGTGACAAACGAGCACACAGTTCACCTGATGGTAAATGGATGCTGTGGTCCACAGACATCTACATTATCCTCTACTAAGAATCAAAATGCAGATGCGTTGTCACCCCTGAAGATGGAATACCTCGTTTCCAGTAAAATGAGTCTCCGGTTCTCTACACTCACCATACGAAACACAGCAGCATTAAGCTGATATTTTATGGTGGTATTCTGTGAGAGCGTGGCCCTACCCCGGTCCAGCCGACCCATTCGTGCTACAACTATAATATACCACGTAAATTAACCAGCTTTACGAACTTTATGTTTAAAAAGACCAGGCGGATACAATAAATTTAAAACTTTCAAAGGATACTGGACGACGTCATTGCTATGCCTACGGAATCTACAGAGCGATAATCCATTTGAAAGCTTGAAAAAAATATCTATCAATACTGTATTAAACGTGGCACCTATACTGTTTTATTAGATAAAACATAAGTTTCGGATAGTTATAAAATAAATAAAGCCCGCGGGTTATTGTAACCTGGTAGAAAATTGGTAGTGACAACCCCTTATCGTTGCAATAATACTAACTATACCCTATTATAAATGTAACAACTCTACTAGTTTAACTACTTTCTTACCTTTTAAGGGGTGAGATTTTTGTAAAGTTTTCTAATATTTATTTCACAATTTCGTTTCCTTGCAAGTTTAAAACTGTTTTCTATACAAACTTAATTTTTTTTTCTTTACAATTGTTGTACCTTCATCTTAACTATTTCAAGGTTAGACTTTCGGAAAATTAAAAATACCTATTTAATTATATTACTCTATACAAATGTGAAATTAATTAATTACTATTTTTTAAGTTTTCCAAATTTAAAAATCCATTAAGTACCTATTTTTTCTCCAAACATATTTGAGCATCCTCTTGCACCTCAAAAAATCATTGAAAAATCACAAAAACGTTTTCATTTATGAGAGTGTTTTCAGTAAGTATCAAGTAAATAAAAAGTTTCATACAAAAAGTAACAACCTATTTCACCCTCTTACGGGTTGAATTTTCTAAAATTATTCTGACTCACATATTGTACGCCTACGCCATAAAAGGCAGCTACTGTTCAAATTTCAGATTTCTACATAAAGTGGTTTGGGCTGTGCCTTAATAGATGAGTCAGACACTTAGGATATCTTATTTTATATAAATAAAAAGATTGACAAATCAGTCCTAAGGTTACAAATGTTAAATCAATTTGTATTTAAATTTTAACTAATATATGTAATGTGCTCTAAAATTAGATTCTTTCGTAATTAAACTAGCAAATACTCATTTCGATTATAATGATTTCGCCATAATATTAATTAACGGAAAATTTAAATATTTTAAACAAACTTTAAATTCGACCCCAACATAATATAGAACATGAATATGCGGAGAGGTTATAAGTTCAAACGGTATTCATTCTGTTATCTCTATTTTTTATGGAAGAGGAGGCAAACGAGCCTTTTTTTACATGGTGGAGCCGTGCTGCAGCTATATAATGGTTGTAGCACGAATGAGTCGGCTCGACTTGGGTAGGACCACGCTCTCACAGAATAGCAGCGTAAAATATCAGCTTAATTGAAAAGTGTTTCGTATGGTGAGTGTAGAGAACCGGTGACTCTTTTTGCTGAAAACGAGGCATTCTATCTTAGTCCTTAGGGGTGACAACGCATCTGCATTTAGGTTCTTAATTGAGGATAAATGTCTAAAATCCCTAATCCTAATAGCAAGTGGATGCCTATGAGCTAGAGCATCCACTTGCCATTAGGTAGAGTGTGCACTCGTTTGTTACCCTATACTATAAAAAAAAAAACGAACATACGTAGTTCCTGATGGTAAGTGATAACTATTTCCCATGTACATCTGCAACACCAGGGGAATTGCAGGAGCATTACTATTTGAGAATATCTAAGAAATTTGATTTGATGAATGGAATTAGTTTAACTATTTGAATAAGCCGTATTCTCTGTTGTGCACAATATATTTTAACTAGTACATAAATCTTCTTAAAATGCTATCGTCATATGTAGGGGAAGGTGTGTATGAAAGAGCCAGATTTTTAAAATTTTCTCCTATTTTTAAACAAACTTACCAAAAGTAAGTATTATTCCTTAAATGGCAACATTGAATAGCGGTATCTCACCAAAAACAGATAGTTCTAGTCTGGGTGATCCAACTTTGTATGAAATCCGAAAAATTTGCACACAATCATAATTTTGTCTATGTGCGGGTTGGGCGTAACCAAATAAAGCGAGAAAAGATATCGCTGTTTCTTTCCTTCGCGTCGCTTCAAATTGCCATTTTAAAAATTAGATACATAAATTCATATTATATCGCAAGAAACTGAAAATGTTAATTATGTGTTAAACTTTTTTGGTTTGTTCCTTAAAGTATAATTACAGTCTGTGAACATGTACAGGATCGCCCCCGTCACTACATCAGATTTTATAGACCACAACTCCTCGCTAAAGAACACCGAATGATTCCAAGGATGATTCGGTGTTCTTTAGCGAGGCTATTGAAATAAAAAAACATCGTAATTTCAATAGAGAAGATGGCTGGGCACTACCATCTCCTTGAGATCCTATAATTAATAAAATTAAATCCCAACCCAAGTATAATACAACTGCAAAACTTCAAGATACTATACCAAAAATTAATAATTTCAAAATGAAGGTAGTCGTGGTTAAATATGACATTTAGACCTCGAACACCTTAGTCCAGAAACGTTGGGAATTTAAAATAAGTTAATTTACGCGATATAATCCGTAAAACTTAGTTTCATTTAAAATGTTAGTAATTATCTTAGATTTCTATCACAAGTTACAGTTTCGGCACAAATGAAAATTTAGATGTTATTTTTTGTTAAATGTTACTACTATTCCAAATGCCAGTAGCCGGCTCTTTCATAACACGATGTGGCTCTTTCATCAACAGATTGTTGTGAAAGAGCCGATTTCAACTTTGATTTTTAATGTAAAAATTGTTAGTTTTATGGTTATTTTTTAATTTCTGCTCGGTTTTTTTATCTTTCCTAATAAATAAAGAACTACGTGAAAACATTTTTATTTATGTGTAATAAAAGAATTATATCTTAATCAGCTGGTTTTCAAAACTGGCTCTTTCATACACACCTTCCCCTACGCTGTGCATCCTGTTCACTAACGAACGAGGTCCATGCGACCAACAATTGACGGAAATCAGCATTACTAGTGCGGGCATATCTACGAATACTAAGGTGTATACAAGCAAATCTTTTAAGATATGCATGAAAAGTTTGCATTTTTAAGTAAAGGCAATGGCATTTTGTCATTGGCAATGGCAATAAAGAAACATGTATTTTTATTATCCAGCAATGTATTTAGGACGACTGATAAAAGAAACTCTTCTTTTTTTACAAATCAAAGGAAAATAAAAGTAATTGCTTATACATATATTATGTCGTACAAGGCAGATGCCGCCCCACATTTCTAATAGGTTTTTAAGGCGAGGTAGTGAGGAAATGTCCGCCACGTGACCCAATGCGTGTTGGCAGACTTTATAACATGTCTTCATTTATTTTTAATTTCTGAGACAGACAGCTTTCCTCACAATGTTTTACTTTACCACCTAGCGCATGGTAAATCAATATTCAAAAATGTAATAAACAATTTTATTGGTGCCAGTGGGGATTGAATCTGGTTTGCGCTTAGCCCTTGAGCTAATGTGTAGACTTTAACTTTACTAACTTACTTATTAACTAACTTACTTCTGCCGCCAAGTACCTCTACATCTAACGCAATTGATTCATCTGTTTGAAGGGTATGGAGAGGCAGCATAATAACAGGCTGTAAGGCATTGGTGTTCATAGCCTTCAGTCGCCAATTACTATCAGACAGACTGTCAGCTCTAAAGTAAATGTTATATAAAAATTAAATTAATCAATAGAATCAGGCGTTACTTTCCGGAAACCCATTATATTAAAGTTGGTAAAAATTATTTTGCCTACATCCGCTCAATGAAATAAAATGATGTGTCTTACCTAGTTTGAAGAGTACCTCCCGCCCTCCCTCAATTGCATGACGGGGATAGTGCACGTAATTGAGGGAGGGCGGGGGGTGCTCTTCAAACCATGTAAGACACATCATTTTATTTAATTGAGGGGTTGTAGACAAAATAATTTTTACAATCTTTAAAAAATTAAAATTTCACAACGTTGACTAATTAGGAATGAGATATCTATTTATTAAAAAATATTTATGACTGTGATCTACGATTCGATGATTTAGTTATTATAAATATTTAATTCCTTACGAAACTATGTTAAATGTAAGCAATGATGATTCGTTCATTTACCTTGAACATGCTATTTTATAATAATTTCGTAACATACAAATCTGATTCATTTGTCACAATGTATTCAAGGCACTCCAGTTTATACTTGTATGCAGTTTTAGCTCCGAATTCGTAAATAGGTGCAAAATATATTAAATATTTTTTGTATGCTGTATTGTGGCTGCAGCACGAATGGGTCGGTTGAACTCGGGAAGGACCACGCTTTCACAAAATACCAAACTAAAATAGCAATATAATAATTGTGCTGCGTATTATCTTATATTGAGTGTATGTGTAGACTGAATGTTTTTTTGTATGTATACATGATATCTTCACCAATTGAGAACTGATTCTGAAGATTCTTTTTTTTATTATTATAGGTTGTACTTCAGATGTAATTACCACTGAGATTTGGTGAATAAACTCCAATTCTAAGGTTTGCAAAATAGGGGATGAAATTGTTAATATAACTATTTAGGCGACATTGAGATTGTAATATTCCTTAGTCCATTCAAAAGGGTTAAGAATAAAGTGAAGGTCCACTTTCTGAAGTCAGGTATTGAAATATTTTGTACCTACACTATATCAAAGCACTTGCTTCAAAATGTGAAGTTATTTTAATCTTTTTAGTTCTTTGAAGTCAGTTTTTACATTCTAATTAATTTTTACTACTAACAAGTTATTCCATCCTTTTAGTTTCGTACGTTTTCCTTTCCAATTCGACTGTATGTTTTTTTAATGTGTGTTACCTCAGAACTTTTTTCTAGGTGAACCGATTTTGATGATTCTTTTTTTATTTGAAAGCTGAAACTTCTCATGCATAAATTTTATCAAGATCTGATCAGTAGTTTTTGAGTTATCCTTAATAATTTATATTGAAGTCGGTTGTACAAAATTTTTAATTTTACCAATTATTAGTCCTCAGGAGTGACAACGCATCTCCATTGTGAGTCTAATTCGGATTATATTTAGGTGTTTTGCACCACAGTATAAACTTGTCATCAGACGTACTATGTGTTCGCTTATTATCCAGTATATTATTAAAGTTAAACTTCGTTAAGTCTAAACGAGGCAGAGCACCGCTGCAGCTATAATATGGTTGTAGCATGAATGGGTCGGCTCGACCGGGGAATGACCACGCTCTCACAGAATACCAGCGCAAAATAGCAGCTTAATGCTGCTGTGTTTCGTATGGTAAATGTAAAGAACCGGGGACCCTTTTTACTGGGAATGAGGCATTCCATCGTAGTCCTCAGGGGTGACAACACGGCTGCATTTTGATTCTTAATCGAAGATAAATGTAGATGTCTATGGGTCACAACATCCACTTACCATCAGGTGGACTGTGTGCTCGGTTGTCACCCCCATTTTATGAAAAAAATTATATTATTTTTTATCGCACACAAAATATTACAAGTAGAAATATTTCGTATTATTAATTTATAGTTTTAAAGGATGTAGCGTAAATGCACCTATATTTCCGCGGTATTTTTACTAAAACTCGAAAGGAGATCGAAAATTAAGTATTTATTGTAACCGTTGGAAGTTTTGGCTATTTCTTTCAGAACCATAATTGTTTCTACTCTTATAATAGGTATACTTGTATAGGTACTCTTGTAACAGATAATAGGTTTGGCTATTAGATCTTGATTTGTATTCTATATTAATTAAATATGAAAATAAGTCAGGCACCTTATTCCGATGTATTTGGTTCCTAAGTGTGTACAAATGTGTTTCCGAGAGTACAAAATGCAAAGGATAAAGGTAGGAAGAATAATACATGGTGCTCATTATCCTAAAACCAAAATTATTATAATTTATAAAATATGAATAATTATCCCTGTGGTTAATAGTTTTTTCTATGTTTTAATTAAACACGTAAATATACGTAAATATACTTGGTGTTATTATTAAGATAAGATGAAATCTTAATAACAACACCAAGATGAAATAAGAGTAAGTAGAATTAATGAACATATGAATATATTCATATTATAATATAAGTCATAATTAATATAATATACAATATATTATTATATACAATATCAAAAACTATAATTTAAAAAAAAAAACTTAAACTAGTAACTTAATTACCATACAGTCCTACTCCCCGCGGTATCGTGCCAAAAACGCTGGCTGCGTTTCCCCACTGAATGGCTATACTTAGCCTTTGAGCGAGAAAAGAACCAGCCCTCCTATCACCAGCAGCAACGATCAGTCGCGGATGGAGTTCCTTTAGGAACTTCACCGCACGTGGACCCCACGGACCGATAGTCTCTACAGCAAATGGCACAAATACGTAGTCATCTCTCAGAGACTCATATTTGCGCCACTTATTCAGTTCAGCTGCCTCTGATGCCACCCCGGCTCTAAACGAGGTACCCTTGAGATGAGAGGCCGCCAAAGTGTCTACGCAAGTAGCATCCCACACTAGGGCTTTACTTCTCTCCCAAGAGACCAATGTCATACCGTAGGGTCTCCTGCCATCGTCTCTAAATATTCCACAAGGCTCTAAAACCGAGGGAACATTTATAGAGACAAGAGCCCTTTGGATGACATCGTTCAAAGAACCGTGCCGTGAAAACATACCAGCACTTTTTTTACATGATAGTCCGTAGAGCCCAAACTTGTTGACGCTGCTACCACAGGGGCACTGATGGGGTTGACAAATCGCCGCTCCTAGTCGGTTTCCTACGGCGATGCGTAAGTTTTCCCCATCAAGTAATGTGCCGAGATTACATGATGGTAAAGCGTGTAACCAGTGACTAAATTCCTTAGTCGAAACAGCTAGAAGGCGTGCCTGATCTTGGTCACTATGGAAATTGTAAAACAAATCGTTCTGCACGTTCTGTACCAACGGAATATCGCACTGTTTTTGTTTTCATTGTCTGCCCTGCCTCCGTAGCAGGTCTACTTTATTATTTAAAATTATGTTACATAAGTCACTGACACTATGCACGGAAGCAAGGAAAGCAGGCAATGTAACGCTAGAAAGATTTCTCACACCAATACCACCAAATTTTATAGGTAAAGTAGCTTGAGTCCAGGCTGTTGTATTTAAAGTTAAATTTAGAATTTTTTCTATAGCTATTTTAAGATTATTATCAATATCTTTTAAAATATCCGAACATTTCCAGGCTGGACTCGAGCGAAGTAAGTATGTAAATCTAGGTACAAGTAGACAATATTTTGAAATAGTAAGAGTAATGTGGGGCTTTAATTTATACAATTTATCAACGTGGTTTAAAAACTGATCAAATTTTGTTTTTAAAACAGGTTTAATACTATCGAAAAACAACGGGGCACCTAACAGGTATAGCGATTCCGTACTGAGAGTTTTTATTCCTGGAGAAATGTTATTGAAATAAATATAAAAGTGTCTCTGGTAGAACTAGATAAATTATTGGCAAAAAATATTTCACATTTATTGCTATTTGGTTCAAGACCAAAATTTTTAAAATTTCGTAAAATATGAGTAAGATCACTGAGGACGTCATCTGCTCTACCTCCCAGTGTACCGTCGTCCAGGTACCAGACATTCAGCTTGGATTTCAAATTTGAAATAATTGGTTGAATTCCCAAACTGAAAAGTGCAGGACCTAGTGGGTCACCCTGATGAACACCGACAGCAGAATCGATAATATGGTTTTCGTAAAACAAGTTAGTATTTTGACTGTAACATTGCCAAACGTAATGATAAATTTCGGGGGTATCCTTAGCCACTTCTTTCAGCAGGGTTACCCTATCGATAGACTTAAAAGCATTCCTTAGGGAAACCTTCACAAGAACATCTGCATCAGAGTTTGTTAAAAATGTACGCACTGAATGTACCGCCGCCTCACAGCCACCTCTAGTGCCAAAACCTAGTTGAGTAGGCTGAAATTTTGTCTTAAGGTTAGAGATTATGTGCCTACAAGCTAATTTTGAAGTTAAGCGTCGAAATGTGGAACCAACGGCAATAGGACGGATACCGTTATCCTTTTTTTTGAAGGCACATAATCTTGCCCCATATAAGAATGGAATGAAATTGGGATTAACATTACCAGAAAGCATAAAGTACATAATTTTGTAATGTCATTAAGAAGTACTCCGCCGGCATCACCGGCAGAAGCAGTTACAAGATCTTTAAGATGTTGAGGCGTAATTCCGTCAATAATTAATTAACTTAATATTAAAAAAATGAGGTGGCAAACGAACAGACAGTCCACTTGATGTTAACTGGCTACTGCAGTCCATCAACCCTGCAGCCAACTTCAAATTTGGGTCATTTACACGTCAATTTAAGTGCAATATATTAAACACCCATATTCACAAACATTACTCTGAGGTATTACGATGCGCTCGAAGGCACAGGTTAGAAAACTTAAGCGAATTATCTACCTTGCTGTACGTCTCGCCAAGGTCATGCACGACGCACGACGCAAAACTACAATGAGTAGGCTTGACGTACGTTTTTATTGAGTCTAGTCTTGTAGGCACGGAAATGTTTGTGAAAGCTTTATTTTTCTCACGACTTTTTAGATCTGAAAGAAACATGAATATCTGTTTGTGACATGCACCCTTGGTCAGGCCTCTGTCACTCTTGCTGCCTACGTGGCGTAAATGCCTATAATCGCGTGAAACCTCTGGTTACATACGCAGTTAGGGCTAGCGCGTTTTAGGCGAGCAACTTATATGAAAAAATAGTTGTATAAATTTTAGTGTAATTTGTATATTTTAGAAAATACATTCATTATCAATTAAAATAAATAAAACAGCAAATTATTTAGTCAAACTATTAATGAATATTAATTTTATCACTCCGTGTCCATCTTTTCATCCCAGTATTTACTTAAATTCGATGCTTAAATTATACTTCAGATTTAAAGTTTTTTCTACTTATGAATATAATAACCGTTATTTTAGAGACGGTTAAAAAAATAAGACATAATATAAAAGTAAAACAGTTGTAAATTAAATAAATAATTAAAAGGTATTATACGTACTGTATTTTTTTACTCTTTGTTGAAAGCCCTCGGTAACTACAAAATATTGTCCGTGACGTAGGAACGGATTAAGGTGCAAAGCTCTCAACTATTTTCAATTCAAATCACTTTAGATTTATTTTATATTATCTCCGATACAGTCAATATTTGATTTACATTTGTGTAAAGTAAATCCACCCCTGATTAATAATTCTCGTATGTTTTCTTCAATAAATTTAACAGTTTCCCTGTCCGCGAAACAAACACAATTGTTAAACAAATATTAAAATGTTCATATATGATTCCATGAACAGGGAAAGGTTTAATATAATTTTTCGTATCAGCTCTTGTTACAAAGTCATCTACAAAGAAATCGTTTTTAATATGTTTATTATAATTTTATTAAAATGAACTGTTTTGTCTTTAGCAGAAGTACCGTATGTAACTGTTGTTAAATAATATTATTTAATGGGTTTATTTATATCAAATCTCCAGATAATGTTTTGATACATTTGATCATGTACGTAAATTAAAATTTGCCTATATATTTGTTTCAAATCACCAACGAATGGAAACCTATGTTTCCCCCAGCATATGACTGCAACGGCAACCCTATAATAGAACCATCAAATACAGTTCGAAGCTTCTTTGTTTCCTTTTCTTCGTTGCTTACTGCATGGTGCAGTACATAGCACCCTAAAGTTTTATCAATTTTCTCTTGTTATATCTCACGTTTATGTTTCTGATCCATATAATCTTGCATAAAATCTTTGTATCTCATGTATAATACATTATTTTTCTAAAATTTAGATTCCATAGCAATTAATCGCTTGTAAGCTAAATGATAAGAGTCGCTAAATGATAAGGCCGGGGATGTTCCAAGAAAGGCAATCTCACTTCATACTAACCATCAGATATTTTCTTATATGTAGTTGAGTAAATTTCATTACATTTAACAATAATAATAATTTGCAATGCTTTTAAATAAATTTTAGAACGTTGATCCTATAACTAAACCTATCACACCTAAACAAAAGACTTCTAAAAAACTAGCGCGTATTGTACACTACATTAACCATAATTTCTGTCCATATACCACCTGATTCATACTTTCACACAATTCAAAATGCTATATATTGTGGAGCTGCTACAGTTTCAATATACAATGGATACAAAATAATAGACCAAGAAAATAACTCCTCACATCGGAAAAAACGAATCCCTAAATGGCAAATGAGATTAGAAGATAGAATCCCAAATCTTAGAGTTAAAATAGGAAGACTAACGGAATATATAAATAGTAATACAAGCACTAAGCTCAAACGCGAAATAGAAAAAACTAGAGCAGCTTATAAAATACATTCACTGCATGAACACGAAAACAAGGAACTAGCCCATTTTCTAGACACCCTCAAACAAAAGCTTAAATCACTTGCAAACCGACTACGTAGATTTAAAGAAACCACTCTAAGAAAACAACAAAATGCGGTGTTTTATAATAATGAAAAAGATTCTACAGAAACCTAACAAACACACATGACAATAATAAATTAGTAGAGATACCCGAAATAGATCTGCTTCATCAATTTTGATCCAATAAATGGTCAAAACCCAAAACACATAGAGAAAGCGACTGGATTAAACAGGATAGGGAACTATTAGTAAATTTACCAGAGATGATGTTCGATGAAATAAACATGGATTTATTAACATCAGTTATTAACAAAACGCATAGCTAGAAAATGACTGGAACCGATAAAATCATTGGTATAAAAAGTTAACTTACTTACATCCGCTCTTACTCTCACATATCAACACTTTTATAATCTATATTTTATATATCTCCCAAAATATATTAGCAGAACAACAGAAAGGATGCAGAAAAGGTAGTCTAGGTTGTAAAGAACAGTTGATTATTGACGCAATCGTCTCTAAGCAAGCAATCACCAAAAAATAAATATTTTCACTATGTTTATTAACTACAAAAAAGAATTTAACTCAGTACCTTATAGCTGGCTAATATACATTTTAGAACATTATAAGATTCATCCTCAAATTATAGAATTCTTAAAAAATGCAATGCTCCATTGGAGAACTACTCTCAAGCTTTACATTGGTGACTTCTGTTTAGAGACTGATATAATAGCAATTCGAAGGAGAATATTTCAAGGTGATGCCTTAAGCCCTCTTTGGTTCTGCCTGGCTTTAAATCCTTTATCTAACCTTCTCAATAGAACTGAAAAGGGATATAAAATCACCAACGGAAATACACATCACACACTATCACATTCACTTTATATGGATGACATAAAATTGTATGGAAGTAGTTTAAAAGATATACATAGTCTTGCTGATATAACGGAAAGCTACTCAACTGATATTCAAATGGAATTTGGAATAAATAATTGCAGGATACAATCAATTTGTAGAGGCAAAGCGGAACAAAATTCATATACTCTCCAAACAGGTGAAACCATTGAACATATAGATGAAAACATTGGCTATAAATATCTAGGATTAAATTACGCCTAAATGGAATACTTAATACATATCTACATGCACCAAAACCATTAAAGTAGTAAACAGATTCGCTATCCCAATTTTAACTTATTCGTTTGGTATAATTCATTGGTCTAAAAGTAACTTAATAAAGCTGCAACGTCTCATCAATACAACAATGACTAAATACAGAAAACACTACCCTAGGTCTTGTAGCGAACGACTCACATTACCTAAAGTAGAAGGTGGAAGAGGTGTCATTGTAATAAAAAATCTTCATAACTCAAATTTCAGCTATTCGAAACTTCTTCCATCAACAAGCCAATAATAGTCCGCTTCATAATGTTGTTGTCCAAGCCGATACTAAACTCACTCCTTTAAACCTCAAAGATCAAAGAAAACAGAAAAATGAAAGTATTATCTCTGCACAGGATAAAATTAACAGCTGGTTGCAGAAGACGGTACATGGAAGACACCGTCGCGACTTGATGAACACAAACGTAGACAAGATAGCATCTAACATGTGGCTCAAGCGTGGAGAACTCTTCCCTAAAACAGAAGGTTTCATGTTAGCAATTCAGGACCAAACTATACACACTCTAAACTACAGAAACACATAATTAAATGCCATACAAAGTTATATAAGAATTTATGTTTAAGTCTGAATAGTAGGAAGGTTTTCAGTTTCATTATAAGTTAATTTTTGTAGGTAAGTATGTACGTACAGTTTTTTTATAATATATATAATATAAAAAAAACTATAATAACCTAACTAAAATAATATTCTATTTTAATAAGTTGGTAAATTTCTAATGTTTTATTTAGTTTATTTTATAAGTGTGGTCCTAAAAATGCAAAGAATCTTCTTATAAATGTTGTTTAAAAATTAGTTGTATCTACGGAAAATTTCCTGCGTTTATTTAAGTTCGTTGGGTTGTATAGCAATAAACTATGTTGTTTTGAATGATCGTCAACATAAACCACATGAGTAAAGAAATCGTACCGTAATATACCGTATAGTTGTCTTAGCGTAAAGACCTGACAGTTATCATAAAGTTGTGATGTAGAATATAGGAATGTTGCTACTTTGAGAATAGCACGTTGAGAGATCTCAATCTTTTGTAACACCGATTTAGAAGCACCACCCCACGTTGATATGCAGTACGTTATAATAGACTGACATAAAGCTAAGTAAGCTCGTTTTAATACATTATCTGGATCCAAAACGTGTCTAATGGTTTTAAAAATATATATTAATTTATGAATACTTCTGCTAAGTGTGTTAATATGTTGTTTAAAATTTAAATTACTATCTACTATGTTTTTGGAGTCCTTCTTTAATTATGTTCCCAAATACCTCCGCACCACAAAGTAAATCTA
Source organism: Parnassius orleans (assembly GCA_029286625.1). NCBI lineage: Eukaryota > Metazoa > Arthropoda > Insecta > Lepidoptera > Papilionidae > Parnassius > Parnassius orleans. The sequence goes on along the minus strand of JAGSMP010000030.1, from coordinate 5,644,368 downwards.
TAGGACCTGACCTATTTAATTGTGTGTCTGCTAGTTGTAATTGTTGCAGTAAAGGGCAGTTGAGTGATGCATTATGTGTAGGTAGTTGTGAAGTGATTTTAAGAACAAAAGCTGTAACACAATTAATTGAAAAGATAATCAACACCGGAGATGTGAATACTTTATTTCGATTCAAGCGTAATGTTTGACACGCCGACTCTGTGATCAGTGAAATCTGTGACCCTTGGTCTATCAGAGCTCGGAGAGTATACATCTTACATTTTGTTTGTATATCCACTAGCACAGTGGACAGGAGTACTGTAGAGTCAAGTATTGTGTAGTTGCATTGTACCACTTGATCTTCTTAAGTTTATATATCATCACTAAATGTTTGATTTACACCATTTTGAATTGGATCAACTATTAAGTCTTATGTTTGTTATGTTTGTTTGTGAGTATGATGTTTCTTTTTGCACTTGCATGACGTGGAATTTAAGCATGTTTTGACACTATGTACCTTGCGTCAGCAATAAACACAAATACCTTTTTCAAATACAAAGTCTCTTCAATCTTCTGTATTTAATTTTAAATATGTATTACAGTGACATATAAAATAATCTTCTTTGCAGTAGGTGCAAGCTCTGTTTATCTGGTTGAGTTTAAAAGCAACTGAATGATCGCGACTTATTTCTTTAGATAATTGCGCAGCCTAAAGTGTTCCCTTCCTGTACCAATAATCTCTGGCGCTTTAAATTTTTGTTCCCAAAAATCAAGCAAGTCCTTCCAAGTTAGAAGCTTCGAATGGTCTAGTGTTTGCTCGAAGTATTGATGTCGAAGTATTGAAGTATTGTTCTTTTAAATCAGGATCCTGTTTTAAAAGAACAATATGAACCACTATGTAATCCTATTGATCTGTGTAATAAACATCTTTAATTCTCTTTAATAATACATAAACATCTTTAATAGTTATCCATTCGCTTTATTTTCCAGTGAATACAGGTAATTGTACAGGTAGTAATGCAACTGTCTGAGAGTTCAAAAGATTTGCTGTGATACACTTATTAGATTGCATTTGAAATGTTGTCGGTTTCATTGTTTCTAATATCTTTCTTTGTGTTTAAATATAATTCTTAACATACTTCATATATAACTTTAAAATATGCAAGCTTACCTTTCATTTTGTTTCAGTATATTTAAGAATGATTGATCCAATGATTCGCTATAGATATTCAAAGATATCTTCACGAACAAGGACAAATAGTATATAAATAGCTATGCATGGATTATTATTATATATCACTATTTTTAAACACAGGTTATAAAGAGAGAATTCAATTACGCAATAATAGCCTTGGTTTTGACGTTTGTTCATCCGTCCACCAATTACAACCTTAACCAATTAAAGCGCCGCATTTAATGTTATGCGTACGCACTGCATACAGTTTTTAATATCTTATCATACCATACCGAACATACTAAGAAATATAATACTTATTATAGCGTTGCTCCTGTAATTAAAAAAATGTTTGTAGATACGGGTATAAATGTTTAATGCTATATTGTATTGTAACTATAAGATTCGCGTAAAATTTAAATAGTGTAGAGGGTAGTGGGGTTGAATGTAGTGGTGGTGGGTTTAACGGTGGAAGTGATGGTGCATGCAATTGTGGGAGGCATGGAGGTGATATTTAAACTAAAAAAATATATATTTTATTTTTAATCTGATTAACACATCTTTAATATGATGAATTTTCATTAAACAAAACCTGATTTTATTAAAATTTATACAAAATATATAAAACGATTATGAAATAAAAAAATTAAATTATTGTAGAAATAAAAACATAGCTTTGTAAAATCAATAATATTAGACTTTAAGAAAACTTATACAACACGCATTGATCATGAGCTGTGATGATCCTAGTGGGAACACTGGGTCATAGTCATTAAAATGTTGTATTGTACAGACTTGAAGATTTTCACTCGTACAAAATTTTAAGTCAATCGACCGTCTACAAGTTGGTGAATATTACCTTTTTTTTTTTTTGCGGATGGAAAATCATCTAATGACGCCTTTCGCTGTGGGTGGAGCGGAAGGAGTGTCAGACTTTACTGACTAAAACCATCCGTGTTCCTTCAGTGCCCTTACGTTCCGGAGCCGCGGTATCTCTTTCGAACAGCCCGCAGCCCCGGCAGGCGTCGGCCCTTGCGGGCCCCTTCACGCTGCTGACAGCTCTTTGAGGCGCGCGGAACAAAACGCGCCGTCGACACGGCCTGTCGTCGTTAGACGGACGGACGGCGAGCTACCCATTGCTCGCCGTCCACAGGTCCGCGCCTACGGTGGTCAGCCACGACGTAGCCCCGACGCCGGGGCGTCTCCGCGGCGGCCGGGAAGGAAAGCTGTTGCTCTTTCCTTCTCCCGCTCCGCCACCTCCTTCGCTAGCATCACTGCTTCGCAGAAGGTGGTGACGGCATCCCATTCCGTCTCGCTCCGGACCATGGCTTCGACCAGGGCCGGACGCGAGGTCGCCGCCGCCTATCGCCGCTACGAGTACACGGCGGTGCTCCGCCCAAGCAGGGCACACCTCCACGGTGTGCTCCACCGTGTCCTCGGTCGATCCTCGTGATGAATATTACCTGCGATACTAATAAAAGAGTATTAAAAATAATAAATTATAATAAAACTTCATAAATATTTCAAGAGTATGTTTATATAAGAAAAAGATGTGTGAGGTTAAAGTTAATTAAATGATAACAATCTACCTACTTCTTGTTTAGCTACCTCGACACTAATTAAGCATCGCCATTGTCTTTGCAAATAACATTGTAACAATTTTAGTTTATAATAATATCAATTGCAATCTATGATACAATACAAAGTCCATTTAGCATATTGTAAGAAAAGAAAAACTTAAGCGAGTCTGCATAAATATTCTAATAGGCTGTGTTGTATGGTGAAAACTCAAGAACTCCACTTTTTTAAATCAAAAATATAATTTCCTATGTATTATAAAAAATCTCATAGCATTTAGTGACTCATAGATGGCGAGGTAATCAAAACAATTAGTTCCTCAGCCTAAATATGACCGCTCATATACAATCTCGTAAGAAACGGCGTGCACAAAGTGATTGTATGTACAATAGGACTTGATTGGAATCATATTGCAATCGCTTATTTACCTGTGAAGTATATTAATTGCGGTAATTTGTCTCAGCTAAGGCTATATCGCACAACATACTTCGTTTATAGATTGACTACGGCAATCTTGATATTAAAAGATACTTCTGAATTATTTATTACGATACGTACTACATATGCACGTAATACACAGACAATATATTATTATATCATTATTAAAGCCTGTCACAAGTCCACTGTTGAATCTAGGCCTCCCCCAAGGAACCACACAGAACGAACCTGCCACCACATCCACAGCCACCTGCATCCATTGACTTTGCCAAACTTAAATTTGATTACCGCTACGATGCTGCGACACATTGAACATTTCTTCCTCATCTGTTGTCGGTTCTTTCGGGTATATTTCAGTGCAATCCCACTTCATCTTACTGGTCCTTGGGCTATGTCGCTTACTCTGGTTCTAATACGGTCTGATTTATTACGAAATCTATCACGCACCTTGAGTTGTACACTTTTGATTTCAAATTTTGTTTTCTTTTTTTTATACGTGATAGAGCCACGCTGCAGTTATATTATGGTTGGAGCACGTACGAGTCGACTCGACCAGGGAAAGACCGCGCTCTCACAGAATACTAGCATCAAATAGCAGCTAAATGCGTATTTCGTACGGTGAGTGTAGAAAACCGGAGACCCTTTTTACAAGAAACGAGGCAGTCCAATTTGATCCCCATAGATGACAACGCATTCTGCATTTTGGTACTATCGAGGATAGATGTGAACGTACACGGGCCATAACATCTACTTACCATCAGGTGGACTTAATGCTCGTTTGCCAAGCTTATTCTATAATAAAAAATATTTTATTGCTACGTGGTGGTAGTGTTGGCGTAAGAGAATCCATCATCTCATTTCGACCCGTAGGTATCGTAAAAGGAAGCTATGGAAATTTCAGAGAAAACTCAACGCTTCCGAGAAATAATCATCACATAACAACAGACGTAAAATCAGAACGTGATGGACGGTACTGTCGAAGGTGCCATTCCGAAGTTGTCTATCCGCCTACCAAGCGTAATGATTTAGGCAAACCCTTCTTGCCCCGAGAGAGGCCTAGGCCAGTCACGAGCTGGATTTTAAGGAAGTAACGCCTGATTCTATTATTTATTTAATTTAATGAGTAATATTCGCGTAAATATAAGACAACATTAAGTTCTATTATTACATATTCTCTCTTCGCTTATTATTACTAAGTAAATTTTATTCTAATCACTATATAATGATCATTTAGCGCCATAATTTGCATCCATATATCTTTCATGTCATTGTTTATATATTCATACTATATATTTATACAAAATATTGTTGTGCCTACGATCATACAATCTATAAAGTAATGTGTTTTAGGTTTTAGCTTCATGTATAGTGTTATTAGCAAGAAAAAAATTAAAATATTTATGTTAGTTATCTACAAGCAAAATTTAGATAATGACTGATATTAGTTATTTTACTTATGCTCTTCGCTGCATCTTTTAATTAAATATAGGGTAGAGAGAGAAATCTTTACAAAAAATGATGGTCTACTACGGCTTAAAGTTTATTTTTATTTGATTTTCAAAGTAGGTCACCGGTGTTATACGAAGTCCCATCCACCACACATTAATTTTTAAACTATTTCCTCCTGTCCGAATAAGGCATCAATTTTAACTCTTGATTGAATGCAGCCAGTGCAATAGGGTATTATTACACCCATTTTCAAATAGTGTTTTAAATGAATCCTAGAGTGATAATAAGCCACTATAATTTTTATATAATTTTTGAAAACCGTGTAGTGCCATAAAAATTACTTTTAATTTATCCTTTTAAATTTTCTCGAAAATGAGTTTGCAAAGTAATAATATATTTTTGGATTTTTAATAATGAGTTATCATCTTTTACCATTGGTGTGTTGTGCCTGAAGGCAAAAATATGAGCATAAGAACGCCGGGGAAGTTATGGATAGAAGTGCCAACTGATTTAAATATGAGAAATACTTGGTTAAAACTGGCAAGAAGAGACTTGTCTACAAAAGCTAGACTATACTTCTGTGAAGATCACTTTGATGTAAGTATGACTTATATTTAACTATCGTTTATACAAAAACTGCGGTTGCCAACCCGCCTGCCAAGCCTAGGAACTATGACAAATATCCTCAGTTTGATAGGCTGTAATGAATACCGCTACGGCCTATAAAAGTTTACTGCTGAACATAGGCCTCTCCCATAGATTGCCTCATAAGGGATCCCCCTTTTTTTTATATATATTTTTTTATATATATTTACCATAGTTTCCACGCATGGCAAGCGGGTTGGCAACCGCAGTTTTCTTTTATTTTTAGTCGTTACTAGGAAGACGTTGATGCCCATCTCCTGATTTGTTTCCCTCTGTCGCCTCTTACGACACCCACGGGGTGATATGGGGTGGTGGATATTCTTACACCGCCACTACACGGTAACAGTTACTACTGGCTTATACGCCGGCCGTGTTAATATTTTTTAGGAACACGTCGTTGAGTGCTGGAATAAACTTGTGTCTGAAGTCCAGACTTTGTTGATCTAAGTCTCGGATTGGGGGCGACAAAAACTAATCCAGTTCAATCCCCAGAAGAAAAAAGATTGCGCGTTTACCTCTAAAAAGAACCGCTTTGACGTATCTCTTCTGTTTCAAGGCACTCCACTCGTTTCTTTGGCTAGCATCGGAATACTCGGCGTCAACATATGGAATGACGTTCAGTTCTGCGGTCACTTGGAAGGGAAGGCCAAATTGGCATCTAAAAACCTTGGCGTGCTTTGTAGATTGGAATATTATTTCATGCCGGTACTTACAACTTTACAAAGGGCAAGTTCACCATCACATGGAATAATGTTCTCATCTCTGAGTTGGAGCACCCCAGTGCCAGCTCCTTCCACTTGATTTTATCGCATCTACCACTATGACTAATTCGAGCCGCTCAGTTTCACATCATTTGGATGATTGGCGGTCCACCACTGTGCCATTTACAAGAAGTTTCCTGCTTCGTACAAATTCCTTGTGGAATTGACTACCACCAGCAATTTTTCCAGACCGATACGACTTAGGTACCTACAAGAAAAGACCTACTATTTTTCAAAAGGCCGGCATAACATCTGCAATTCTCCTGGTGTTGCAGTTGTCCATAGGCGGCGGTAGTCACTTACAATCAGGTGAGCCGCATACTCGTTTGCCCCCGCTCTTATAAAAAATCCTCACTTCTCTTATTCTATTAGAAAAATAGCTTAAAATCAAATTACGAAATAACTGTCTGATCTTAGTTGGTGTCGACACCAACCGTGAATTTTTAAATTGAATTCGCGATGTCATTGCCGCGAAAAAACAGTCCCTACAGCACGTGACCGATTACACAAAATTGTTTGTCTAAATTTGTATTCGTCTACATTGTACGGAAATAAAGATGACCAAATTTCTTTCAAAGTTACCTTTGTGCGTAAAAACCGAGGAGAAACTGTAACAAACTGTAATTTACTTTTCTAACGGTAGCAAAACGTGCCCTGATTTGATAATTGGGAATAAGTGATTGTTAGTTTTATTATGGTAAATAAAACAACTGCGGTTGCCAACCCGCCTGCCAAGCCTGGTAACTATGACAAATATCCTCAGTTTGATAGGCTGTAATGAATACCGTTACGGCCTGTAAAAGTTTATTGCTGAACATAGGTCTCTCCCATAGATTGCCTCATAAGGGGGATATTTACCATAGTTTCCACGCATCGCAAGCGAGTTGGCAACCGCAGTTTTTTTTATTTTTAGCCGTTATTAGGAAGACGTTGATGCCCATCTCCTGATTTGTTTCCATCTGTCGCCTCTTACGACACCCACGGGGTGATATGGGGTAGTGAATATTCTTACACCTCCACTACACGGTAACCAATCCATTAGTGTAGTACAAAATAAAGTGGCTCTGGGCACTTTATTTTATGCGAGGGTGAACCGTCACAACTCTTTCAACGAATAAGTGCCTAATAGTGCCATCTTTCAAAAGGTCTTAGTCCAGTAGTAGATTTAAAATAGTAAATATTGTAATGCAAATTAATTCATTTATGGCATCGATTTAATTATTAAAATCTTGAATATAATCAATATTAAATTAAGCCAAGGGCCACCGTGGTTTGATGTAACAGAAACATCCACAGGTCTATCTATGTCTATCTAAACGAATAAGTATATACGTACATAATATACATTATACTGTAATATTCGTTACGTTTACAATTATAAAGAATGTGTAGGAATAACATGCGATAAACATACTTAAGACTGTGCAATATACCATATGTAGATTTTTATCCAAATTAATTGTCGAAATACAAATAATAAATATATGTAAAAATTTACACACTATACTTACTTAATTGTTTACTTTCTTTGAAAAGATTTTGTAAGTCAAACGTTACTCTGTCTCCGTAGTCGAATGAATATTTATAGTTCTTTAGACCAAAGTGGTTCACGCCTTTATTGTCTTTTATGTATTTTGTATTAATATCAACCTTCATCCTCAGATTTGCTAAAAAATAAAGTGAAATAGTAATTGCATCATAATTTGTTAGCTATGTATTAATTTGATTTTTGATATTAGTATTATTTTATAGTAACTTCCTTTGCAACATGTTTTAAAAAACTTACAAGTATAATAATAATTTCAAGTGCGCTATTTGATAATAATGACAAAGTAGACAATTTTAAAAAGAAGGTAAACATAAAATGGCCCACTTTGCAAACCTTACCATTTATCAACTTTTTACAAAACTGAATGAGAAATAATATTATACACAATTTTATTAGAATAATTACACAATTTTAATCGAACAAGGGAAGATACTTGCCAAATGAAGTTGCTTGTCGTAGACAAAAGCATAGATAATATTATGAACAATATTTGATTAAGGCTCCTTTACGTAGTTGTAACATCCACTTATTTACGTGGTAGAGCCATGCTGCAGCTATATTATTACTGGTATAGTTGTAGCACGAATGGGTCGGCTCGACCGGGGAAGGACCACGCTCTCACAGAATACCAGCGTTAAATAGCAGCTTAACGCTGCCGTGTTTCGTTTGGTGAGTGTAGAGAACCGGAGACCCATTTTACTTGAAACGAGGCATTCCATCTTAGTCCTCACGGGTGACAACGTATTTGCATTTTGATTCGTAATCGAGGATAAGATGTAAATGTCTATGGGCCACAGCAACCACATACAATCAGGTGGACTGTGTGCTCGTTACCCTTATCCTATAAAAAAAAATTCTGGCTGTATAATAGATATTTAAAATTTAATGGAAACTAATATCTAAACACAAACTAAAACAGTCAATTTATTTTCTATTAGACATTAAAAATCATAAAATTACTTTTAATATTACTGGTTGATAGGACTCTTTTTCTGCCTTGAAGTCGGAGTCCGTCAAAGTAGATACCACCCTCCTACCTATTTCTTCCGGCAAATAGCAATACCTGTACTGTGGTGTTCCAGTCTGAAGCGTATGGAGAGCCAGTTTTACTACAGACTGTAAAGCATTCCATCTTAGTCCGTATCTATAGGCTTCTTTGTTTAAAATTGATTGCAGGTTTCCATCGGTTGCAATAGCCACTTAGCATCCGGCAGACTGTAAGTTCGCTTGTCAATTCAGTTTTATAAAAAAGGAAGTCTATTCTTAAAGGTTGTAATTTAATACATCTTTTAACTTTTCCCCTATTTTATATGTATACTTACTCAATTTTATCTTTGCATCACCCTCGCCATTAATAGGGAAGAGTAAGATTTTTCCGACGGCGTCGTAAGCTCCTTTGATGGTCAAGTTACAGTGAAACTCTAACACAAAGTGACGTTTCTCAAGCTCCGATCTGAAATTAAATGGGATCCGGGGTTTCGATTTTGTTAAATGATCAATGTCCTTAAGTCTTTCCCAGAATATGTATTACACGACAAAAATATTCCAGTTTCGCAAATTTTGACAAAAAATTATTTATAATTGTTTATTACAATTTAATACTCGCGGGACAGAGTAAAAATAGACTAGAAACCAAGGTTTACCAACTGGTTCCAGCTTTTGAGGTCAATTAAAAATATAACTTACAGTTTTTGTCGTCAAATATGTAATATATTGTGTAATATATTCTACAACAGAAAATCTGATGTTCATAAATATAATCATTTGGTAAGTTTTTTTTAATGTTAGCAGTATGATATAAAATATTATAATATATAAATATCATTTAGCCTCATGCATTTAAATTGGTACCTGGAAATATAAGAATCAATAGAATATATTTTTAATGATGATAAAGTATCGATCTTCTTTATCACGCAGTGTAGAACAGACCCCCTTCCTCCCACTAGACGGAGTGACGACTTGGACTAAGCAATGCAGGAAGTCGGTGGTAATGCAGGTTCGTGCTCTGCGCCATGACTTGGGGGAGGTTATTCAGTAGCGGACGTGTGAAGGGCTATAACAATATATCAGCAACTTCAAAGATGCGAGTGCCCTATATAGTATATTATATATGGGTGCGCATCTTAAAAACTTAAGGTGTTTACACAAAATAATATTATATAAAAATATTCTTGAACTTAGTAAGTAGTTATTAAAATTTGAATATCTACTAAGTACTTTTATAATTTTTAAATCTTAAGAATATTCTTTTGTAACGGATTCAATCTAAGTAGAAACGCCCTTTTTGGCTTCTCATAGTGAAGTTTTCCGGGCTAGATGTTTTTTGTAAATATGCCTGTTAAATGTAGCTAGATTGAGACTAAATTGAAACTATCTACTTAATTAAGATCGACCATAGTTCAACTGTGAATTATAAACTAAACTTTTTCAGTGTTCGAAATTTCAAACACTTTCTCAAGCTTTTATATATTAATACTATTATCACGTTGTATTATGCATAGGAAATATTACAATCAGATACGTGACGAAGTAGTACTAGTATCACGCGTTCATTATCTCTTTAATTATATAAAATTTTTGGATCCGGTTGGTGGTGCTGTTGTCGAGATCCAGAAATCACCCGTGCGAAACCAGGGCGGATCGCTAATTAAATATAAAAAATCGTCATAAATTATTTAGATGAGAGTGAGGCTGATAAATAAAATTTTGAGATTTATGTTTTCCTTTTCTTTAAAAAGTACAAAAACATGCGAGAGTGTCGTGTAACACTCGGTTGGAACGAAGTTCCTTTCGTAGTATATTATTATTGATAAACATGTTATATTATTGATTAACAAATACAAATAAATGAATTACTAGCGTCTATTAAAATGAAGCGTCATTTAAAATTATATTTCTTTCTTGGCAAGATAAGAAAAAGTGCGAGGGAGATGGATGTTATTCCATCTCGCTGGTACTATAGAAAGGATTCGTGACGGAAAAACCTAGCCTCCATACGTCAAATTCGTACCGTGCGAAAAGGAACTTCGTTCCAAAAATATTTATTATAAAAAGACTCACACAACATTGTCGACAATACACTTCCTGAAGCCGGTTACTTTTCCTTGATAGAATGTCACTTTCAGCCCACTGAGAGGAATTGACAACTTTTCGATAGTAAAAGGGTCTAGCGGAGGGACACCAAGATTCGGCATGCCTTTAACGAATTCTGGAATTGCTTCTTGGGTTGACTTGACCAAACATTCTCTGCTGGTTTCGTTGCACGGGTGAATAAAATCGGCTGAAAAAAATGAATTTTAAACAAAAATAGAAAGCATAACTTAGAAAACAAAATCATTATTTTAAAGCCGATTAAAAGGGGAAGAAAACATATACACTTATAAAAAGGCATTGACCGTAGCGAGGCTCCACGACCGTAGGTTCGAATCCTGCACAGAACTGTGTTTTATATGACCTACAAATAATTTTTTTATAGGATAAAGTTGACAAACGAGCACACAGTCCACCTGATGGTAAGTGGTTGTTGTGGCCCATAGACATTTACATCTATCCTCGATTACGAATCAAAATGCAGATGCGTTGTTACCCGTGAGGACTAAGATGGAATGCCTCGTTTCCAGTAAAAAGGGTCTCCGGTTCTCTACACTCATCATAAGAAACACAGCAGCGTTAAGCTGCTAAAATAGCGCTGGTATTCTGTGAGAGCGTGGTCCTTCCCGGTCGAACCGACCCATTCGTGCTACAACTATACCAGTAATATAGCTGCAGCATGGCTCTACCACGTAAAAACTATTTGTTTTACATTTTGATATTCATCCATGTGTATTCAAAAAAAGCGGAGGTTTACAATTTGACTGTATGCTTTTTTGAACGTATGTCACGCAATATCTTCGTCAATTCAATTCAATTCAAAATAATTTCTATTTAGAATAAAATAGTATAAACTAATTTTTACTCAATGCAGATTCCAAGAATGCTGATAGAAAGTTATTTAAGCTTTACTACTGGTTCGGAAAAGCCTCTGTCCTGGGAAGAATCAGCAAGAAATACAGCGGTACTTTTTTAAACATTAATTTACTATATAATATTGATACAAATACGTATGAAAACATTTAGTAACAGCATATTACTGAGAATTTCTTAACAGAAAAACGCAATAAACAATTTTGACCCGACACGAGATTTGAATGCAGAACATCGTGGTCAGCAATCGCGTTGACGATCACTGGACCCACAAGGCAATCAAATAGTCCATTTACACCTACATCTGTTCTCGATTAAAAATAAAAATGCAGGTGCGCTTTCACCCCCGAGGACTAAGATGGAATTTGTCATAAATAAAATGTTTTTTTTTTATTATGATTATTTGACTGCAAGGAATTACGACAGTATTGCCGTTGTTTGAACAGACAGTTGTGTCTTCTTTAACCTATTTAAGTAACCTATTTATGAAAGTCAATTGTGTGTAAAAGTATGGTCATTCCTTAATAATTATTTAAATAAAACAATTAAATATAGCCTTATAAATGAAGTTTAGGGTCTTTCTCGCGATGGCGTCTTGGAAATGTTGATATTCCACAAAGAGTACAATCTATACATTTATTAAATCTGTAGAAAAATTGTGTGTTCACAATTCACGCAAACACTACTGGACGGAATTCAATGAAATTTTGTATGTAGGCAGTAAATGACCACGTATAACATATAATATGCAAGTTTTTATCCGCTTATAGAAGAGTAAAAAAAAGGGTAATGATTTTTTTTAAATTTACTTTATCAGATTCATAGCTACAAAATGGCGGGTAATTCTAAAAAGCGAAGGTCGTGTAAATATTATGATATAATAAAAAAAATAAACAAGACAGTGCAAATTTTTGAATTCTATGCTGTTAACGCTATTTACATTACATCGTTGTCTCATTAACATAGTTTTTGTTACAGTGTAAATAGTTCTACTCTGAAGGTAGAAGTTTTCACGTTATGTTTTCCTTTACCGCCGACCACGTGACTCGACTAAACTCGACTTGCTTGCGTACCACTATTAAATTTGAAGGCAAGCATTGGTAAATATATTGAAGAAACCTGCATGTCTATGAGTTATAAAAAGATTGAAGACATGTGAAATCTACCAACACGCAATGGGGCTGCGTGACGGACAACTCCTTGCCCTAAAACACTCAGAAATGAAGCCTGTGCCTAGCTGTGGGACATAATAATGTCTTCCAGAGCGAATCGCGGTCACAGCGGTCAATCTGAACGGAGACTACCCATCTGCGCAAAGCAGGATTATAGTGCCCAAGTGTAAGCACAGGTGCACTATCTATTTCCTCACTCTCATAGTCCCATGGGACGTTAATTCGACACGACCGGAGAGAGATCAGGCGCAGGACCAACGGCTTAACGTGCTTTCCGAGGCATGGGGGTGAATGAAATACCATGCCGTGCCTCATATCCTGTCCTGCGCAGATGGCTAGTCTTCGTTGAAAACTGACCGCAGTGACGAAATTCAGTCTGGAGGACATTATAAATAGTCTTTTGTTAAGTTAAATACACACAGGGCTTTTTTTCGATACATTAGGAGAAAATAGCTTGTTAACTGGAAGAGAGACAGAGATATACATTCAATGCTTTATCATAATACTAACAGGCTTATAAAATAAAATTATTTTACAAGCCTTTTAGTATTAATGCGTATTTAATTTACTTCAACTACATTGATGATGTTCTCATTTTATTTTTATTGAAGTCAGTTGCACAAAATTTTTAATTTTACCACTAGTTGTGTACTAATACCATACGAAATCAATATTAGATTTCGTAAAAATTTATGTACATTCTATGATTTATGAGTATCACGGAGTCTATACACAAAAGTTCTCGACGCTGAGGATTTTGATAGTTATGACTTACGAAAATTTAATGATATTCAACTGTTTGATTTTCAGACTGAAAATAAAAACAATGCGCAGACGATGTTAAAGCGCAACGATCATATGTGCCTAAACAGGAGCACTTGCTCGTTCGATGTAAATTATGGATCTAACGCTAATACGATAATTATGATAGCAATAGACTCGAAAAGCTTTTTGGAACTATATTATATTAAGATTTTTGCACAAATATTAGCTCTGGGTGAAATTTGGGCAATAGTGATATCTTTATATGAAATGGCCTCAAATCTTAGGTTAGTTACCTGGTACTCTAGTTACTAATACTACGCCACGCTGTTGTGTTGTATTGAATTTTGATAGCAAGGACCCAGACCTATATAGCCTATATAGTTCCTGCTAAACACAGGCTTCCTCTCAATTCTGAGAGGGTTATAGAGTAGCAAGTTAGCCGAGCTGTTCAATTGACTTCACATGTTCTCTTAATGTTTTATGTTTCAGATATGCAGGTTTCCTCTTCTTCCACCCGTGAGTACATAGTAAATCTGTACTTAAAATTGCAATTAACAATTTTAGTGCTGTCGGCGGTGATCGTACGAGCGCTTAGATCCTGAATTTAAACTGATTTTTGTACCAAGAGATATTCGCATCAATAAAAATAAAAAGTCATATTCTAAAATCACATTATGGAAATTCAATTACGACATGTTTGAAATAAATTATTAATTGTAGTTATTTTCCTTATATGATTAATAAATTTTTATTTGTGTAGCTTTTGGACTAATATTTTTAATAAAGGAAATTATATTATTCAATATTATAAATAGGGTTTCTATAAATTTCTTAGAAACGATGAAGCAGACGCTAAATAGACAAACATTAATAATTGCATACTTACGTGCAAGTTTTGCATGTGTTAACTCACAAAAACTGCACAAAATACACAATACAATAATAGAATAGATTCTATTATGTAAAATCATTTTAATCTTTTTTGTTATTTGTGTGTTTCAATTAAAAGTAACTTCACCACTGCGCCCGGCGTTGAGTATAACTGCTTTATATCTTCTAAATGAATAGACGTTACTGAGCCTTCACAGCTGACATTGTACGCCGACAACCGGTTTCATGATCGGTCCTTATCAAAGAAATATATTTTTTAACCACTTGCTTGTAGTGTGACTAAAAGCGATAGTAAAAAATAAAAATAAATCATTATAGTTAAATCACAAAAAAAAAACTGTCAGTCGTAGGACTGCACGTCAGAAGTGAATACTTCTTAGCTACACAAACTTGTAAACATTATTTTTGGGTTATTAAGAAATATTTTTAGGAAGTATTTTTTATTAAAACTTATTTTTATCAATGAAGAATCTAATTCAATAACATGGCATTCATATTATCGCAAATTATTATATTTTTTATGGTTATTGCTTAAAAAGAAGAGAACTCGAGCGTCAAAGTTTATTCTCGGCGATTAAATTCTATTTTTTTATCTCGATTAATTTATAGTATTTTAAAACTCCATTCGAGGAATTTAATTAAGTATTTTATGTATGCGTATAGTTTTGAAGCATATATATTATTTCAAGAAGAGATTTTTAAGAAATCTTTCTAGCGTTTTATTGCCTACTTTCCTTGCTTCCGTGCATAGTGTCAATGACTTATGTAACATAATTTTAAATAATAAAGTAGACCTGTGCTTTGCTGCGGAGGCAAGGCAAACATAGCTAACGCTCTGTCCCGGTAAAAATGTCCCACTGGAAGTTAACCAATAAAAACAGTGCGATATTCCGTTGGTAATGAGTGTGCAGAAAGATTTGTTTCACAATTTCCACAGTGACCAAGATCAGGCTCGCCTTCTAGCTGTTTCGACTAAGGAATCTAATCACTATCTTGCTATAAGGAATATAGTAATCTCGACATATTGCTTGATGGGGAAAGCTTGCTTATCGCCGTAGGAATCCGGCTATGAGCGGCAATTTGTCAACCTCACCAGTACCCCTGTGGTAGCAGCGTCGACGAGTTTGGGCTCCACGGACTTTCATGTAAGAAAAGTGCAGGCAGGCTCCCATCACGGTTCTTTGAACGAAGTCATCAATCTTGCCTCTATAAATATTTCCTCGGTCTAAGAGCCTTATGAGAGATATAGAGACGATGGCAAGTGACCCGACAGTATGACTTTGGTCCCTCGGGAGAGAGGTAAAGCCCTAGTGTTGGATGCTACTTGCGTTGACACTTTGGCGGCCTCTCATCTCAAGGGTACCTCGTCTAGAGCCGGGGCGGCATCAGAGGCAGCTGAATTAAGTAAGTCTTTGAGAAATTACTTCATATTTGTGCCATTTGCTGTAGAGACTATCAGTCGTTGAGGTGCACGTGCGGTGAAGTTCCTAAACGAACTGCATCCGTGGCTGGTCGTCGCTGCTGGTGATAAGAGGGCTGGTTCTCTTCTCGCTCAAAGGATAAGTATAGCTATTCAGCAAAGAAACGCAGCCAGCGTTCTTGACACGATACCACGGGGAGTAGGACTGTATGACAATTTAAATTTTTAGTTTTAGTTTTTCTTTATTATAGTTTTTTTTATATTGTGTGTAACCTTTTAGTTAGATTTAATTTTGTACTATGTTTTAACAAAGAAAAAATATTATTATAAAAGTATAAGATGTTATTACACATTTTGATGTTTTGTATAAAAAATTGCTTGTTCTAGTTTCAAGAAGTATCAATATTCGCGCGTCAAACTTGTGTTTAAAATGCGAATATTTTGTCTAACCTAACCTTAAGCTTAGGCATTTATGTTAATTGATAAAAGTTTTTAGGTTGTATATTAAGTAAGCTGTATTTCACTTTCAATTCTCAGTATATATACAGGGTTATTTTGCAATAACCGGCCAAATTTGCAGAGAAGGTTCAAAATAAGTAATATAGGCAAATGGTGATGAAAAATTAATTAAAAAATCTCAAATATTCTGTCTTTTTTATCTTTTAAATTCAAAATGCGTGGTAATGCATTATTTTAACTTATTTTACTGCGCACGCACACATTCCTAAGGGTCGATCGGTAGGCAAAAACGTTGTTGCCCATAAGCCACATTCAATTAGGGATTATTTCAAACAAAAGTAGAAGTCTTATTTACTCGTATTTTCAAAAACTGCAATAATGGTATATCATTATTTATATATTTGAACTTAAGTTTGAAATTTGGCTATTGTGTGTTTGTGTGTGTGTGTGTCATCGATGCTTTCAACTGTCTTTTAATATTTAAAATACAGATATCTAATATACAACATAAATATTTTTTGCCTTGACATAAAACACTCCACAGACTATTGAAAAAGGAACATTAGAAATCACACAAAATTCATATCTGATTCAGTCAATCTGTAACTATTTTTATGGAACAGGTAACAAACGACCATACGGCTCACCGTATGGTAAGTAAGCACCATCGCCCATGAATACATATACTTAACTCCAAATAATTTAAGCTATCGTTATATCGTTATGACATGTAGCGGCCACATTTAGTTCCTGGGATGTCGTAAGAGACGACAATGGGAAATACCAGAAAAACCCTGCGGTCATCGATATATGACGGCATAACATCTCATATATGATAGATGTAAACACTAAAATGGGAAAATCCGCGACGACGAGTCTCCTTCTACTTGTCAGAAAATAACTGTTCCGGCTGATAAAGACAATAAGGGAGTTATTTTATAAACACAAGTGTTTTTTTTTTCATTGAAAGAGTATTTTAATTTAATGTCTTCATTTATTTATCACTTATAATATTATCATCCTCATCATCATTACAGCCCTTCACAAGTCCACTACTAAACATAGGCCTCCCCCAACGTATGCCACAAAGCACGGTCCTGAGCCACCTGCACCCATCGACTCCCTGCATGTTTTACAAGGTCGTCACTCCATCTAGTGGGGGGTCGCCCTACACTTCGACTACCGGTACGAGGCGTAATGTAATGATAATAAAAGGGTTATATCACTTACACACAATCAAGTACGTACATAAAGCATACAGCCAAAAAGATATTCAAAACAGCAGGGACCGGCTGAAAACCAGTGCTGAGCATAATGCCCAGCGAATACTGGACATGTTCTCGTTATCTCATATTTTATAGTAATAGTACTTACTTAATTTGTTAATTGTACATGGTCCTTTTTTATTGATTTTTTAAATCTTGATTTATGTTTGCTTTTAATTAGAAGCTTATTATTTTGTGTGTGGCGATAAATATTATTTTTGTTATTATATTAAAGGGAGAAGAAAGAATTGGCTCCTGAAATGTCATTAGCAAGTTTTTAGTTTTTCTTATGTTTCTGATGCGAAATTAATTCATATTATCAAGGTTTTATCAAATTTATAAAAATTTGTCAAATCATGAATACAATAATATTAGTTTAAAAAAACTTAAACCACACGCATTGCCGTTTGCTCCCTCTTCTATAAAAAATAACTTTGATGAGCAATTCTAGGTATTAGTCATGAATTTATTAACCCTGACGCAAAAAGAGGGGTGTTATAACTTTGACCCCTATGAGTGTCTGTCTGTCTATCTGTGTGTCTGTATGTGAAACCGTAGCTCTAAATCGGGTGAACCGATTAGGGTGTGGTTGTTTTTGTTTGAAAGTGACTTCATCGAGAGTGTCCTTAGCTATGATTCAAGAAAATCTTTTCAGACGTTTGAAGATCAATTTTCAATTTAATATTATAGTATTGTCTTTATTCCTTCAAAAGTCTGCTAAACTATAGATTATTCAGACGTCCATAAGTGACTTAAAATTAAATTATAATTTTTTTACATTCATATGTACATGACGAACAAGGTAATAAAAATAATAATAGATTTTAATGAAAAGTTAACAATAACAATAGCTAATTAGGTCATAGTGATAAAATTATTATATTGACATTGGTTACTAATAAGTCTGCAAAGTTTGTAATAAAAGCCTGCGAGTAATAAAAACGTGTTAAAATAGTCGAACCCCATATGGTGTTTAATATAGCAAATAATAAAGTGACACCACAATTTTTACAACGGCTATTTCCAATACTATCATGTGGTTGTAGTAGATTAATATCCTTTATTTCACCACGTCGATATCGCAAATATCGACACAAGGAACCAGAACTCCCGATGTTGAAGTTATCTGAAAATGTTGAATGACTACGGCAAATAATCTCCAAACCGCATTAATCCCAAGCAGATTTAATAATCCAAAGATGACTGGACTGGGTGAGGTACACATGTTGACAACTAACGGAAGAATACTGAAGTTAGAGAAGTGATAGAAAAGTAAGATTGGACTAAGGAAAAATTGAAATGTTTGTATGTTTGTTTTAAAGCAGTTATGCTCAACCGTTTGCGCTGAAATTTTGCATACATGTTTAGATTGGATGACAATGCATGGTTAGCAAAGCATGTGACGTCGTTCTAAATCTAATATGGCGGAACGCTCAAAATAGCGGACGATTTATTTTCTATGCACTCTCATGATATGGATATTAAATGAAATGGTTTGCTGAGAAAAATACGAATAAAATGACGTCCGCGTACAGCTCTTCGAGTAAAGGCCGTATTATTGTCCGGCTAAACGTTAAGAATTAGCAGGGACGTGTCTAAACTAATATCGACTTACACCCTGGGCAAATTCAGGTGGTGGTGAAAAAAATTCAAAATGGCGGAAAACATGATAGCCGCCATACCAATTTTAAAGAGTTATAACTCGGCAAATATTGTAGGGACCGACAAGGGTCAAATGCTGGCGATAAAAAATTCAAGATGGCGGATCTAAGATGGCGACCAAAAATCAACAATGACGCATTATATGAAATGATCAGACTTAGAAACATGTTTAGCGATAACTAAAAAATAAAAACAAATTAATAGTAAAAAATCATTTTTAAAAACAAGCTTTTATTTAAATGCTCTAAAAGAAGAAAATAAATTTTAAGTTAAATCAAACCCATCAATTCATTACAATACACAATTTATATGATCTCACAGAATACCAGCGTAAAATAGCAGCTTAATGCTGCTGTGTTTCGTATGATGAGTGTAGAGAACCGGAGACCCTTTTTACTGGAAATGAGGCATTCCACCTTAGTCCTCACGGCTGACAACGCATCTTCATTTTGATTTGTAATCGAGGATAGATGTAGATGTCTATGGGCCGCAGCAACCACTTACCATCAGGTGGACTGTGTGCTCGTTTGTCACCTCATCCTATAAAAAAAAATGATATTAAAACTTGTCGCGAGTGATTTAAAAGAGTTTCTCCATAGCTAAGTCATTGTATTTGAGGTACAAAATTAAGAATCCTAATAAAATTAAAATTACATGGAGTCAACAAACACTCAACACACTACAAAGTCAAGTCTCGCAATTCAAACTACCGGTTAAGTTTTAACAACAAATTAACTAAATCAGATCAGGACGATGCAATGGTTTTTGAGAAATATTTTAACACTAAGTGACTGAATTCTTTCCCTGCCATCGCCGAATTATTACTTAAACAAAATCTAAATACGTGTACAAAAAATTTTACATTTCATATAGTATCAACAAAAGATATTGTAAAATATTTTAAAACGATTGTTATTAAGAAAACGCAGATCTGTGGGGGATTTTCGTTAAAGTTATTGCGTCTATAATAGATACAATCGTACCTCAACTAGGTATTATTTTAAAATTTACTGAAATATGACGAAGTAAACAATGCTATATCGAAATTAGTAAATTGGTTTAACGTTAATAATTTGAATTTAAATGGCACTAAAACTAAATGTATGAAATTCATAACTCCAAATATCAGACATCTAAATTCTAATGTAATTTTAAATGGAGAGAAGCTGAGTATGGTCGATACCACCATTTTTCTTGGGATCACACTAGACGCGAAGCTTCAATGGGGCCCGCATATATCAAAACTAGCAAGCAGACTTAGTTCTGCAGCATGTGCTGTACAAAGATTATAAATCTTACCAGTGTTAAAACAGCTGGATTAGTTTACTTTAGCTATTTCCATAGCAAATTTTCGTATGGTATTTCGCTATGTGGACATGCGACTGACACTGAAATCATATTTGTTTTACCGAAGAGGGTCATAAGAGTAATCTATGAAAACATAAACAGTCGCTCAGACAAAAATTTAAGAAAATTAATATATTAACTGTGACCTCTCAATACATTTATGAAAATGTGATGTACGTGCACTAAAATAAAAGTACTTTTACGAAAATAAGTGATATTAATTATGTAAATACTAGGAACAGACACAAGCTAGTAGTACCACTTGACTCTACCGAGTCAGTAATTCATTCTTGGGGCGATGTATACACTTTTTACAAAACTTAAAAACTTTGTTAAACTAAGTTTGTATAAAAATGTTTAATAAAATATTAATCAATTTACGGACGATAATAACTCTTGGGAATATGGTGATCGCTACCAAGTTATTTCTAATTTATTTTGTGTTGTTAATTGTGTAACATACATGATTGCAAGCTGTTATTTTTGAAAAAGTCCCGCTGGGTTTCTTGCTGGTTCTTCCCAGGACAGAGGTTTTTTTCCGAACCAGTGGTAAATTAAACAAAAGTGTGACAATCAATCAATCAATAAGTATTATTTATAGTGTATATTGAATAAAAAAGTGTCTGTTTCTGTTTCTATTGACATAAGTAGATAATTCTAAGAAAAAAATAATGTTCTTCTTCTTCTTTTCTTTCTTTCTTTCTATATAAATTGTGTAATTTAATGAATTGATGAGTTTTGAATTAACTTAAAGTTTATATTCTTCTTTTTAGAGCATTTAAATAGAAGCTTGTTTTTAAAAATATTTTTTACTTTCAATTTATTTCACTTACAGCCTTATCGAAATTGGACCTGGATTAACCCTGATTATTGGACAAAAATATTTTATGAAATTATTATGATTTTATAAAATGTAAACTGACAGCAATTACTGAATTGATAGAGACACACTGACATATGTATAACAATGAATGTATTTAAACGTATTAATTGCTAAACTTAACTTTTATGAACGTAAAAGTTAAAGTTAAGTTGCAGCCGCCTACGAGTATATACTTCCCATAAATATGCGACGGACTCCTCTCATTATTGTGAGGGTTTTAGGGCAAGAAAGTATCCGTGGCAATGCCCCAACACGTCTGGCATGGGTTGGGGACAAAAAAATTATCCTTCGATTATGTCCACTAACAAGAAATAAAATTATTTTGTCCTACATACATAACGATATATATGTACGGACGGGGGATATATGTCTAATATCCCCCGTCCGTAGCATGGACACATGAGTAAAGTAACCGTACCGTACGCGGCAAAGCTTCATAAAACCGCGATTTTTTAAGGAATTATTATTCGTATTAAATGAAATATAAAAATGTGTAAATATGGTTTACTGTACTGTTTGTATGAACAATAATAGAAAAAATAAAAATATAATTTTTTAATTATCCCAAGGTCCAGTAGTAGCTTGACTATAATTTATTATTTTATTGTGGTAAATATATATCTCATGTACATATACTTCAACATTGAAAGAAAACGTATTACATATAACCTATAAGTGATTATTTTTATAATGTTTATAATTGAATAATTACGTTTATAAATTAAATACGTAGGTTCATGTTTTTTATTATTAATTCAGATGACAAGAATGGTTAATACCTGTCGAACGAGAAGATATCCTTTTAAAACTGTTTGATTATAAAAAAGGCAACAATATAGAATCTGTGAGGATCAATTCAAAAAATCCTGTATTAAGTTTTCTAAGAAAAGAACTGTAAAATATTTATTTGGAAATGCTTTCTAACACTCATCTTGCCAACAAATGACGATGCTAAATAAAATAAAATAAAATATAGAATAAGTAGTTTGTAAAAATATTCTATCTTAACTATATAATAAAAGCTGATAAACGTCTTTTTTATTTAATTTTATCCTCCTGTGCCAACCCTACCAAAATAGGTAAAAAATTTGACAGCTCCTTAGAAGCTTTGCCTCTGTACGGTTTCTTTACTCATGTGGCATGGAGCCAAATGAAAGATAAAAAATTATGTTTTTTTGTCATTTGAAAGGGACAATTTTATCCTAGTTCATTGGACGTGGTTTTAAGTTTATATTCATACAAAAAATCTATCTAAGTCTAAGTCTGTCTCCCATTTTATCTACTGTGGATATTATATCCACCGGTGTGCCCATGCTCGAAGGGTGGATAAAACTAAGCGAGGGGATAAACATTTTCTCCTTTCCTCGGCGATAAAATTGTCTCCTGCCCATGTTAGCCCTGCAGTGCGTGTTGGCCGAATTGTCTTTGAAATGTTTTTTTAATTTCTCGAAACTGCATATTTTCTCAGAATGATTTCCTTCACTGCTGAGCACTTGGTAAATCAGCACTTAAAATGGCAAACAACAATTTCACTGATACCGCGTATACGGGATCGGACCCGGGTTGCTCGCATACTGTGAAATTTACAGCGAGCACTTAACCTCAGAACTACTACGGCTCTCCTGAGCAATCACGGCTCCTTATAAACGTGTTCTAACGTATTTATGATATAAAACTAATCCTCATGATATTTTCATTTTTCCTATTTGTTTACATCAGCCATAGACTTCCATTAGTTGACAAATAAAGTTGGTAATAAACCATATCATCAGGGGGCCCTCAATTATGAGCATGCCTCAGGGTTCAATATTAGGACCATTCTTTATAAATTTTCGCCTAGGGCGTCCCTTTCCGACTCTGCCGTTCACCTCTGCCACATAAATTTACTTTGTCACTCTTTCCTCATTCATTCTTTCTAAATGTCCAAACCACCGAAGCATTCCTTTCTTAATCCTGGTCACAACATCATTTCGCAAACCACACTCTTCTCTTATCACACAATTTCTCACTCTGTCATTCAGATTCAGCCCTAACCTACTCCTTAATGACCGCATTTCTACAGCTTTATTCTACTCTCGTGCTTCTTCTGCCATACCCAACTTTCACTACCATACATTAAAGTAGGGACTAACACAGCAGTTATGGTTTTGAAAGAGAAGAATGTAAAACGATATGTTAAATAAGAATAGAAGGGGAATTGGTCGAGCAAGTAGATGAGTTTGTGTATTTGGGATGTGTATTTAGGAGGAATGGTAGATATGATAAAGATATAGAACGACGAGTGAACGCAGGAAATAAGGTAAATGGGGCTATACACTCTGTTGTGGAAAGTGAGAATGTATCCAAAAATGCACGTATGGTAATTCACAACAAATAACTTATTTTTAAATGCTAACAATACGATATGCCTTAAATTTTCATTGCCAAATGTAAGGTGGTTTACTACTCATATTAAGTTGAACGATAAAATACTTGATTTAGTAGATTCGTTGTCCTCAGTCTTTCTTGGTATCACTGTAGATTATCGCCTACAATGAGGACCTTAAATTGAGACCTTTTCAAGAAAACTTAGTTCCTTAGAATTAGTACAGCAGCATAAACTGCGGAACGCATATTCTTTTTTACTAAAAATAATATTCTGTTAACAGATGTGGATACAGCAAGACTGGTTTATTTCAGCTTGTTGCACAGTGCTGTTCTAAGGATTATTAATATCGGGCATGATTTATTTATCGGGATTAATGACAACTAAAATTGAAAATATGTTTATAATACAGAAAAGAGCTAATTACAATATTTGACCAAAGGACTCACTAAGAGGCCTTAAAGAAATTAAAAAAAATTACATTTACTTAGATTGACGGTATGACCATCTCGTGTATACTAGATTTAGACACACGCCAATGAGTCAGCCAAATTATGAACAGATCACGCGCCGCATCGAAGTATGTACGTATATTTAAACGAACCTTTTCGAGCCACTTTCGATATCACCTTAACTAAAAACAATTAGACCTACACATTTTTAATATTTCATACTTAATAAAAATCCCTTGAGTACCTATAATTTAAAAAAATAATTCCGATATGAATAAATCTATTATAGGTAGTCATTGAGTTATTTTAAGGTCTGAAAAGTCATTTTTATTACTCACTGACTCGCTCATCAAAAACTTAGACTACTTCTAGGTTACTTAGAAACTAGAAATTTGGCATCTAAGTAGATCATTGGGCGTACACAACAAAAAACCAGAAAACTACAAATTATCTATTTTCAGTGTCAATAGGTGGTATTGTCAAAGTTATTTTATTTTTGTAGATTAAATTAAAAATATAAATGAGTGAAACGTTAATACAAAAAAAATGGCAGTTCTACGAACGTTATACATTCCTATAAATCATTAATTTAAACAAATAAAATGAGGCTTAGTGCTCGTTCAGATTTCAACTCTTTGGTCACCCCAGAAGGTCGATTGTACTGAACTAGGCTTATTTTCTCATAATATGTTTTGGTGAGATTAATAATACATAAGCCGTCTGCAGGAAGTAGCTTTTCTTTTTTTTCTCTTTTTTCTCTTTTTTTTGTAGCGTCCAGCACCCACGAGCCATTTAACTGTAATATGAAAATCATTGTACTCGTATCATCATGTAATCTGTAAATTGCAAATCCTCTCTACTTCGGGAGTTGCTCATGTTAACAGTGGGCTGTAAAAGTAAGAAACGGCCTATTGAGAGCCTTTAAAGAACAGAAATATGCTACGCCCCAGAGAAGTGAAATGACAAGAAATTTTGATAAAGGTAAAACCGACTAGTGATGCGTTTTAAAATTAAAAATTTTGTACAACCGACTTCAATATAACTCAAAAACTATTAGTCAGACCTTGATCAAATTTATATGGGACCACATGAGAAGCACCAGCTTTCAAATGAAAAAAGAATCATCGAAATCGGTTCACCCAGAAAAAAGTTATGATGTAACACACATAAAAAATAAATAAAACATACAGTCGAATTGAGTACCGTCTCCTTTTTGAAGTCGGTACAAAATGCTTATAAACACTTGACTTCAATGATATTATCTGATATGAATGTTTAATCTTTATAGTGTTTATTTAATTATTCACAGTTTGTTGTTTAATTTATTCATAAAAGAAAAAAAAACAGCAACTGTGTTATGAAGTTTATAACACATAAATATTTCCATTTTTGATGTAGCCCCTGTTGCGGGGCCATCAAATCGCCAACGTCCTTGTTCTGACTTTTTGCTTCAGTACTTACTTCTTGTGGTTACAGTTTTATTTAAAAAAAATATAATATGCGATAATTGTAAAATTGTAGGTAATAAGTAAATATTATTCATTTATAGAATATATTCAATTTGTAATTAATAAGTGTATAAATATACTTTCTTTAAATATACATAAGTTTATACTGCCAATGTCACATATATACGAGTATATATGTGTTATTACTATAAGGCCAATGTCAAACACATAATAGTCTGTGGTCAAACAGACGCACAAATTAGAGATTGTCGCTAAGGAATTTTAAAATGTTGCCAACAAATAACTGAGAGCTGTGAAGTTTGTGTAATTCCAAGGTTTCTTTTAAAATAGTCTGTGCAGTGTATGTCAAAGTAAAAAAGCGTTTATTTTATATATATTATATTTTAATGTGCAGTTGAAAGTGAAAGACAGCGACCACTAGTTATAATAAATGTATGCTTGTTTGAATATTGAACTGCTGGAAATATGCAGATGAATTTCGTCACAGAAGTCGATTATACATGTAGTACAATAGGGCATGGAATTTTTCATAACATAATGAAGTTCTGGCGAGAGTTAAGATCGATACGTATATATAGACCTAGTGAAGAGGATGGGTAAAAGCTTCTAAATCAGCCCGTAAAATTCCACTGCTGGACATGGGCCTTTCCAATTGCAGGTGGAAAATTCCACACAAAGGCCCATACTGCCATCTATTGGAGGCCATAAAAACTCTGGCATTTCCCATAGAAGCCTTTTACTACACCCGCGGGATGATATAGTGACATTGATTTTCTTATGCCGCCACCACACGACACAAGTAAGAGCTAGTTAGTATAATACACTATATATAATTCATTATTACATAACACATAATTCACGGCTACCACGTTGCCTCTAGTGGTTGTAAACGTGACTGCTAAAAAAATCAGATTAGATCAAATCAGAATACCAGCGTAAATTAGCAGCTCAACGCTGCAGTGTTTCGTATGGTGAGTGTAGAGAACCGGAGACCGTTTTTACTGGAAACCAGGCATTCCATCTTAGTCCTCACGAGTGACAACGCATCTGCATTTTGATTTGTAATCGAGGATAGATGTAGATGTCTATGGGCCGCAGCAACCACTTACAATAAGGTGGACTGTGTGCTCGTTTGTCATCCTTATATTATAAATGATGATGGGTATAGCCAGTATAATTACAAGTTGTGAGGCATTCCATCTTAGTCCTCAGGTGCAACGTCCTCACGTACAACTTTAAACAAAGAAGGCTACAGATGGTAGCCTTCTTTGTTTAAAGTTCGCCTTAGGTGTCCATAGACTACGGTAGTCATTAACCATCAAGTGGGCTGTAAGTTCGTTTGTCACTTCCACATTATAAAAAAAAAACCCTTCTACTTAGTTTAATATAAAAAGATAGATTTTTTATTGAACTTAAAATATTTTCGTACAAAGGCAACCTTAATCCAAAATGGTATTATCTGAGAGATAACCTTACATATATAGTAGCAGCATGCTAGATAGAATACTTGATACTATTACTTTAAGGCAAATTGGACAAACAATATGCATATTTGGAAGTAAAAGTATAAGATGTTGCCAACTTGAGATCGAGCATTGTAAGCTAAACCAAAGGTCTTATTAAAGTGGGCCAATGACATGCAGTGAGATATACTACAAGCTGATATCAGATTTATTCTTAATACGCATTACACACCATATATTATTGATGAAGACGACCTCGTTGCCTACTGATCAGGGTAACTTGCTATAGTATACTACGGTTATAGGGTATATAATATTAGGGTATATTGTAGGTCCTAGATTCGAGTCCTAATGACAGCCAATATTTATGTAAAAATACAAATTATCAATCTATACATATAAATAAAATTAAAGTGCCTGTCCGTAATATTAAAATAAATGGCTTCTATTAAGCTCAAGAGGTTATTTACATGCTATTAAGACACAAATATCCATTTCGGGATGGGTTTAGGGTGCCGCTTTACTTAAATCCCCTTTTTTATAGGATAAAGGTGACAAACGAGCACACAGTCAAACTGATGGTAAGTGGTTACTGTGGCCCGTAGACATCTACATCTATCCTCGATAACGAATCAAAATTCAGATACGTTGTCACCCGTGAGGACTAAGATGGAATGCCTCGTTTTCAGTAAAAAGGGTCTCCGGTTCTCTACACTCACGATACACAGCAGCATTGAGCTGCTATTTTACGCTGGTATTCTGTGAGAGCGTGGTCCTTCCTAGGTCAAGCCGACCCATTCGTGCTACAACGTGCTGGTTTCTATATTAAAAAGCCTCGATGTACAGTGTAAAAAGTGCATGAAAAACCATTCGTACTGGTTTAACACCGTACGACGGATTAAAGGTCGTAAGTTGTTTAACGAATAATTTGTAATAAAATAATTTTCACTTGCATTTCAAATGTAATAAAATGGGACGTAAAGAGAACGAAGCGTTTGTTTCGTTTGAAATCGGTTATAAAACTGACCAAAGCGCATATCAGAGGAATAACCATACATATTGTGAGTATTTAAACGTAGCCTGGCACCAAGCATTACCTGCATTCATGCTTAGATAATACTACCACCGCGCGCGACCGAGTTGCTTTAAGCATTCATGAAGGCGAAAAGTGATAAAAAATACACTCGTTTCTAGAGGCCTTTTTGTCTAAAAGTAATAATACAAACGTCATTTAACGATCAAATCATGAAATGACAAAAATCGTTGCACAAACCCTAATCTGCATCTGCAAAAGAATATAATTTATACGATGATTAAACATCGATTCATTATTACTATAATCATTATGGAATTGATAAAATTTGAAAAAATTTGTACGCTCTCTTGGCGAAAATTGTCATGGGCGTTTTCTGATATTAAGAGTATGTGTCATGAGCATGTATGTACCATATCGATGATCATCAACATAAGAATAACATCATCCTATGCACGTATCGTTATTTTCTGCATCATTTCTAAGAAAACTAGTTTCAACACTTTAGAAACCACACCATGTAATCTTTCGCGGGCTAATTCAGTTGCAGGCTGATCAGAACAATTATTTTTGAACTATTTTTGCATAAATTTATTAAGTATATAATATTATTTATAAAATATTTACCGATATGTAGAATGGGGTGAATAGGCACAATATCAAACTTTATACCGAAATATCATATTGTTTTACGAAAAACATAGACAAGTGACTCTTTCTAAGTTTTTCGGGTTGCTTGTGAAGTGCGTACTTCACGAAAACTTAAAAAATAGACATAATCTGTTTTGCTTTTGATAAAATCCTTATTGTAACCAAAATATATGCCGTCCCTATTTATGTTTGAACTGGGTTATACTGGAATTTCACATCTATCTTCGATTAAGCTGAATACTGATGCGTTGTCACCCCTGAGCACTTTGAGGGAATATGCCTCGTTTCCAGTAAAAAGAGTCTCCGGTTCTCTCACCATACGAAACACAGTAGCATTACGAGTAAGTTATTTCACGCTGGTATTCTGTGAGAGCGTGGTCCTTCCCCGGTCGAGCCGACTCATTCGTGCTACAACGATATAGCTGCAACATGGCTCTACCACGTACAAATTTAACAATGCAGAAAGCCGTGGATAGTATACCATCGAGTAGATCGAGTTAATTTTGAGGTTAATTTTGAGATAAGGCGAAGCTTGGTGTCAAATTCTATTCACAAATGAATACAGATTTTGCCTAAAGCCAGACGATGGAAGGATTAAAATGTGGAAACAAATCTTTTGGGTAAGCTTCCAGCGTACGGCTTATGCCTTGACCTGACCCAGTCAGGCTAAGGACTTTCTGAGTGAACCGTCTCTCCAATTCGTAATCAATGGCTGCTCATCTTATCCTATGGCGACAAACGCCGGAGTTCCTCAGGGGTCCATTCGCTCCACAACTCTCTTCCTGCTGCATATTAATGATTTGCTTATGCCAGGTATCTATGGATATACAGAAAACAGCACAGTTGTGGAGGGACACCATTCAAATGCTCGGGATTCTCACACTACAGGCAGTCTCCGAATGGGGTGATGCCAATCTTCTGAATTGCAATGCCTCTAAAACACAAGCGTGTCTCTTAACCCCACAGTGGGCGCGCCTTTTCATGGAACGTAAGTGGGCGCGTATATAGCATTTTGCCGCTCTTAGAAAAACTAAAATATTACATATTAATTGTTTAAATTTACTATAAATGAGAAAAGGTTAGCCTTAAATAAAACAGACGCTTTTAGAAAAATCAAATCTTTTAATTCAGTCTCATAAATCAGTCTCAAAAAATCAACTTAAAGTTATTCTAAAAAAATGTAACAAAATATGGAACGACTTCACATAATCTCTTATATAATAAACAAAACCGTAAGAAATTAGAAAAATTTTAGGGCTGTATGTTTCGTCAAAACAACTCACACAGGTAAACACAGTGCTCGTTGCACAGTAATTTAGCACATACTTTGCACCCTTTTTTTGTTCGTCGATTTTTTCTCGTAGGACATATTGAGCATATTCCCTCTCGCTTTTCATGGGTTTCTTGGTTCTCCATTAGTACAAAGCGAGCGATTTGTCTTCTTAGTGAACTTGGAAATGTCATTATGCTAGATCTTTTCATTAAATGTGGTCTGATCAGGGCGAGGGATATCTCTTTTAGGTACATTCTACGCAGTAAGACAGTTTTAGTGTTTGCTGTGTAAATAATTTGACTATTTATCCCGCCAATATTCAAAATTGAAAAGAATAATCTCATTGGCCACCTCCGAGTCATTCTGCCCACAGAGTATTCTTCTTTCATCTGGTCAACAGTATCCACTCCACCCTTAGTACCGTTATAAAATGTGATTACTTCGGGCTTCGCATCATCACCGGTTGATTCGTCTATCTTATCGTCATCATGCAATGTTGACAAAAGTAGAACGACTTTTTTTGGTTTCTTGTTAGGAACATAGGATACAAGCACTTTTTTTTCATTGAAACCGAACATTGTACTTGGGGTAGCTCTTTCTTTCGTATTGAGAAACTCCAGCGGAATTTCTTTTTTATTTTTTCTCAAAGTACCCACAATAGTTGTACGGTAAGAGTGCACAAGTTGATTAGCAAGTGGAATGGATGTGAAATAATTGTCCATTGTAAGGTTTCGGCCTGTGTTCAAAATATTTTTGGGCCAATCTCATTACCAGGGATGTAGGACTATTGTCAGCAGAAAAGCTTCCTTCTGGTTGTTTACCTGCATAAACTTCCAAATTACTGGTATAGTAGGACTTTGAATCAACGAGAGCGTTTATTTTTATGCCGTACTTGGCTGGTTTATTTGCCATGTAAACACGAAACTTGCATCGTCCTCTAAATGACTCCAACATCTCATCAATAGTACCATTTTCTCCAATCTCATAATAAGCTAGACAGTTACTTACAAAAGATTCAAAAATATCTCTCATTGCCGCCATGTTATCTAGCTTGACCCGCTCCGTTCTAGTATGAATGTCGTCAAAACGAATGTTCCTCATCAAAAAGTAAAACCTCTTGATTGACATGGTTGCTTTGAATATATCAGGGGAAGTACCATCGTCATTCCACATTTCCTGAATATTCACATGATGCATTTTTTTCAAGCCTGCCATCAAAAGAAGACCTATCAAAGCTTCTATTTCTAATATATCAGTTTCTTTAGTATCTCTTTCTCGTAAAAACTTGTGCTGGTTAGCACGTATGCGGATGTTAGTAAAAGAAACTATACCTTCTAGCATTTCTTGAGTAATGAAAAGGCGGAAGCAATCTAACGGTGTCTTTGAATTTTTAGCATTTTCTCTACGCACTCCAGGAGGATTCGTAACTATATTTTCAGCTCTTGTTCGTACGTTAGGTCTTGAAGGAGGACTTTTTAACCATTTTGTTCCATCTTTACCCTTGTACACAGGCACTCTTGGAGGACGATTTGTAGTAGGTTCAATGAAATTTGTCTCAGTTCGAAATGTTCGAATTTGTCTTTCTCGTATGCGAACCAAAGGTTCATCGCTCGATGAATTAGAAGATGTTGATGAAGATCTAGACGACAAACGTTCACGATGTCGACGTGCACTACGAGATGGTCTCCGGGAGGTGACAGGAGAACGGCTGCGACTCATAGGAATCGTAAATTGATTGAAACTAGTCGATGGCCTATGATCGCCTAAATTGAGTCGATGGAAACATGTCTCCGATGACATCATTTCATCTCCTGACTGTTCGGTATCACTATTATGTTCCAAATGTTCACTGTCCCGATCGCTTTCAGACATACTTTCGTTGAAACATTGTGCACCGGTCTCTTCTAAATCAGACTCCTCTAACCACGAACAAATTTGCGCGTCTTGCTTATTCATTTTGCTGAAATGAAAAGCTGAAAAGATACAAAAACAATGCCTCAGAATAAAAAATAACTCTTAATTTCATAAAATTATACTACACAGGTACATAAATAAACAAAACAATGCAGTACTTACCAAAAAGTAAATGTCATTTGGCCTAAAATAAATATGTTATAACGTGAAATTTTAACTACGTCAGTGGGCGCGCACTTAGCAATTTGCCGCGTCGCAGGACCAGTGCACAACAAATTCGTCCTCCTGTGGTCGGCTGCGCACTGATTGTTTCGTAACTGCGAGGGGGGTTGCGGGAGGAGTGTACACGCAGCTACTGAGACGCTTGACCTTCAATAACTAACGGTTTAAATATTATTAACATTTTTTTACAAAGTGCGGCAAAATGCTCATAGCGCGCCCACTCTAGGGTTAATTGCAAAGAGGAGCCAACTCAACTTGACTCTTTCTTTCCAAAATGTATAACTGGAGTAAACCGACTGCCTTCAATTGTTGGTGGTTGAGATTTCCTCAAACCTGCATTTCAGGTGATTAATTGAGTCCAAGGCAAAGCAGATGCAAGGACACTCGGAGTCCTTGCAAAGGTGCGGCGGCCGGGACAGCTGCTTACTGTCCCGGCGTGCGTATAAAGCGTATAAGTGCGTATAATATTATACGCCTTATACGCCATAAGGCGTATAAAGTGCAAGTCTGATCGTGCATGGAGTATTGCGGCCATACGGGCTAGCGCTGCTTAATGCCACCTAACAGTTTTGTACTCAATAGAAAGGCGTGTTAAGAGGCTTATTGGTGAACCGAATTTGGTTAAAACCAATCTTTTCACGTTTATACCGGCTATCTAAATAACTTTTACCTAAGATCCTTGGGCGTAAATATCTAAGCGGTATTCCCACCCAGAGCAATGGTTCAAATTCTCTACTATGTTTTGCAATTGAAACTGTTTGACCTCCTTGCTTTTTCATAAAACTGGTATTGAGTCTGTGTCATAAAGATTTGGGAATGTTATACTTTGTACTTTTTATTAGCCAATGAACTATTTGATCTTTCATATTTTCTAGTGCAGCGTGAATAATTAAATTTTAATTTTTTTATATTGTTCGTACCTCTCCGTTTATATATTGAGGCATAACTGAAACAAATCATAATAAAAGCAAGATTAACTGCTATACTCATATAGTGACCAGACCTTTTTTTATTATCGGGAATTTATGTGCCCCCCTCTATACAAATTTCGGTTCCAAATTAACACTCATTCGTCCTTATTTACTAAGTATAGCGTTCCTATTCAGACCCAAAGCCATTCACCCCTCTACCGTATCTATTGATCTAGTAACTAAATCAAAATCACAGAGCTTTACATATTTTGATTTTAAAGAGAAAGTACGTGATATCTAGACTTACCTTATTTTTGTAGCTTCACAAATAAATGAACATACGATTACCAAAAAAATAAAAACCACTGGTTGCTTCAAAACACTTCCATTTATCTAAAAAGCAACAAAGTTTTAAGACACAACACACGCCTTAATTGTGGTTCCATTTCTAAAAAATGGTTTTTGAAAATTTCAGATAATTTATTGACTCACTGCGGTTTAGTATTGTCACTTAAAATATTTAATATTCTACTAAATATTAAAATAATTTAGATAAAGTTATTCATTTTATATAAGAAACAGAAAGTTTATCCATTAGCACATACCCCTGAGATACATGTTTATCCTAGTTCAGGTGCCTGTTATTGATATTTTATATTAAGACATTGTGTGAATTAATTGTACAGGTTATTGAAATAAAAATTATTATTATTATTGGTATTAAAATTTATTTTCTCATCTGGTTGGACTACATAAATATATATAAGAATACGATGAACATACATTAAATATAGTAAATATTATAAATAAAAATACATAAATAAATGAAAAGTAAACCAGATGGAAGCCCTCGGCAGGGGAGACCAAACGGCCGAGGGTCGAAGGGAGAGGGAAAGAAACCGGCTGACGATGCGGGTGGTATCAAGGAGCACAGCCTTCTGCATTCGAGCCCGGAGCGGTCTGTCACGGAGTCCCAGTCGCCTCAGATGACCCGTGAGGCTGAACGGGATTAGCCCGTTTGCAGAAAGGACACAGGAATAATTGCGGTCGGCAAACCATCCCACATGTCGGTCACCTCATGAGCCTGGTCTAGATATTAAGTTCGTTTGTCTGTTTTGGCTTTCACGAGGTTCTCGCCATACGGTCTCTGTCGGAAATGCTCTGTATTGCCGGGTCTTGCCATTGCTCGTTGGCTAAGGATAGAGGAATAAGCCTTTTATCACGCGAAATGACGTCCGTGTAGAATGGATCATCCGAAGTAATTACAGAGACTGCACACTTCGCGATTATGCATGGTAAGAGCGCCTTAAAAAGTCTCGCCCACCATGTTTCCGTGGCAAGTACAGCCTCATTACTGACGATCTCGGGTGATGCATCCTGTGGGATGTCATAACAGTGCGGACTTTTCTATCCAGGGCGTTAAGTTCTGTCTGAGTCCACTTGAGTATGCCAAAGGTGTACATGAGAACGGGCATGACCCAGTAGTTATATGTGCCTGACTTATTTACGCCCGACAAAAGGCTGTTAATCACTTTTGTCAACCGTATAAAAACAGATCACAAACCGACTGTTTCATGGCCACAAGTGATGTTTAGCAATTCCATAAGAAGGGAGCGACTGGAGGCGAATAACTTGAGATCATCCATGAAGAAAAAGTGGGTCACTTTTGTCCCTCCCTTCCGAAGCTGAAATCCCCTTTCGTAGCCCTCCAGTAAGTTACTGAGAAGGTCCAGGAAAGGCAGAACATGATTGGACTCAGACAATCGCCGTGGAAGATACTTATCGATCTTTTCTTTATACGGTTCTCCGCAGCCGTCATCCGCTCACCCAGATGACAAAGGATCGTACTCCACTGCCCCATACACTGCACGAGAAAGTTTCTTACTGTACAGTCTACCTTGTACTACAGCTCGAGGACCCTCTTCAGTCTTGTATATATGTTAGTGGCATGTAGACACGTTATACGGCGGTATTTGCTTGGATCTGTGGTGTCTTGGTCTTCAGAAACCAAATTAGTGATCCCAGTAGTGAAGAGGCCCGGGAGCGACGTTATTATTATTATTATTCATTCAGCTTCAAATGTCGTGACTATTTTTGTTCTTACTCACACCCCGATCCCTATTCAACCCTTTTTTACGGTATATTTCAGAGGCAGAATGATAGAAAATAAAAGATTTACTTTTTAAAGGTAATAGATTTATATAAATATCAAAACATGAATTTAGTATCTTATACAAATCTCTTCAGCGAGACTATTAATTACATAACGAATGAAATGTTAACAAACATGACCTTGAATTTTTTTAACGGCAACATTTATTAGTTTAGTCTGCCTGTAATTATGGTAATTATAATATACACTTTATTAAAAGAAAAAAGTTACCGTTTGCAAATAGATTGATAGGTAATCCAAAGAAATAATAAATCTATAGATTCTGTCTATGAAGAGATCTTAAATCAATATAAAATTTGTATCCACCTTTTTAATGTTTATACAGTAATAAATTTATTTTTTCTTTGCAATCACATTCTTAATCTAATGGCTGCGAAACGGGAAATGAGACTGCAGTCTGCAACTGATATGTCGGCTTACAGGCTATTGAACAGATAGATCTCTAAATGTGCGCGGCGAATACTAAGTCTATGACCAGTTATTCACTATCGTGCCTGTTATGACAGATATCATACATAAACACAGCTTGAATCTGGTTTCTAATTTTAGTAAGTTATATTCGACCAGCAGTTGATAATAGTAAGGTAATTTTACTCATCTGCACTTGTAATTTACACTACGCAAAAACTTTTACGAATAGTTTCGATTTTATATATATATAATATGGATACCAAACAGCTACCGCATATTCGAGTGGTGATTTTATTAAAGATTTATTGAAGTGCAAATAAGTAAGAGGTTTTTAAATTCACGTCCAATACGCATTTCGAAACCATACATTTTAAAAGCCTTATTAGTGATGTTTGCAACAAGTGCATCAAGGCTAATTTACTATCTAATATTATTCCTAAATCTTTAATTTTATGATTTTTTTCTAATGGGATTCTACATAATTGATTGATTTGTCTACCTCAAGAAGCCAATTGACAAAATTAAAGACTGTAAAGGAAAGTAGTAGCGTCATTTTCGGGGCATCAGATATTTTGAATGAGATCGAAAAATTTTATAGACAGTTAGTTGTACATATCGTCGATAGAGCCGCACACAAGTGTGAATAACGATCTATGGCCAAGTCTTATCCGACAATATTCCGATGATACCTCGAATGGAGGATAACCGCAGTAGAACCAGAATAACAAACATAGCTTAACGGATCAGCAAACTGAAGTGGCAATGGCCTTACCATATAGCTCAAAGAACCGACTGCCACTTGTACTCGGTTTTATATATACGATATTGATTGTGACTCTTAAATAGATGAGGGCGTTAATGAATAGATACGTCCATATAAAGACCACATGTTTTACATGGTAGGGCCATGCTGAAGCTATATTATGGTTTGTAGCACGCATGGGTCGGCTCATCATGCATACCAGTTGGCTTAGTATATTATACTATGCAATTATTCAGCAATGATATAAAAGAAAGGTTATATAAAAGATCTATTTTTTTCATTCATTACAGCCCTTCATAAGTTCACTGCTGAATCCTCCCCCAAGGAATACCACAAAGCATGGTCCTGAGCCACCTGCATTCATCGACTTCCTGCATGTCTTACCAGGTCGTCACTCCATCTAGTGGGCGAATGCGCTGCACTTTGCCTACTGGATCGAGGCTGCCACTCGAGAACCTTTCTTCTCCATCGGTTGTCGGAGATCGGTTTCCTCGCTAAAAAGTAATTGTTAAGCATACATTTAAAAATTATTTACCACAATTGCATGTTATAGGTACTTCCTTTGCATTTAATGTAATATTGTTTATTTACATTTATTACAGTGTTTTAAATTTTATTATTGTAATGAATAATTTATTATATATACATATAATATTAGTCATTATTAAAATAATAACGTGTTGTGCCGATAAATAATGCGATAGACACTCGATATTGAAAAACTTCCACTGTTTAACTAGATTCTAATTATGTTAAAATTGCATGTCATCGTTTCATACCAACCTGTTATTTGTTAACCTAGTTCTAAGTGCCGTGTATGTTTTTTTTTATGTATGTTAACCGATTTTACGGAAACTACTAAACCGAATCAAGTGATTGTTTTTTAATAAATAAGTTATACTACAGGGGTGGTCCAATAAAAACTTGAAGAAAAATTTCCATCCCCAAGGGTAAAAATGGAAAAGGGGGCGTCCATTAATTACGTGAGGTGTTTAGAGGGGAAGGGTCGAGCCGAATTTCACCCAGTCTCACGTGGGGTAGAGGGAGGGTTTTGGCAAATATCACGTAATTTTTTCCCGCAAGAAACAATGTAAAATTTCGATAAAATTGTAAATCCCACACAATAATATTTATCGCAGTTATGCGAACTCCATAAATTATATTAAAATAATTAAGCAATTTTTTTTTAAATAAACCCAACACAATCAAGCTCAGATTAACATATTTAGACTAAAATACACATTTTGAGATATCTCACGTGAGATTTGGGGGTGGGGGTGAGGGATCGAGCTATATCTCACGACATCTCACCAGGGGGAGGGGGAGGGTGGAAAAATCGCCAAAATTGCCTCACGTAATGGCTGAACTGGAATTAATGGACGCCCCCAAACTATTAACTATTTTGACGGCACTCTAAGGCCGGCAACGCACCTGCAATTCCCCTGGTGTTGCATTTGTTCATGGGTGGCGGTAGTCACTTACCATCAGGTGAGCCGTATGCTTGTTTGCCCCCTCTCCTATAAAAACAATTCTAGTAGTTGCTTTGAACTTGTGATATTCCTTAGACCAGCCAAAAGGATAAAATAATTCCTTTTTTACTTCTTAACTTAACATACACGGGACGATATGGGGTAGTGGATATTTTTACATCGCCAATACACGGTAATTTGTATTGCAATTATCATTAAATTCTATTGCTTACAGATTTAATTAATAACATGTACGTTTTTGCAATTTTAATAAATTACATGTAAATTTTTGTAGCTAGCCCTTAGGGTTTCGTGAAACCATTTTATCCATTTTTTTCTCGTAAAAGAACACCCCACTGGGAATCACGACAAATGTAATGCTCCTGTGGCGCAGGGGAGTTTTACATATACATAAATTGCACATGTATAAACATCCACACCCGGAACAATTGTTGAAGGTCGCTCGCCGAGCGGCTTTGATATTACGTCAAAACATGTTTAATATTTGCTGGTTACTGATAATGATGATAATTGTGATAATTAAATAATTGAAAACGTAAAATTAATAAATAAAAAGACGGTAATTCCATTTGCATTTTAAGTGAACGCTCCTTGATTCCAATGTTTATTTCCCAAATAAATTTAAATAAAGAAAATGAGTTTTATCATGCATAATTATTTATTACACATCTGTAAAGGCTAATAGTCAAAAGATTCGAAAGTTCAAGGAAATCATAACATATTTAGCATACTTTTAAAGCTTATTAGGTTATCTTTACCATCTAGACCATCTACTTCTGCTGCAAATATCCTCGTTACGAAAGCAAAGAGAAACCTTGATCATAGTCTACTCCATGAATAGTTTTTTGAATAATCCAGTGCCTTCAGGTTTATCGCTAGCAACACGGTATAAATGCTTTTGTTTACAGATTGTACATTTTTGTTTTAAGATATTGAGTATTATTAGACGGGAAGATAAGTCATGATTTTCCAAACGTGGCTAAACTGAGTTGTATTCGACTCAAATTGTCGAAAAACTTATCCTGAGTACACATTCGCCTACATGGATAAATAAAGAAGTGTTCCCGCATTATTCTGGTGGCGAGGCTGCTTCCTTTACTTAACATGCGACGGTGCCGCTGTTTCTGCTATTTGCTGCTATGGTGAAGTCACAAGAGGAGAGAATTTTGAATATTACGTTTCGCCACTCTTTATATTTTACGCAACTCTGTCAACGGGGGGAGGATATCACTCTCGAAAGTGGTCGGCGTCGGACCCGATTAAAAACCAAATCTGCCTCTAGAACGGGTAAGACCTATGTCAAAAACGTTAACGCGTAGGATAGCTCATAGTAGCATTTAAAATTAAGCCCAAGATGATCAGTGAAGTCACATAGCTCTAACAAAAACTAACGCTGCAAGTTAAAGAACCA
The DNA here is from genome assembly GCA_029286625.1 of Parnassius orleans. NCBI lineage: Eukaryota > Metazoa > Arthropoda > Insecta > Lepidoptera > Papilionidae > Parnassius > Parnassius orleans. The sequence continues at coordinate 5,604,964 of JAGSMP010000030.1, read as the reverse complement.
TTTAGTGACATATTTCCTATTTTAATTTTTGTTTACATAATGTGTTTACCAGTTTAATATTATTTCTTTGTTTCTAGGATACGGCGAAGTGCGTTTGCACCTGAATCCAAGCTATCGGTTCCGTATTCTACACAATTTATAAAATCCGATTATATTCAGAGGTTGTTGCCGAGGCGAGGTCTATATCAATCAGGAGAACATTAGTGATAAAGAAAATATTTTTGAATTGGAGATAAACAGTTATACATTTAGTTTTTATAGTCTATAATGTAGGTATGAGTAGCTAATGTTACAATAAGAATCAAACAATATGTATCTTCTCTTTAAAAATCGATGTTTTCTTTTACTTTTTTTTTTTGTTTTCCCTTGTCAATGTAATATGATGAGGTTGGGGAAAGGCTCAAATGTGGCGTCAAAAATAAAGTACAATAATGATGCACCTATACATTCCATCTTAGTCCTCAGGCTTGACAACGCTCTTATTTTAATTCTTAAACGAAGGTGGTACAAGTCACGGAACGTAAGTCTAGCGCTGAACGAAACGTGGTGGGGACGCGCACGAATTGAATTGCACGAATGCGACTTGAGAGATAATCAGCGCGTGCGAACGATACGCACGAGCATTGCAGCGCGACTTATGCGCAATAAGCCAATCGGTCACCGCTAGACTTTCGTGCCGCTACTTATAGGTCTGTCTATGGGCCGCAAGAACCCACTTAACATCAGATTGACCAACTGTCAATAATTTGTAAATGACAAATTTTCGCTTCAGTTTAAATATCATCACTGGAAACCCAAATCTTTAGTAATTAATTCTTTAGTAACTAATGACAGTTGCATTTATCAATATATATTTATTTTTGTTGAAAGTTTATAAATAAAATTAAAAATATCCCGGCACATTAAGTAGAATAGCGTTAGTAACTTTTCTTAGGAAGTCGATAAGGAAGAAGAAAAAAGTGCAGAAACGTATGAATGAATGAATGAATGAATACTTTATTATACACCACAAACAAATATACAAATGACATAACAAAAGCAGATTATATGTACAATTTGGCGGCCTTATCGCTACATAGCGATCTCTTCCAGGCAACCAAAGGTGTAAAGGAATAAAACAATGAATACTAGGTAGGTGGTGCAATATAAATATACAAAATATAATATCAATACATGCGATATATAGACAATAAATGAAATAAAATAACAAATAAATAACTAATACATGAAATAATATAAATTACTAATACATAATAAAAGATAAAGTAAAACATAAAATACATACATATATATAAATATATAAACAAACTTACATATCTACCCAAAATACAATATATAAATACCAAATTCCTCAAACAATAATATAAAGCTGATAAATACAATAAATACATAATCACATAATTTATCCTAACGGTGTCCGAACGATTGAGACAAGTAATGCTCTTTAAGTAGTCGCTTAAAGATTACAATAGTTTGTAATAGCATTCTAAATGAACATGAACCATGTACATTCTCGTTTGTCTCTGTCGACGAAGTTCGTAAAACTTTTGTATCTATTAAATCCAAAGCAGTGGGCTGTGATAATGTGAGTCGCCTTATGATCTCTTTTGTTCTCGAAATTTTTCTCTCAGTAATAACTCACATAATCAATTCTTCTCTGTTGTCTGAGGTCTTTCCTGCTTCTTGGCGTAAAGCTTATATTATCCCTCTTCCCAAAATTTCAAACCCCACTCAACTCAACAACTATAGACCTATTTCTATCTTACCCTTTCTATCAAAACTTCTTGAATCTATAGTTCACCAACAATTGTCTGCTTTTATTTGTGGAAATAACTTGCTATCTCAGTTTCAATCTGGCTTTCAGCCTGGACACAGCACGACCACTGCACTTCTCAAAGTCACAGAGAACATTTGGGAGGGCATGGAGAATAGAAAGGTCACAGTACTTGTATTGATTGATTTTACAAATGCGTTCAACATGGTTGACCATGACATCCTCCTTGCCATGCTTCAAAATTTCAAATTTTCGTCTACTGCTGTAGACTGGTTTTCTTCCTACCTTTGTGGCCGTCAGCAAGCTGTCATTAATGGTCGTGACATATCTGACTGGTGTCAACTCTCCACTGGCGTGCCACAAAGTGGAATATTATCTCCACTTCTGTTCTCCATTTTTATTAACTTTCTCTCTTCTCAACTTAGCTGCTCTTACCATCTTTACGCTGATGACCTGCAAATATATGTTCAAGCAGACGTCAACTATTTGTGTGACGCTATTGCCAGACTGAATATGGATTTAACAAATCTCCACAGTTGGTCTTGTAAGTTTGGTATTGGTGTGAACCCCAATAAATGCCAAGCTATAATAATTGGTAGTGCTCAACAACTGTGTAAGCTTGACGTCCATTGCGTTCCACCTGTCACGTTTGATAATTCTATCATACCGTATTCTGACAGCGTTAAAAATCTGGGTATCTACTTTGACACAACCTTAAGTTGGTCCACCCAAATTCAGAATATCAGTGGTTCTGTTTTTGCTAAGCTCGGTGCTTTGAACCGTCTCAGGAACTTCCTTCCGGTCAAGGTAAAGATAACTTTGGTGCAATCTCTTATTTTGCCTATTATTGACTATGCTGATGTATGTTTTCCTGATCTCAATGAGGTTTTCCTTGATAAGCTGGATCGTCTCGTCAATAACTGTATCCTTTATTTTTCGTCTTCGCAAGTTTGATCATGTATCCTCATTTCGTAATCAGCTTAAATGGCTTCCAATTCGTCAGCGAAGACACATTAGGATACTTAACACAGTTTTTCTATTTTATTCGATAACCATTATCCAAATTATCTGAAACATAAGTTTCAGTTTCTGCGGGGCACTTATGACAGACAGCTTCGTTCATCGGAGACTCTTGCTCTCTTCATACCCCTTCATCGTTCGAGTTTCATATCATCATCGTTTGCTATACAAGCTGCGCGCCTATGGAATGAATGTGTAAGGTTCAATAAAGTTTAAATAAATAAATTCTGGAGCTTAATAGACTGGACAGTAAAAGATTTATTAAAAAATGATGTATTGTGAGTTGGTACCCTTAAAATGAATTTTCTTGAAGAGTGTATAGGTTCCCCCGGAAGCCCTACAAAATTAAACTTCTCCTTTAGATAGGGAGGAGTAGAAGGGTGAAATAATACACAGTACAGAATAAAAAGAATATGCATGTTCCGGCGAAGTCGGATAGCTAATCACTTGAGATGTGAGCGAAATTGGGAAATATGGTCAAATTTGCGCAATCCAAATATAATAATAATTATTATTATTTATTGAATATGAACCGAATACTGGTATTTTGAAGTCTCTCAAGCTTATTTAGCTGGTCTTCAGTTATATCTACATAGCTTGCGTCAGCATAGTCGAGAATCGGAAGGAGAAGAGACTTGATCGAAGGAGAAATGATCGAAGGCGACGCAGGGAAGAAAGAGCGACAAAGGTTTTCTTACTTATCTCATTCAGTTGGCGTATCCAATTTAAGAAATTATCAGTATAAATACCAAGATTTTTGACATTGTCAAAGTAAGGGATTACAACTCCATCGAATACGATAGGTGGTACGGAGAACCAGTCAATTCTTGAGATAAAGCTCTGGCTACCAATAATGATAGCCTGTGACTTTTTAGGATTGACATTTAGGCCATATGATTTACTCCAATCATGAATAATATTTAGATTGTTATTCAATGTAGCGATTGCATTCGGCAAATTCTCAAGAGTTGACTGGGTGTAAGCCGGGACATCATCCGCATACATGTGGTAGAGAGAAGATATTTTATGAGTGATTGAATTAATGAAAATAGAAAAGAGTAAAGGTGACAACACGCCTCCAACATGATCACTCTTCCAGACTTGAGGGAATTTAGAGAAAGAAAAACATGGATTAAGTAAATAAGTGATAATGGGAGTGATAACATCAAGGAGAGGAACAGTCATATTACGGCTTATGTTTTCGCTACCGACAGTATTTGAGGAGTTGGATAATATGATCTTCTTAACATCACATACAGTAAACTAACTAAAAACGAACGGAGGATAATTAGAAGTTGGAGTTACAGAAAGAGAACGAAGTGTTTGCAGTTTATGTTCACTATCAAAACAGTTAGAAAGATTAGAAAAATATTGATTTAATATTTCAACATCAACACTAGGAGGTGAAGCATTTAGTGATGTTCTACCAACTCCAACTGTTTTAAGAAACTTCCACACCCTAGATGAGTCGCCGTTCTCGACAGGTGTATGAATATGGCGTCGTTGTGCATCTCTACATAATGTGTAGCAGCGATTCCTGATTTTGACGTATTTCCTTAGGTTTTCCTCTGTTTTATTCCTCTTAAGCTTTGACGATGCCACATTCTTCTTCAAAATTTGCCTTTTCGGATCATCAAAGAGCCATGGAGCAGGTAAGTGTTTGAGTCTCACATAATGCATTGGCGCGTAAACGTCATAATGCTGAATGAGTAGGGAACAGAAAAGTTCCACTTTATCGTCAATGCATGGTGCTTTCTCAATCACTAACCAGTCAATATTATGAGCATCTTCACAAAGTTGGTTAATATCCATTCCTCCAAAATTAAGTAGCAGAACTAATTTAGGTTTGATTTTAGGAGGGCGTAGTTTATAAGAAAGGAAAATTAAATGGTGATAAGAGAATGCATCAGCAGGATACTGCCCGTGCTTGAAAACTAGATTTGAAGATGACACCATTATTAAGTCAAGAAGGGAAGGAGTACTGTTAGGAAAGTTATGAGTAGCAGAAAGGTGTAGGATTTGCATATTACACGCTTCAATTATAGACTCAAGATTTATTGCCCGATTGTCGCCTTTAAGCAAACAGGTGTTGAAGTCACCCATCAAAATAGTGTGACTATACGTAGGGACTAGTGATTCCGAAAGAGATTCGAAAGAAGTAAAATAGTTTATAGAAAGAGAGGGACTGTAGAAAAACTCCAAGAAGGATTTTATTCTGAGACCGGGAGACCTCAGAAAAGTTGTTATATTAACAGCCTTATCATCGCCATAGAATTAAGAGGAGATGCTCTTCCTATTTAGTAATTCCCGGCTTTGTCTTCTCAGTTTATCCTTGTTAACCTAGTAAGGCAGGGCTTTTGTATACTCTGTATGATCTCCTTTTTTCTCTTTACTTCTCCCTATCCTTCTTTAATCGTTGACCTTAAACTTTTCGTGTCAAATATAACAGTGAATATAGTGTTTTAGTAAAATACAATAATATCACAACATTAGCGCCTGATAACAATAGTTTATCCTGATAACAATTGTTAGCGCCTGATAACAATAGTACTGCACAAAACTAAAAGAGCAATTTGCTCAATGCACAAGCAAAAATTTAACAATAGTATCCTAAACTCTAATTATTGTGTACTAACTTTTACTTAACCTAATTCTCTATTCCCTGCTCAGGCTATTCCCCTCCTATAACTAGATGTTTGTTCTATATTGTGTTGTCCATAGTTCGTATATTTAGTTGTTTTGTTTTTATCCACATTGTCACCTAATAACCGCCAACTTCTTTCCCACCGAGAAGCCTCAAGACAAGGTGTGACAGAATGATTTCTTATATTTACGCGAACACTATACATTGAAATAATTTTACGGATTATATCGTGAAAGTATCGTCTACGTACCGCTTGTAGAACCTTGGAATTACTTGTAATGCTACATAACAAATAGTTTTTGGTATTTATTTATATGTTATATGTAGTGTTAAGTTGTATGGGTTACCAAAAATACACAAACCGAACGCTCCATTACGTCCAATAGTGAGTCAGATCGATTCGCCAACTTACAGATTGGCTCAATTCTCAGCAAAAACACTATCACCACTCAGAGGACACACAAGAGCACACACTAAGGATTCATACCATTTTGTTAGTGAGATAAAAGACCTATGTCTTACTGACAATGAAACTATGGTCAGTTTTGATGTTCAGTCTTTATTTACATGCCTACCTGTTGAAGACTGCATCTCAATTGTAACTAGGAAACTAGAGGAAAACAACATGCCAAGAGAATATGCAGCATTACTTAGACATTCCCTTACATCTGGCTATCTATTGTGGAAGGAAGAGTTTTACAAGCAAGTAGATGGTGTTGCAATGGGCTCACCGGTATCTCCCATTGTCGCCGATATTTTCATGGAGGACTTTGAGGAGAAAGCCCTGCTTACTGCACCAGTAATTCCAAGGTTCTATAAGCGGTACGTAGACGATACTTTCACAATTTTACCATCAGACAAAGTAACTGCATTTTTAGAACATCTTAATTCCATAAACTCTAAAATTCAATTTACTATGGAGTTAGAGGCAAATCATTCTTTAGCTTTCCTAGATGTGTTAGTCATTCGAAATCCTAACAACACCATAGGTCACACTGTGTATAGAAAAAAGACCCATACAAACCGATATTTAAACGGTGAATCCCACCATCATCCTTCACAGTTAGCTACCGTCGGCAAATCTTTGTTACAGAGAGCACGAGGGATCTGTGACAGCAAACACCTGGCCGCCGAGCTTCAGCACGTCAAGCAGGTTCTGCACGACTAACAAGCTTCGGGTCCCGCGCCTACGTCACAGTGACTGAGTGAAGCCGGCCACAGTCGAGCGTGTGCCTGCTGTACTACCGTATGTCAGAGGTGTCACAGACAAGATCGGCTACATCTTGAAGCGAGCTTCTATTAGAACATTCTTCAAGCCGCCGAAGAAGATTAGTCAGTTCTTACCATCCGTCAAGTGCAATATTCCTCTACAAGATGCAGGAGTGTACAAGCTTGTGTGAATGTGGTCTCTCATATATAGGGCAAACAAAATGATCTATTAAAACCCGAGTAAAATAACACATAGCTGACGTGAAGCACCAACGTTCCGGGAAGTCTGCAGTTTGTGATCATATCGTATATGGCCCCCGCCATTACATTAGATTTGATAAACCACAAATTCTCGCGAAAGAACATCGATTCCTGCCAAGGATGATACGTGAGGCTATTGAAATTAAAAAACATCCTAATTTCAATAGAGAGGGAGGCTGGGTACTACCACCTGCTTGGGATCCTGTAATTAATAAAATTAAAACTAAGCCCAAGCATACCACTGCAAGACTTCAAGACACAGTTAGTTCATTCTGCGTAGATCGGACCAAAATTAATAATTAAAAAGCTGAAGGTACTCCGGATTAACTCTGACATCGGGACGTCAATCACCTCAGTCCCCCGTGACCATGGGTGCTGTAAAGCACCCGAAACGTCGGGAATTAATAAAAATAAGTTGATTAAACGCGATATAATCCGTAAAATTAGTTTTATTCAAGGTGTGACAGACCAAAGACCGGACATTGGCAGAATTATTGTGACATAACCACAATACCAAGGGCCATATTGACAAAAAAAATAGTATCCTGTTCGGTATTCCTTGATATTTATGAACTAAGGTGTGGAAAGGCATCTCATTTTAATTTTTAATTAAGAAAAATGTATGTATCTCTCATTATAATCATCACTAAAGCCCATCATAAGTGCACTGTTGAACATAGGCCTTCTCAAAGGAATGCCACAAAGCTTGGTCCTGAGCCAACTGCTTCCATCAACTTCCTGTACGAGTTTTTTTACCACTCCATCTAGTAGTGAGCCGCCCTTAACTTCGCTTATCGGTACGACGCTGCCGTTCTAGAACTTTTCGTCCTCATCGGTTGCTGTTTTTTTTTGAACTTTAAGGCCGGTCCTTGCCACTTCAGTTTTCTGATACGTTGCGGTATATTGGTTAGTCAGGTTGTACTGTGGATATCCTATTCGGTATGTATATGTCTATGGGCATTCACTGTCTATCATTTGGTGAACTGTGTACTCGTTTGTTTACCCTTATTTACACAAAAATCCAGAACATGTGAAAACCGCCAAACCTCACTAAAGTTGTGCGTTTGATCTCTTTCCTACTTTATTATCCTCTCAGAAATGAGAGGATGCCTGCATACAAAAGGTATTGGAGCTAATAAAATTGAAATTCGCTAGTATTTTATGTACAGTTATATTTTTTATTACATTTTAACTTAAATCTTAATAAATCTAAAAATTCCTCGACTATAATAGCATCATTTGGGTTTAGAAAGACTTAATTTATTTATAAAATATTTACCAAATATTCTCTTTATACAACTCTAATAAGAATTTATTATATTTTTCAGTAGTGACAAACATTAAAAAAAATGATTTTATACAGAATTATAAATAAAGCTAGATAATACTTCGTTGCAAACTTGTCTTGTGATAATTAGTGGAAGAAAAACTTTTTGTGCAGGATTTTTGGTTGGATAGATAAAATTAAAAAAAATGTTTGTTTCTTAGAATAGTTAAATTTTATATTATTTAGTAAGTCGTAAATAGCACACACTTAAAATTTGATCAAAATAGTAAAAATTTTAATATTTTATCCTATTGTCATTCTCATTATCATGTAACTGACATTGACGTGGTAGTTATAATTTTCACAAACCCTAACATTACAATATAAAATATTTATTAAATAATATTTATTTGCTTATTACCTGTATTACTTAATAAAACTTTTTTTCAAACCACATTTATCTTTTCCCGTACTCTTTATTAATAATACTTTGTTTTTTGTGAAATTTTAAATGTAATATTATTTAATAACATTTTAGTTATATTATAGCATCACATTATTTGTTGTGGGTGGGTTCGTAATTAAGGCTTAAATGCCTTTATCAGAATATATAGTATTGTTGTTAATATTTAGGTATCGGGACATAAAGTAGTTCATCATACGGTACTGCATCAAAAAATTTACGCGCTGTATCTATTGTTACATTCATAGCATAGTCTACTACTGGCTTCCCAAATTCTTCTGTCACCACTCTCCAATTTTCATTCAAGAATCGCAGCACTGTGTTACCTGAAAAAATAATCATATAAGCTTATTACTGTTAGAAAGACGTTGGCAATTTTATCTATAATTTCACCGTCTTTGAATAGGAAAAAGTTAGAGACAACATTACATCGTGCTATTTTTTCTATATAGCAATTATTCTATGAAATAGATAGTTTGATTCTTTTATCATAGTCATCATTATTATAGTCCTTCACAAGTCCACTGCTGAACATAGGCCTCCTCCAAGGAATGCCACACAGCATGGTCCTGAGCCACCTGCATCCATCGCCTTCCTGCATGTCTTACCAGGTCGTCACTCCATGTAGTGGCGGGCCAACCCACACTTCGCCTACCGGTACGAGGCTGTTACTCTAGAACCTTTCTTCCCCATCGGTTGCCGGTTCTTCGTGCTATATAGCCAGCCATTGCCACTTCAACTTACTAATCCGTTGGGCTATGTCGGCTACTCTGGTTCTACTGCGGATATCCTCATTTTTAAGTCTATCACGCAGAGAAACCCCGAACATAGTCCTCTCCATAGCTCGCTGAGTTGCCTTGAGCTTCTTCAAACGGCCAGCAGTGAAAGACCTTTTCTCAGATCCATAAGTCATCACTGGCAACACGCACTGGTTAAACAATTTTGTTTTGAAGTTTTGAGGTATGCCTGACGAGAAGATGTGTCGTAATCTCCCGAACGCTGCCCAGCAGGAGTTGAATCGGTCGATTGACCGCTCGGTCAAGTAGGACTTACCTAGTCGGACTATTTGTCTAAGTTAAACACTACTCGTCTGACGAGTATTAATGAATACCTTTTATTAAATTTATTATCAACTCGTAGGTAGAATGATGATTTTTTTTTAATAAACAAATTGGTAGATTTTCAAAACATTACAAAATTAAACATTACAATTGATTCGAAGACACATTTACCTTAATAAATTGTAAATAATGAAACTTTTACTTTAAATAAAATAAAATATGTAAGGGACATTCGTGATAATTACATTATTGATTAATAAATGATTATAACGGATGCGCATTGGGGTGTATATGGTGGTAACAATCAAAGAGTATATAATAGTAATATAGTATAAGAGTAAATACTACCATTTGGCAAAGAATATGTATTAGGTCCTTACATATGAAATTAGCGTTTTGTCGTACTGGCCGTAGAATTCCAAATTCAAATTTATAAATTCATTTAGCTGGTACATTTGAGTTTTGAAAACAGTCATTCATTTGTTTTTTCCTGATTATTTTTTTCTTTGGCGTCGCTTATTACCGCACAATGGAAAACATGAAATATCGGTATATTTACGAGTACGAGTTCTACCGTGGCACCCGTGCTGCAGAAACAGCTCGAAGGATTAATGATGTGTACGGCGCTGGTGTTGAAAAAGAAAGCACGGTACGTTTTTGGTTTCAACGTTTTCGTTCTGGAAATTTCGACCTTCAGAACCAATCTCGTGGACGGCCGGAGACCAAAGTGGAAAATGAAGAATTAAAGGCTATTGTGGAAGCGGATCCATCACAAAGCACTTCAGAGATAGCTGCAGGCTTCGGGGTAAGTGATAAAATTGTATTAATTCACTTGAAGCAAATCGGAAGGTATAAAAACTTGAACGATGGGTACCTCATGAATTGAGTGAATCGAACTTACAAACACGCGTCGACTGCTGTGTTACTTTGCTCAACCGACACAATAATGAAGGGTTTAAAATCGAATCATTACTTGTGATGAAAAATGGATACTGTACGATAATCGAAAGCGCTCGTCGCAATGACTGAACCCTGGAGACCCAGCCAAATCCTGCCCTAAACGAAAATTGACTCAGAAAAAGTTACTTGTGAGTGCTTGGTGGACTAGCGCCAGTGTCGTTCACTACTGCTTTCTAAAATCTGGCCAAACGATTACGGCAGATATCTATTGTCAGCAACTGCAAACAATGAAGGAAGAACTAGCTGCTAAACAACCGAGATTGGTCAATCGCTCTAGGCCACTGCCGCTTCACGACAACGCAAGACCACACACTGCACATCAAACAACCACTAAGTTAGATGAGCTATAATTGGAATGTCTGCGAAATCCACCGTACTCCCCGGACCTTACTCCAACAGATTACCATTTTTTCCGGAATTTGGAACATCTTACAATGAAAAAAATTCAACACCGATGCGGCAGTCCAAACCGCCTTCAAAGAGTTTGTTGATTCTCGCCCCATGGTTTTTTAAAGTAAAGGGATCAATGAACTACCTATGAGATGGCAAAAGTGCATAGATAACAACGGTGCATACTTTGATTAATTAAATATATTTTACAAAAAAACATTGAGTTTATATTCCTCCCGTACAAAACGCCAATTTCATATGTAAGGACCTAATATTATTAGTAGGTAGTTTTAGTAACAACTTTTCTGCAATAGCCAAACTTTACCTTTACGAAATGTTAAGTATAATACATAAATACATAAACACTCACGCCTGTCACCCAGAGGGGTAGGCAGAGACTACGGACTTCCATTTGACACGATCCTGGCACACCTCTCTCGCCTCCTTTACATCCATATATCTACGCATAGTAGATATATGGATGTAAAGGAGGTTAAGTATAAATAGTCGTTAAGTATATCACGCTCGTTAAGTATAATATAGTGAAAAATTCTCTGACAACCGAAAAATTAAGGTATATGATTAAATATTTATTGCCCATTCCAAACCCCGCTGGTAGTGAGGGGAAGCGTCGCCAGTGATGTAGTGAATATAAGTCAATATTTCAAGCATTGGCTACCAGTGGGTGCATCCTGAAAAGGTTAACTCCTTCCACTAATGGATGAAAAAATGCTGTTAAAGAACAAATAAGAAGATACTCACTTATTTCAGGATTCCCTTTAAAGAGATTGGAAATGGTATAATGAATCCTTTCGCCATAATCGAAAGCGTATCTATAGCTCTTAATACCGAAGTGATCCCGACCCTCAGCGTCTTTAAAGTACTTTGTCTTTATATTCATTTTTATGATGGAGTTTACTGCAATAGGAAAAATAAACCATTTCAAAAATGGAGGAAAATAAATTGTATAAGCACGTCAACAATTGTATTATTTTTTAAATAATGCACCGTATGAATATATTTTCTTCATTATCTTTTTATAATTTGGAAACTATTCGAAAGAAATAATTTTTTATTTTACGTTTACTTTTTTACGTGGTAGAGCCATGCCGCAGCTATATTATGGTTGTAGCACGAATGGGTCGGCTCGACCGGGGAAGGACCACGCTCTCACAGAATACCAGCGTAAAATAGCGGCTTAATGCTGCTGTGTTTCGTGTGGTGAGTGTAGAGAACCGGAGACCCTTTTTACTGGAAACGAGGCATTCCATCGTAGTCCTCAAGGGTGGCAACGCATTTGCATTTTGATTCTTAATCGAAGATAAATGTAGATGTCTATGGGCCACTGCATCCACTTACCATCAGGTGGTCTGTGTGCTCGTTTGTCACCCCATTCTATTAAAAACAAAAAATTGTGAAACCCGCATGTCACTTGAAACAACTAATTGGACAGAATAAGCGATTGTTGCTGATTGGTCTAAATGTAGTGTAGTGGAGCCGTAAGAGAATCCACTATCCCGTATCATCCCGTGGTTATCGTAAGAGGCGACAGAGGGCAAATGAATAAGTAGATCGGGAGCTGCATCTTCCTAATAAATTCAAAATATTAAAAACCTACGGTTGCCAACCCACATGTCAAGCCTGGAAATTATAGCAAATATGCCATATATAGGGATATAAGGCAAAAGCTTTTGATTGGCTGTAATGATAATGAATGCATAAAACAAGAGAAATTTTTATAGTAGGTTAGTAATAATTGTTGGTCTAGTGATTGTCGTTGTGCAACTGCTGATCATGTGGTACCGGGTCCGAATACCGGGTCGGGCGAAAAAAAATCAGTTATTGAGTTTTTTCGTCAAGAAATTCTCAGTAACTACCCGGAGTGAGGAAGTTGGCAGTGTCTCACCCCCGTCTGGTTTCTGATGATGTTAGTGCTGTTGCCTTTTGGCTCTTACAGCTTCTTCGGACTGCCTCTAAAAGCACGTAAAGCCGTTGGTCCTGTGCCTGATCTCTTTCCCATCGTGTCGGTTTACCGTCCCATCGGACTATGAGAGTGAGAGAATAGAGAGTGTACCTATACTTGAGCATACACTTGGGCACTATAATCCTGTTATGCACCGATGGCTAGTCTCCGTTGAAGCTGGCCGCCATGACCGAAATTCGGTCTGGAGGACATTATTATTATTAAATAAAATTAAGTAACAAACTGAAATGAAAAAAAGAAACATTTGTAGATTAATACAGTCTTAGTATACCTATTTTTATTTTGGCATCTCCTTCGCCATTTATTGGAAACAGAAGTAGTCTTCCGACAGCCGTATATTTTCCTTTTATCGTGATGTTACACCGGACTTCCAAAACGAATATGTTTTTTTCAAGGTAGGCTCTGTAATGATGACAAGTTGAATTATTGGCGTAAAATTACCAGCATCGAAGATATATATATATGACTTAAAAATTGTGTGTATTTATCAATTTCTTATGTCGACAAATAAAGAGACAATTTGTTCCATTTTATTTCAATTCAGGCTTTACTCGATAAATATGCACAGTATTGGACATGTTTTCAATAACTAAATTATCCCACATTAATTTCAGCAGAATATAATAATATACTTTGCATATAAAAATAATAATTTTATACGTGGTAGAGCCATGCTGCAGCTATATTAATAGTATAGTTGTAGCAAGAATGGGTTTGCTGGACTGCGGAAGGACTACGCTCTCATAGAATACCAGCGTAAAATAGCAGCTTAATACTGCTGTGTTTCGTATGGTGAGTGTAGAGAACCGGAGACCCTTTTCACTGGAAAAGAGGCATTCCATCTTATACCTCACGGGTGACAACGCATCTGCATTTTGATTCTTTATTGAGGATAGATGTAGATGTCTATGGGTCACAGCAACCACTTACCATCAGGTGGACTGTGTGCTCGTTTGTCACCCTATCCTATAAAAAATAAAGGAAAGAAAACATAGAAACAAAGAAGTAATATGAAACTATAACAAAATGGTTTGGAAAACCCAAAAGGGCACGCTTCATGAGCGTTTCATTTAATTTTGATAAAAATAAATAAATTGTATTCCTGACTTTTAAAATATATTATTTACGTGTTTTAAATTTAGCGCTCTGTTATTTTATCATGTAGTGTCACCTACAGGGAAAAAATTAATAATGTTTACCAAAATAAATTGATTACAGAAAGTATAAAATCGATATAGGATTTATGGTATATTTTTCCTTTGTCTATCAAGGGCTACAACAAATATGACAGCGCCTTTAATTTTTTTTATAGCAATAAAACTAACGCGTAGTTTGTTAAAAAAACGAAAATTATTTTATTAACAAACTACGCGTACTAGGCTATTGATATGAGATAGGGAACCAGTAGATATATTCTACACCGCACCGCTTGGCATGCTCAGCAGAGTATTTCATACCGGCACACCGCCTGCAACTTTACAAGGCGTAGGTTCGGACGCACATGGAATACTGTTCCCATTTCTGGGCCGGGGATCCCCAGTGCCAGCTCCTTCCATTTGATCGCATCCAGCGCAGAGCGGTTCGAATCGTCGGCGACCGAGCTCTTTCTGATCAGCCTGACTCACATGTAGGCCGTAATTTTAATATATTTTTTACTTTGTGACATATTTCACCTAAGTCCGTAAAAGTAACAATGCATTTATAGTCTGCTTTGTTGTAAAGTTATTTACGGGTGTTCATGGACTGCAGGCTGCACGCACAAACGATCCACTTGATAGTAAGTGGTTGGATATCACTTAATATCAAGTGAGTTGTTAGTTCGGTTGTCATTTTGTAATAAAAATCATTGGACTAAACAATAAAAGACGTCGTCGTTTCATTTTTTATAACATTAAAGAATGTTTTACAGTAATTTATTACAGTGATTGTTTTGGTATTGTAAAATGAAATAATAGGTTTTATAATGCTAGTAGTTGAGTCATTTGACATAATATGTGCCTATTACCTCCACACATTTTAAGCAACAATGCAGGGATATTTCATTATTGAAACTTATACACATGCGGGATCATTTATTTTAAGCCAGAATTTGAACTTGTATATTAGATTGCTAAATAATAGAGTGTATTAGGCTTAGTAGCTTTGTTTTTTATTTACAAGGCTAAAAAAGATCTTAGAGACTACTTACTGCTTACTTACGTAATATCATCTATAAATAATGGTGCAAAGGGCATAAAATCGCTTTTATTTTATATGTAAAAATCACCTTAGACTTGGTAGACCCAGCTGACTTATGGACGGAGCTTTGGCGAGTAAAAAGTGGCTGCCCTATCAATCCAGTGCTAATCCCCAATCCTGGTTTACTATTCAGCTCATAAGTGCGGGGGTATCGCCAGCACTTACCAACCCGCCTGCCCAGTAATTTCAGTATGGGCAACACTTCAAGAAATTCAAGTTTTGAAGTTTTATGCATTTCAAGTTTTCTGTGGGGTATATTCATTCTTGCAAGCTCATTGATAGCTAGCAGGACCATTCGTCATTGATAGCTACTCCGTCGGGATTTAAAGCTATTAATGCCGGAGTTCCTTAGTTCCCTTAGTTTAATCTGCATTTTTTTTCAGCTACACATCAACTAATGACCTTTGTTTTCGGGCAGGCAAATGACGGCATAGTTGTGGAGAAATAAAGATAAAGTGTATACACTACAGGCATTAATACAAGTTTCTTATTACCGCAAAACAGAATGTAACCTTGGAAATAACTGACCGCTTTCAGCATCTGGCAGTCCGATTTTCACCTGACCTCAACTTCGGCTGGTTTATTAAGTCCAAGGTAATTCCATCAATAAGAAAAGTGTGTTCTTACCAAAGTTCGTCAGTACTTCTGAGTTACTAATTAGCTTGTTAGTCTTTATCAAGCTCAAGTCAGTTCATGTTTAGAGTACTGTTGCCACATTTGTGTTGGTGCTGCTTAGAATAAGTGAGTGGGTGTCAATAAAAGACATTTGATGAAACAACAGTGTTTACAACTTTGAAGCTAAGTTAGCTTCAAACACAGGTGCAAAGTTGCAAATTTGCCGGTGATTACAGGTTTATCCTTATGGCTTTCTATACCCTTCAGACAAAAACGCACAGCTACTAGGCGGCAGAAATAGGAAAGAGGGTGATATCTACCCAGTCGGACTTTTAGACAGACAAGTGTTCACATTAAAAATTTTGTACAACCGACTTCAATTTAAATTATTAGGATAACTCAAAAACTACTGGTCAGACCTTGATCAAATTTATATGGGACCACATGAGAAGCAACAGGTTTCAAATAAAAATCATCGAAATCACCTAGAAAAAAGTTATGAGGTAACACACGTAAAAACATACAGTCGAATTGAGGACCTCCTCCTTTTTGAAGTCGGTTAAAAAGAGTCCTAATCCCATTACCATTGTAACGTTTTAGGCTCTTACTTTAGGTCTTTAAATAGACAGCGTTACAAAGGGCAGATATTATGTAAAATTATAAGGACTTAAACTATTTATATGAAAGTTGTGGTAACTATAATACAGAAAACTACCTTCCTCATTTTTCTGTTACAGTTTGAAATGATATAAGTTCTAACTAAATAATGAGTAGTGATAAAGATATAATTATGTAAATTAATTTTGCATTTTATTCGAACAATCCTATCGTTTATAGCTAGATGCAGAAATTTTACAACTATTAATAATTTATCAATTTACATACTATTATTTACTGTAATAATTTGTTACACAATAGTTTATTCGTGCTTAGAAAAATACAATATTTCTATACCCTTCATAGAGTATAATGAACAGACCTTTTTTTATACCATTTTTACTTTTTTCTCATTATTAGTTTTTTTTTGCTGCACTACCTTCCATATGTTTATCTCTGCTTAGCGTAATGGTTGACTGGGAGAGAATGCCTTAAGGCATAAAGTCCGCCATATGTACGATTTTATTATTTATGCACAACATTTTAAATAAATAAACAGACTACACTACAGGTATGTACGACTAAAGAATATAATATTATTGTAATACCATATATTTCTAAATAAATGCATATTGTTGTGGTAAGAAAAGGATATTAAGGATCCTTTCGAAACGGTAGTAGATTTGAAAGGTAAATTTATTATTACATTTAAAAAACGAAATAACTTCTTAAGTCAAGGAAATAAATATATTTAATTTCATTTCATTGCATTAGAACGTTCGTAAATGTCCTAATAATTACATTGTTCTTGTGTTTATCTAATTATTTTATTTGCATCAACGAGAAGACCGAATCAGAAAAAAAAGTCTTGAAGATTTCTACAAAACTCTCTCTGATACAGCGAAAATCAAATCGTTCACCATGAAGATATCTCAGCATTATATACGCATAATTTACGTGGTAGACTCAAGCTGCAAGTTACAGTAGGAATCGGTCGCCTCGACCCGAGAAGGACCACGCTCTCGCATAATACTCAAGTTAGGATAACGGTAGGTTTCTATGGGCAAAAGCATACACATATCTCAACTGAAATATGTTCTCGTTTGCTATCGTTATTAAATAAAAACGTACTATTTTAAGATACTACGTACTAACACCTAGAAGATACTAGTTATGTATTCGTTGGTGTTTGTCTGGGTTAATAGTTTTAAGAGTTCACTTTTGTATCTAGAATGTGTCTAGACATTGGAAATAACCATTGTCTAGACACATTCTAGGCAGAACTAAAATTTTGCAGGCTTAAAATTCTGCGCAATCTAAATATTGCAACCAAGAATTAAAGTTATCTCCATTGGAGTACAAGGTAAACTTCTTAATAGCACTTTCAAAGGATTAGTATTCTAAATACACTTAGTGTTAAAATTCTACACATTATTGGACAATTTTTGTTGTCCATATGGACACTGGGTGTGCGGGACGACAATAATCCCGTTTTATTGTTTACCACTTATTTCGAGCAGGAGTATCTTAGTATACTTTTTGTGCATTCTCTTCCTAGATAACTACTACTTTCAAATAAAGATGGAAAACCAAAAACTTCAATACACAAAATTACAAAAAAAGTATTTATCCTCTCAAAATGAAAAATATAATGATCTCAATTGATTCAAAAGAAGAGATTTAATAAATTGATTTTTTTTATCAAATATGTTTTACTTCGGCATACTTATTTTGGCATTCTTCGATACACTAACGTTGTAGATCCATGCTACAGCTATATTAATAGTCCTGCAGTTATATTAATAGTATAGTTGTAGCACGAATGGGTCGGCTCGACCAGGGAAGGACCATGCTCTCACAGAATACCAGCGTAAAATAGCAGCTTAATGCTGCTGTGTTTCGTTTGGTGAGTGTAGAGAACCGGAGACCCTTTTTACTGGAAAAGAGGCATTCCATCTTAGTCCTCACGGCTGACAACGCATCTGCATTTTATTCGCAAACGAGGATAGATGTAGATGTCTATGGGCCACAGCAACCTCTTACCATCAGGTGGACTGCGTGCTCGCTTGTCACCCTTATCATATATAAAAAAACTAAGACTTAGCTCCTATTTCAAAAGCTGTTATGTAGAAATTATTTTATTCTTTTCAGTTTTTGAAGTCTGTTTTTATTTTTAACTAGCTTTTCCCACGACTTCGTCCGCGTGGATTTTATTACGGTTGGATTTTATGCAACTAACCGATAAAATATAAGACATAAGGATAAAATATAACAATAACATATAAGGCTGCTCAATATAAGGCAGTTATTTCGATATCACAGACAGAAACTTCAATTTTGTATGTGTATAGATTAAAAGTTTATTTTTCCCCTTTTGAGTGGACTAAGCAATATCACAAGCCCAAGGCAAGGTAACTTGAAGGTCGCCGAATTTTTTTTAAATTTATATCTCAATGTTGTTTAAATATTTACATAAAAAGTTTCATTCGCTATTTTAGCACCCTTAGGTATTGAACTTTTTCTCATTTTGATTAATATGGAGTACAACCTATTTAATAAAAAAAGAATCATCAAAATCGGTTCACAATTGTCGAAGATATATACATACAAAAAATATAATTACCCTTATTACTTTATTACTAATGACCTTATTACTGTTCTAAAAAAAAATCATCCCAAACAGTACTTAAGAGACAACTTTTTAGAAAAAATACTCACATTTTTTACCTTCATTTACGTTTTTCTTCACCACGACCACAAATGAATGAATTTGTATTTAAGATACTATTTGGGATATATATATATATATATATATATATATAGATATAGATATATTTTGTATTTTTATAACGGTAATCAGGTCTATTATATTATGCTGTTTCAAGGTTATCCATTCATTACCGAACAACCTGTATAGCATATTTTATATGACGACATACGCGTCGTATATAGAACCTCCTTTTTGAAATCGTTTAAAAAATATTCAAAATATGAACGTAAAATTTTATTTCTGATAAAATTTTTCGCTGTTCCATACTTTAACAGCTTTGTTCCGCTTTTTTTAGCCACGTTCCGCATTGTGATTGCAATTTTCCACTAAATCCGTGCACTAATGTTGGCAAGCCTATTTAGACGGCATTAATATTTGAGACAAATGCAGAATGGAGCAAGGATATTAATATTTGAGACAAATAATTCCTAAAGATCAACTAGGAAATAGAAAATGTATTTTATATAATATATGCCCTTAACTTTAAAATTCTAGATAGCCTAGAAACTAGGTCAAGGATTTTGGTCAGTCTAACTGCTGGGCCCTGGTTTCTGTCTATTAGAGGAGTCTGTTGTGTTAAAAGGGGAAGAGAGCTAGCACAGGCTTTGGGGCATTCCATCCTACTCCTCGAAGTAACAACGAACCTGTACCTTCTTTCTTCGACGAGCATTGAAACTGCCTTTTCATATCATTAAAAATCCTAAAAGAACTTTTTATATCAGTAAAAATCCTAATAGAACTCGTACGAAAAACAAAGGTCACCCTGTTTTAATTATTATACTGGTTATATTGCATTATTTTTTATCTTTGTTTTAAATAGAACCTCCCTTTCAACTCAAGTCATACGAATATGGCTTGTAGATTTTTATCAATATTTTTATTGTACAAGTGACTCCAAGAACATAATTTAAACGTAGCCCAACATACCGTTCAACATCGTTACCGCGGGCTTATGCACACTCCAATGGACTTGACCTGGATTGTAAATACCAAAATGTTTCATTCGTTGCAATCATATATACTAGTTAAATTTAAATGCAGGGCCCATCATTGTTAATTGTTTATTAAAAGGTGCCAGAGACACAATTAATAGTTATACTTAATAAACTTAACCAACGTTTTATCGTCGAAAATAACGAAAAATACACGCCTAATTATATTCTATAATAGTTAATGTTTAAATTTTTTAAGAGGAATGAATAACACCGTACCCATACATAAACATTTGACGTTTGCTTGATTAAAAGCACCTTACCTTTTCCCAGTGTAGGCTTGATGCAACCAAGTTATTTGTAATATGTAGGCGAAGGTTGTTATGACAGTCTAAACATGTGTATCTCATGATTTGCAGCTCATGATTATTCCGTTTTCTATTACTTCAAAAATATCCATATCCTACTATTTAACAAATTTTATTAGGTTGTGATATTTTCTATTTTCAATTCCAATATCTTTATCTTACAGCAATACTTATTAACAAAAATTTTATAATCATAACATTGTTTACAAAAGAAGAATAATATAGACTTAGTTCTATTTTATAAACAATTACTTAAATACTTAAATCGAAAATAAAATTAGGAGCAGACTTCAAAAATAAAAACAATAATATATTACCATGAAGCGGGCTTTAATTCTTCGATAATTCTATTAAATTATGTGGAAATTATATTATTCTTTTTAACATTCTAAAGTCCGTTTTAACTTTTTTAAAGTTAAATTACATAACCCTTTTATGCTGAGCGATATTATAACCTCACAATAAAAAAGCACTACAAAAAGAAATTTAAATGCCAATAAAAAAAGAATAAATAAAATCGGTTCACAATTGGCAAAGACATGGCTTAACATACATTAAGCTCTGTTTGTGCGTTCAAATGATAAGTAGTGAGTTTGAATCAACGGTACGAACTCACTACTCCTCACACCTACACCGTTCCTTGCACAAACATCTACAGCACGTTGTGGACACCGAATATTCATGGTTAGACATTATTTGCATTAGTTCAACGGACCATGCTATATATCATGACCAACTGGCTGTTCCGGCGTTTTCTCTACACGGTGTACCTCTATGTTCCTCGACATGTATAAATTAAAGCCTCCCAAGCCAAGGCCAGTCATGCGTATTTACGTAATTTTAATAATGTTGACACCATTCGACTAGACCGCGATTCTAAGAATGTAGCCCATAGAATAGGGCCCATTGCTGGAAGAAAATAATGATGACAACAAAATTGTTAACATCTAACTTCTCGATCTATTCGATAGGCACGCACCAGTTCGAGCAGTCAGGTTACGCCAACTTCCTTCACCGGGGGTAACTAATGAAGTGCGTAGATCAATGGTAAGAAGAGATCGAGCTTTTCACATTTTTAAAAAGAACCGGAATAGTTTCACCTTTCAACACTATAAGCGAGAACGAAACCGCTGTAATCAGGTGGTAAGAACTGCCTAATTACAGCTAACTAATTCTTTCAACTTCAGTTCAGTGACTGACGAGGATACTGGAAAAGTCATTCTTTCAATAAAATCTTCCGCAACCGGCTATGATGAGGTGAGTAGATCCATGATACTTCTCATACTCGATATCATTACTCCAGTTCTCACTCACGTCATCAATTTCTCACTTTCTACTGGTGTTTTCCCCAAGTTATGGCTAAAAGCTTTTGTCTTGCCCCTTGCTAAAGTCCCAAATCCATCGCTTCCATTCCATTTTAGACCTATTTCTATATTACCGTTTCTTTTCAAAGCTCTTGAGTACACAAACTACACTCTTTCATTTAAAAATGCAACTTCCTTAGCACATCTCAGTCTGGTTTCCGCCCGGGACACAGTACCACCACAGTATTACTTCAAGTTACAGAAGATTTTAGAGAGGGCATAGAGAGGTCATGTTTGACTATTTTTGTCCTTATTGACTTTTCAAACGCATTCAATTGTGTCCATCGCGACTTAGTCCTTGGATTACTTTCACGTCTAAATTTTTGCTCGTCAGCACTGTACTGGTTTTCCTCTTATATTCGCGGTCGCGAACGGGCTGTACCATATGGTCAGGATTTTTTCGACAGATGCGATCTGTCTCTAGGTATACCGCAAATCGGCATTCTTTCTCCTCTCTTGTTTTCGGTGTTTATCAATCTTCTAACTACCCACCTTCAATGTTATTACCGCGTCTATGCTGACGATCTCAGTTATACTCACAAGCGTCCTTGGCTGAGAATGATACTGTTATCGCAGCTATTAATCGTGACTTACAACGTATTTCAGACTGGTTCACTGCACTTTGGTATAACGGTAAGTCCCAGTAAATGCCAGGCTATCGTTTCATTGGTAGTCGCCAATTGGTGTTACAACTTAACATATCTGAACTACCATCCATTCACTACGAAAAGTGCGGAAGGGCGCACTAGTGTCAAGGATCTGGGTTTCCGTTGACCCATCTCTTAGTTGGATGTTACAAGTGTTAGAGGTTTGTTATAAAGTCACATGCATACTTCGTTCCATCTGTCTGTACCTTAAGTTCTTTCTGCCTCCTTCAACTAAACTTCTTCTCGTCCAATCTCTAAATCTTTCATGATTTGACTACGACGATATTTGTCTCACTAATATTTCTTAGGAGCTGCTAAACAGGCTGGACACTTGTTGGCTGGTTACCTAATAACTGCATACCATTCGTCTTTGGCCTGCGCAGATACGATCACATCTCACAATTCCGCCCCCAGTTAAATGGTTGACAATACGCCAGCGCAGAGATTTCCAAATCCTGTCCACTCTGTTTTCAGTTCCTAATGATTTTTCCTCACCTCTTTATCTAAAACAAAGATTCATATTACATAGTGACACTCATTCTTTTAATCTCCGTTCTTCACATAGTTTATTACTCCTCTCCACAATTCTGGATTTATGTCAAATTCTTTTACAGTCACTTCTATCTTCCTCTGGAACAAATTGCCTATTGACCTGCGAATAATACTCGGCAAAAATGTATTTAAAAGAAAACTATACGAACATATCCGTAGTCTACAAAGCTGAGTCAACTTACTTTCTATGTTTATTACACTTAAGTATGTTTAGTTATACATTTATTGAGATATATATGTATAAATGTGTGTATTTATTTATATATGTGAGTCAATTATATATAAATTATTGAATTTGATCACGACAACCTAACTGCCCATAATTTATTCTCTGTTTTACCTAAGGTTAGCTGGTAGAAAATACCATATAGCATTAAGCTTGCCTTTTGTACCATGTCTTTGGTGCAATAAAGAATAAATAAATAAATAGTTAGACTGGTTAATGGAAATGCTAGTAATGTTAATAGCATTACTATTATTCTTTTATAAGTATTCTCGTACTGATGAACGCTTTTGCTTAATAACCTTAAATAAATACGGTTTACGATGTGTTAAAATGAAACTTGATATAGAAATCGTACGGCGCTCTACTACGTGAAAATATAAAATTCTGTTAATCCATTGAACCCAATATTATGCTTACATTTACATTCCCACGTTCTCCACAATTATTTTTATAATGAGCTATAATATGTGCCCACAACAAACCATCCAAATTCTTAAATTAATTTAAAAAAGATGCCCGAAATTATTACAGTATATATACAATGTATTAGAAATAGGGAAGTGATATTTACAATGTTTTATTTTTAGCGTTTTCACTCCATTTTCCCCTTATGTGTTAATTTTTGACAAGTTCATAGACCTATCTGTTACATGTAATACACCGATGTAATAAGCGATGATTAGAGAAGTTTTTAAAAGCATTTGAACTCCTCGATTACTATTAGTTTTTTTTTAAAACGATGCTAAGTTGACCTTTTGTACTTAATTTTTTTATTTTCTTAACGGTGAGAACCCATAACTAATTATTTACTCATTATTTTGGATTAACAATGCCTTCGATAGATCAAGGATACATCTGAGACCAAAATCAATTAAAAATTGTAGGGGTAAAGAGGTAAAATTTCGGAAAATATTAGAAAATTTCAAAAAAAAATTTAACAAAAAATGTGAACAATTAGGGTCTTCAACTTCAATTTGTATTTTACAAATAGGTCCACCTACACGCCCACCAAGTTTGACCTAACCTCCACCAAACACCCGTAAATAAATACTTCATTAATATAAGTTTACATTTATGTAAAATTATATTAATGAAGTATTTCTTAACACCTTTTTTATACTCAGTGGACTTTTAAAACCTTCACTGAAGAATAAACTAAAAACTGCCAAAAATTAATCACATAATATTATATAATATTTCATGTATTAAAAGTTGAGCTTACGAATTATTTTATCCAGAGTTTTATGAATTATTTTATTGAAAACTTACGAGCAAGTCCAGCTTTGCAGGAGTTGAACAAGGCCGCCGCGAACGCCAGGAAAGTGAAAATATACTCATGTTTTCACACATCGCGGTTAACATACGCACTAAACGGTCAATAAAACAATGCTGCGGTCTATTAGAGACCCACAGACACACTGGCAGGGTGACCTTCGCTGCTTTTCACTGTTCGTACTTATTATGTAAATTTAAACGGGTTCTTTCTCATTTTTGGTTGCATAAATTCGAATATGTCTTTGCCAACGTGAAGCCTGCTTTTCACGCAACGTTGCCCGCTAATCCGTTTTATAAATGTGCCTGCACCGCGCGCGCCGTGCACTGGAGAACGTATAACTTACACGGTCATATTCTGGTTGCAGTATGTCGTCCAAATCGCTTTTACTTCTTGCGATAACTCAGCGGCTTCCTTCGATTGAAATATTTTTTAGTAATTTAAGTCATTTAGAAAAAATTTACACATTACCGTGGTTGTATATTCAGAATCAGAAGTTAGCTAATTAATCCTCTTATATATTGTTCACTCTCATTAAAATACATCATCATCATCATCACTTTCCAGCGGTTGTCGGTTCTTTGAGCTATTTTTATAGGAGAAACAAAACAAACGTGACGGTCGGCCCATTGTCACTTCAGCTTACTGATCCGTTGGGTTAAGTCGGTTACTCTTTTGGGCTATGCTGGTAAGAGAAACTCCGAGCATAACCCCTTTCCATAGCTTGAGCTTCGTCATTTTGTCAGGGGTAAGGACCACGTCTCAGATCCATACACTGGCGATACACATTAATTGTACTCTCTTGCTTCAAGTTCTGAGCAATACGTAACGAGAGAATGTGTCGTAATCTCCCGAACGCTGCCCAGCCGAGTTGGATTCGTCAACTGACCTTTCACGTCCTATGGTAAAAAGTTCCTCCCAGGGTAAGTCACGTTATTCTTGCGTATTCGACTGGCTACTTTTTTCCTGTGCCCAAGTTTGACAAGATTGGTTTTAACGTTCAACTCAATTTACAAATATAAACCGCCCAAAGTGAGTTTTGAAAAAATATCCATCTCTAACAACTAAAAATAGTCAATGACGTATTAAGCGCTTTTATTTCTCGGAGGCAGCTACTTTACTCTATTCCTCTTTATAACTAATGTCAAACTTAGCATTTTATACGTATTAGAGCCATGCTCCGGCATATTATGGTCAGCTCGACCGGTGAAGGAGTACGCTATCACAGAATACCAGCGAAAAATATCAGCTTAATGATACTGTGTTTCGTATGGTGAGTGTATAAAATCAGAGACCCTTTTTACTGGAAACGCGGCATTTCATTTTAGTTATCAGGGGTGACATAGTGACGCATCTGCATATTGATACTTAATCGAGGATAGATGTATATGTTTACAGGCCTCAGCATCCACTTACTATGAGAATCAAAATGCAGATGCGTTGTCACCCATGAGGACTAAGGTGGAATGCCTCGTTTCCAGTAAAAAGGGTCTCCGGTTCTCTACACTCACCATACGAAACACAGCAGCATTAAGCTACTATTTTACGCTGGTATTCTGTGAGAGCGTGGTCCTTCCCCGGTTGAGCCGACCCATTCGTGCTACAACTATACTACTAATATAACTGCAGATGGCTCGACCACGTGTAAAAACAAAATAGTCTAACATTTTGAAATCTGTGAATAATCTCCTGTCCCAGAATACGTCCATTGTGCGTTATTGCGTTTAGCAAGACTTTTCCATTTGAAGGTAACGTAAATGGTACCTTGTTAATTTGTCTTTAACAAATATGTCGTTAAAAATTATTAACGTGACATTTATGAATTATTAGGATATTTACACTACGTTATTGTCAAATAGATTGAATTTAATGCTTAAAGATTATCCAGACCGGGACACCTTATATAAATAATTGTGTTCGGAAATCAAATCAACTTGCTCCTTATCTTTATCTCCTATCCTTTTTCATTTTGCATTACTTAATCTTCTTGAATGTTCTCGAATTATCTACTACTATTTTCTACCTTGTGCAATTTGCAATCTCCAGCGACTTTCACAGACAGATATAACTTAAGGACCTTTAAGAAAAGAGAGTTTTTCTTATTCAAAGCTGACACAATGCCAAAGATTCCCCTGAACAAATTTTAAGCGAGTCTAATATTTGTTCAAAGTTGGAGAAAGGTTATCATAGGTCAAATGTAGTAACTACTAGCCAATTGGTCTGATTGATCGTTTGGCACTCTTTATAATGTTTTTACATATTTTTGAGTACAATATTAGAATATCTTAAATGTAGTTGAAAACCGTTCAAAATGTCAGACTATTTTGTTTTTGTACCCAAGAAATCACAGTTTTAGGATTATCAAAATAAACTATCAAAAATAAATTATCAAAAAATCTATTTGTCTAGTTTATAATATTGACTTTAACGCAAAATATTAGTGTGTATATAATACCTTTCCAATATACGTCACCAGTTCTCACCCATAATATTTTATCGCTTAACATCTTCTTTACATTTTTGTATGACATGTCCTCCAACACGAATTGCGGTCACGGTACACGTGCAGACTTTATTCCCTGCAATCCGACACGACCTGAGAGAGATCAGACGCAGGATTAACGGCATACGTGTTGCCCAATGGGGTGGAACAACGCCAATTTCCTACTACGCCAGGATACTACTGCGAATTTCTTGACAGGAAAATCCAATAATTGATTATAGTAAAGACCAGGAATTGAACCCGTTACTATATGATCAGCAATCATGCTTACGAGCGTTAGTAAACCAACATGCAGTCGTATGTCATAATATTGTACATTTACCCATTGACTAAAACAAAATTTGCTTATATCATTACATTTATCATTTAGGGTTCCGTAGTTAAATAACAAGGAAAGTATGTATATTAAATAACAAGAAGGTCCGTCCGTCCGTCCGCGGTCTTACTCAGAGGCCCTAGGTGCTACAAAGTTGTAATTTGGCATAGTTATAGATATTAATCACGCCTACAAAGTTGTGGAATAAAGTCTTGAACTTTCCATACAGATTTTTTTTTACTCATCCATTTCATCGTGTGGGGTGTCGTTGGATAGGTCTTCAAAAAATATTGGGTGTTTGGAACAACATTTTTTTGATTCAGGATTCTGTTTGCGGAATATTTACTTTTAAAGTGGTACTTTTAGTAGAGTCATGTGCCCCTACCAAATAAACCGCTGTTTTTGGAAATGTGAAAAAAATATACGATAGTAGTACATATAATGAAGTTAAAAGAAAAACTATCACAGCTAAGTAGGCTTAACAAGTTAACGAGTAATATTCCACCAACTTATAAAATGCACAAGAATAGTAAAAATTTCGTAACAATTCCATAGAAAATGACCTAAAACTAGCTGCATTTTAACTTTGTGACGTTATTGTAAACTGGAAAAAATATGAATTTTTTTAAGAAAACGACTTGCTAGTATGCATTTTATTACAGCTTTACATTTTCTTTGCGGGATAGGCAGAGAGGATTGATCGCCATGAGACCGATCCTGACATACCACTTTCGCTTATTTTTTAATTAGTAGTTAATGTAAGGCCTACAGTTCGTGGCATACATTAATTCCTGCGGGCGACGCGGGCGACCATCAGAATAGTTTAGGCAGTGGTGGTTTAGGGGAAGGTTCGTTACGGTCATGTATATCTTACGGCTGCACTGCCGAGAACTAATCGATGGACTATGACCATTTTTGTACGGACTTGACACGTGAATGATTTGATGTAGGTTTTATTACTTTCGAAATCGAAAAGTTTTTTTATAACCGATTTTTGAATATCACTCCTTATAAGTCTGCTTGGGAAATAATTTCTTCAGTTACCATCGCCCTATTAGGGCCCATTTTTAGTCCTAATAGCGGTCAAATCGTGAACTCAATATGCTCATTATATCAAGAAGGCCCCTTCTAAGTTCACGTATTGTGACGGGCAACTATGGAACCCTACATTGTGCGTCGTCCGTTATGCACTTGGCCGGTTTTTTAGTCTATTCTACTTAAGTCTGTAGACAATCTCTAATTTAATCTCAAACTTCACTATGTCAAAATTTGTGTAACATAATATGGTCTAGACTCAAATTTTGACATTGTGCAGCTTAAATTTAAGATAGAAATTTTCTCTGAATATCGGCCTATTTACATTAAAATTTCACAAACGTTATTATATTTGTTATTTATAAAAATATCGAATTAATTGTCATAGTTTCGTTATATAATTCGGTTTATATTGTTGATTGTTAAGTCTGAAGTCAAAAATACGGTCATCATCAACAGCTGGCTTTAGTCTAAAACTTAATATTCGACTATTTCATAATGATTTATTCTATTTACGAATAATATACATTAAATGAAATGCTATAATTAATGGGATCCTTTAATTAATAAAATTAAATCCAAGCCCAAGTGGTTTACTGCAAGACTTCAAAATACTGTAACCTCGTTTGTGTAGATTGGACCAAAAATAATTATTCAAAAACTAAGGTAGGCTAACTATGACATCGAGACGTTAAACACCTCAGTCCCCACCTCCCCACCCCCGTGACCATGGGTGCTGTAAAGCACCCAAAACGTCGGGAATTAAAAGGTCAAAATTAACCGCGATAAAATCCGTAAAATTTGTTTCAGTTCATTCGCCTATTTCGCTCTTAAGCATTTTTTTGTATTGACTAAGGCCCTTCCGGGAATTCCGAAACGGAATTCCGTATGTATGTGGCCGGCCTAAGGCCCGCCACATACATATGTGACGCACTCAAAGACATCTATTAGTTCGACTAGACCTAGCCGCATACCCTTAACCTCAATTGCATTCAAGCGTAAGATGCTTTGTTAATAGTGGACAACTACTCAAAATATTATGAACATTATTTTTGTATCTCACTTAGAATAATTTGAAAATTAATATCTTATATTATACCTGTTTGTGTCAATTTACAATGTATTGAACATATTTAAATCTTGTAACTCGGTAAATAAAAAGTAAAAATAAAGTTTCTAATCACAATTGACGATAAAATTGATCTAAACTTTTTTTTTGGTTAAATTTCCTCCTTTTTTACAAGACCTATCCTACCAAATTCACCCATAATGGTTCACACTCACTAAACTACCAGTTCAAATAATTGAAACTACAAGTAAAGCGTCAATTATTCGTATACTCTGGGAGTATTATCGAAGACAACAAATTAACTATGGTTCTCGATTTTCCTATACATATATATTTATTTCATTTATTCATTCATTCATTACAGTATGTCAAAAGTCTTAACTCTAAACATATAACTTCCCCCATAAATTGCCTTGAATATCAATA